>CM061130.1:17804918-18404918 GCA_030789695.1 Scilla litardierei | reverse complement strand
AACTCGGACGCTAAAGTCTGCAGCCTCTGGGATGAACTCTGGCACTATTAACTCAAGAACATTTATCTCTACAGGTGCGTCGTCTGCGGTGCCACGAAAATGGAAACGTATGTAAGTCACAACAATTCTAGCAATAGTAGTAAAGCTGTGTACAAGCATGAACAGACTATGGAACTAACACGTACGATAAGTAAAGGAACATCAGTCATATGTGTAAGTGCGATAAGTAAAGTCTGAGAACAACAATGATGAAGTGGCATATTTGACATGGTAATAAAGCAGATAAGGTAGCAACAATATTAAGATGAGCATGCATGTGGAGTATTAATAATAAGACAAACAAGCAGCAAGGTAGCTGTGCAATAGTAACTAAACTATGTGACTCAAGTCAGAGAGTACAATATATGACCATTGAGTTCATCTCTTTCCTGGGTGCGCTTACCCAGACGAATGCCGAAAACACAGGCAGCTAGACATTTATATTTGCCGAAACAGAGGCAGCTAGACATTTATATTTTTCGAAATACAGGCAGCTAGACATGATGTCGAAACCCAGGCAGCTAGAGATGTAGATTGAACTCCAGTCACTCCCGCACTCACTCAAACTATGAGTTACCCCAAACCCCAATGATATGTCATGTGAATCTAGTACATGTTCCTTACAGGGTGTTCCATGGGATTTTTCACCAGATATTTCACGAGATATTCCACAAGATATTTCACGAGATATTCCATAAGATAGTCCACAAGTTGTTCAACAATATGTTCCACACATGATATTCCATTGGATAATTCATAAGCATTCACTGAGTAATAAATGACATGCAGCAGGTGGCGTGTTTATGAGCAATCGTGCAACACGTGTATGCAAAGTGTATGCGTAGTTTTCAAGTGATAAGCATCAAAACATGGTAGACAAGTGTCAACGAGAGTTATAAGTTTACTTGTAATGAAAGAAACTCATTTGAAGTTATTTAAAATCAATGGTTGTTCTGAGACTATTTATGAGCATCCTAAGTTCATGTTTCTACACTGGCTTAACTTCTAAAACTAGAATTAGAGTGACTTACGTTATCGATATCGTCGTAGAAAGACGCTGTTGGAGCTATAGCTTCCAAGGAAGCTGGGACACAAGAATTGGTACCTGCAAACACAAGAAACAATGGTTAAAGAATACGCTATTTTCAATTTATTTACCTTGATCGTTTTGATTTTATAATCGATCGAAACATTATTGAAAATCGTTCTAAATTTTTATATAAGCTAGATATGAAGAAAATAAGTTTACTACAAGAGGAAATATTTTTCTGAAGCTTATAGTAATTTTTATAATTTTTAGAAGCTCAAGAATCAATTTTAAAACTAATTTTAATTAAGTAACGTAATTATTCAATAAGTTATTCTGGGTGCAACACTAATCGAAATGGTTCAAATGAGCTGTCAAAACGACCGTCTCGAAGGGTGCTACAACATATATTTTTCTCACGTATCAGTGTACATGAAAATAAGAAGTTGCGGATTTTAAAAAGTAATTTGCGTATTTAAGTTTTAGGGTTGAAAATTTATTGTGAAAAAATTAAGCGTCTGATTGAGATGAAACCAGTGCCATTGGGTCCAGAACGTCATTTCTGATTTTTTGGAGCTGGCCTTGTATTTTTGACCATTATATTATTTATTATTAATTTTAGACCAATAAATCCATTTATAAATATATATACGCGTATTTATATGCGTATATACGTATCCTTATATGTTATTAAACCTCACCTTCCTTCGTTTACCCGTGCATTGCATGCAGCGGGAGGGGGGCGGAGGCAGTCGACGAGCGGGTTGCTCGACAAGGGGGGTGACGACTGGGCGACGACGGCAGGCGGTTGACGGCGGAGCAACGTTGGGGTACGGCGGTGTTTCAGAGGCTGAGGGCACGGGCTTCAACAGAGACGTCGTGCGGTGGGGCGAGTGAGAGAGCGGGAGAAAGAGAAAGACGGCGGTGGTGCAGTGCTTGGAGGAGGCGAGACTGACGAGGGGGCGGAGCTGGAGGCGGTGCAGCTGTTGGAGTGGGCGGCGGAAGCGGTGGAGAGGGAGCTGCGAGCGGGAAGCAGGCTTGATGCCTCTCCGAGCTAAGGCGAGCGGAGGAGGAGGCTGTGGACGGTGCTGCGTCGACACAAGAATGAGTTCGTTATGGGGTTTCATGGAAGATGTAGCCTCATGAATTAATAACCAGGAAGAACGTATGTAGTCCCGAGTTTCGCATCCTTGCATCTGGTACCATGATTTAGGTTATCTCCCACCATCACACCAACACTTGCGTCCTCGGCCATCCTACATAGGAGCGTCATGGAACTATCTTGAGTAACATAACAATATCGCTGATGATTTATCCGAGAAGGACAAAACAGTAGCTACTTTGGTAGATATTGGTTTACTTGTTGAGGAGGCATCTGCATTCATTGATAGGTGCAATACGTTACGCAAAACTAGAAGGACTTTCTCTTCTTCAAGTTAATAGGATGATTTGTCGGCTAGCCAATTTTCAGCTAGGAATTAGTCAGCTAGGCAATATTTTTGGTCAATTAATAGGATGATTAGTCGACTAGCAAGTCTACTCTGGTCGACTAGTCAGTCAAGCCAAACCTAATTAATTCCAATCTTCTATTAGTCGACTAGGGTATCATAGTGGTCGGCTAATACATACAGAAATATATTGTTTGGCTATGAAACCTAGGTGTTTTATATATGAATTAATTCCTATTAATTTCAAGTTAATTTCTATGGTTTCATGTGTATGTGACATCTACAAGGCCTTAATATAAAATCTAGGACAAGGATAAAACATTACATCAATTACATAGATATGTCTTCAAAGCCTAGATTGATGTAGCCTTGAGTCCATCTTCATGTCATATAAATCTTCAAGTCCTCTTTACTTTGGGGTCACACCATCATGTGAATTCATCAAGCTTGTCTTGTAATCTTGTGTTGACATCCATGCTTGAACAAACTTCACATGTTCTTTGATCAACATCTTCTTTGTTGATGCTTTAGACATTGTCTAATGCTCTTCTATACAACCTAATAAATATATTAGTGAAAATATTATGTTTGCTCATCATCAAAAACACGTATTGGGAGAATCCAATATCAAACACTAATTTTCACTCTTAAAACTGCCTTAAATCTTTCTATTTTTTCCACATTGAAAATGCCTCAGGAACGGCAAAAATAGAATTCATGTATTGAATTTTATATCTTGGAGAAAACTTAGCCGGAACCCCCCTTAAGTAACTTTCAAATTGAACCCAAAACCCGCAAAGCAAATATCCTCTCCGCTCCACTATTTAAAACCCGCTTCAGCCGACTGTTCAATCAAGCGCTTAACGCTCCAGATTCTGCCACAAGTTGCGACTTGCGCCTCGCGTGCCGACGCCTGCGATCACACCGCCTGGCCTTGCGACCCGCTCACGCCCTTGGCTGCACGGGCCGCTCCGCTGCATGCTCGTTCCGTGCGCATACGCACGTGGGTGGGCCGCCGATGTTTGGATTTACTGTTCACCTTCTGGGCCGGGGTAAAAAATCAATGAAAATTCAGTTATAGGCTGGTATACAGAGGCACCACCCACGGGCCTTTTAAATATGCGTATGAATCTCAATTAACGAGTGCCTTTATATATGCATATTAAATTAGAGTTACAGTCAAACAAAAATCCTAATACACACCCGAAACTGGTAGATAGAAAACCCCAGTCGCATTAGAATTCCAAGGTTAATCGACCAAGGGATTTGTAATTAATAGTGAAATCATCTCCGAATTATTTTCAAACACAAATTTAGTCCGCGGTGTCCGACTCCGATTCAAAAGATGGTCTGTTACTATATATATACATATATATATATATATATATATATATATATATATATATATATATATATAGCCTCAGATTAAAGAGAGTAGTACCTGCTCCATCATATAGCTAGAGAGATTCACAGAGAGAAGGCTTCAAGTTTAGGCACCAACGTTCGTACGTACATACATTGGCCCTGGCGACGGCGAAGCAGCTTGCATGCTACTGCGTGGTCTGGATCGCCGTGACCGGACTTGTATTGGTAGCCGAACTCCTAGTGCCGCAGCCGACGATGACCGGCCACGTGGTCCTCAACTCCGGCAACCTGAGGCTCTACTCTCCTTCCCTCGTACATGAATCGTATGCCCTTGAGGAAGTCCAAACTCCCTTTTACGGTAATCAAGAATTAATTTCCATGCAATTTATCATGCACCTATATTTTCGTTTACTCAAAAACAATTGCTAATCCTAATTTGACATTTTTTATCGCCTTGGTGGTTTTAGTCCCGCATCGCGAAGTTAGCGAGAAAGCCGCAATGAATCAAGAGGCCGAGGTTGATGTTAATGTTGATGACGAGCCCCCCGCGGATCAAGGGGAGGATCTTGCGGCGGCCGCCACTGAAAGCGAAGGTGCGGCGGAGTACTATGAATATATTAAGGCGATTGCTTACCTTTTCGTGATGTGTGTGCTCATCGGAGTTGTTCTGCTGGCGATGTGGTGGAGCGCTTGCCGGTTCCTAGAGCCGGACACGAGAGAGTCCCGACTGTATATGCAGCAGAAAAGAGACCTTTATCATTTGCCTGTTTTATTTTACTTTTTAGAAATCTTTTTTATGTATTTGCTTATCATGCTATTATTTTTTTAAGAAGCTGTGGTTTTTGAGTCTCTTGATGGGTGATTGAATATAAACATTAAATCTTGAAGTATCTTGATGGTTACCTGATAAGAAAGATTGCATCTTATTGTTAACAAAACTGGGATCTTTGTATTTGTTGATGAGGTTTGATTAATAAAAACTTCATCTTTTAGGGTCAGTTAATGGTTTATGATTAACATGTATTACGTTATTATAAGTGCTGTTTACGGGTGAATTTTCAACCGTAAATCGATGGTATGGAGGCCCGGAGGGTGCGGGGTCAACGCGGACAAAAGGGGACACGCAGGACCTCCGCGTTGCCGTAGCAGTCACGTGGGACGGAGATGACCCTTGGGGTCGATCGATGGTGCGTTCGCTTGGGCAGGAAGGCGCGGTTCCGTTTTTCGGCGCGCCGAGGGGTAGTCTCGGCGGGACGGCAACCTACGGGATCGGTTGAAGGCGGGGTCGCTCGGTGAGGGACGCGTGTATCCTCGCATCGGCTTGCCGAAGGGTGGCCTCGACAAAGCGAAGACCTTCTGGTGGAGGAGACGAGCGGACTTGGGGACGGGGCGCTCGGCTCCGGCTGGGAAGACGCCGAGGGGTAGCATCGGCGTCGTCGAATCTCCTGGACCTGAATAGACGATGGAGCTCGTCAGGGGGGTCGGACATTGGTTCCGATCGATTCCCCTCCGATGCTAAAGTCAGATCTGGTCTGATGGATGCTCAGTGGGATCGGGCTTGGTTCGCGGAGAGACCGAACACCGATCCTCGGGCCGAGCTCTGGAGGAGATATATGTAAAGGTTGAAGAAGGTTTTAGAGAGAGTATGAGATACCTCCGTTGTAGATCGTGAAGATCCGCCCTTTGGATGATGCCACTCCCTCTCCTCATATAGGCGAATCATCCTAATAACGTGCCATGATGTGGCATCATGGCCGCCATTCATGGGGACATGCAAATGGGGGAAGTATTGACCCCCACTAATTGCGCTCGTCTTAATGAGGGGATGAATGCCATAAAGGTGGCCATGATGGCTGGAGTGATGGCCTTGGGCGGTTGCCATATCTGGCAAGCCATGATGGCTAGAGAGTGATGGCCATTAAGTCGGGCCATAATTAGCGAGCCATGAAGGTTAGAGAGTGATAGCCATTAAGTCGGGCCATAATTAGCGAGCCATGATGGCTAGAGTCGGATGGCCATTAAGTCGGGCCATATTTTCCTCCACTATTGAAGTGGGCAGTCTGTTGGGCCTTCGTCTTAGGTGGAGAAGCGCGACCCGTCCTTGGGCCGGAGCCCAAGTCCGTAGTAGGCCGGTTGACTGGTCATAGTTGACTTGACTCTTCCGAGCCCGGTCAAAATAGTCCTATCAAGTGCCTGCGTGAATTATAGTTGATATAAACTAAATCTTAAGTACATGGACAAGTAAAAATCGATAGATGTATTAGTGTTAATAAAAAGTGTTGTCTCAACATTGATTAGTACTAATAATTGCTATCATTAAAGTAAATCAGCGGAAGGATGAGGCAGGTGTTGGTGAGAAGTTAGAAATTATGTGAGGTTAGATTCCAATTCGGGATGGCAACGGGCCAGGCTGGGCTTGTTCATTTGCATGCCCAGTCCCGGCCATAATGGACAACGAGCCGTGCTTGGGTACAGGCTTGTGAGAAGCGGGTTTCAGAAATACCGGTCCATTCGGGCCTCTGGCTTGGTTCGGATGGGCATGGACTCCAATTCCGCATGTGTTCATTGGTTTAGAATTATTGCGGGGTAAAACTCGCGTACACTGAATTTGTTTGTTGGGCGAACCAAGGGCACGATGGTTATGTGAAAGTGGGGTGAAATTTGGGTGAATTGGACAGGTTCTGAGGGTAGTGACGAGGCTGACGCACTACGAAGGCCGACCACAGGATCAATTCCACGACGACTCTGCCCACCGACCGCACTGTCGGAGACGGGGGTCGAATGGTATCTGCGAAGCCGAGCACGCCTGCACAAGTAGCAGCTCGTCAGAAAGGCCAGGTTGGGGTCCAACCCTTAGCCTCTTCGATGCCTAAGTTAGAATTAGGGCTTAAAAGCGGGGGCTAGACACGTAGGCCGGACTATATGTGTGCCGACCTTGCGTGGAAAGCTATGGTAGAAGAACAAAGATATGGGAAACCTTTTGCCCTTGTGTGTGAGTTGCTAGAATTAAAGTTAATTTGCCAACCCCTTTCCCGATGGAGGCAAAGGGGTATTTATACCTGATGGAGGCGGTTAGGTGAAGCTGACCTGGCCTGCTGAGCTAGCTCATCTGTCAGCAGAAGCTTCGGTCGAGGATGTCAGGACTGGGCGTGTCAGCCACGCTTTTGTCAGATGGCGCAACGACCAGGGGTGCCTTTGTCAGGGTGTCAGGGCCGAAAGCACCAATGGTCAGGGGCGCAGCGGCCAGGGGGTGCTTTATCTGGTTGTTGAGCGACGGAAGTGGCAGTGGTGTTCTTGTACTAGGTTGTTTGTCGTGTCCGATGTACCAAAGGGTTGCGGGGATGGGTCGGCGTCGACAGTCCGTAGTCGACCCATCGGGCCGCTCTGAGAGGGCGACGGGCGACCTATCTACCCTTCCAATGAGCTTGAGGGGAGCGGGCGCTCATAGGGCGGAGCCATGGGGCGAGCCGGGACACTAGCGCTCGGGAGGCGAATTTCCCATTAGTCTGGCTGGGGGCGGACCGGGACGTAGAGTTGGGGCCGCACGGGCGCGGCCTGGATGTTGGGCCCCCCCCCTCCGGGTGGTTGGGGGGGTGTGTGTGGCGGGCTTCTGCGCAGGTAGAGCGTCCTGGGGTCGAAAGTCGATGTAGCACGATCTTTAGGTCGTAACAAGAATGTAATTAGAATGTAAAAATTTTCGCATTTTGTTCTATTCTCCTTCAGGGTGTATTATGCCTACTACTACAAACATTGAACACTCACGATGATTGAGTGTGAAGTCAGCATAAGTTCATTTTTTTTGAATGTAATAGATTGCAAAATTTTTGATACTTGTTCTGTTTGTTAGAGAGTAATCAAACTCAAGAAGAAAAATAGTGATAGGAATTCTTAGAGATAGAATGAGTAACCATGGCCATAGGCCATGGTTCTCTATATATTAATTTAGAGGGGGAGATGAAGGGCCTCTAGGAGACCAAGGGTCCCCATTACCCATAGTAATGGGACCAATGAGTGGGTAATGAAGGAGGGGAGGCCAAAAGCCTCCCTCATTCATAACACTCCCCCTTACCCATTCTGGAATAACCGAATAGTCCCAAACAGATGCATAATGCTCCAACTATTTGCACTAAACATCAATTTTTCTTCCTTAAGAGTTGTAGACATATGTGTCGTGGATTTACTGACAAAATTTCAAAAGGAAATTCCTACTGTGTGATTTATGGTGAATTGTTTGGTGAGACTTATCAAAACTGTTTTTCAGACAGATTTTAAGAGCTGTAAAGATTGCTAATTTAAGACACGTTGAAATTAGGATTTCGAAAACATGACCGAGGTCAAAGCTGTAGAACATGATGATATATTTCCAACGAGTCCAAGAACACTAATTTCTATGGCGTGTGCTGGAACTGATCTCTGTTTTGCCAAACTGCGTCCAGACTAGATAAAACTCAGAATTGCTCACCACGCACAACCACTCAAAACTCAGAATTGCCCACCGCGCACATGCCCGATGTATCCTTTCATCCTCTTCAGAGTTTGATTCTGGATATTCGACAGCTGACATCTAGATTCTGACTATGTTCACTTTGAATGTATTCCAGGAGGCTAATTTCTGTGTCGATGCACTTCCGAACTTGGGTTACCAATTGGATGAGGCCTGGGTTTCATGTTGGGGCGGGGGGGGGGGGGGGGGGTGTGTGTGTTACCCTCGGATTTGATGTATTTTCTGTTGTTTTTAAATGTGTGCTGAAAAAACCCCACACCATAGTGTCATGGAGCCCTCAATTGAATTGGGTAGCTGGGAATTGAAGACGTGGGGCTTCATGTTTCCTCTAGGCAACTGATTGGAAAGAAAAACAGGGATCGGCCATTTTCCAGAGAGCTTTTGCTCTCTCATTTTTTGCAGTGAACGAAAGGCTCGGCTGCCATTTTTCAGAGAGAAGCAAAGGGTCTTGGATTTGAGAATTGGAGGAGAAGAAAGCTAGGGAGCTTCTTCTCGTGTGAGATCCAAGGTGAGTGTCTGCATTTCTTCTTCCGTGTTTGAGATCTAGAGTCCCTTGGGTAGCTTCCTAGTTTGGGGCTATATTACCAAGGAGTGATCTCCATTGGTGTGTGATTGGTCCCTTGAGGAGCTCTACATGTTGTAGGGCCTTTGTTATCAAGGATTCCCATTTGGTTGAGAGTGTGTGAGCTTGGTGAGAGATCTAGGGTTAGGTCTTGTTACTTGGAGCTACTCTCTCATTTTGGAGGAAGATGATGGGGTCGGTGTATGCCTTGCTTGATCAGTAGTGGAACCGGGTGCATTGGATGCTGGATGTAGGTTGTTCGCAACCGAACCAGGGTAAATCTCTGTCTCTTTTGTATTGCTCTTAATTTCGTATTATATTTGCGTGCTTACATTATCTATCGCAAGATCGTCGAGGGAGTTGGTAGTTGGTGACAACTCTCTCTTGTGCCCGTGAGGTGTTTGGTTTTGTGCCTAGGTGACATCTCGGTGGAATTCGGGCTTGGGATTGTTTGGCCACCGTTTCCGCGTATCGTAGGTGGCATTGAGTACCTAGCCTAAGTGTTGGTGGAGGTGCACGAGGATCCAACATTTTCTTTCTGATGTATCCAGAAAAGGGTAGCTGGAGCAGTACAATTAAAACCCTAAAGAGCGACGTTATGGAGAAAACCCACTGAGGAGGGGCGACGGTGCACATGGCCGTGGAAGATCGGGGAAAGACGCGAAGAGGGATCGATCCAAAGTTTCTCTCTCTGTATCTCCAACTTTAGTTGAATTCTAATCAACATCCGAAACCAAAAAGAAATATTATACCAAAATCTCAATTAACGAGTGCCTTCAAATATGCATATTAAATTAGAGTTACAGTCAAACAAAAATCCCAACACACACCCGAAACTGGTATATTGAAAACCCCAGTAGCATTAGAATTCCTGATGAAAATCATCTCCGAATTGTTTTCAAACACAAAAGTACTAATCAGTGTCCGACTCGGATTCCAAAGATAGATGGTCTGTTACCATATATATAGCCTCAGATTAAAGAGAGAAGTACCTGCTACATCATATAGCTAGAGATATACAGAGAGAGAAGGCTTCAAGTTTAGGCACCAACGTTCGTACGTACATACAGTGGCCATGGCGACCGCTAAGCAGCTTGCATGCTACTGCGTGGTCTGGATCGCCGTGACCGGACTTGTCTTGGTCGCCGAACTCCTAGTGCCGCAGCCGACGATGACCGGCCACGTGGTCCTCAACTCCGGCAACCTGAGGCTCTACGCTCCTTCCCTCGTCCATGAATCGTATGCCCTTGAGGAAGTCCAAACTCCCTTTTACGGTAATCAAGAATTAATTTCCATTCAATTTATCATGCACACATATTTTCGTTTACTCAAAAACAATTGCTAATCCATTTGACATTTTTTATCGCCTTGGTGGTTCTAGTCCCGCATCGCGAAGTTAGCGAGAAAGCTGCAATGAATCAAGCGGCCGAGGTTGATGCTAATGTTGATGACGAGCCCCCCGCGGATCAAGGGGAGGATCTTGCGGCGGCCGCCACTGAGAGCGAAGGTGCGGCGGAGTACTATGAATATATCAAGGCGATTGCTTACCTTTTTGTGATGTGTGTGCTCATCGGAGTTGTTCTGCTGGCGATGTGGTGGAGCGCTTGCCGGTTCCTAGAGCCTGACACGAGAGAGTCCCGACTGTATATGCAGCATAAGAGAGACCTCATTGATTTGCCTGTGTAAATTTTCTTTTGAGAAATCATTTTTATGTATTTGCTTATCATGCCATTATTTTTTAATTAGAAGCTGTGATTGATTATAAAGATTAAATCTTGAAGTATCTTGATGGTTAAATGATAAAAAAGATTGCATCTTTTAAGTACGTTCATGAGGAGCATTGTTAATTGTTTACGGGTGTTTTCTCACCACAAGATTATTGACCGAAGACGTGACGGTCAACGTGGTCAATGGGTCAAAAGCCTCCTGCACTGCTCCTTCGTATGCCCAGCTTTGCCACAAAAAAGGCACATCTTCGGACTAGGCCCACCTGGCCTCTTAAACTGTACAAGCTGATTAGGCTTCATCTCAGGCCTAACCACGGCTCTGGCCTGCTCCATAGGCCTCTTTCCTGCACCTAAACACTGCCCTCTCCTCTGATTGGCAATCAGCTCCTGTCTCTTGGTAGCTATCAGCAACTTCCGGTAAGAGTCTAAGCCCGAAGAGGACATCAGAATCTGCAGCTCCAAAGATAAACCTTGCAAGAATCTCTGAGCTCGATCTTCAACGGTCTGAACTAAATTTGGCACAAAGCGACTCAGTCTGGTGAACTCTTGGTGGTACTGATCCACCGTCAGATTCACCTGCTTCAGATTGATAAATTGCTGCATCAACTCCCTCCTGGCAGCTAGAGGGAAAAACTCCACATCAAATCTCGCCTTGAAAGTGGCCGAGGGAATAGGCCTCACCAACATCTGCTCTTCCGACTCCCACCAACTCTGAGCATTGTCCTTCAGTTGCTTCTTTACCAAGTTAACCCATCCAGCCGGGTCAACCTTTAAGAGAAGCAGGTTATCCTCCGTATTCTTCATCCATTCATCCGCAGCCAAGGGTCCTTCTGACCCAGTGAAGTACATTGGGCCCAGCTCCCAAAACTGCTTCGCTCCCAGCTCGAAGCGAGGGGCATTCTGAAGCATGCCCTGCTACACGTGCATCATCTCCACCGTGGTAGTTTCTCTATCAGCATCCTCACCATTTCCTGCTCCACCACCAGCTCCAGATCCACTACCAGCTCGGGCGATGCGTCTTCTCGCCATCTAAGACAAGAAACGTTCAGATTAGACTCTGTTCATGACTTGAATGTTTCGAATATTTAAATGGATGTTGTTATCATTATTGTTGTTTCGATATTTCTCAGGTGCAAAGTCGACCTGCATCGGCCACCACTAAAACCTGTCACGCCCCGCTTTCCAAGTATAGAAGGCGAGATGTGAGAAGGTCCGCTCAGACTTGGAGCTGTGAAGCTGCAGTCTGATAAGCGTCTGTGAATGATACCAATAGCAGATTCTTTCCATGCGAAGAAACAACAATAATAATAAATAAAAAGCGGACATAGAAATATCCCCCAACAACATCCAACAATTATTCTAAACATCACAGAGGAACGTCACAAAGAAATGCATTGTCTGACCAAAGGCTTAAAGCATGGTTGAAACATAAACAGAGAGATAGGTGCTACGCACCGGAACCTAACAACAACTACTTAAACAGTAACAACTAAAAGAAGTCTCCAGGTGAGACTAGGACTGGTCACCAGTGTCCTCAAACTCAGTATCTGCAGGAACCTCGAACTCTACGTACGTGTACTGCTCGTCCCCTGCAACTAACTCTGTCTCTAAAACTAACATGTGACACCCAAAGAGAAGAGGGCACATGTTAGCAAAAGTCTCCCAAAAGAAAACGGAGTAATGCGACTAGCAGTTCTAACATGATTATATGTTATGGCATTTAAAGAATGCAACAATGTAAAATGACATGATGAAACAATCATGCAAATCGTAGCAGAAACTACGAAAACAATATTTCACGATTCATGAACACTATCTTATAGCTTTGTGCACAGGGTTTACGCCTTTTGGCCGAAGTGGCTGTACGGGCACACTTCTTCGCTCAAGTGATCGCTTAACCCTACCCCTCCACGTGTATCGAGCGCTGGTTTCCCAACTACGCTGTGCTCGCTTATGGATCACGAGCCCGGAAGTGTTTTTGGTTTGGCATATGGTTGTGCCTACAAAGCAGGTGCCTAGCCTCAATAGTTAACAATTTATTGTAGCGTATGCTACGCAATCACGATGGAACAATTTGATGCATGAATGACATGGCAAGATGTAGATAAGAGTATGTACAGTTAATTGAAAGTAAACGTGACATGCAGCATGAAATGATAGCATGGTAAAGGTGTCGTATCTAGTTTCGTTGTCAAGCTAGATCTAGTAAGGGCGTCTAGGCGACTATCATTTCATCGCCTAGTCTCTTTTACGCTAGTACAGAAAATTAACCTAAACGTGGCCTAAACAAACACTGGCAAGTATCACTTGCCTGTTTCCTGTGATATCGGTTGTCGTGGGTTCGTTTGTGGAGCGCGGACGGTATGGAACGACTGGTTCTCTGTTTTAATTAAACACATGTCCGAATTAGGTTTGTTTCGACAGAATTAAATAATGTTCTTTTTTATTAGGTTCTTTAAGGATGACGTTCACACCATATAATAAATAACACTAACATTCTAATAACTGCCATACTAAATATTTTATCACTAACATTAGTACTGACTTTAATACATTTATATGGTCTAACATGTAAATAGCTATATCATTAACTCTAACTTACTGATATGTTATAACTAACATTTAATATTAACTATTATTCATATACTACTAATTTCAGTTATTATTATCAGTAACAGTGTGGCAAATAAAGCTTCAGTTACTAACTAATAGCATTCAGTAACTTACTAATTGATTTTATATGGGTTCATACTGCTAATTATTATGAAACTGGGTTTACTAATATAATAATAACCAGGTACTAACTAACCGGTATGTACTAACATTTAATATACTAACTTATACCACAAACTAATATTTATATTTATGTTCTTAACATTAGTATAATAATAAGGTGATACTAAACTTCGTACTAAACTGTGCATCTTCTTTTATTAAGGTCTTACAGACTAATGTTAATAACTTAACCTATGTATATAAACGTACTGCATTATAAAACAATACAAGCCCTTACATTCTATTACCATATTGCATGCATATAACTATAACGCATGTAAATGTAACTCACGTGTTGGTTTGCAGGCTGGCAGCGATAACGGCAAGGGGCAGCACGACTTGGACGGCGGCACGGCTAGGCGGTCTGAGCGGCATTTGGTGTCGGTGTTGCGTGGTTCGGAGGTTGTCGGCGTTGAGAGGTGGTCACCGGCGGCTAAGGTGAGGCCTGGGCGGCGACTTGGAGGGCATGGGTCAGGGGAGAGAATGGTGGCTTGGGTGTTTGAGGTAGGTCGGAGAAGTGTGTGCGGGGATCTTATGGCTGTGCGCGTGTGGAGGGAAGGTAGGCGACGGCCTGGGAGATGGCCAGAGAGTTCTGCGCGTGGAGGCAGGCTGATGGGAGGAAGACGGAAGGGCTAGACGTTTGAGAGGGGAGGTTTGCAAAGAGCTGGGGGCTTTCTAGCGTGTG
Organism: Scilla litardierei; assembly: GCA_030789695.1. Classification (NCBI taxonomy): domain Eukaryota; kingdom Viridiplantae; phylum Streptophyta; class Magnoliopsida; order Asparagales; family Asparagaceae; genus Scilla; species Scilla litardierei. The sequence goes on along the minus strand of CM061130.1, from coordinate 18,390,786 downwards.
ATTGGCCTAGGGGAGAGAGACTTGCAGGCTTTAGGTTCTCTTTTGCGTGAGGAGTAGAGGCTGAGCATGGAGTTTAGAGGAGGCCACCTACATAGGCTTTTGTAGAGTTGAGAGTGGGAGAGAGAGAGGTTCATGTGGGGAAGAAAATGGGGACGTGGGAGGACGTGCAAGCCTTGGTGTGGGTCTGTTAGGATTTTAGAGGAATTGGTTTAAAATATTTTAAGGTTTAGATTTTTAAATGGATTTGTTTTGATTTGAAACCCAACAGCATTGACTTGGTAGGCTAGCATAAGGAAAAGGGTTTGATTTGAGGTGTGTCGTTTTTTTATAAATAAAAAATTCCAACGTTTACATGAAACTCAATTTGAATTAAAGTTTTGGTTAGAAAAATAATTAGTAATAATGGTTAGATAAAACAACTTCGTCTCTCGATACCCAAAAGTCGCAAGGAAAACACCGGAGCGATCGCGCCTCCGAGAGCATCATGGATATAGGGCATAGTCACACGTCTGAGCTACAGAACAATAATAATAAAACCGAACGTGAAAAATAGACAAATGAAACAACATACGCTCTAAAAATACACGACCGAAAAGTGGTCGTTACAGGCACCGAAAGTGACGAGGAGCTTCATGACCAAGAGGCCGGCGGTTTACCCATCGTCGGGGAGCGGGACGCCATTGACGTTGCCGACAGGATCCCCGCCTCCGGTATCTCTGTTTGCCTTCTCACCAGTGGGATCTTCACCTCGGATATCTCCATTCGTCACCGAGGTAGAAATTTCATTCCAAGAGGAGCAGATGTCATTGAACTCAACAGTTGAAAGTCTACACATCGCCGGTGGTTTCTCCACCGCTTCCAACAACATAGATGTCAACATAGCTAATAGGAAGTTGCCCCTTGCTGAGCTTTTGGAAGCCGCCGACCATTCCAAACGGTGCATGCCGAGCATTCAGAGTTGTCCTGCCATCCTGCCAACCAATCGAGCTCACCTTCCCGAGCTCAAAGCCTCAGTCTGTAACAGTCGAGCCATGACTAGCAGCTCTGCTTCTTGTCGGGCTCTCCCAGCCTCCGTCCAAATTGTCAATCAGCTGCCCGGCTTAGTCGATCCGAAAGTGGTAGCAGGAAGCAGCGGTGTTGAGCGACGGTGTAGGGTGGACATGAAAAGCATGCTAGCAATAGTGGCCCTCAAAGGGAGTGACGGAGGCACATATGATGATCTTCGGTCTCATGCTCAACTAGACCGGGAAGCGGTCGGCCCATAAGATCATCAAGAAGAAGCTGAATAGAGAGAAAGTCACGCAGTGACATCCATAACGAGGATCCAAATGTTGTGGCCCACGAAGAAAAAGCATAATATGAGTACTACATCTCTCTCTCTCTCTCTCTGAATTTAAAATTATTATTTGTACATAAGGTTGATGCTTACACATGTTTAATTTTATGTTACTGTGTGGGATTTGGGGACATTAAAGTGAATCTTTTGAAGTTAGGCAATATGCCAAACTTCCCCATCCAAATTCGTGAAACAGCCTTCGTCAAAGCTTGCCGAGCTCCAAGCTCTGAGGGGGCCAACCTCTATCTGAGCACCTCTGTCCGAGTTTCGAACTCCGATCTTCGAGCTTCGATCTCCAAGAAAGCTCTGAAGGTGCCAGCCACTGTCCAAGCTCCGATCTCCATACTCCTCCATCTAAACTCCCATCACTGAGCTTCCGATCTTCCGTTGAGATCCTTTCAACCGAGCTTAGGGAAGCTTGGACCCTTGCATGTTCGAGCACATCGAGCAGGCTGAGATCCTCTATCTGAGATCTTATCTCTTTCTGGTGAAACAAGCCGCAGAAGCAAAAGCAAGGTGATTGAGTTTCGAATCATTTTTTCTTGGACTCATCCTCATTCAATTGAATTCGTTGTCAACTTTAAGCTTCTCCATCCAATGATAAGCAATGCTGACATGCCGAGCTGCATGATTCCAAAATGTGAGGACCACTCCAAGACAAGGAGACGTGAGAGCTTGATGTCAATTGCATAAATAATCCAAATTAAGAGATACATGGGGAATACGTCCGATCCTTCCACACTGACCTATCTGGGGCGAGGATGACCTCTCCAGGCGGACCTGTAAAGAGGAGGCCAACTTAAGTTGGACGACCTATCCAGGCTGACCTACTCATGAGGAGGCCGACCCATCCATGCAGACCCAACCAGGCTGACCTATGCAGGGGGACTAGTCTAAGATGGCCTATGTAGGACGACCGGTCCAGAACTATCCAAGTAGTTTGCATGCGGCAGCGCACATGGCCGGAGTGCGGTCGAGGTGGAAGATCGGGGAAGATTTGAGGAGGGATGGATCCAAAGTTTCTCTCTCTCTATCTCCAACTTTATTAGAATTCTAATCAACATCCGAAACCAAAAAGAAATGTTATACCAAAATCTCAATTAACGGGTGCCATTTAAATATGAGTATTAAATTAGAGTTACGGTCAAACAGAAATCCTAATACACACCCGAAACTGGTATATAGTAAGCCCCAGTCGCATTAGAATTCATAGGTTAATCGACCTAGGGGTTTGTAATTAATACTGAAATCATCTCCGAATTGTTTTCAAACACAAAAGTACTAATCGGTGTCCGACTCGGATTCCAAAGATAGATGGTCTGTTACCATATATATAGGCTATAGCCTCAGATTAAAGAGAGAAGTACCTGCTACATCATATAGCTAGAGATATACAGAGAGAGAAGGCTTCAAGTTTAGGCACCAACGTTCGTACGTACATACAGTGGCCATGGCGACCGCTAAGCAGCTTGCATGCTACTGCGTGGTCTGGATCGCCGTGACCGGACTTGTCTTGGTCGCCGAACTCCTAGTGCCGCAGCCGACGATGACCGGCCACGTGGTCCTCAACTCCGGCAACCTGAGGCTCTACGCTCCTTCCCTCGTCCATGAATCGTATGCCCTTGAGGAAGTCCGAACTCCCTTTTACGGTAATCAAGAATTAATTTCCATGCAATTTATCATGCACACATATTTTCGTCTACTCAAAAACAATTGCTAATCCTTTGACATTTTTTATCGCCTTGGTGGTTCTAGTCCCGCATCGCGAAGTTAGCGAGAAAGCTGCAATGAATCAAGCGGCCGAGGTTGATGCTAATGTTGATGACGAGCCCCCCGCGGATCAAGGGGAGGATCTTGCCGCGGCCGCCACTGAGAGCGAAGGTGCGGCGGAGTACTATGAATATATCAAGGCGATTGCTTACCTTTTTGTGATGTGTGTGCTCATCGGGGTTGTTCTGCTGGCGATGTGGTGGAGCGCTTGCCGGTTCCTAGAGCCTGACACGAGAGAGTCCCGACTGTATATGCAGCATAAGAGAGACCTCATTGATTTGCCTGTGTAATTCTTCTTTTGAGAAATATTTTTTATGTATTTGCTTATCTTGCCATTATTTTTTAATTAGAAGCTGTGGGTTTTGAGTCTCTTGATGGGTGATTGATTATAAAGATTAAATCTTGAAGTATCTTGATGGTTAACTGATAAAAGAGATTGCATCTTTTAAGTACGTTCATGAGGAGCATTGTTAACAAACCTGGGATCTTTGTATTTGTTGATGAGGTTTGATTAATAAAAAACTTCATCTTTTAAGGTGTTAATGGTTTATGATTAACATGTATTACCTTATTATAAGTGCATACGTGAATAATGGTTGATATAAACTAAATCTTTAAGTAAATGGATGGTAAGAATCACTAAATGGATTAGCGTTAACAAATAGTGTTGTCTCAACCTCGATAATTAGCTGTAATTGCGCTAATCACTAATAATGCTATCGATATTAAAGTAAATCAGTGGAAGGATGAGACATGTGATGGCGAGAAGTTAGAAATATTGAGAAGTTAGATTCCAATTAGGGATGGCAATGGGCCAGGCCGGGCTCGGTCTTTTGCATGCCCAGTCCCGGCCATACTTGACAACGAGCCGTGCTCGGGCCTGTGCTTGTGAGAATCGGGCTTCATCTTCCCCTGATAACTCATCTGCATAAAAAAAGTAGTGATTAGGAATGGCAAAATAGATTTTAATGAACTTGACCATATAGATGATAGAAAAGATTTTGATGCTGCTCAAAAGCTTAAAGTTCGATTTGGGAGTCTTAATTGTGTCACTGGCTCGTCGTCCCTAACTTCCTCGGCCACCATAGAGTAAGTTTGGTGTCGACTGTGTTCGAGCTTGACCTCCTGGAGAACTTGACATTAGGAGCCAGAGGCTGTCCCTGTTGTGTTGATCCTGATGCTACCATAGTTTGGGTCTCTGGATTATTAGTGCGACGAGGGCAGTTCCTTACAATATGTTCATGTTCCCCGTATACTAAACACTGGTTCAACAGCACGCGACAATCCTTCTTACATGTCCCGTTCGATTACAGCGGAGACACACCATTGTAGATCTGGAGTTGACTGGGGTTGCAGGCCTTTTGAAGTTGGTGGTCTGAGTTAGTCGGAGCTCATTCCTTGTTGGTTCCATAGGGCGCTTACTTCCACCAGTTTGAAGCGCCTTCTTATGCTTCATGATGAGCTCATGCTTCTTAGCAGCAGCCAATACTTCCTGATGAGTGGTCGGGTTCGTCGAAAACATCGACGCTTGGATGTCGAGATCCAGATCCTGGAGAAACTGGTACGCACGATCTTATGGATCTTCCACCAGGTGAGAAGCGAAACGACGAAGCATCAAAAATTCCACTTCGTATTTTTCAACAGTCTGAGTGCCTTGCTCTAGGTTGACGAAACGTTGCTGGAGCTCCCTCTTTGCTGATCTGGGAAATACTAAGCATCGAATCTCTGTCGGAAAAGTCCAATTGATCCGCATAACCAGTCGCGTCTCTTCAGTATCCCACCAGTTTTGATCATTACCAGTTAGCCGTTTCTTAGCAACTTCTACCCAGCCTGCCTGGTTGATACGGGAGAGACTCAAGTTGTCTTCAGTACTTCGGGCCCATTCTTCTGTTTCCAGTGGGCCTTCCTTTCCCGAGAAACTCTTCGGGTTCAGCTCTCGAAATTGCTTGGCTCCTGGCGCAGCTCAAGGAGGAGGCGGTGCAGGTTGCACAAACTGTTGTCCTTGCTGAATGAGTTGGTGTTGAATGTACAACATCTCTCAAGACATCCATGAGTTCGTTGATGTCGGAACACCATTTTCGTTGGTTCCATTTCCGTTCCGAGTGGTGGGTCTCCCTGCCATGCTGAAAAGAAAAAAAAGTAAACTTTTGCGTACAAGATTTATCCAGACAGTCAAGCTAATAATGACATCCGTATTATTCTGAAGTATTCACATAACACAAGGGATGACCTGCATGTGCCACCACTAAAATCTGTCACGCCCTGCTTCTCATTATTCTTGGGAGCGAGAACATGAACGGGTCCGCATGTGCTTAAAGCAAAGAAGAAGTTCTTTTTTCTTTTCTTTCTTCTTTGTCTTAGGCACAATAAGCGTATGTGGTTAACATTGCAGATTCCTTGCATGCAAACTCAGAACAATATAGGTTATCATTATTACAAAGCCAACGTCCAGATTACATGTACACAAATAAGGCCTAGCATGGACATTAGGAATAAATACATGAAGTGAAAATACACCTGAATAAGATTACAACAAGAAATATTAATTTATAGCGGTGCTGCGAAGGCACGCCATTCCTCAGCAGGGGATCTCATCGTTCGGGGTACTCCTGGTCAACTAGCTCAGCTTTAAGGTATGCTCCTCTGCAAAATCTGTCTCAAAAGCTGACGTATATTTCACAAGATTAAAGGATAAGGAAATATACTTCAGCGAGGGTCACTCTGCAAGATTTAAAACATTAAAAGAATTGACCCTCAGCAAGATATGAAAATGATAGTATATATGAATGATTTTGCAAAACTTCGAAGACAAGAAACATAATGTGATCACAATAAAGTAAAGCATGGGCAACGTAAGGGAACATGTGAGCATAGCAAGGTGTAGCTTACAAAGTAAAGTGTAGTGAGCATGACAAAATGAGATGTGCAAAGTAGTGAGCATGGCAAAGTTTAGTGTACAGAGTAACATGTAGTACGCGTGGCAATCACTTATGAGCATGGTAACAGAGGAGCTAGCACGTTACACAATTTATGATAGCGGTAGCAGAAGTAAAATTGTGTGTCATTCAATCTCTTAATCTAGTGACAAGCCCAATGTCTGAGGGCGGAATAAACTACAATTACACCCAAATCAACAGGAGCTACTCGGTTCTGTACTTACCGACCCCACCTGAGCGACGGTCAAATTTATCTGTGGGGGTGAAATCCAGCATTTCGAACTACCCAAAAGCGTCATTGTATATCTGTATAGTTCAATGTACACTGTAAGGCCAATGTTCTGTAAATGCCCCGATGGCCCAATATCACAATTTATTAGGGGTGAACAAACCAGAGATAAGGTGACACCAATAATGGCAACATACAATAAGAGCATTTTATGCATATTTAATATGACCAACACATTTGATAATTCTCATTATACTGTGAACATCACAGTTAACAACCTTGATGGTGAAAGCAAATCAAAACATTAATTGAAACATATCACAAGGTCCATTGAATCCTTCAAATGTTATTTTATCAACATGAGTATGATTATAAGAGGTTGTCATTAAGAACTTGGTATTTTCAGTATATTTAAAAGTTATAGATGATAAATACTTGCCTGTTCAAGGTGGTTTTGGTGTCCAGGCGATCGTGACGAGAGGCGTGAGTTTATCTGGGGCAATGGATTCGTGATATCAAGCCAAAGAATCTTAACAACTATTAAAACTGTATAAACTAACATATATATAACTAATATGTACTGTTATGCATACGATTAACATCTTATAATCTTAACTTAATACTGTATATATATTATAAACTATAATATATATTATATGTTATAAACTATACTGTTATATTACTACCATCATTACTATTATATAGTATTATAGTCATAACCCGTGTCCGCATGTACGGTTCATTTAAGATTTCCCCCGTGAAATCTTTGTTTCCCAAAAAATTATTTTCACAGCCAAAATTTAAAAGAACAACAAATTAGCGTATAAATATTTAGCGGTACGGGCACCTTCGGCGCATAACAACAAATACGACACATGCGCATTCGGCGCAGAACAACAAATTTGACGCGGGCACTTCGGTGCGGAACAAAAAATTCGGCGCGGAACAACACATACTGCTTAGGCGCCTTTGACGCGGAACAACAAATTCGGCGCGGAACATCGCACGAGCGCTTTTGGCGCGGAACAACAAATACGACGCGGACGCCTTTGGCGCAGAACAACAAATTAGCGTAAAAAATTTAGCGGAACAACAAATTCCACGCTAGCGCCATCGGATCGGAACACCAAATTTAGCGCGGAATATCAAATTCGGCACTGGCGTCTTTAGCGCAAAACAACAAATTCGACGTGGAACAACAAATTAGCGTTAAAAAATTTAGTGAGCGCCTTCGACGCAGAACAACAAAACTCAGGTTATTTTTCGGTGAAGGTATTAACTTAAATTTTTTACGCTAATTTGTTGTTCCGCTAAATTTTTTTACGCTGATGATTTACCTTTGTTTAATTTAATGGATCATGTTTTTCCATAATTTTTCCCAAGACACTTTTAGTGTCAAAGTTTTGGTTCCCAAGACACTTTTCTCCCCAAAATTTAATCTCCACAATCTTTCTCAAGACATTTTTAATTACAAAGTTTTGGTTTCCAAGACAACCTGCGAACATTTAAGTTTTCCTGCTAAAATTTTCACAAAATCCAATCTCAACCAATGTTTTACCAAGATTAAATCTCAGACACTTTTTATCTTGTCCTAGTCAGCCCTAGAATTCAAAAAAGTCTGTCAAATGTATAATATATATATATAATATAACATACTGTTAAATAATAAATATACATAGTAATAACATACAACTAAATTATAAACTTACGTGTATTTCGCTTTGTTTTGCGTCACCCAGCAGGTGATCGTAGCGGTCTGATCGGCGACGACGAGGATGGGCAGAGGCTCGGCGGCAGTGCATGACTGCGGTGAACGGTGTCGTGGGTCATCGTTGGTGGCTGTCAGAGGATGGCACAGCATTTGAATGTTGAGTTTGGAAGGAGGAGGGGAGTCGAGGTGGTCACGGTGGCAGCGATTGCTGATGGATTGAGGGAGGGAAGGATGGTGATTGGCGAGGGTCTGCAGTCGGAACTCTTGGCGGAGAAGGTGGCAGTGGAGGTGGCTTTGCGGGCTGTGGCAGAAGAAGAGGACGACGGTGGGGTTCGGTGCTGGCTTGGGAGGAGGAAGAAGGTGGTCGCAGTGGCGCGAGGTGACTGTCGGAGGAGTTGAAGGGGGGATAAGTCGAAGGTAGGGTTGCAGTAGGCAGGGTGGTGGTGCTTTGGAGGTTCGTGGTGGCCGAGAGGGCAGCGGCTACCGGTGCAGGTGCTTCGACGGTTCGAAAGGAGGAGGAGATGGCATGGGCTACCGTTTGAGGGAGGAGGTTGTTGAGTATTGGTGTTTCATACCAATCTTATTTTGATGATGATCACACCATTATGTTGTTGCTAATGACTTTTATGTTTTAGTCTCACAGTTTCTTTTCAAGAATATCTTTCTTGGAGACTACTCACTTGGTGCAAGGATGGACATCAAGTGGAGAATGGACAAAGCTTGGACTCAAGGGGTGCCAAAGCTTGGAGATGATGGGGAGATTCAAGGCATCAAGTTTGAAGACTTAGACTTTAAGGAAAACTTGGAGGGGCATGCGGATCCTCGCGTTGGCTTGCCGATGGGTAGCCTCGGCGGAGTGACCACCTCCTGGTGGTGGAGATGAGCGGACTCAGGGACGAGGGCGCTCGGCTTCGGTTAGGAAGACGCTGAGGGGTAGCCTCGGCATCGATGGATCTCCTGGACCTGAATAGACGAGGGAGCTCGTCAGGGGGATCGGACCTTGGTTCCGACCAATTTCCCTCCGATGCCAAAGTCAGATCTGGTCTGATAGATGTTTGGTGGGATCGGACTTGGTTCGCGGAGAGACCAAGCACCGATCCTCGGACCGAGCTATGGAGGAGAAATATGTTAGGTGGAAGAAGGTATAAGAGTGGGTATGAGATACCTCCATTGTAGATCGCGATGATCCAGCCCCTTTCCTATGACGCATCCCCTTCTTTATATACCTGAGCCCCCCCACGATAATGGGTCGTTATTGCCGTCATTCATGGGGGCGTGCCGAGTGGGAAGCATTGACCCCCACTAATTGTACACGTTTTGATGAGGGAAAGAATGACATAAAGGTGGCCATGATGGCTGGAGTGATGGCCTTTGGTGGTTGCCATATTTAGAGAGCCATGATGGCTAGAGAGTGATGGCCATTAAGCCGGGCCATCATTAGATAGCCATGATGGCTAGAGAGTGATGGCCATTAAGCCGGGCCATAATTAGAGAGCCATGATGGCCGGAGAGTGATGGCCATTAAGTCGGGCCATAATTTTCTCCACTATGGAAGTGGGCAATCTTTTGGCCTTCGTCTTGGGTGGAGAAGCACGTCCCACCCGTGAGATCTTTGGGCCGGAGCCCAAGGCCGCAGTAGGCCGGTTGACCGGTCGTAGTTGACTTGGCTCCTTCGGGCCCGGTCAAAATAGTCGTATCAATTGCCCCATCTTCTGAGCTATACCATTGTTGAGGTGGAGGTCGGGAGATGTAGAATAAGGGGGGAGAAGTTGCTCTCTCTCTGTAAAATTTATCCGTCTTGCAGAGTTGGCTAGGGACAACAGTTAGTTCGAGATTCGTTCGGTGGCTAGGGGAGCGACCCCTCGACTTACGGCTGACGAAGGAGTGGATCGGCCAACTGGGGATTTGCACCAACCTTACGATCGATCCATTCGTTCGGTGCCAAGGGGAGTTGTCCCTTGGCTTATGGCCGACGAAGGAGTGGATCGACCGGCTGGGGGAGTTGCCCCCAGCCTTACGACCGATCCGTTCGTTTGGTGGCGAGGGGAGTTTCCCCTCGGCTTATGGCCGGCAAAGGAGTGGATCGGCTAGCTGGGGGAGTTGCCCCCAGCCTTACGACCGATCCGTTCGTTCGGTGGCGAGGGGAGTTTCCCCTCAACTTATGGCCGGCAAAGGAGTGGATCGGCTAGCTGGGGGAGTTGCCCCCAGCCTTACGACCGATCCATTCGTTCGGTGGCAAGGGGAGTTGCCCCACGGCTTATGGCTGGAAAAGGAGTGGATCGGCCAGGTGGGGGAGTTTCCCCCAGCCTTACGACCAATCCGTTCGTTCGGTGGCGAGGGGAGTTGCCCCTCAGTTTATGACCGACGAAGGAGTGGATCGGCCAGCTGGGGGAGTTGCCCCTAGCCTTACGACCGATCTGTTCATTCGGTGGTGAGGGGAGTTGCCCCTCGGCTTACGGCCGACGAAGGAGTGGATCGGCCAACTGGGGGAGTTACCCCCAGCCTTACGATCGATCCGTTCGTTCGGTGGCGAGGGGAGTTCCCCTCGGCTTACGGCCGATGATGGAGTGGATTGGCCAGCCGGGGGAGTTGCCCCCTGCCTTACGACTGATCCATTCGTTCGGTGGCGAGGGGAGTTGCCCCTCGGCTTAAGGTCGACGAAGGAGTGGATCGGTCAACTGGGGGAGTTGCCCCCAGCCTTACGACCGATCCATTTGTTCGGTGGCGAGGGGAGTCACCCCTCGGCTTACGGCCGACGAAGGAATGGATCGGCCAGCTGGGGGAGTTAACCCCAGCCTTACGACCGATCCATTCGTTCGGTGGCGAGGGGAGTCGCCCCTCGGCTGACGACCAACGAAGGAGTGGATCGGCCAGCTGGGGGGTGTTGCCCCAGCCTTACGACCGATCCATTCGTTCGGTGGCAAGGGGAGTTGCCCCTCGGCTTAAGGCCGACGAAGGAGTGAATCGGCCAGCTGGGGGAGTTGCCCCCAGCCTTACGACCGATCTGTTCGTTCGGTGGAGAGGGGAGTCGCCCCTCGACTTATGGCCGACGAAAGGGTGAGGACCTTATAAAGACTTTCAAAGGTTCCATGGTGGCGCTCTGTAACTACTTCGCCCGGGTCGGAGGGATGCGGGAGCAGTTCGGCAGTTCGGTCGGGGCCATTTGTCTAGTGGTAGCTCTGGCGGCCCTTCAGAAGGGCTGCTCGGATATCCAAATGGAGTTCGGATGAGTAGCTTGACTGGATTGGTTGGTGGGGCAGACAGCTCGGCAAGTGGGGGCCCAGCTGCACAGTCAGAGGAGCTGTATGGACGCTCAAACTCGAATGACTGTGGTTTGGTCAGATCGGTTCGGCCACGGTCGATGGAGTGCTTGGAGAGCTAGGAAATTGGAGCTCGGCTCACCAAGGAGGCTCGGAGATTAGAGCTCAGCTCGCTCGACATGGAGGCCCGGATGCTCGGGGCTCGAAGCTTGGCTGGTCGGGATGATGATTCCTTTGTGTCCTCGAGTGGCTTGATGCGAGCTGAGGAAGGGATTCTTAAGCAGCTACAGGCGCTTCTCCTTGACCTCCTTGCCAATCTGGAGGTAGTCCATCAAGAAGGGCCTCAGTATCGGGATGAAGTCGTCGTAATTGTACTCGAAGCTTTGCGCGAGGCGGCTTCTCTTGCCGTTTAGCCCCTCGGGCCTCACAAACTGGGGGTGACTTGCCAAGGGTTATGTGACCATGGGGGATCCACTCTGAGACGTTGGCGTACACAGGCACTTCCCATTTAGGGGGGTTATGAACACGAGCAACACCGTGGGAGCATGGCACCGATCTACGAACAGGGCAGAGGCCGGAGCAACGCCGTCGAAGCAGGGCACCGATCTGTAGGCAGGGCAAAGGTCGGAGCAGCACCGTTGGAGCAGGGCACCGATCTGCGAGCAGGGCAGAGTATCACCCCGATCCTAACCACGACCGCTCTCGTTCCACGATCTCCCTCTGCGAGCGGTCTGTTGGAGTAGGCGCCGACGACTAGACCAAAGTGCAGGGCAGATGAGCACCCCGATCTCGCACCAGGACAAGAAGATTAGGGTAATCGAGCCCGCCAGAGCAGTGCTGTCAGAGCAGGGTTTTGACGATCAACTCGTGTTGAGGATCTGGTGGCTGGGCGGTCTCCTCCGACGTTCGGTGATTTAGCTGAGGCATCAGCTGATCGATGATGGAATAGATCAACAGACCAACACAATCATTCTCCTCGACGGGACCGACAGCCTAGCAGGGGACAGCTCTGGATCTCCGGCAGGGTCAGAGGTTTGACATGTGCAACTCGGCAGCTTGTCCTTCACCATGGCAACGCATGACCTCTACCGCCATGGCAGGCCGTCCTTCTCCACATGGACCCTTCGTAAGGGCAGTGCACAATGTCTACCACCTCAGTCCCTTGCTCTTCCTTTGCCACTATCGACGGCCGAGGCCGAGGATGACCAACGTCGCGATCCTCTCCGGAGACGTTGGAAGATGCCGCTGAAGTCGACATGGAGAGGGGAAGTGTTAGATCTGTTAGATCTGGGTCACATGAGCGGCAAGGTGATCCGATCAGGTCAGACCACGGCCCGGTCCCGACGAGCATCGAATCGGGTTTCTTGAGGGCTAAACAGTCACCACGCGGCTGCCTCCTCTGGGCTCAGCCACCCTCTGATGATCCGCACCGACATAGCCCTCTCATATCCGATGAGGTGGCCCTATAGTGAAGTCCATGCCGACGTCCTCTCACTCGCCCGCAGCACGACTCAGCTTGGCTCTAACGAGATCGATCTCCACCGGGACCGCGAGGATCTAGTCTTCGTTCGGACCACGAATGTGGTTGAGATGCTAGAAGTGAGAATGGAGAGGATTGGTCGTTTATCCATGGGCCATTCTTCTTTCAAGATCAGAAGGAACGGAATTGCCATAGCCAAGATGGGATTTTGAAGCTGGATTTGGGTTTTTCTTGGATTGATCCACGAGGAATCTTTGAGCTTTTTCTCCTTTCTTGGAGTTTTTCTGATCTTCAGTTTTGTGAGAAGTGAACAAGTTGGAAATTTGGGATTTGAGAATGTCAAATTGGGAGTTCATTTTCACAGACTGGGATGAAAGGGCCATAGTTGGCAGAGTTGACCTCATTGTCATGGGCCTTTGGGTTTGGTGTTGAGAAGAGGTTGAGACCTCTCTCTGTTGAACCTCAGCGTGGAAAGAGAGATTTTTGTTTAAGGGAAAGAATCTTTGCCAATGTGGTTGATTTGTGGATGTTGACTCAATTCCCATAGGCGGTGCCAATTGTTTACGGGTGAAAATGTCACCGCTGAATTATTGATCGGAGGGTGCGGGGTTAACGCGGTTAAAGGGGACATGCGGGACCACCGAGTTGTCGTAGCTATCACGTGAGACGGAGATGACCCTTGGGGTCGGTCGATGGCACGTTCGCTTGGGCAGGAAGGCGCGGTTCGGTTCTTCGACGGTCCTAGGGGTAACCTCGGTTGGACGACAACCTCCGAGATCGGTTGAAGGCGGAGTCACTCGGTGAGGGACGCACGGATCCTTGCATTGGCTTACCTAAGGGTAGCCTCGACGGAGCGACCATCTCCTGGTGGTGAAGATGAGCAGACTCAGGATGAGGGCGCTCAGCTCCGGCTAGGAAGACGCTGTGGGGTAGCCTCGGTGTCGCTGGATCTCCTGAACCTGAATAGATGAGGGAGCTCGTAAGGGGGGTCGGACCTTGGTTCCGACCAATTCCCCACTGATGCCAAAGTCAAATCTGGTCTGATAGATACTCGGTGGGATCAGACTTGGTTCGTGGAGAGACCAAGCACCGATCCTCGGACAGAGCTATGTAGGAGAAATATGCTAGGTGGAAGAAGGTGTAAGAGTAGGTTTGAGATACCTCCGCTGTAAATCGCGAATATCCAGCCCCTTTCCTATAACGCATCCCCTTCTTCATATACCTGAGCCCCCGCGATAATGGGTCGTTATTGCCGTCATTCATGGGGACATGCCGAGTGGAAAGCATTGACCCCCACTAATTGTACCCGTTTTGATGAGGGGAAGAATGACATAAAGGTGGCCATGATAGCTGGAGTGATGGCCTTTGGCGGTTGCCATATTTAGAGTGTCATGATGGCTAGAGAGTGATGGCCATTAAGCCAAGCCATCATTAGAGAGCCATGATGGCTAAAGAGTGATGGCCATTAAGCCGGGCCATAATTAGAGAGCCATAATGGCCGGAGAGTGATGGCCATTAAGTCGAGCCATAATTTTCTCCACTATGGAATTGGGTAATCTTTTGGGCCTTCTTCTTGGGTGGAGAAGCACGTCCCGTTCGTGAGATCCTCGGGCCGGAGCCTAAGGCCGTAGTAGGCCGGTTGACCGGTCGTAGTTGACTTGGCTCCTCCGGACCCGGTCAAAATAGTCGTATCAAGTTCATTGTTTTTGAATATAATAGATTGCAAAATTTTTGCTGCTTGTTCTGTTCTCCTTCAGATTGTATTATGCATATGGGTTCAATTCTTGAACACTCAAGATGCTTGTTTGGGCGCTGAACTTATGTATAGTGCTTTTTTTAAAGGCAAATGAATTTAGCAACAAAAGTTACAAAATAACAACATCAATGTCAACAACAACGGTAGCCGTTGAATGGACTCAAACCATAGCTGTGTTTGGCTGATATGATATCACCGATACCAGTGCTTTCATTCGAGTTATACAGCCATATCGTAATCATACGAACAAAAGGTTGGAGAAGTGGCTATATATGGATTGCAATTGCTTGGATTGAAGAATGTAGTCGACATCAGTTCACCGTTTATAATAATAATAAAATAATAATAATAATAATAATAATATAGATACTTAGTAGAGATCCATCTGGAACATTTATGATATGTAATATGGCAAACACAGATTATTATATGGACATAATATGTAACGATACTGTCTGCAAATTGCTGAGTACATAATTATATCTTTTGATCATTTATTCAATTGATTAGTGTTAATTCTATCCTTCAATGTAGTTCAGTGCACACAAGAAAATTTGCACCTCAAATGTGCATCTCAAATTTAATAATGTGAAACAAATGTGCATATTTTATTTAGACATGCTTTATGAAAGATGGAATGTATTTAAGGGTAGACACAATTCAACTTAAAGCTTTTGAGTTGCATCAGAATCTTCTCAATCATCTATTTGGTCAAGTTCATTAAAATATCTTTTTCCATTCCTAATCCCTACTTTTTTATGCAGATGAGTTATCAGGGGAAGATGAAGCCCGCTTCTCACAAGCCCGCCCCTTGTCAAGTAGGGCCGGGACTGGGCATGCAAAAGCCCGAGTCCGGCCCGACCCGTTGCCATCCATATGCCTAAGACTAATCCTTTCGGTATTCTGATTAGGATTTCTGATTCCAACTTTACATTTTGATCTTTGATGGGGGAAATATCAAAGATGTACCTTATTTGTGGCGAGAGGTGCTTTCAATATAGATGCTTAATTAACTAATGTAAATCACATTTTTGCTAAATTTTAACCACATTTATATAGTAATTTATGGCATGTATATAATAAATATATATACTGGGTCAGGTGGGCAAATGTTGTGCCCAAGCCTATCAAAAAATCATGGTACTAGATTGAGCCCAGCTCGAAGCCCGATTAGAGCTGAAAAGCTCGACCATGTCGGGCCAGGCGCCACGGGGCTGGGATTTTTTTCCATTCCTAATCCATACTTGTTTTCCCCCTTTTAATGGTCTTATTCTCTCGTCACACTCTCCCCTTTCTCTCTCCACCTCTTGCCCTTCTTCACATTTGTCCTCTCTGAAACTTGCCATTCCACTCAAAAAGGACGGTAGGAGAGATAGAATGGAGAGCGTGGGTATGATGGGAGAGATAGAAAGGATACTGGATCTATTTGTGCCTCTTATGATGCTAAGGTTAATCTGGAAAAGTCACGATGTGTCATTTCACTGGCTGATGGGCGTCGTCATGCCTCTGATTCATCGCCGAGTCACTAATCACACATATAGAGAGGTGGTGGAAAAGATTTGTTCTAAGCTCTTTGGGTGGAAATCTAAACTGTTAAGTTTGGGTAGGCGTGCTACTTTAATCAGCTCCGTGACATAAGCAATTTCTACATATGCTATGCTCACTAACCGGTTACTTAAACATACTACGGAGGAGATTGACATGCGGAATATGTCATTTCTTTGGGGTGGGATCACTGGTACAAAGAAACTTCATCTTGTCAACTGGACAGAGGTGTGTGTTCCTAAGAATTCTAAAGGACTTGGAATTCACTCCATTGACCTTCTTAATAATGTGTTGTTGCAGAAGTTAGCATGGATGTTTTTCACGGAGCCCAATTCTCTTTGGGTTCGAATTATGAGGGCAAAATACAAGCTTCCGGACGATGTGTTTACTTACCTTGCTAGTCTGGATTCTCTTACATCTGCATGGTCTTATTCATGGAGAGGTGTGGTACATGGTTTGCAAAACGTGAAGGAAGGCCTAGTGAAAATGGTGGGTGATGGGACTTCTACTTATTTTTGGATTGATAATTAGCAGGGAATCCTCTAATGTCTACCATCCCTCCACCAAATGGGGATGAGTTTACTCAGGTATGTGTTCATGAGTTTATTTAGAATGGATCCGGGGACGTGGCGAAGTTATTCTTCTCAGTTCCAGAGAATGTTTCTCAACTTATCATGTCTTACCCTCTTCCCAAAGTCACAAATCAGAAGGATAGGTATGTATGGCACTTCTCATCTAATGGGAAGTATACCTATCAGTCTTCTTATCTGCAGTTACTGAAGAGATATAATTTGAACATGGATTTTCCTTTTGGTTGGCTGTGGAAGTTGTCCCTACCTGTTACGTGGCCGTATTTTCTCTGGTTAGTATGCAAGGACAGAATTGTTACTAATGAGCTACGGTTCAAGCGTGGCATCTCAGAGTCTGGCCCCTATTCTTTGTGTGTTACTGTGTCTGAGACTACCATCCATGGGCATTGTCCAGCAGCCAAGAAAGTTTGTGATGTCTTCTTCCATACTTCGAGTTTCTCTGATTTTTAAAGCTTAACACTCTCCGAGCAGCTCACGACTTTCCTACATAGTAAGACATTACCCTTACCTCAAGTAATTCTTTTTGCTACCAGTATGCAGAAGGTTTGGTGTGCAAGGTGCATATGGGTCTTCTTCTTTAGGGATGATGTTGCAGAGGATACATGTTATGTTAGACATTTAGCTCTAGTTGCGGAAGAGGTGTCTCATGTATATGGGAAGCATCCAGTCCACTTTCATGCTATTCCTCTCAGTTGTTGGATCCCTCTGCAGGGTTTTCTAGGACCCTTAGGGCACAAAAACTCTAGTCCCGTCCTAAGTCGGACGGAACATAGACAGAAATGCAGCGGAAAATTTTTTATGTTAATCTAATTAACATGCAACCCTAAGGAACCAGACCCTATTAGCCAGGAACTCTGCCAACTTGGGGTGGATCTGACCACCCCAAGAGGGATCTAACTACTGCGAATAATTAAATGAAAAGCTTAAACACATACCCGGAATCTCAGCCTTGGGGCAGGCGAGATGTTCCGCACCGTCTTCCGAGCTGCTCCCGTCCCACGCCGAGCCGCTCCTTGAACCGCTCCCCGAACTGCTCCTCGAACCGCTCAGCATCCCGAGGCGATCAATCCCATGTCGCCGAGCCAACCACGCGTCGAAGAAAGTTTCACGCGAGTGAAACCTCCGCCTAGATTTCGGATCTGAATCCGAACTCCTTTGCGGCTTTGCTAGAGCCCTCAGGAGCAAGACAGAAATTTATAGGGAGATGAGAAATATTAATTTAGCTTAGATCCGAGCGTGCTCCAACATTTACGAGAGCCGCTCAGATCTAGAGCTTGGGACGAGTTTTGAGGAGGAGAGCAGACCCCTATTTATATAGGCGGTGGACTCTCCCCTTCTCTCAAAATCTGATGTGGGACTATTAATTTGGGATTAATTAAATCAAGTTAGTTTGCTTTTCACAAAGGGCAAACTTTCTCGAATTTTAACTCCCTCACAGTTGAGCTTCAATGTTGGTACAACCTACCAAATCAAAGAGGGTTCAACGGTGAACGCGTAGGAAAAAACGGCTCGTCAATCCGAGTCCGTTTGACCCTTCAACCAATTGTCCAAAGTTAGCCAAAAGTCATGCTTCTCTTAGAAATGTAGCCGTCAAGAAAATCCCAGGTTTAAAAAAACCCTAACCAGAAAATTCGGGCTTGGTGGGCCTCCATTTTCGCTGGTTTCAGCCCAACAGTTTGGGCTGACTTGTTTTGGCTATAACTTGTGCATTTGGACTCCGTTTTTGACGCGGTTTGAACCTGCCTTTCGAGCGGGACGATCCCGTCATCTAGGTAACCTTTTCAACTCGTTTATTTAATTAAATATAGTCTTAAACAATTTAAGACACATTTAATCTCTTTTGCATCATATGCAAATTAGTCCCTATCTAGGCTTAAATTTTCATTTGCATCAAATACAAATGATCCGAGGGCATATTCCTCTACATCTCCCACTTGCACTCGAGATCATTTATCTCGAATGCTGGAGATTTTTGCAAACATCCTTTGCAATACTTTATCCCTTGCATCAAATGCAAATTATTCTCCCTAACTAATTTCTACCCATTACTAGACGAAGAATCGCACTCTGTGTGAGACCCTACAGCCTGACCCTTACAACAGGTTGGGCTCGAAGCCCTATATGGCAGTGACCACGAGCAGTGGCTACCGTCCCTGCTTCAGGAATCATCATTATGTGGTTAACTCATTGACATGAGTATTGTCGGGACAACCCTGACTGTTTCCGTGATGAATTCCGCAGTTATAGTCTCTTCGTCTAAACTATGTCGTGTAGATCAAGTCTAGGGTACGGTCAAACTGTCAACCCCAATAACTTGACTCCGGTTAGTTTCTATCAATCTTTAGTCAAATCATGTTGGACTTGTTCCAACATACTCTGGCCAAAGTTTTTACTAAAGATCGAACTAACCCTACGACACTAACTCCCATTGACCGGGAGAGACGAATCCTCTCTTGGTCATTACTCTCCTCATACGCTTCAAGTGTCACCCAATCAAAGACCTTTCGACGCGGCTTGCCTCGAAGCTAGGTCATTTGATCTAAGTGGCACCGTTCACGCACAGGTTCGTCAAAATGACCTCAAGTCAAAAGACCAACTAGCCTATCATCACTCAGAGTCATCATTGACAGATTGGTCAATATAACCATATGATAACTCTTGTGGATCGTTCAGTGAACTCATTCTCTAATGAGCACCTGTGTCTTGTCAACGACTTCGCCAAGTCAAGCGATCATGAGATCATCGCCACCGCTATACGGTGAAGACTAAGACACAATGGTCTATCCGATGTTTCGATATCCTAGTCTCGAAACATCTACGACCACGAACCCTTTTTAGACTTATGCTACAGACGGTCAAACATTTCTCCATGATCGAGATACTCATCTCGATACCTGTTTGACCTTGCATAAAGTCTCAGGACTTTACCTAAGTTAATATCTAATGTTAACTACATTATAACATAACTTAGATAAATTTTTACCAAACAGCTTACTGTTATTTTGAACAAGATGTTTGTGCTATTCACACATGAAGATAGATAGCCTCGAGGGTACCATCTCTCAACATCTCCCACTTGCACTCAGGCCCATTTATCTCGGTATCTCATACCGTTTTTACACATAAGTTTTCCCGACTTCATGTGGTAGAGCCTTCATGAGTGGATCTGCTAAAACCGTCTACATTATAGACTTAAGGGTTTCTATGTTTAGACCAACCATTTGAATCTCATTCAAATAATTCATTTGGTCTTTCAGAATCCATAATATTTTAATTTACTTGGATCTTATCCAATTCATCGTACCTTACGATAATCATTAGTTACTGGTCATTTCAAATGGCTCATATTTATTTCTGATAAAGAATCAAACTCTTTTGATCACTTTGTCAAAATATATGTTCCATCTCTTTGATGCCTCACATGTAATTTACACGCTCCCACTGACCTTGAAAATTATCTGGTTAATTCATATAAGTTGGTCCGTCTAAATCATATTTAGAAAAAACGAACTTGTAAGTGAATGCTTCAATTTTCATGGTCAACTTAAGCGTTTACATCGAGTTTGGTCCGAGTAGTTCTGTACACATCTGCTGGTAGAAAACGGTTTCATTATAATCCGTTTTATAGGAATTAGTATGGAAAAACTGTTCTCGACCAACATGATTCACTTCCCTATTTTCCTTTTCTGCACCAATCTTTCAACTTAAAGATTTACTTGCAGTAAGTGAGGAAACATTTTCCTTGGGCACGTAAACTAAATTCCAAAATTTATTTACGCACACGGACCTATTCTGGTTGCATCAAGTTTTTAAATCGGAGTTACTTCTCCGAATTTCATCCCGGAAGTTGACTAAGTCATCATCAGTTATGATGTCTAACTCGACTCTTCGTCTCACGAGATTCGAGTAATTATACAACTTCCTAATGTTTGATTTAATGAATATCTTATTGATAATGTCCTCATAGAACATTATCAAAACCTAGGCATTACTATCTGGGACTTAACCCAGAGGAAGGACTTAACTCAGAGTCACTTGTTATGGATCGCACCGAGTCTAACTAAGTGTGATTCATACCATTTAACACACTGATGTGTTAACAGACTTGACCTGAGAGAAAATCACATTTTCTTTTAATTACACAAGATTTTATGTAGCTAAGTATTTAACCATTCGATCTAATCGAATCAGTTTAAATACTTTTGTCTTTTCGTTCTTTATTTTTTCAGACTTGTGTTTCATCAAGAACACGTGTCTTAATAAAATATACGAATAACTTATTTTGGTTGATCTAGACTCGGGTACATCAGTATGTACCAGACTGAGTTCGACAACTCATTTTCCCACTGTCTTACAGATGGGTTTCGGCCAATTTTATCTAAGAGGATAAGACTCACAAGTGTCCG
Organism: Scilla litardierei; assembly: GCA_030789695.1. Taxonomy (NCBI): domain Eukaryota; kingdom Viridiplantae; phylum Streptophyta; class Magnoliopsida; order Asparagales; family Asparagaceae; genus Scilla; species Scilla litardierei. The sequence goes on along the minus strand of CM061130.1, from coordinate 18,369,767 downwards.
TAGACTTCATAATACGAGAGGTCAGACCCCCTCTTTATGTGACTTATGAAGCTTAGTCTCTTGATACGGCCTAGTCTATTTTACCATATAAGTTTGCTACTATCTTGTGTATTTATATATTAACATTTAATATATATATATATAGTTATTACAAATTACTTAACACAAAACATTGCTTCCGAAGCAAGGTGACGACATTCGTCCAAAAAATGTGTTAGACGTTTTTGTATAACTAAATTTATTCTGAAATCGTGACATCAAAATATATCACATTTTCATTTCCTCCTACTTATGCCTTTACTAATGATAAATTAAACTAACTTTCTCAATTGACTTTCCGGAGTGCCTTCTTCCTTTTCTAAATCACATTTAGATATTAATTAACCCAACATAAATAGCTATGCAAGCATCTTATGTATCCAAACGCTTGAGCTTTGCAATCTCGAGTTTAGCTCAAGAAGTTGCTTGTCTCAAGATCCGGTTGGGATACATAGTCTTGCACCGCTCATGCACTCGTATTCGACTCAAACGGTTTGATCGAATTTTCGAACTTTGCGGATCGAAATTGTTTGTCCATACAACCTTGAGGGTAGCTCGACAAGTTGTAGGGAGAAACATACTTCGAATATCCTATATGTTCAAGCTGCCTCATATAGAGAAGAGTGACATGTAGCTTTAATTTATTTGTTGGACCCAGAACTTAATGAAATCATATTTCTTAAGTCTGTTCTTTAGAAGGTCATTTAATGTCAACGATAATATAGTTTAATTCCATCAATTAGAATTTAACTTGATATTCAATCAATCAACTATTTGACCAGTTAACTTATTCCAATATTATATTTTGATTCCTTCGGTAAACATAGTCTTGCCCTAGTTTTGCATATGTTCAATATTAAATATAGGTAGATTGGCTTTCATTTATCTATATCCTCCCACTATTTTTACGATCATTTTAAAGCTTAATAACGAACGATTTAATCGAATTTAAAATTAGTGAAAGAGGGATCCAATCATCCCGAACCTCACAACCTTGAGGAGACTCAACAAGTTGATTGGTTCCATGACTGGTAGACTAACTCTTGGTCAATCACATCACATGTGATTCCCTGTCGATTTTTTTACCCACAGTCACTTATGATCTTGAGGAGACTCAACAAATCATAATGACTGGTCTAGTCAGACCCTTGATTTCGTGTCCAGATTTGACTTAGATCGATACTCGAGGAGACCCGACGCATCGATTTGGGTCAAGTCTAGACTACATCACATGTATGTTGGAGTTTGTTCCTTAAAGAAAAACAAGTCACAGCTTGAGGAGACTCAACAACTATAATTGTCTTCTTTGAGTTACCAAGCTCCAAAATCAAGGAGGGATACGAATTAATCTTTAATAAGATTTATAACGCATTGACTAGATATAGTCCAGGGTGTCATACAATCATGATTCGCGACATTGCGGTCCAGCGGAACACAGCCAGGGAATTGACTAAGCCAGGATCACTGCCCCTTGTACTAGCAAGGGTTGACCCAGAACTCTTAGCCAAGCACATTGACTGGATCATGGTCCATTGAATGAAGCTTGTCATTTTTGTATGTGTGCCATAGACTAAACAGCTTTTATTAACAACTAATTAATCCTATCAACTAGTTGCATCCTTAAATTCAAAATTTTAGGATTTGTTTAATAACTTTTATTAAGTCCTTATCAACTATACGGTTCACGTGCTATCCTAATCATTATTAGGATTTTAATAAATTTTATTAACAACGCTAAAAGCGAAGTCCTTTATTGAAAATTAATTATAACAATTAGAATTACAAATTCACTAAAAGGACTACCCTAATCAGGAATTAGGTCTTGAAGTGTTGTTAATGTTTTATTAAAACACAGTATGTCATTAAAATTCAAGTAATAAATTTTAATCATTATTTAATGGCTAACCTAAAGGGTTGTCTTGTGTTATCAAATAAGGGACAAGAAGACATAGCCATTAAAAATTTACACTAATTTTATCGCATAAAAGTGTACAACTATTTAACAATTAAATAGACTAAAGTTTATCGCATAAACAATTTTAGCATGCATACTTAAATTCAACATTTAAATTTAAAAATACGATTTCTAAAACATTTTATTTTATCTCATAAAGTAAAAGCTTGTTTAAAAAATCATAACATTTGCATGCTACTTTAAAATATTTATCGCATAAAAATTTTAAACTTTTAAAATCAGTTTTTAAAATTATCTTATAAATTTAAAACATCATTTAAAAAATTCCATGTTTAAAATTTATCACATAAAATTTTAAACAACATTTTAAACTTATCGCATAAAGTTTTAAAGCTTTAAAACAATTTTAAAATTTATCACATAAATTTAAAAATTCCATTTTAAAACTTTCATGTTTAAAATTTATCATATAAAATTTTTAAACAAAAAAAATTTAAATTTATCGCATAAATTTAAAGAAAACATTTTTCTGTAAAAGCATTCAAATAATAAATTCGCAGTCCTAGATCAGCATATAAACCTGGCTCTGATACCAATGCAAGGTTTACTGGGACCCTTAGGGCACAAAAACTCTAGTCCCGTCCTAAGTCGGACGGAACATAGACAGAAATGCAGCGGAAAATTTTTTATGTTAATCTAATTAACATGCAACCCTAAGGAACCAGACCCTATTATCCAGGAACTCTGCCAACTTGGGGTGGATCTGACCACCCCAAGAGGGATCTAACTACTGCGAATAATTAATGAAAAGCTTAAACACATACCTGGAATCCCAGCCCTGGGGCAGGCGAGATGTTCCGCACCGTCTTCCGAGCTGCTCCCGTCCCACGCCGAGCCGCTCATTGAACCGCTCCCCGAACTGCTTCTCGAACCGCTCCGCATACCGAGGCGATCAATCCCATGTCACCGAGCCAACCACGCGCCGAAGAAAGTTTCACGCGAGTGAAACCTCCGCCTAGATTTCAGATCTGAATCCGAACTCCTTTGCGGCTTTGCTAGAGCCCTCAGGAGCAAGGCAGAAATTTATAGGGAGATGAGAAATATTAATTTAGCTTAGATCCGAGCGTGCTCCAACATTTACGAGAGCCGCTCAGATCTAGAGCTTGGGACGAGTTTTGAGGAGGAGAGCAGACCCCTATTTATATAGGCAGTGGACTCTCCCCTTCTCTCAAAATCCGATGTGGGACTATTAATTTAGGATTAATTAAATCAAGTTAGTTTGCTTTTCACAAAGGGCAAACTTTCTCGAATTTTAACTCCCTCACCGTTGAGCTTCAATGTTGGTACAACCTACCAAATCAAAGAGGGTTCAACGGTGAACGCGTAGGAAAAAACGACTCGTCAATCCGAGTCCGTTTGACCCTTCAAACAATTGTCCAAAGTTAGCCAAAAGTCATGCTTCTCTTAGAAATGTAGCCGTCAAGAAAATCCCAGGTTTCAAAAAACCCTAACCAGAAAATTCGGGCTTGGTGGGCCTCCATTTTCGCTGGTTTCAGCCCAACAGTTTGGGCTGACTTGTTTTGGCTATAACTTGTGCATTTGGACTCCGTTTTTGACGTGGTTTGAACATGCGTTTAGAGCGGGACGATCCCGTCATCTAGGTAACCTTTTCAACTCGTTTATTTAATTAAATATAGTCTTAAACAATTTAAGACACATTTAATCTCTTTTGCATCATATGCAAATTAGTCCCTATCTAGGCTTAAATTTTCATTTGCATCAAATACAAATGATCCGAGGGCATATTCCTCTACACCCTCCTGATAAGGGTGTCATTAAACTTAATTTGGATGGGGTTAGTAAGGGGAACCCGGGTCTTTCAGGGGTAGATGGCATATTTTGCAATGACCCAGAGTCTTGGCTACTTGCTTCTCCTCTTATATTGGATGTGCACTGGTAGAAAAGGGTTTCCGACCACGGATTTGTAGCCACGAACATTTCCGTGGCCGATAGTCCACTACCGGCCAAGGATATGTCCGTGGCCATGAATCCATGGCCGAAGAAAAACAAGGCCAACAGATTATTTACCATGGACAAATCCATTGTCGGTGAAGGACTATCGGCCACGGAAATGTTTGTGGCAATAATATTCTAGCCACGGGCAGTCTGTAAAAATAATGCAGTGGTAGCAAATAATTAGCAACAGATTTTTCCATGGCCAATAAGGAGTATTGGCCATGGATAAGACCGTGTCAGAAAAGTTTAGGCCACAAACTCTGTGTTAGAAAAATATCAGTTGCCTTAATGTTTCAGCCAGGGATATTTCCGTAACCAATAATTTTAAAGGCTACAGATATGTCTGTAGTTAATATTATGTGGCCATGCAAAAAAATTTACCCAAAGTAGGGGGAGCCCACATGAGCCCTTCCCCCCAAACGAAAATTTTCAGCCCCCAAAAATTCTCTCTGGTCGAACCCTAATCTCCGATCAGCTGCACCGACACCGACCTCTTTCGCCGTTGTCAATGCCATCGATATTTGGTAATCACCGCATCCTCTCTAAATTTCAAGAATTTGCCTTAATTGTCCGAGAAAGTGGTCGGAGGGGGCGTCAGCCGCCGCTGCCACCCCAGCTCCCCTCTTCACCTTTCAATCTGAAGGAGGAGAGCATGAGCTGGGGCGGTGGCAGTTGACGTCGTCCCCTCCGACCCCTCCATCTCCTTCGTCCCCCCTCCAATCCTCCTTCCTCCTCCCCCCCAACCGCATCCCCTTCTCCTACCCATCCTACCCAGTGGACAACCACCCCCTCTATGGGCTCACTGCCCCCGGGCAGGCTCACTGCCCCCACAGTGGGCACACTGCACCCTTGGGTGGGCACACTGCCTCCTCTCCTCCTCCTCCATCCCCAAGTGGTCAGCCCCCCCTGTGCTCACTTCCTCGGTGAGCTCCATGCCTATGAGAAGCCAACCGCCAAGAAACAGTCCCCTTATTTGTACGCCCTGTTGACCGTCAACGTATCGGCGCCACGCACCATTGCATGTGCATGAAGCACGACCCGATGGAAAACCAAAGTTACCCATGGTCTCAAACACCGGCACCCCCTCGATGGTGGAGGGCTGGTACCTCGTGTGCATTCCTCACTATCCCTCGTGTGGCGGCCTTCACGGCCGGTCGGCCAGATTGGCCCGTAAGGAATAACCAGCCCACCCCCTTAAAAATAAACCCCCCAAAACCCTCATCCTATCCCTCACTTCACCTACTCAGCCTGCACCAACCCTCTCATCACCTACGCAAAGCCCCCAAGCCCGTACCCTTCCTCTCATCCACCACTAACCCCCCCAAACATTGCAGTCAGAAGATCCGGTCCCCAAACTCACTGTGGTCCTCCCCACTCCATGCCCCTCCCGCCACCCCACACCATCCATTGCATCCCACCCACCACATCCCATTATACTTAACAAACAAAAACAACCCACAATCGCATCCCCAACCCGTTCCCTTTCCATCCCCAAATTTAATTTTGTATAATGTTTAATGTGTTTCTAATGTTAAAACAAATCTCGCAGGATTCGGTGCTCAAAGGGGTAACTCTGGTTTATATTCAGTGTTTCCTCGACGAGACAAGGTACGTGCACCATTGTAATTTAAATTAGAGTAAGTTTGACTTGTTTATTTATTATGTGTACAGTAGTATATATATAATTTGGGGTTTTAGTTAAATTGAAATTGAAATTATGTTATTCTGAATTTAAAAACTAGTTATATACACACACATACATGTAGATTAAGTCGAGCCGCAAACTTTCCCATCCAATAAATGTTTGTATGTAGTATTCTTGAATCACATGCGTACATGGATCGGTTGATGGTTTCGAAACCTTTGTGTTCGTATTGGACAACTAGTTCGTGGCCGCATGTGAATGAGAATGTACATAAATATATTTATTGGATCTGTCCAGCGTGGACAGGTTAAATATGCAAATGCATCGTGTATTAATCTTGTAACATGTTTTATGTGAATGTGTGTTCTTTCATTTTGTGAGAATTTCGGCATCAGCTACACATTGTTCTTCGAGTACAAATATGAGAAGAAGTTGTGAATACAGATTCTTCCCACTACAGTGTACTCGGAGAACAGTGGGTAGGTGCTGCTGAAATTCTTACGAAATGAAAGAACACAAACGCATAAAACATGATACAAGATTACACGATGCATTGCATATCTAATGGGATAGAAGCCTTCCATTTACAGCCGGTAATCAAAAGAAAGTCCACACAAACTCATAGTTCTTAAATGTGTGATAGTAACTATAGCCATAAATTTCATCGTCAATTACAGATGCAGGTGGTTCCTAACAAGTCGTTAATGGAAATATCACATCCAAATATGACTGGAAACTAAAGATACGCATAGGGGATAAACATGTGCTTAGCGTACTATGATGACAACCATCCACACATGTCAAGTGGCAAAATCTATTACCTTTGCAAGAGGTGCCAGAACAAGGAGATCCTTCATAAGTATATTGTTTGTGTCCATTTGGTTTCTCATGGGTTCGACCCCAATTATAAATTTTGGAGTTACCATGGTGAATGTGTCGTAAAAGAGGATATGCTTAGGGCAGAAGAGCGTATTTTTGCATGGAGATCAAAGGGCAGATGACATAGCTACAATGCTAGAAGATTTTGGTGCTCCGAGCAGAAACCAATCAGATGATGATCTTCATTCCGTTGAATTTGAACGCTTGATGAAATTAGTGGAGGATAATGAGTCAGATTTGTATGAAGGATGCACTGAGTTCACGAGGCTACCATTCATGATTAGACTTCTACATATCCAAACACTTAGCGGAATAACGATTACACATTTTGAGATGTTGTTGGATTTGTTGAGAAGGGTAGTTCCCAATGGTAAGGAAAGCATTACATCTACTCATCATGAAGCAAGTAAATCGTTAATATGTTAGGGCTCAATTACAAGAAATTTGATGCATGCCCTAATGATTGCATTCTATATTACAAAGACAACAAGGACCAAAGCGAATGCTCAACATGTCATGTGTCCCGGTGGCAAGTAAAACAAAGAACATGTTCAAGCAGGGATGGTCCTATAATCCAAACTAAGAAGTAGACTTCGATGAATGTTCTCCATTATTTCCCAATTATACCAAGGCTACAGAGGTATTTCAAGTCTACTGAATTGGCAGAAAAATGCGATGGCACACAACCGACCGCATAGATGACAGAAAATTGAGGCATCCTGCTGATGGGGAAGCATGGAAGCATATCGACCATATTTATACCGTCTTTGCATGGGAGTCGAGGAATCTTATGCTTGATTTTGCAAGTGATGAGTTTAATCCATTTGGAGTGATGAGCTCTGGTTGCTCCACTTGGCCCATATTGTTGACCCCGTATAACCTCCCGCCTCATATGTGCATGAAGAAACCATACATGATAATGTCACTATTGATACTTGGAAAATACTTAACTGGAAATGATATCGATGTTTTCCTACAGCCAATAATTGTGATTTGAAGCTTTTATGGGAACAAGGTATGGGCACTTTCGACGCCTTGACAAATCAAAGTTTTTGCATGCGTGCTATTGTTTTATGGACGATAAACGACTTCCCGGCGTATGCTAATCTATCTGGTTAGTCGACGAAAGGTAGGACGGCATGCACATTTTGCACAATAGGTTATGAGGGCACATTCCATAAATATATCATAAAGTTTTTCTTTTGGCAGAACAGAAGATGGTTGCATGTAGGTCATAGTTATAGGAGACAGGGACAGTTGTTCGAAGGTAAAACTGAACGCAGAGAAGCACTTGAACAGCTAAGCGAAGAGGACATATTTGAAGCACTTGACACTTTGCAGAGAGTGAAGTTTGGAAAGAACAGATATAGCAAATAGAACCCTCTTAGTGTTAGAAGGAAGATTGCAAAGGGAAAAGGAAAGGTCAAGGGCAAAACTAATATAAGAACTGCTTGAATGTCTTGCACAGTTTCTAACACAGCAGATGTTCGAGTACTACCTAATGGTTGTCAAAGTTCAGTATTTTCTACCAATAGCCATATTGGAGGACTCTGAAAATATGTCACAACCTGGACGTCATACACATCGAAAAGAACATATGTGAAAATCTTACAAGTACGACCTGTTAGCTTCTCGGGTCACCCTTTCAAGAGATGAAATTCATAATCTTTGTGTGTTTCTCAAGTCCTTAAAGACACTAGATGGATATGCTTCAAATATATCAGATGTGTGCACATAGATCAAATGAAGATATTTGGATTGAAGTCACACGATTATCATATCTTGTAACATCAGCTACTTCTAGTTGCATTACGTCATGTCCATAAGAAGCTGGCAAAAATTCTGATATAGTTCTGTGGGTTCTTCAGGCAGGTTTTCTTGAAGGTGATAGAAGTTGGTGAGTTTGATGATTTAGAGTCGCAGGTTATCCTTACAATGTGTAATAAGGAAAAAAAATTTCCCGCATTCATTCTTTACCATTATGGTTCATCTTACTGTGCACCTGGCACATGGGGTCCGTATTGCAAGACGATACAATATCTATGGGTGTACCCCATTGAAAGGCGCACACCTATATCGTATACTATTCTATTTTGCTCGAACCAAAATTAAACGTGATTTTGAATCTTTTTATGATTTCTGACTTGCCGGTATCCAGGGTTCGTGAAGCAACTTGTGCACAATCGTGCACATCCAGAAGAGTCTATCCAAGAATTATACATCAACCGAGTGTTGGATCTGGATCCTAGCCTAGAGGGGGGGTGAATAGGCTAATAAAAAATTCTCATGCAACTCACGAGAAATCACACACAGTTAAAGCAGCAACAGGGTAAATAAAAAGCAGACACAGAGTACACAGCAGATTTACCCTGGTTCGGTCGTCCCAACGACCTACTCCAGCCCCCAAAGCAGAACTAGTACTGAATAGTGCAATAGGTACAAAACCACAAGTTAGAACACGCTCAGAGCACCCTCTACGTCTCTATACTCGCCAGGCTCTCAGTACCCCACACACAGTGTTTCCTCTCACTATCAATCCTAGCAAAGCTTTCTACCAGCTAGTCCCAAACTAGCTGGGTCCCACTTGTCTAGTCCCAACTAGACAAGTCCTAAAATAGTCCACAAAAATAGGTAAAAGTTTCCCCTACAGAGAACGTTACACTAAGACACAAATAAAAGGAGTTTAAGAGTTTAGAAATGCTCAGTTTGTGTCCGTGTAGCCGTCTCTGTCAATCAGCACGTCGTCAGCTCCAATCTGACGCAAACGGTGTCTCAATCTGACTCCTGGATTGCAAAATACACACTGGTCTGTGTGTAAAGCAGTTCAGTTCAAATCCTGGTTTCTAGCAGTCTGTGTGCTCAGCAAAAAAGCGGTCGGTGCGTGGAGCAATTCAGTTCAGCTCTTTTAAATTACGGCCTGTGCGCAAAGCAACTCTTTTAATCAAAACCTTAGCCACGTCAGCAAGAGATCATTTCAATTTCGTTCGATTTGTTTCGATCTCAGCCGTTGATGTCGAATTTTCGTTCGATCTCGTCCGCCAATTCCAATGACGCATGCAGCGGTCTTTGTCTTCGACACGGCGACGCAAGTTCAACGACACGATGGCTTCGTTACGGCGAGGAGGACTTTGATTCCACGACAGCTCCGACTTGCAGCAGTGGTGAGCTTTCATGGCATGGGTGACGATCGGTGATGAGGGTTATGGCGGCGACGAGTGACTGCGAGCTTTGAAGAGGAGCGATCTCCGGTGATGATAACATTCAGAGGAAGCAGCGACTTCGCCTCACGGTGGCTCTTTCTTCGTTGGGTCTCCGCAGCAGCAAGCCAACGACGAGGACTCCTTCACGGCGCTTTATACGTGGATGAAGAAGAAGGCGGCAGCAGAAACTCAGCTTCAGCGGCGACAGAAGCAGCTCCTTCTACGACGAGTTCGACATCAAGCGGACGACGGCGATGTGGAAGATGTCATCGGCGATGACAGCTTCGGCGGTGGGTTCTTCGGCAGCGACGTTCTCTTCTCCGATGATCACGACGAAGACAAAGACGATCTCGTCATAGCAGCAGCCTTCGACAACGGCATCTCCTCTTCGACAGCGGCGTCGGCGATCAGAGCATGTAGTCGGTGGGCATCGTCTTCTCAGGTGGTCTTCGATGGCGAGCAGATGGCGTCGAGCTCTCTTGATGGCGGCAGCGTCTTCGACGTCGGCGGGCTTTGTGCAGCGCCAATGGAGAAACGGCGGCGGCGGCTTCTTCGCCTTGGCGACTTCTTCGTCACAGCAGGTACGAGCTTGGCTCCGGTTTCGTTAATGATGAGCTTGGTTGCGATTATGTTATGCGGCTTGAATATTATTGGACTAGGGTTTTGGCCGCAATGTTATTGGTTATTTTGTAGGCTGCACACCATGAAAGAAATCTGCCGTAGCCCTTGGGGTTTAAATAATGAAGGGTGTGGGCTGTCAATGTTTGGGCCTTAGAGATTCTTTTTATTGGCTGAATTGGTTCATCCCTCAACAAATTGTTATTAAAAGGCCCTTAGAATTAATGTACGGCAACAGACTCCTTTCACTCTTGGGAGTCAAAGCAAGTAGGAGAGAAAATTTTGGAATATGGCTAGGATGAAGTTTGGCTAGGATGAGGACACTACAAATTAGGAATTTTGAAATTGGCTAGTGATAGGGTTGAGACAATCAATTTGGGATTCTGTTTGATCTTATAGCAATACTAATGGGATTAGGAAGAATTCAAATCTTTGTAAATCTTACTAAAAGATTTGATCAAGTCCATCTCATCCCCATCTCATCCCATATTGGACCAAGTCCAAATTTCTTTGTGCACAAACACTCCATCTCTCCCAATGTGCTATACGAATAGCAAATCCGCCAAATATAAAAAGTAGATCATTTTGCCAAGCCTGAAACACACTGAGCACACACATTAGATATACCGACACGTTTGTCATCATCAAATTAAGATCCTAGATCGTTGCTTCCAACAATCTCCCCCTTTTGGTGATGACAAACCCATGAAAGATTTGAGCAATAAGTATGGGTGTGTGAAGTGTGTTGAAGGGTGTAATGCAATATGATGTATGGATGAGTCATTCAAACATTACAAAGCATGCACAACAAATAACAAATATAAAAGCATGCTCCCCCTTCTCTCAAGCTCCCCCTTCAACATTCATGCTCCCCCTTCAGCAAATAATACCCTTCTGCAAATAATACCGACAAATCTTTCTTTCTTTTCTTTCTCCCCCTTTGTAATCACCAAAAGTGGATTAATAAAGTCACAAAAATAGTCCATGCACAAATAAACCATTATTAAATATAGCGTGCAATTTGCATGTGTTTTCCAAGGAATAGACAATTCAAGCTCATGGAATTTCATAACAAGACTTCTCCACCTTTGTGTAAGTGTAATGATATAAACAATAATGTACTAAGGGAGATTCAATTTTGGAACAATCAACCAAATCAATCCGCATTTTCCAATTTTTCATGAATATCACTAGGATTGATTTTCCCACCTCATCAAAGATGAGTTCAAGTTACCGAACCCCAAAACATGGCCTAAAAGGACTTTTAAATGTGGGATGACATTGCTTGACGAGTTATATACACCAACGCTAATGATTACCCATGTAGCACAAGTTGGATACTCGTGGGTTGTGTATTAGCCATGAAGTGTATCCATTTTCCATACGGAGCAATTTTCATATATATTTTTTTAATATGCAATTTTTTTTGCTCAATCTTAATTCATGGCTAAACACTTCATATCCCTTAGAAAATTCAGAATTTAATCATTCCTACATTCACTTTCCATTATTCTTCAAAAGAATCTCCAAAAGTACTAAAAAGTCAAATATCGTGAAAGTGCAAATGTAGGTGTAGAAGTCAAATTTGAAATTTATGAGACATGACTTGGCTACTAAAAAGAGAACAACATGTTCATGTAGCTACAACAATAATGAATAACTTCTACTAGGGATATATTGATCATTCATACAATACCACTTAAGAGATTCATAAGAGGATAATCAATAAGCACATTTTTTTTGATTTTTTTTGATTTTTTTTCAGAAATAAAAACATTTAAAAAATCATGCAAGCAAGCACACAAATCAAAATAAATCAAGCACACAAACAAATCTATGAAGGTATGCAATGAAATGCAAAGAGGGATAAAAATTATACCTTCTCGTCGCTATTTGGCTAAGGATCTAAAAGAATGAGACATTGAATTTAACTCTCCTAGCCAAAACTCCATCACACCTACATGAAAGGTGTTAAGTGTGACCTTGGAATCCAACAAGGTCCACTAGTGTTAGCCAATATAGTTTTAGGAACCCACACTTGTTTAAACTTGATATTTGTGTTCCTAAATTTACAATAATATGAAGTGTGGCCTACACTATCACAAGTAAAGCACTTTGCATATTTGTTCTTTGCAATAGAGGGTGCATTGGGGAATTTCTTGAATTTTGATTTTTCAACGTTTTTCAAACCGAATCCAAGTCCTCTTCTATTATTACCATATAATTGATTCTCTAAAATGGTATCCAATGATCGTTTTCCCATAGAGAATTTCTTAATGGCTAATTCAAGATTAGAGACTTTAGATTTCAACAATTTATTTTCTTCCACAAGCAATGTGCATTTACTTATAAAAGCTCTCTTGTTTTCCTCTTCCTTCTTTTCAAATTCAATCATTTTTCTTTTAAAATCATTATCCAACATGCAAAATTTATCATTAAGCTCTCTAATCACATAGTCTTTTTCAGTTTCGAGCTTAATCAAATCAAGTTTAAGCATGCTAATATTATTCATCAAGGAAGGGCAAGAGGGACAAGGTGCTTCATCATTAAAACTGGATTTTTCCTTTTTCAGAATATCAATAGTAGAGTCACGTGCAACAATATCAATTTTGAGTTTTTCAATCTCTTTAGACATTTCATATTCAGATTGTTGCATTTCAAAGTTCTCATTTTGATACTCATCTATAGTGGATTCAAGCTCTACTATTTTATCTTGCATTTCTTTACAAAGAGTAAGGAGTTCAATTTTACTACCAGAAATTACCTCATCGTGTATTCCCATCAATGTCATGCATGAATGGGCTTCGTGTTCCTCCTCCTCGCTCTCAGCTTCGCTATCCATGTCCCAAGTAAGCACCTTGGATTTTCCCTTTTCTTTAGCTACCTGAGCTGTCTCATGTGGGCAATCCCTCATTCGATGTCCTCTTTTCTTGCATTTAAAACAAGTCATTCTATTAGTAGTATTCTGATCATAATTTTGCTTAGAAGACTGAAAAAAGTTAGAGCGATTAAACCTGGGTGCCATTTCTGCTCTTCCTTGCTTGGTCTGGACAAACTTTCTGAAATTTCTGACCATTAGCGCTATGTCATCATCATCATCTTCACTTTCGTCAGCTTTCAGAGCAAGTGGCTTGGTAGCTTTTTCTTTTTCATCAGGTTTCTCCCTTTTATCCACGTTTTGCAATTCAAGCTCGTGGGACATTAAATTACCTATCAAGTCCTCCACCCTCATCTACGATAGATCCTTTGCTTCTTGGATGGCAGTGACTTTAGGCCTGAAAGAGCTTGGCAGTGCTCTTAATATCTTTCTCACCTGCTCAAGGCTAGAATATGGCTTACCGAGCGAACTAGACTTGTAGACAATGTTGGTGAACCTCGCAAACATTTCTGATATGGTCTCTGATGGTAGCATGCGAAATCCCTCGTATTCCGTGCTCAGAAGTGCAAGTCTAGACTCCTTCACCTGTGACGTTCCCTCGTGCGTCACCTCCAAAGTGTGCCATATTTCCTGCGTAGTTAAACAATGTGAGATGCGATTGAATTCAGATTTATCTAGTGCACAAATGAGAGCATTCATAGCTTTAGCATTAAGAGAATAAAGCTTCCAATCATTATCATCCCATTTATCATCAGGTTTAAGCATCTCAGTGTTTTCAATTTTAATTACAGGTGATTTATAGCCTTTTTCAACAATTTGCCAAGCTTTATAATCAATAGAAATCAAGTAGATTCTCATACGATTTTTCCAATAAGCATAGTCTACTCCATTAAATCTAGGTGGTCGGGAAATAGACTGACCCTCAGTAAAAGCACTATCAATGTGGTCCATGGTCAAACTAGGCTAGATCTACTAAACTGGCTCTGATACCACTTGTTGGATCTGGATCCTAGCCAAGAGGGGGGTAAATAGGCTAATAAAAAATTCTCGTACAACTCACGAGAAATCACACGCAGTTAAAGCAGCAACAGGGTAAATAAAAAGCAGACACAGAGTACACAGCAGATTTACCCTGGTTCGGTCGTCTCAACGACATACTCCAGCCCCCAAAGCAGAACTAGTACTGAATAGTGCAATAGGTACAAAACCACAAGTTAGAGCACGCTCAGAGCACCCTCTACGTCTCTACACTCGCCAGGCTCTCAGTACCCCACACACAGTGTTTCCTCTCACTATCAATCCTAGCAAAGCTTTCTACCAGCTAGTCCCAAACTAGCTGGGTCCCACTTGTCTAGTCCCAACTAGACAAGTCCCAAAATAGTCCACAAAAATAGGTAAAAGTTTCCCCTACAGAGAACGTTACACTAAGACACAAATAAAAGGAGTTTAAGAGTTTAGAAATGCTCAGTTTGTGTCCGTGTAGGCGTCTCTGTCAATCAGCACGTCGTCAGCTCCAATCTGACGCAAACGGTGTCTCAATCTGACTCCTGGATTGCAAAATACACACTGGTCTGTGTGTAAAGCAGTTCAGTTCAAATCCTGGTTTCTAGCAGTCTGTGTGCTCAGCAAAAAAGCGGTCGGTGCGTGGAGCAATTCAGTTCAGCTCTTTTAAATTACGGCCTGTGCGCAAAGCAACTCTTTTAATCAAAACCTTAGCCACGTCAGCAAGAGATCATTTCAATTTCGTTCGATTTGTTTCGATCTCAGCCGTTGATGTCGAATTTTCGTTCGATCTCGTCCGCCAATTCCAATGACGCATGCAGCGGCCTTTGTCTTCGACACGGCGACGCAAGTTCAATGATGTGATGGCTTCGTTACGGCGGGGAGGACTTTGATTCCACGGCAGCTCTGACTTGCATCAGTGGTGAGCTTTGATGGCGTGGGTGACGATCGGTGATGAGGGTTACATCGGCGACGAGTGACTGCGAGCTTTGAAGAGGAGCGATCTACGGTGATGATAACAGTCGGAGGCGGCAGCGACTTCGCCTCACGGTGGCTCTTTCTTCGTTGCGGTCTCCGCAGCAGCAAGCCAACGACGAGGACTCCTTCAAGGCTCTTTCTACGTGGATGATGAAGAAGGCGGCAGCAGCAACTTAGCTTCAGCGACGACAGAAGCAGCTCCTTCTCCGACGAGTTCGACAGCAGGCGGACGACGGCGATGTAGAAGATGTCAGCGGCGATTACAGCTTCGGCGGTGGGTTCTTCGGCAGCGACGTTCTCTTCTCCGATGATCACGACGAAGACAACGACGATCTCGTCGTAGCAGCAGCCTTCGACAACGGCATCTCCCCTTCGACAGTGGCGTCGGTGATCAGAGCATGTAGTCAGTGGGCGTCGTGTTCTCAGGTGGTCTTCGATGGCGAGCAGATGGCGTCGAGCTATCTTTATGGCGGCAGCGTCTTCGACGTCGGCGGGCTTTGTGCAGCGCCAATGGAGAAACGACGGCGGCGGCTTCTTCGCCTTGGCGACTTCTTCGTCAGAGCAGGTACGAGCTTGGCTCCGGTTTCGTTAATGATGAGCTTGGTTGCGATTATGTTATGCGGCTTGAATATTATTGGACTAGGGTTTTGGCCGCAATGTTATTGGCTATTTTGTAGGCTGCACACCATAAAAGAAATCTGCCGTAGCCCTTGGGGTTTAAATAATGAAGGGTGTGGGCTGTCAATGTTTGGGCCTTAGAGATTCTTTTTATTGGCTGAATTGGTGCATCCCTTAACAAATTGTTATTAAAAAGGCCCTTAGAATTAATGTACGGCAATAGACTCCTTTCACTCTTGGGAGTCAAAGCAAGTGGGAGAGAAAATTTTGGAATATGGCTAGGATGAAGTTTGGATAGGATGAGGACACTACAAATTAGGAATTTTGAAATTGGCTAGTGATAGGGTTGAGACAATCAATTTGGGATTCTATTTGATCTTATTGCAATACTAATGGGATTAGGAAGAATTCAAATCTTTGTAAATCTTACTAAAAGATTTGATCAAGTCCATCTCATCCCCATCTCATCCCATATTGGACCAAGTCCAAATTTCTTTGTGCACAAACACTCCATCTCTCCCAATGTGCTATACGAATAGCAAATCTGCCAAATATCGAAAGTATATCATTTTGCTAAGCCTGAAACACACTGAGCACACACATTAGATATACCGACACGTTTGTCATCATCAAACTAAGATCCTAGATCGTTGCTTCCAACACCGAGACCTTGATGTTTATATCTCATTATTTGTTGAGTGTAAACACAAGGGTAAATCATCTGGAAAGAGTTTCTGATGGAGTATTTTATAATTATTATGGAGAGGACACACGATTTAGTAAAATTGAGCTTGACCAAGTTCAGTCATATGTTCTAAATAATCTATCGATATTTGACTACAATCACAGGTAATAAAGCTGAGTTATTCGCTTTTGTAAGTGGTTTAATTCCTAAGTTATAATAGCTTTATTTACTTGTCCTCCAGTCTTCATATGGAAGTAGTCCTAGCCAGATTGTGCACCAAAACTCTTAACAAAAAAGGTTGCAGATGCACACTCTAACGAATTTACTGCATGGTTGAAACTGAAGGTACGTGCACCAATTTTGATCGATAGTTACATAACTATCGAAGAATCAATATCGAGAACGTGCATATATGAATGCGATTCTTATTTATCATAAAGGTGACAAAGTAATGTGTTCATAGTACACATCTATCCGAGGAGATCCAAAACTATGCCAAAGGTTCTGACGGCACATTACATCGTTATGGAGGTTATTCTATCAATGGGTACACATTTAATACCAAATGAAGTTGAGAAGGACCGATGCACCCAAAATAGTAGAATCTTCTCCTCCTTTTTGCGGTTGTCATACGTAAGTTCCAAAGATTAACAACCAAAAGAAGGGCAAATTTTCTATTATGGCCAGGTTGAAGACGTGTTTTAGATTTTTTATGGCTATCGGAAGGAAGTGAGTCATGTTATGTTTAAGGTGCGGTGGTGTTAGCACAAAAAGAAGAAGGACAAATTGGGCTTCACGGTCATTAATCTGATAAAGGAAATCTATCCGCATGAGAGAAGTTCATGTTTGCATCGCAAGCAAAACAATGGTTTTATGTAAAAGATATAATGGTAGACACTATTTGGGTTGTTCTTAGAAATCTGCTTAGAGCATATGCACCGGATGAAACATGTTCTCAAGAGGGCAATGAAGGTAACGATGATATTGTACTTGTAACCGATGAAGTCGTGTATGATTTTTCAATCGAGACAAATAATGAAACGACTGATGACATCGCACCGTTGCGTATGGATATACCCGATTTAGCGATCACAGGCATGTATATCGTAGTAGCGAAGTGCACAAGACGAAGAAACACAATAACCGAAGTCCTTTCATCTACTGTTTGGATTCGGTCACAACGGGCTTCAACATCAACCTTAACTTATTGAAAGTTTTTCATTACTAAGCACTAAAAACATGTAAATGTATAAAGCTTATTTTTCTACGATGATTTTGCCTAGAATCAATAAAGAGTATGAATTTCTGCATTTTGTTTACATCACTTTTATTTCATATAAATTACGCAAACATTTACAACATTTAAACATCAATTTTTCTGTTTATTAATAAATATTATGAAGTGCAGATGAAGAGAGTTTTCCAAGCTTTTTTCAGCGGGTACATGGACCCCCAGACCCCCCGGCCCTCTATGACAGGTATGCTTATTTTGTAGTTTTAGTACTGCCGTATAATTTGTTTGTAATAATTTTTTGGATAACTAATTACTAAAATTTACAAAACATTTTCAGGCAGTGCTGGACATAGCTCCCAGGTGGGACATATCACCCTGCCCTTTGGGACATGTACGCTTATTTTGTAGTTTTAGTATGTCTGAATAATATGGACCTTTTCATTTGTTGGATAACTAATTACATAAAATTCTTTATATATTTTAAGGCACATTAGGACAAGTCCCCATTCCCCACATACCACACCGCCCACCAGGACATTTACGCATATTTCTATTTTAAATGTTCAGTCCTGTTAGTTAAACTAATTGAAATCGTAATTATCTTATGGCGTATAGAAGCATGGGGCATTGATGATATACATATTGATACCCCGGGTCAGCCGCGTTCCATGCCGCCTCCACTTCTCAGACTGCCACACCGCAAGGTCCAGAAGAACTGGTGGTGTTCATCCCGTATGACTCTGCAATAGAGCATACTGCCTTACCAACGGCCGCTAAGTATGATCATTAGTAGAAAACCGATCATCAGCCATAAATCATTAGACACGGATTAAATCCAAAGCAAATGCTAGAATAAATGCCACAGATTAGTCGGTGTCAGATTTTTCGTGGCTGATGGAACTAACAGCCACGGAACATCTACCACGGACCAAATCCATGTCCGATGTATTTTTGCCACAAGTAACATTTGCCACGGATCTATCTGTGACAGATTTGCATCCACCACGGACAGTTTTGTGGCAGATGTACATCTCCCACGGACAGGTCCGTGGCAGATGGGCCAAATTTTTTTGCACCAAACAAAGGTAGGCAAGTGCGAGCATTACCCCCCACCCAATAATATTCCCCACGTATCTCTATTTGGATCCCACTCAATCTCTCCTCTATCCCCTCTCTCTCTCTCTCACTCTCTATTAGGGGTTGCGACCGCCAGCAATGCGAGGGGAAGAGGAGTGCCGTCTCCACCTTGTTCACTCTCCTCCTCACTGCCCCATCCTCCTCGGGAGGAGAGGAGGAGGGGGCACCGCCTATCCTCCCATTTTAAAACCAAAATCCTCACCGTAGAGTTTCTAACTTCACTAGGGTTTTGCTCCCAAGTCCGATTGCCAACCCCAAACAAAACCTGCACTGTATGGCAATTCGTGGAGCAAATTCTTCGCCGCCTCGAAGCGTCACCAGTCTATGCTCCAGTTGTTGGATTTGGATCTAAGCCTAGAGGGGGTGAATAATCTAACAAAAATATTCGTACACACACACGAAATCGTAGGCAGTTATACAGCACAAATAATAAGATGCATGGTAATAAAGACAATCAAAGAGTGCATAACAGATTTACCTGGTTCGGTCGTTCCAACGACCTACTCCAGCACCAAAGAAGATACTAGCATTAATATGTTACTGGGTACAACTACAATGAGCTACGAGTCCCAACTTAACTCTCACCTAGTTCGTACCGCACTCCCCAAAGTGCTAAACACTATCAATCTAGTAAATGCTCGCTCTTGACAAGCACCAACTCGTCAAGACCCTCTTATCTAGCCCCAACTAGACAAGACCCCAAAAGAATGAATAAAGTAACCTACAAAGATCAACACACCAATAATGAATATAAATAAGTATGGAGTTCAGAAAATCTTAGTTCGTGTAGATGTCATCGTCTCTGTCATTCAGTGCGGGTCAGATCTGATCTGACAAGATGTAGTCGTCACGGCCGCCTCTGGATGATGCTCTGAAGTTGTGGCTATGGAGGGAGATGCTTGAAACTTGCGGCAAGGAGGATGTGTCCCTTGAAGCACTTGCGCAATGAAGAAGGCTTGCTTGGATGGTTGTGTCGTGGTAGATGACCCTCATTGAAAACTTGTGGCATTGGCAATGGAAGAGGGATGAGCTCCTTTACTTGCGACTATAGAAGAGGCCCCTCTTGATACTTGTGCAATGTATAGGGCTTGAAGCTTGTTGTGACCTTGAAGCACTTGGAAGATTGCGGCAAAGGAGTTGAAGATGACCCTTGAAGCTTGCGGCCAAGTGACGAGATGAAGCTCTCTAGGAGTTACGCAATGGAGAAGTTCTCTTGGCCTTTGATGGTTGCGGCAAGGAGGATGATCTCTTGGGAAACTTGTAGCAATGGAGAAGCTTGGAGTTGCTTGCACAATGCAGAGAGGAGATGTTGACCTTAGATGGTTGCGGCTAGGAGGAGGGATTGCCTTGACATATTTCGGCTTTGGAGGAGGAACAAGTGTTGACCGCAACTTTTGGGTTTTGAGGCTTGGTTTTTCCTTTGTGTATCATCTCATTTTTCGCTCCTTTGGATGTAGGCTTATATAGGTGGAGAGGGAATCAATTAGAATCAAATAGAATCCCATAATTGAAGGAGATTTGATGGAATCCTAACTTGAATAGGATTTGAAGTGATCTCCATAAGTAATCATATGGAGATCACTTCTAATCACAATAGGATTTGGAGTTTGAATTGGATTTGAATAGGATTTGAATTTGAATGGCTATAGGATTTGAATAGGATCTCATTTAATCACAAATAGATTTGCATGAGATTTGGTTCAATCACTTTTGATATGAATGCGATCTCTCCATATCTTTCCATATTTGACCAAGTCCAAATGCAAATGAATTACAATTTCTCCATCACTTTGACTAAGTCACCCTTTGAGTATTTATGAGCTTGCTACTCCTGAAAACACTTGGCATACACATCAAATCGTTCACACACATTTGTTATTATCAAACACGAAGTCATCAATCGTTGTATCCAACTACATGTTGTATCCAACACCAGTTGGTACCTTAATCACAAATAAAGTTTCGATCTTTCTAAAAAATTTAATCTTGATCGGACGTCACTTTTTTCGCTTTGATTTTTTGGCTGGTAGATCTGTACTTAGGGTTTGACTATTTTGAAGGACGGGATGCTGATTCCTGCGCAGAGTTTGCCTACCCATTCTGCACCGAGGATTTTTGATATTATTGGATTATGCTGTCATATTGATGAGGAGCATCCCGTGAAAGCCAAAAATGGGGTATTTTTTATTTGATTTTTAGTTTGTTATGAATGCATAAAGTTGGAATTTGGTTGTGTTGTGTAAAGATAGGATTTTGATTTGGGTACTTGATTTATTTTGGGCTGTAGTGTTATCGAACGAGGGTAAGCGTTCATTATACGATGCGGGAGCTCTACGATCCGTTGGAAGAAGTTAAGGAGGTCGAGCTAAGTAATAGTTTTTTCGTCCCCTCTTTTTTCTTCTTAAGTTTATTAATAATGTTAATTGTGGAAATTTGGGTTGCATTTTTAGTAATTTTTGAAAGATTCGTATGATATTGGGTTATGTTAGAATAAATAAGTTTCTCTTTCCTTTTGTGTTTCTTTGGTCCATTTGTGCCTCTTTGATAATTTTGGTAGGGCTTTTCTAATTTTTTACTGGAAATGTTGGACCTCATGTCCAATGTGAGAAAAGAGGTAAGTAATATGTTTTTACATTTTATATTCAAGTTGTTTTAAATTTGAAGTTATAAGTAATATGTTAATGCATTTTATATTCTAGTTTTTTTTTAAATTTTAAGTTATACGTAATACAAATTGCCCTTTAATGCTGTTATGAATAGAGTTGATCATAATCATTTACATGTGAGTTGAATTTATTGGAAAATATTTGGTTGAAAAGGTCCTTAACTGACGAGAGAAGGAATGTTATGTTGAAAATCATTCTTTAAAATTTAAAAAAGCGCCACCAATATGATAAATGTCCATACATATATTTGTTTCTATAAATGCACGCATGAATTGATCTCTAATTGTAGCATCCATTATTCAGAAAGAATTTAAATCTAGATTGCTGGACATAACAATTTTTTGCCCATCTCTGGGAACTTTAACAAAATGTTTTTCCTCCTCATTAGGTATTTAAAAAAAACCAGATGTTTTTGTAAGGACCGTCTACCTTGCAATATTAACAACACACTCTAGAGTGTGGATGAATAGGGTAATGACACAAATTGCATTTTTAAAAATTTAACCCGCAAATACGGAAATATAAATACAAGAGGAAATTAAACACCACAAGCAGTAAACGCAAACACAAAATTTTACACAGGTTCCCCAAACTTAGGTACATCCATCCACTCCAATATCCACTATGATTCTCACAAAGAGAAGTGAATACAATCTCACACAGAGGTACCTCACACAGAAGATTTAGATTTACACACAGATAAATCCGTGTTCTCACACAGACAGACTCAAACTCTTACAAAGAGAGATATCAACCATGTAGGGTTTTACGGGTCCTTAGGGCAATAAAATTGAAGTCCACCTTAAGTCGGATGGACGGCGAGATCGAATAAGAAGCGAAAAAATAGATTTAAAATATTTCTAAATCAAGCCCTAAAGGGAACAAACCCTATCCAAGATCTCTACTATCACGGGGTTAGGTCCGACCAACCCCTAAGGATAGATCTACCTAACATTTGCAATTTATAAACACATGTTTAATTTAAACTACATATCTTTCACTTCGTTTTCGCAGAATACGAAGCGTCGTTTTTAGCAACATTTCTTTGGCCTCGTACTGCTTCTCCCGTGTCAAACCGCGTCCCGAGCCGTACCTCGTTCCTGTTGGGGGATGTATGCCCTCAGTTCATTTGTATTTGATGCAAATGATTTTTTATAATAGATGTGGTAATTTTGAATATGATGCAAAGGGAATTAAATGTGTCGTAAAATGATTACGTGCATATTTACTATAATAAACATGTAGAAAAGGTTACCTAAATGACGGGATCGTCCCGGTCTAAGCGCAGGTTTAAACCGCGTCAAAAACAGACACCAAACACATAAAATAGAGCCAAAACAGTGCAAACCCCAAATTTGCCATTGCGGGTCGGGCACCCGCTTAGGGGGCGCCCGACCCGCCTGGAGGCCATAATAGGGGTTTTTAATCTAGTTTTGTGCGACAGCTGCAGTTTTTTGTGAAAAACTAGTTTTGGGCTATGTTTAAACACTTGTTTGAGGGATCAAACGAACTCGGAATGATGTGCCGTTTCTTCCTACGCATTCACCGTTCAACTCTCTTCGATTTGATAGGTTGTATCACTTACGAAGCTCAACGGCGTGAGAGAAAAAATTCTCTAAAGTATGGCCTTTGTGAAAGACAAACTTTAATTAATTTTTTCTCCAAAACTTTTAGTCCCACATTGGATATGGAGTGAAGGGTAGGCGTCAGCCACCTATATAAATAGGGGTCCACCCTCCCGCTTGAAACTCGTCCCAAGCTCCAGATCTGAATAGCTCCATTACACGTGAGCAAGCCCAGATCTGAGCTTAAAATAAATATTCTCTTTCTTCCTAAATTTCTTTCTTGCTCATGTTTGGACTCGAGCAAGGCTACAAAGGAGCTCCGATCGGATCCAGAGTCTTGACGAAGGATTCACTCAAGGTGAAATCTTCTTCAGCACGTAGTTGGCTCGACGACAAGGGTGTTGCTCGCCTCGGGACGCGGTGCGGTTCGGGAAGTGGTTCAACTCGGGGCGCTGTTCAGCTTGGGAGATGCGGCGCGGGACCAAAGAAGTGTTGCTGAAAATGACGCTTCGTTTTCTGCGAAAACGAAGTGAAAGGTATGTAGTTTAAATTAAGCATGCATTTATAAATTGCAACTATTAGTTAGATTTGTCATTAGGTGTTGGTTGGACCCAACCCCAGGATAATAGAAATCTTGGTTAGGGTTTGTTCCCTTTAGGGCTTAACTTAAAACTGTTTTAAGTTTATTTTCCGCTGTTGTTTTAATAACTTCGTTCGATCGATTTAGGCCTGGTGTCGTATTTATGGCCCTAAGGACAATAGAAACTCTTCAGTGGTATCAGAGCTATGGTCTACATGATCTATTTTTGTAATTTATAAATTGTATGTGATACTTGTTTTTGAAAATTAGATTTAATTTTATTTTAAAATTATATCTTTAAAATTATGTGATAATTTTTGGATGTAACTTAAACTTATGCGATAAATTTTAGGTTGCATGTTTATCAATAAAATTTATGAGATAAATTTTAATTACTTTGTTATTATACTAAATTATTTATTTAATAATTTTTAATGGTTGTATTATTTTTTTATTATGTGATAATTTAAGAAAAACTATTAGGATAGCCATTACAACCTTTCAGAAAATTATGAGATAATTTTTGGACATGCTATGATTTAAAAATTGTTGAAACATATTAAATTCCTGTTTAGGGTAGCACACTCCTAATTATTATTTTAATTGTTCTAATAATAATTTCGAACAAAAGGCTATGATTTAAAATTTTTGCAACTTGATTTTTTAAAATGCCTAATACACGATTAGTATAGCACCTTAAAAATCCTTATAGTTGATAAGGACATTAATAAAAGTTATGAACCAATCCTAATAATTTCAAATTTTAGGATTCAACTAGTTGATAGGATTAACTAGTTTTAATGAAGCCATTTCTAATCGTACGTGACACATATGAATAATAAGTTTCCTTCAATGGACCATGATCCGGTCTAGCGTTTTTTGACTAGTGTTTGGATCACCCTTGCTCGACTTGGGATAGTGATCCTGGCCTAGCCAAACCCCTAGCAGTGTTCTGCTGGACCGCAAGGATGTGAATTATGATTATATGACATCGTCGATTATATCTAGTCAATTACTTTTAAAATCCTCTTCAAGGTTAGCTGTAATCCTCCTTGTTTTAGAGGTTGGCAACTATAGGTTCTTTGTCATGGGTGTTGAGCACACTCAAGCTATGTCATAGATACTTTATGGAAACCAACTTCTCAATAAATGAGATGTAGTATAGACTTAATGTAAGTCGTCGCTTCGTGCCCATACACCGAGCGCCGGCGTAAGCTAGGCTAGACACGAAAACAAGGGTCCGACTAGACTAGTCATTGTGATATGGATGAGCACACTCATGATCATAAGTGGCTAGGGGTAAAAACCAATAAGAGAATCATATATGATATGATTGATGAAGAGTCATCTACCAATGCAGAGTCAAGCAATTTGTTGCGCACACTTAAGTGTGTGAGGCTCAAGGTGGTTGGATCTCTTTCCCATTTAATTTAATTAAATTTAATCGTTCATTATTATGGCTAAAAATGATCGCAAAAATAGAGTGAGTATATAGTTGGATAAAAGCCATTCTATCTATATTTAAAATTGAACATATGCTAAACTAGGCTAGTTCTATGTTTACTAATGGAATCAAAATGATAATATCCTAAGAGAGTAAGTTGACTGGTCCAAATGGTTAGTTAATGGAATATCAACTCAAATTCTAATTGATAGATTAAACTATGTTCTCATCGACATTAAAATAACCTTCTTAGCACATGCTTAAGGACAATGATTCCTTAAGCTCTGGGTCCAACAAAATAAATGCATGCTACTTGTCACTCGCCTCTATGAGGGGCAGCTTGAACATACTGCTGTTCAAAGCATGTTTCTCCATACAATTTGTTGAGTCAACTCAAAGTTGTATAGAAAACGGTTTCGATCTGCAAAGTTCGAAACTTCAATCAAATTGTTTGAATCGAAGATGAGTGCATGAGCGGTACAAGACTATGTATCCCAACCGGATCTTGAGACGAGCAACTTGTTGAGCACATTCAAGGTTGCAAAGCTCAAGCGTTTGGATACATGAGATGTTTGGACGGCTATTATTTTTGTTGAAACACGTAATACCTAAATGAGATTTAGAAAAGAAAGTAGGCATTAAGGAAAGTCAATTGAGAAAGAAAGTTTTATCTATCATTGGTAAAGGCAAAAGTAGGAGGGACTAAAAATATGACATATTTAATGTCATGACTTCAGGATAATCGTAATACAAAATAGATTGTCATATGTGTTGGAAAAAGGAGCAATTCTTGTTTCTTGGACCATAGAGGACGTCTAACATTTTGGCGAATGTCGTCATCTTGCTTCTGAAGCAATGAGTAATTTGTATGACAATAATGTATTAAATGTTAATACATGAATACATAAGATAGTAGCAAAACTTATATGGCTGCTAATAGTAGCAAAACTTATATGGCTAAATAGACTAGGCCGTACCAAAGAGACTAATCATCACAAGTCACATAAAGAGGGGTCTGACCTCTCGTATTATGAAGCCAATAGACACTTGTGAATCTTGTCTCAAGGGTATGATGGCCAAAATTCCATCTGTAAAAGACAGTGGGAGAATGAGTTGGTGAACTCGTAGTCTCGTACATATGGATGCACCTGAACCCAAGTCTAAGTTAGCCAGGATAAGTTGTTCTTTTTTATTATGACATGTGTTCTTGCTGAAACACAATAAAATAGATAACACAATGACAAAAGTATTTGAACTGCTTCAATCAGATCGAAGAGTCGAATACTTAGCTGTTTAAATCTTTCGTAATTAAAAGAAAATATGATTTTCTCTCAAGTCAAGTCTCTTAACACATCGATGTGTTGGAGAGTATGAATCGCACTCTGTTAGACATGGTGTGATGCATGTCAAGTGACTCTGAGTTATAATCCTTACTCTGGGTTAAGTCCTAGATAGTAATGCTTATGTTCTTAATAATGCTCTATGAGGACCTTATCAATAAGATATTCCTTAAATCAATCGTTAGGAAGTTAAAGGATTACTCGAGTCTTGTGAGACGAAGAGTCGAGTAAGACATCATAGTTGATGATGGCCTAGACAACTTCTAAAGTGCCATTCAGAATAGTGACTCTAAGAAATGGCTTGATGCAATCCGAAAAGGGTCCGTGCACGTAAATAACGTATGGACTTTAGTTTATGTGCCCAAAGAAAGTGTTTCTTATTGGCTGTAAGTAAATCTTCAAGACAGAAGATTGGTGCAGAAATAAAATAGTGAAGTACAACTTATGTTGGATGAGAACGGTTATCATCCTAACTCCTATAAATGGATTATAATGAAAGTGTCTCGCCAACAGATGTGTGCAGATCTACTTGGACCAAACTCGATGTAAATGCTCATGATGACCATGAAAACTGGAGCATTCATGTATAGTCTGTTTTCTAAATATGATTTGGAAGAATGAACTTATATAAATCGGCCAGAGAGTTTTCAAGGTCAGTGGGAGCGAATAAAATGCATGCGAGGCATCAAGGAATCGAAACATATGTTTTGACAAAGTAGTCAAATAGTTTGACACATTATCAGAAATGATTATGAATCGTCTAAATAACGAGTAACTTATTTGGATTATTCTCGTAAGGTACGATGAGCTGGATGAGATCCAGGAAAGACATTAATTATGGATTCCAAGAGGCTAAGGAAATTATTTGGATGAGATTCAATATTTGGTCAAACATGAACATATAAACCCCTTAAGTCTATACATTAGCTGGTTAGCAGATTCACTCATAAAGGCTCTGTCACATAAAATCTATAGAGACTTATGAGTAAATATGGTATAAGATATCGGGATAAATAGGCCTGAGTGCAAGTGAAAGATGTTGGGAGATAGTTATGCCCTCGAACTCGAGTCTGTTTATCCCTTTGTATGTGTACAAACAGTTGGATCTGGATCTAAGCCTAGAGGAGGTGAATAGGCTAGTAAAAAATTCTCGTGCAACCCATGAGAAATCGCATACAGTTTATAATCACAGGCAGTGCAGAAAGTATGCAATCACAGAGTATGCACATATATACCTTTGTTCGGTCGTCCCACGACCTACTCCAGCATCCAAGCAAATACTAGCATTAATATGTTTCTTATGTACTACTACAATGAGTCTCAAGCCCCCGGTTACGCACCTAGTACGTACCATACTCCCATAGCGCAAAACACTATCAACCTAGTACATGCTCAATCTTGACAAGCCCCGCTTGTCAAGACCCGCTTGTCTAGTCCCCCGACTAAACAAGTCCCAAAAGAACACAAAAGTGGTAAAGTTTCCCCCTACAGAGATCGTTCTAATACACACAAATAATAGTAAAAGAGTTTAGAGAATCTTAATGTGTAGGAGTAGTTGTCTATGTCAATCGGCACGGGCCAGCTCTCGTCGGGTAAGATATAGAGGTCATGTCTCACATCTCCTCATCAACTCAATGATGTTTCAATGAACTCTCTGAAAGTTGCGGCCTTTGGTGCGCAAAATAGTGCAGCATGCACAAGAATATTGCTGCACTTGGGTGAACAAACTGATGTTGCCCCTTTGCTCTTGTCTAGCTAGGATGATGGCAATGTTGCGGCAGTTTGTTAAAGGTCAAAGTTGCGGCCCTTTATTTAGCCTCTGCTCTGGTGTGCAGAAGGATGATGCAGTCGGCCCTTGTTTTTCTTTTGATTCCCTGCACACAGAAGACAAAAAAAGAAAACTTCAATCGTTAACTGTGTAGGCCTTGGAGAATGCGACAGGGGGATGAAAGCATGTGTGTTCTTTGCTTCAATCATGCGACAGGCACTGGGCTTCATTCATGCGGCATGCTCAATCAAGAGACATGTTGCGCACATGAGGTGTTGGGGATTTGAAGTTGCAGCTCCCTTTAAAAATTGCAGCCTAGTGCTCGTTGTGCTCTTTGGTGCCTGCAAACAATTACAAAAAGTATATGAGGAGAGAACACAACTTAATTACCTTTCAACTTGGTCAAACTTTGCGGCTGAAGTTATTTTTGTGTAGAGGAACACAAATTGCACAAATTGCAGCAAGCTGGGCTCCCCTCTAACAATGCGGAGGCTTGCACATGGTCTTCATTAATCTACAGTTGCATATGGAGGATTCAGACTGTGTGGCCTTGGGACTTGGTGCTTGGAGAATTAATCTTGCGGCATGGAGGAAGAACAAAGCTTGTAGCTCCCTGAGATTGTTTTGTTTCTTCACCTCCTTGCATCCTGGGCCTTCATGTTGTCTTCCCTTTTGCTTTTTTGATGCCGTAATTTAATTTTGTTTGCCTCTCCTCTTTGATATGAGCCGCACCCTCTCTCCTTTGATAAAAGGATTTTTATAGGATGAGGCTAGGGTTATGTTCGGCAATGGAGGCAAGTGGAAGTCGGATAATCCATATGAATCTTGGAGAAAGGATTTGTATCCAACAAGGACTAGGAATATGAATGGGGATAGGGATTTGGTGAGGATTTGCTTGCAACCAAAATGGATTAGGAATTCAAATTGAATCCTAATTGGTATGAACCAATCTAATAGAATCTCTCATTATCATCTCACCAAAGGTGACCAAGTCCAAATTGGATTTGTGTAGCCATTAATCTCCATCAAGTTGACTTAGTCATCTCTTCAAAGATTTATCGCTTTGCCATTCCTGAAACAAACTTAGCACACACGTTAAATAGTTCGTATACGTTTGTCATCATCAACTTATAGATCCTAGATCGTTGCATCCAACGATCTCTCCCTTTTGATGATGAGAAACCAATAAAAGATTTGAGCAATTAGATATGTGTGTATGAAGTGTAATGGAGGATGTATGTATACGATTTATACAATGAGATGTTCAAGCATTACTAGCATGCACAATATAGCAACAGTGATAAGCATGCTCACCCCAATTTTCATGCTCCCCATTGAACATATATTCACACATTCAAATATTCATTAATGCTCACCCTTACACCAATATTCATATATAAGCATTAATACACCAAATCTTTCAATATTTTTCTCCCCCTTTTGTTATCATCAAAAGTGTATAAACGGAGCCTAGCTCATGTCACATGCAAAAATAAAGTATTATAAGTTACAACTAGCAATTGTATGTCATTTTTCTTAGAATAATCATTTCAAATTCAATAAAAAGAGTAACGTAGACTTCTACACCATCGTGTAAGGTGATGATTAATTAGTTGAAGCACAAAGGGAGAAACTCTCATCGCAACCAAAACCAATCCACATTTTCCAATTAACATGATATCACTAGGATTGATTTTTCCCACCTCATTAAAAATGAGTTCAAGATACCATACCCCTAAAAACAGAGCCTATAAGGACTCCTAGATTTGGGGGTGGTATTGCTTGACGAGTAAAATACACCAACGCTAAAGATTACCCATATAGCATATGTTAGAGACTCTTGGGTAGTATACTTTCCATGAATTGTATCCATTTTACATACAGAGCAATATTCATTCTTTTTCATACGGAGCAACATACGGAGCAATATATCCATTTTACATACGGAGCAATACTCATTCTTTTTCATTTTTATTATTTCATATTCAATTTTTTTGTGCCCAATTTTTATCCATGGAAATACACATCATATCCCTTAGAAACCTACATTCACGTTCCAACATTTCATAAAAGATTCTCCAATTGCACAACAATATTCAATACTCGTGGAAGTGAAGGTGTAGGTGTAGAAATCATGTTATTCAATCCATTAAGTATGTCATGGCTACTTAGGAATTCTAACATGCCATCTAGCTATAACAATAATACAATGATTTCTACAAGGATATGAATGACATTCAATAATACCACTTGAATGATAAAAAGAGAAAATATTTTTAGTAAGCACCCATTTTTTTGCTTTTTATCTATTTCATTTTTTATTTTTATAAAAATGACTCAAGCAAACTAGAATCAAGCAAACTAGCACACAAATAAAAAATATTTCAAGCATGCAAAATCTACGAAGGTATCCGTTAATTTCAAAGAAAAAGAAATACCTTCACATCGTCGTTTGGCAAAGAAGCTTAAATAATGAAACCGTTCAATTCAAAGTTCCTCGCCAAATCTCCATCGTATCTACATGGTAGATGCTATGTGTGACCTTAGAATCCTACAAGGTCCACTCATGTTAGTCACCAAAGATTTAGGAACCCACACGTGTTTAAACTTTATTTTCATGTTTCTAAACTTGCAATTATAAGATGTATGACCAACACTATCACAAGTAAAGCACTATGCACGCATATTTTTGACAATAGTAGGCACATTGAGATTTTTCTTAAATTTTGGCTTTTCAACATTTTTCAAACCAAATCCAACTCCTCGTCTATTATTGCAATATAATTGATTTCCAAGAATGTTAAGATTGTTTTCATATGGAAAATTTCTTAATAGACAATTAGATTAGAGACTTTGGATTTTAATAATGCATTCTCATTCACAAGCAAAGTACATTTACTAATGAAAGCTTTCTTGTTTTCCTCTTCTTTCTTTTCAAACTCAGTCAGTTTTCTTTTAAGATCATTATTAACCATGTAGAATTTATCATTAAGCTCTCTAATCACATAGTCTTTTACAGTTTCCAGCTTAATTAAATCTTTCTTAAGCATGATAATATCATTCATCAAAGAGGGACAAGAAAGAAAATCAATTTTTTCATGTGAGCTAGATTTTACTTTTAACATGATAATGGTGGATTTGCATGCAACAAGCTCTCCTTTCAGATTTTTAGTTTCTTCCAACATGTCACAATTTTATTTTTACAATTCAAAACATGCATTTCTATAGCTTTCTACACTAGAATCTAGCTCATCAATTTCCTCTTGCATTTTCTTAAAAAGTTCAGCTCTAGTATAAGATGTTACATCATCGTGTATTCCCATCAAAGCAAGATTGATTCCAATTTCATGCTCCTCATTCTTATCCTCATTATCCATATTCCATGTTAATACCACTGCTTTTCCTTTCTTCTCTGCAATATTAGCCGTCTCTTGTGGGCAATCTCTCGCAAAGCGTCCTCTCCTCCTGCATTTGAAACAATCAACTTTATCAGCAGTTTTCTGTTCAGAAATATTTCTAGCAGGATTATATTTATTAGAACGATTGAACCTTTGCGCCATTTCAGCTCTTCCTTGCTTTCTTTTGATGTACCTGCTGAACCCTCTTACCATAAGTGCATGCCCCTCATCTTCTTCATCCTCGCAAGCTTGAAGAGCTAGTGGTCTTGGAGCTTTTTCCTTTGCCTTAGATTTCTCTATTTCTTCAATATTCTGCAGCTCAAGCTCGTGCAACATTAGGTTGCCTATCAAGTCCTCCACTCTCATCTGTGATGAATCTTTCGCTTCTTGGATAGCGACGAATTTA
The DNA here is from genome assembly GCA_030789695.1 of Scilla litardierei. Lineage (NCBI taxonomy): Eukaryota > Viridiplantae > Streptophyta > Magnoliopsida > Asparagales > Asparagaceae > Scilla > Scilla litardierei. Next base: position 18,337,756 of record CM061130.1, on the reverse strand, counting down.
GGCCTGAACAAGCTTGGCGGCGCTCATAAGATTTTTCTCACTTGTTCAAGGCTAGAGTATGGCTTACCGAGGGAGGTGGACTTGTATACAATGTCTGTAAACCTCGCAAACATGTCCTTAATAAATTCTGATGGAAGCATACGAAAGCTCTCATATATCGTACTCAGCAACACAAGTCTGGATTCCTTTGCTTGCTATGTTCCCTCGTGCGTCACCTCCAGTGTATGCCAAATTTTCTGCGCAGTTAAACATTGTGAGATACGATTGAATTCAGCTTTATCCAAAGAACAAATAATCACATTCGTAGCTCTATTATTCAAAGAAAAACGTTATTTATCATTGTGATCCCATTTATGTTCAGGTTTCAACATTTCAGTATCTCCAATTTTAAGAATAGGAGGGCTATATCCTTTTTCAACAATATTCCATACATTATAATCAACATAGGCTAAGTAGATCTTCATTCTAGTTTTTCAATACGCATAACCTACACCATTAAATTTAGGGGGACGTGATATAGACTGGCCTTCAGCAAATGCAGAAATAAAAGTATTCATGGTCAATCTAGGCTAGATCCTATAAACTGGCTCTGATACCACTTGTTTGATCTGGATCTAAGCCTAGAGGGGGCGGTGAATAAGCTAGTAAAAAATTCTTGTGCAACCCACAAGAAATCAAACACAGTTTATAATCACAGGCAGCGCAGAAAGTATGCAATCACAGAGTACGTACAAATATACCCTGGTTCGATCGTCCCACGACCTACTCCAGCCCCCAAGCAAATACTAGCATTAATATGTTTCTTATATACTACTACAATGAGTCTCGAGCCCCCAACTACCCACGTAGTATGTAACATACTCCTCGAGTGCAAAACACTATCAACCTAGCACATGCTCTATCTTGACAAGCCCCGCTTGTCAAGACCCTCTTGTCTATTCCCCCGACTAAACAAGTCCCAAAAGAACACAAAAGTGGTAAAGTTTCCCCTACAGAGATCGTTACTACTACACACAAATAATAGTAAAAGAGTTTAGAGAATCTAAGTGTGTAGGCGTAGTCGTCTCTGGCAATCGGTATGGGCCAGCTCTCGTCTAGCAAGATATAAAGGTCAAGTCTCACATCTCCTCAGTAACTCAATAATGCATCAATGAACTCTCTAAAAGTTGCGGCCTTTGAAGCGCAAAATATTGCGGCATGCACAAGGATATTGTGGCACTTGAGTGAACAAACTGATGTGGCCCCTTTGCTCTTGTCAAGCTAGGATGATGGCAATGTTGCGGCAGTTTGTTTAAGATCAAAGTTGTGGCCCTTTGTTTAGCCTCTGCTCTGGTGTGCAGAAGGATGATGCAGTCAGCCCTTGTTTTTCTTTTGATTCCCTACGCACAAAAGAACAACAAAAAGAAAACTTCAATCTTTAATTAATTAAGATAAACAACACAACTCACCTCCATTAGCATGTTGATTGGCTTCTCCCTATGTCCTGCGTGAGTTGGTTATGTGACCAGCTCCTTCACTTTCTTCCTCTATCAATCTTCAACTGTGTAGGTCTTGGAGAATGCGGCAGGGGGAAGAAAGCATGTGTGTCCTTTGCTTCAATCATGCGGCAGGCACTGGGCTTTAATCATGCGGCATGCACAATCAAGAGACAGGTTGCGCACATGGGGTATGTGGGATTTGAAGTTATAGCTCCCTTTAAAAATTGCGGCCTGGTGCTCCTTGTGCTCTTTGGTGCATGCAAACAATTACAAAAAATATATAAGGAGAGAAAACAACTTAATTACCTTTCAACTTGGTCAAACTTTGTGGCTGAAGTTATTTTTGTGTAGAGGAACACAAAATGCGGTAAGCTGGGCTCCCCTCTAATAATGCAACAAGATGGGTTCCCCTCTAATAATGCGGCGGCTTGCACATGGTCTTCATTAATCTACAACTGCAGATGGAGGATTCGGATTGTGTGGGATTGGGACTTGGTGCTTTGAGAATTAATCTTGCGGCATGGAGGAAGAACAAAACTTGCGGCTCCCTGAGATTGTTTTGTTTCTTCACCTCCTTGCATCCTGGGCCTTTATGTTGTCTTCCCTTTTGCTTTTTTTATGCCACAATATAATTTTGTTTGCCTCTCCTCTTTGATATGAGCCACACCCTCTCTCCTTTTATAAAAGGGTTTTTATATGATGAGGCTAGGGTTATGTGCAGCAATGGAGGCAAGTGGAAGTCAGATATTGAGAATCCCTTGAATCTTGGAGCAAGGATTTGTATCCAACAAGGAATAGGAATATGAATGGGAATAGAGATAACTAGAGACACACACTAATATGATGACTAAGAAATAGTGTAGGGTTCAGGGTCGAATGGTGTAACGAATCAAGGTTGTGATGAACGGTTTCAAATGAGGCATGGAGAGGGAGGTAGCTTGGTTAGGTGACATACAAATAAATAGTTATGAATGATAAGGTAGGGGAATGGAAGACATGTGTAAAATATAATAATATCCTTATAACGTATATAAGAATAGTGAGCAGACGGTATGAGTTAGAACATAAGACAAGTAATAGACGAAAGAGTAATGAGTATATGGATGTAGTGATTGTTTTGTAAATGGGGGTAGATTTATACAAAAATTCTTAAAGTATAAATACGATGAATACAGAACTAATACACTGAAATAATTGGAGTTCTATTTAGCATAAAAAGTATTTAAATTTGTATACGATCGGTTGTTTTGAAATATGTTGTAGTAGGAAAATAAAATGCTATATTGAATCTACGAAATAGAAGTAGGGTTTAAAGATGAAGATTCTCATATGTAGAAAGTAAGCTAAAATGCGAGTATGGATGATATGGGTTAGAAAATTATTATAAGATACTGACTAAAGATTACAGTGAAGGAAGTTTCAAAATCAAAGAATGTATTTAAGTCAGTTAAAAAGTATGAGATCTAGGTATATACTAAAGATTTCAAAGAAGTTAATCTGGGCGAGGAATCCAATGAAAAGGATATTGAAGGTAAAATCAATTTTATAATGTTGAGGATTCAAAAGGATAATGATGGCTGCCATGAGGGGATCACGTGAATTGAGAGCAAGGAATAGAATAGGATGGTCAAATGTGTATACGACTAGGAAATGACTTTGTGAAATACTTATGTGGTTGACTAAGGATTAGGAACCTTGGGACTAGGATTTTGTAATGAATCAGATTGAGGTAGGAAATTCAAGGAAGGGTGTTGTTTGAGAGTCAAGATTGAAATATTATCTATAATGTTTTAAAATATTTTGCATGAGCATTGACTTGCATGTGCCACCACTAAAACCTGTCACGCCCTGCTTTCCATTATGCTTGGGAGCGAGGACGCGAGCGGGTCTGCATGTGCAAATAAGGAGGAAGTACTTTTGCTTTTATTTCCTGCTTGACTTAACACAATAAGCGTCTGTGTGAAGACTTTGCACGTACTTGCATGCATACTCAGCAACAGCACAGATAAGCAAAAAACATCATTTTTATTATTACAATCTCAACATCTCAAACTGAATTACAACAATGAATGAAAGGAAAAGTGGGTCTTATGACCTATACAATAAGAATAAAAGAATACAATGATAGTTCACAGATTCAACAACTCCTGGTCCTCTGGCTCGGCTATCCCGAATAAGTACTCCTGGTAACCTAGCAGAAAATTTGACATACATTCTAAAAACAACGAATGTATGTCAACAAGGGTCTGCAAGAGAAAGTGAGAAACCCAAGGCAAAGTGTACGAATAGAAATGAATTACGAAGCATTAATGATTTTAAACAAGGTACTAGCATAGTTTAAACATGGCAAAGTAAAACATGGCGAAGTAAGGAACTACTAGCATAGCAGTTCTACAGCATTTTAAAAGTAAAGTAATGAGCATGGTGACGCACCCGAAACCTACATCTAGATTCCACCAGGTAGTGTCACGATCGCCAGGCGTGATATGGCTCCTAGGCTTCAATTCCGGGCTCAATCTGTAAGCGAACGATGTCGAGTTATAGTATAAATGATATCGAATCCCACAGGAACGATGATAGTGTAAATGGATTCTCAGTTTACTTCTAAATTTATAAGTGAGATAGCTATCGGGTTGAAGGAGTTGTTTGGGGTGGTGGTGTTGTTTTACTAATAAAAAGGGCTAGGGCATTAGGGATCACCACTAAGATCGTCAGGGGTCGACGTTAGAATAGAATCCTCACGTTGCATTAGGGTTAGGGGATAAATCTCACAATCCATACCATTCTCGTGAGTTAGAATTGTGAGATATTTCGGCGGCTCTCTTTGACGCAATGGCGGTAGCCGTCAACGTAGCGGTATAGTTCGTCAATGGATCCCCTCAAGGCACGAGCCGTGCATGGTCACGAGCCTTGGTTGGATCTACCGATTTCCCTATTCGGATCCCATAGATACCTCTTAAGCGCATCAATTCCACAGACCGTGGGCATGATCTCGATACAGGTTATCTAGGGATTCGGTAGGATTGACCGAAATACTTCCCTAAATCTCTAATTCAATATGGAGATTTAGATCTACATTTTCTCCCTTGGATCTTAGGGCTAACCCATCAACCCTAGAAAGATTTACTCACACATGGTAATATTCATGAATAAAAAACACTATTTTCATAGACGAAGACATCGTATCAATCAAAAGAATAAAAGTGGAAGACTTACAGCGGGAGATAGATAAGATTTGTAATTTATAGATCTAGGAAAAATTCCAAATTCCCAAGCACAAGAGCAATCGAGAACAAAATTAATAATATCCAAGTTTCGATCCAAAATTCCTTAACAAAAATTAATCTAAAATAACTCTCTCAAAAATCACATAAGCTCCTCTCCAAAACTCCTCGAAAATCTCAAAATGAGTCGCTTCTTGTTCAGTCGCTAGCTCCCCCAGCCTTCAGTTCCAAGATCGCGCAATCGACGCTTCGGCAGACCTTTCCAAAAATGACCCTGGCACTGCCGACCGAGTAGGCTGCTCGGTCGAGCAGTGCGTTGCTCGTTCAGTCGCTCGGACCGAGCAGCTGTGCTGCTTGACCGAGCTTGCAGGAAATCAAAAAATCTTCAAATCTTCACTCTGCCTGCACGGGCCGAGTCAGCTCAGCTCGGTCTGAGCAGAGGCTGACTCGGTCACTGAAGAGCTGCTCGGGCCGTGTCGCTTCTTTGGGAAGAAATGTTGCTCGACTGAGCAGATGAACTCCTCGGTCCGAGCCATCCCTGTGTCAGCTCACTTTTCCTCCTTTGCGTCTGCTCGACCGAGCAGCTCCTCTGCTCCGTCGAGTCGTCTGGGAAAAATTCTCCAGGAGCTGCTGAGGCTCTCTCCTCTCCTCCTGCTCTCTCTCTTCTCCTCCAATGGCTCCAAAGGTATGGCAAACTCCTATAGGGCTCCGTCAATGAGCTCACGGGCACGTCGGATGTGTCCATACCCAAGTGGGGTCCCAAATCACTCCAAAATCCCTAAAAACTCATAAAACACTACGAAATTCGAATATATAGTCAGAAATGCAATATCGTAGTAAAATGTGGGATTTAGATGCCAAAATGATGTGTGATGCAATGAAATGATGATATGAAAATAGTGAAAAATATGGACGCATCAAAATCCCCCAAGCTTACCTCTTACTCGTCCTCGAGGAAGACGAATAATCGGTACGCCGGGAAGAAAACAAAAAGGAAATATGAAATAAAAATAAAAAGAGAATAGAATAGAACAGAGGAGAGATGCTAAGGATGTTCAGTCAGATCTCATGCCTAAATAGTAAATCACGATGCTCTGAATAATAAACATGCAAGCTGCTGGCAATTTCTAGTTTTACAAATCATATGACTCGCATGCAATACAGACAAAAGAAAGGGATCTACTGAAATAACACCGTCAATTATTATCAATCTCATGCAATCCCTAGAGTCTAGTATAAAGAAGTTGGCAATGCCCTTTTCAATCACAGATACACAAGGATCATATAGGAATCACACAACATGGAATAGAGAATAGAAAAAGTCATGTCTCTTAGTTATTCATTTTGATTCATGAAAAGTCTCCAAAAACTAAAGCATTTTGTAAAGTTCGGGTATTATTAAATCTCCCCGTTATGCACCGTCTCCACTCTACTGTCAAGCTTACTCATGTGATCAGTTGGTTTACTCCCCCAAGCTTTGCTTGAGGCGTCGCATTTAGGAATATGATATGGAATTTTTCTTTTTCTTCCCAGTATAAGTGATAGCTTCTAATGAAAAAGATACAAAACAATATTTATTCATTTTATTTCTTTTTCTTTTCTTTTTCATATATGAATATATATATTTTCTTTCTTTCTTTTTTCATTTCGAAGCTGCATTGCTGGAATTCTCACTCGGCCGAGTGAGCTTTCCCCACTCGGCCGAGTCGTAACTTGCCCAGAATCCAAGTTGTACGCAGACTGTGTTTCGGGCGCGGGTTTCAGAGGATTTTTGGGGAGTTTTGCTAGGGTTTTTGGGGGCTATTTAAGGGGTTTTGTAGCCGTCATTGAGGGAGGTTCCCACATGTTTTCTTAGGGATTATTTTAGAGGTTAGGCCATGCCCTAGGCCCCCTCTTGGATCAAAAAGCTTGTATTTGGATTGGAATTCTTCATCAAAGCTAAGTATTTCTATTCTTATTATTTGAATCTTTGATTTGCTATCATTTTATATGCAAGCAATGGTTTTTATTGATTCCTATATCGTTGTTGCTATGCTTGAGTAGATTTGATGTTCTAGGGCATGGGGATGAACCCTATGGATCTAATTTCAGATTTGTGATGAATGAATTTCTAAATTGCTAGAATTGCTAGGAGGTTAGGTTGTGATTGATTTATTACGGATAGCTAGGGATTTCCATCGATCTAGGGTTTGCAAGAGATTGGATTCTAATCGATGGGAAGGCCTAGATATTCGATTTAGGTTTATAATCGAGATTCTCTAGACTTGGTTTGCAAGAGATTGGACCAAAGCTAGGATTTTTATTATAAATCTATACCCATATTTGTTTGCAAGAGATTGGACGAATACGAACTATCACAACCTAGATCGTAACTCGAGTTTGCACGAGAGTGGGCTCGAGGAGCGATTAAACGATGATGTCGATCCTAATGCTAGTGGCTTAGGCTAGGGTTTGCAAGAGATTGGGCCCTATCCTAGGTTTGCTATAGACCGGCAATAGCGAGAGAGCGTGAACTTGGTTCTCTATTCAGTTACGACTAGTTCACCTCAACACAAGTCTAGTAATATTGAGATTCACTATTTACAATGATGTATGACGATCTGTAGTGGGAATTCCCTAGCCCTAGACACTTTTATTTATTGTATTTGAATCGATATTTGACCGAATTCTTTATCACCGACACCGACATCCACCACCATTTCCATTATATCATTCCATAACCATCTCCACCAATAAAACATTCGTAGTCAAACCAACCTAGGATAGATTGGAGCCAACACCACCTCCTCGTGTTCGATACCCGTTCGCCGCTACACCGTGCGCTTGCGGTAAAACTACAATCGTTCTCCGGGTGTATATCCGGGGCCGATCAAGTTTTTGGCGCCGTTGCCGGGGATTTATCTCCGTGCATTTACGCCATACTAGGTTGTGCTCTTGGGTTACATTTTGGAGCGATCAAGTTTTTGGCGCCGTTGCCGGGGAGGTGTTTCCCGTTGGGTGCCAATTTGTCACAATTAGGTTGATTAGATTACATTAAAAAAATAAAAAAAAAATCAAAAAAAAAACATTGAGATAGATTTTTTCCCACCACCTGCTATTATTATCTTTATCTCTCTTTGTACCACTGACGTCTTTTCCAGGTTGTTTACTTTGATTGATCAGGTACAGTTGTTGCAGCGATGGTGCTTCCAAAGAAAATGCGAGCGGGCTCTATACAATCCTACATATATCTTGCTGCATTCTATCAGGCTGATGGAGAATCCTTCGGGGAAGCCTTGTCTAGGTTTGAAGGAATGTTAGAAATGTTCCAGACGGAGTCAGACCATGAGTGGAATGACTCCACGCTATTTGATATCTTCACTAGAAGGCTAAAGGGACACTCACGTGAGTTTTTGAAGAGGATGCAAGTGGGGAAGTTCAGTGATTTACAGTTGGCAGCAGCCTTGGAGCAAATGATAGATGATGCTCGATCTACTGGTTCACTAACCGTTACGGTAAGTAAACCATACGACAAAGTATTCATCGATTTTGTTATGGCTAATGTCTCTAGTGCAGGTACTATCATAGATGGAGTGTATGCTTCACTTGAAGGTGATCATATCCACCTTTATACCATCAACACTCCACAAATAGAGACATCTGAGTTGCCAAAGGAGGACACGTACACGGACCTATTGAGAAACATTGTCGACATAGTTCGACATTCCGGTCCATTGACAATAGCGTCAGGTGATCCTTTTGAGCTTGAATTTCAAAAATTTATTACTCATTGTATCTCTCCCACAGGCACAATTGATGATGGAGTCTACGCTCTAATTGAGGGGCACAAGACCCATTTTTACACCATGGTCGAGATACATGAGCCTATAGAACCACCTTATGCCGTCGTCGCCTCCCCCTGCCACCCACCTGAGTCAGAGCAACCTATACCATCAGAGGATATTATTGTGGAGGTCATGCATACAGTAGTGGAGTAGACCATCGAGGAGAACGTGACTTTGGACGATGACATCTGCACACAGATGGAGACTGAATTGTGCCCCCTCCTTTCGAGCTACCGCAGCCATCCCCACCTTCTACAGAGGCTGAGCATCCCTCAAAGGACCACGCTTCCGCTGATGCTGAGGACAATCCCACAGAGCTTATGGCTCCCCTTCAGGGAGATTTCTTTACTCCCTCATCTCCTACATTTGATTCTCCTCTCATGTATGATGTTTTTTATGATTCAGATTTTGGCGACTCATCGTGCCTTTTGCAGGATTCATGTACATACGATCAAGAGGTACGATGGGACGTATACAAGGAGGAGAGCGAGGAGTTAGCACCCATGGATGCTATTGAATATGATCAGGAGGTGCGATGGGATAAGTCTGACGATGATGAGGAGCTGCCTGATGAGACCTACGCTTATATGCCCAAGCTACCTGAACAACCTGAGGCGAACAATGAGGAGTTGATCGACGTGGTATACGAGAGTGGAGATTTATTTCCAGGGAAGTGTTGTCACCCGTCTTTAATTTTAAATACTTATGTTGATGACCTTCTTTGGAATACATTTATTTTGGGGAAGAATTATCCATGTTAGATTGATGCGGCTTATCTCTTGCAGGGTACAGGTGGAATCCTTGTGAGAATGCTGGAGGATGCATTGCTGGAGTTCGTTGGAGTCCGTGGACACATGCATCTGGCGGAGCCACGGAAAGAGCAGTTAGAGCAGTTGCCTGCACCGGCAAGGATACTGGATCTGCCTTTTGCTATAGGTGATATCAATCCAGTAGTGTAGAAATTTTTATGCTTCAAATAAACACGAATCCCCTCGACAGCAAGAGGACCGTATAGATTTGCTTGAATAAATATCACCTCATATGACTGCAACAAAAATTTTTACACCCCAAACCCATTATATATATATTAATTGCCCTCTTCATATTTTGATACGCCGGATCCTTTTTCTCACTACCATCAAGCATTTCTTTCAAGTGAATACTCACTTTCTTATTCGTTTGACTTGAGCTCGCGTAGCAAAGCCGTGATTTTTTTGATCAAGTCATTTGAATAGGATTGTTTGGTATAGGCTTGGGGGAAGGCGCTCTCATGCATCATTGTATGAGCATGTAGTTGCATTAGGATTTCATGTCATTCATTTCATCATTCACCCCCTTATTATTATCCTTGTTCCTCATATTCTTCCATTATGATCACATTGAGGACAATGTGAGGTTTAAGCTTGGGGGAGTGCATTTCCATGCCATTTAGATGCATTAGTTGCATTTTTACTCTATTTTTAGGATTTTTAGAATTTTTCAAAATTTTTTGCATCATCTTTTTGATTTTTCCATCTTATTTTCCTTCTATGTGTGTTCATGCATCATATTGTGTGCCTGATTTTCATTTCTTTCTTCTCTTTTATTTTATATTTCTTTATTTTATTTTCCTCCTTTTGCTAGATGTGTTCCGTATGATGATATCTCTTATTGCTTTAGCAACAATCACGATGCTTATTATTCCTTGCCATGCTACCTAGAGTATTTCATAGTCCTACTATCCATGTGCTTGCTTATATATTCTTTTGATGATTCCTCTATAAGGATGCATGATATTAATTGAATGTAAATGTATGGATTAGTATTTAGTATGCTTTTGTTAGAAGTGCACCAAGACTCATGCATCAATTGTATAACGGAAGCATCTGCCTTATTATCTTATTCACCTTCGGTTGCATGCTTGATATGATTGTGCGCTTTACCGCTTGACTTCACTTTTTATTGAGATGATTGAAAATACCCATGCTTACATATGAGTTTTAGTTGAAGTATTATTTTATTGAACCGTTCGTGCACATCTTAGAGTGAACCGAGTGTTACATTATTTCTTTCTCCACAAATATCTTTTATTCTCTACATGTCACTTGAGTTCACCTCCCAAAGCTACTCATATCGCATCTATTTCCCAAAAAATCCCTACAAAAGAAAAGTTTGCTCCAAAAAGTCCAAAAAGCCAAAAAGGAGCCAAAAAACCAAAAATACAAATCAAATAGCTCCTACAAAAATCCAAAAAGAAAAAATGAGAAACAAAGTCCAAAAGAAAAAAAAAGATATTTCTCTATCTCATTATCGGAGCCACAAAATACTTGGGAAAACCAAGGCAAAAATCCCATTTTCCACTATCATATTCCTTTAGATGCGATGCCTCAAGCTAAGCTTGGGGGAGGTGAATTCATTTGACCATATGAGTGAGTGCGACATTAGAGTGGAGAGGTGCACGAATGGGGAAGTTTGATAATTCTGAAACTTAGCAAAATACTTTAGTTATGGAGATTTCTTATGAATCGATGTAAATATGTGAATGTCATGTCTCTTATTCCATTCTCTATTGCATGTTTGGTGTGATTCTTATATGCTTCTGTTATAACTCTTGATTGAAAAGTGCATCGCCAACATTTGTATATTAAATTCTATGAAATGCGTGATGTGGATATGAATTGATTGTATGAATTTAGAGAGTCCCTTTTGTTGTTCTTAAAAGCTTGCAAGTACCATGTTTAAGTAAGATATGAAATCTTTATAGCATGTGATTCATGTTTTCCAAGTTATCGTGATGTGTAGCTTATGGCTTGAGACTTGAGAGAAGAATCTAGCGACCCCTTCCACTTCGTATTCTTTTATTTCATTTCCCTTATTTTTCATCTCCCGAGTTTGTCTCTTTACTCATCTTCCTCGAGGACGAGTAAGAGGTAAGCTTGTGGGATTTTGATCACTCCATATTTTACACCTTTTTTCTGCATATTTGCATGCCATTTCGGTTGCTCATATTGCGATTTTCACGATTATTCGATGATATTGTGTTACTTTTCACTATTTCTTGTTTTTATCGGATTTCAGGAAATATGAGCAATTGGGAGCAAAAATGAGCTTAAAGGACTTGCACGCATAACAGAGCATCACTCATGGACTTATTAAGGACCTATCAGCGATAGAAGACGGGTGGAAGAAGAAAGAACGTCGTAGGAGCGACGGGGAAGCGAAAAGATGAAGTTTGGGCATTTTCAGCATGCCACTGGGCCGAGTGAAGGACTCACTCGGTCGAGGAAAGAAGCCCACTCGGCCGGCCAGATCGGACACGCAATTACTTGAAGATTAGCGTGCACTCGACCGAGTGACGACATCCCACTCGGCCGAGAATGGAGACACCACTCGCCCGAGTGGCACACGAACGACGGAATCCAAAAGACCAGACTTACTGTAATCCGTCAGTCGACTACGAGCTCTGACTCGGTCGAGTACCAAAATCCCCTCGGCCGAGTGACATTTGCCACTCGGCCGAGTGATGCCGAGGACACACAGTGTCACGCCCCGCTTCCCAAAAATATGGAGGCGAAGCGTGAGAAGGTCCGCTCAGACTTGAAGCTGCAAAGCTGCAAGTCCGATAAGCATCAAGCAAATTTAAACTGCAGGTCCTTGCAACGCGAACGAAACAAAAATAATAATAATGAAATGAGATAAAAGAGATATCTCAGAATATCCATAAAATAAGTTTCAACATCACAGAAAAGCCACCAGGCTAGAAATAAAAAGAGACTAAAGGCCCAAACATGGCCAACAAAAGTACAACGTACAAACAAAGGTGCCACACACCGGCAACTAACATCAAAGCCTAAAACAAAAGGAACTCAGCAAGGTCACCAAGAAGGGTCTCCGGTGTCCACAAAACTCCTCCTGGGAAGACATGAACTCAGGCTTAGCGTCAGCAACAATCACGTACTCAGCAACGGTCTCTGGCTCAAGGTCTAACATGTGACACCCAAAAGAGCAAGGGGCACATGTCAGCAAGTCTACAAGAGACTTGTGCAAGGAAACTGAAAGTAGGCAAAAGTAAAGCAACCTAGCAGTTCTAGCATGAATGCAATGACATGGCAGTTTAAAGTATGAGTGCAACAGGTAAGGTAAGTAAAGTAAAGTATGAGCATGACATTTGAAACATGGCATGGATGTCAAGTTATACAAGTAACACTCACTAGTACAAGACAAGAAAAGTAAGCACCTCGTGCACAGAGTTCATGCCTTACAGCTAGAGTGGCTGATCGGGCCAACTCCTAAGCCGATTGGCCGCTCAACCCTACCCCTCCACGTGTATCGAGCCAGGGCCTTACCCCCGAACGGGAATGCTCGCTTCTAGATCACGAGCCAGGAAGTGTTTTTAACAAGTATGGCGTAGGGGTGCACCTAGCCCGGGACAAGCAAGTACAGGTATGTAGCGTGTGCTACGAATGCGACATTCAATGCATGGATGACATGACATGGCAAGTAGTAAAGCGTACAGGTAAGGAAAGTAAACATGACAGTTTAGTATGCATGATCAACAAGTTTAAAGGGTTGGATCTAGCTTCGTTGTCAAGCTAGACCATTTATGTGACGGATCTAATATCGTTGTCAAACTATATCAAGTAGGCGTCTAGCCAGCTATCATTTCACTGACTAGTCTCTTTTACGCTAAAAACAAGGAAGTGGCCTAAAAACATGGCCCTACACAAGAGTTGGCAAGTTTCACTTGCCTGCAAGTACGACGTCTGAGCACACCGTCCAATGAGTCCAAAAATCACAATTATCCTACGTGCACAAGTCCACCGGCCTAAAGTCCATATTATTAATCTTGATTAGTGAATTTAAAACATTTAAAACATTTTAAAAACATCAATTTTTAGTCTTGATTAACAGGCAATGTGTTGGGGGTCTTAGGGGCGCAAAGCGTTACCTCAACACGACGCGAAAGCTACACTGTCGTCGGGTAGCGACGCCAGGGGTTGGAATAAGAGACCGCGCTCCAAGTCCTGATTCAAAATTAGTTTCCTCGCTGGAAAGTTTAGAGCATCAACCGGAGAAACGGTTCCAGATTCCAAAGCTAGCACGTGCGACGACGGGCTACGACGTGTCGCAACGTCGTACGCGGCAAATCCTCAAAGAGCAAGCACCTAGGTGGGGCCCACAGTAGTCCTAGGGACCTTTGGGGGACCCACAATAACTCTGGAGAACTTGGGGGGCCCACGGTGGTAAGCGATACGACGGGTGCTGGGTTGCGATGAGTGACTCTCGGTCGTACAGCCTCGGTGCGGGGAGATCCTTCGGTCGCGCACAGAGGATGCGGGGTTGCAATGCTTGGGGGGTGCAGCGGCGGGGTGCGGAGCTTGGTGCGGGGCCTTTTCTCGGTCAGAGCGGAAGAGGGGCTCGGTTAGGCGCTTGGATGCGGGGGGCTGCGATGTTGCGACGTTGCAACGCTTGCAACGCCGGTCGGTGCGGAGATGCGGGTCGGTCGGGCGCGGTGCGGAGCGGGGCGACAAGGCGTGGGTTGGTGCGGGCGCTGTGCGGAGTTGAGGCCTCGGTCTGACCGAGGGCCTCTCTCGGTCAGAGCGGGGGAACGGGCGTGAGCGGCAGCAGCGGGGTGCAGAGCGGCTGTGGTGCGGGGTTGGGCTTCGGTCGGAGCGGGGGAACGGGGGTGATTTCTTCGGTCGTGCGGCTGCCGTTCGTCGCAACGTTGCGACGAATCGTCGCAACGTCAATTTTGGGTTTTGGAAGAGGCTAGGGTTAATTTCTTGCGAAAATAGGTCTTCCTAGGGGTTGTTTATATAGTGTAGATGGGTTGACTTGGTCTAGGGCTAAATCTAATAGGATTAGAAGTTTAAAATAATTTGAAATTTGAAATTCAACTTCTCCAACTCACCCAAGGATTTGACTTGGTCCAAATGAGCTGAAAATTTGCTCAAAAATTCTTTAATACGTTTAAAACTCAAATAAATTTTATTTGGCCGAAAATAATTTAAAAATTAATTATTAAAAATAAAATAAAACTTGTTAAAAATATAAAAGTGGTCAAATAAACTCCAAAAATTATAAAATAAATATCGGGGTGATCGTGATGACGAGAGTTAGCTAACTAAGAAGACGGATCTCAATTTTGACATCGGACGACGAAACTAAAAATAGAAACGTCTCCCGTCAAAGTGAAAATCGCCACGTCTCATCGAATAAGTTTAAATTGTGGGAAAACGATTCGAGAAACGTCGTTCCAATTTAGTGCCACTATTTAATACTCTCAGAGACGTTCACAACGGCATATCACACGAAAGTGTTCACAAACAAACAAAGTCTAAAACAAACACGTGCACGGCCAAAAACACGTGCACGAACAACGTACCACGAAAAGTGGCCGTTACATCCTCCCCACCTTAGAATAAAGTCCGTCCTCGGACTTTCTAATATATCTAGTCTCTCTAATAACTACCCCAAATCAAGTCACATTATATTTCAAACCAGGTATAGTCAGTACAGGTGCTCATATACGCACTAGGTAGTCAAACATTAACACTACCACCACGTATATATATACATTCACATACATATACACTTATACCTATTATAGTCAATCAAATTCATTCATGTATTTCAATCATATATATATAAACATACATCCCTTATATAACTACTACCTAGTATAAAACAATAGTTCAGATACTCACATAAGGATAGTCTCACACTTAGCCAATACAATCATTGCTCTACCTATATGTAGCTACCTATGCACAAACATCAAGGGTATACTACCCTCTGATAATCCCTAGTATTCCTCCAACGCATCAACTCATGTAGTCACACCATACCATAATTAAATCAAGTTTCACTATATATATATATATATATATAAATAAATAAATAAATATATATATTTATATATTCACCACTACTATAGTTTCACAATACATAGTCATTCAAATACATGCAAATAGTTCACCATATATTCACATCACGTACGGTCCTATAACTGTATTTACGACACGCCACATATATCATAGTCATCAATGCCTATAACTAAGCACATACTTACCCGTGCATGGTGCACACCCATACACGCTAACATTTCATTTACGCATACCAATCATATCATCATATAACTAGCACACCTACACACCTAGTTTTAGCTAGTACACATACGTTCACACAACAAGTCCTTAGTAAATAACTATACCACAAGACCAGCACCTATAACTATATACTGGCGTAGCGACCAACATTCATGTGCGTAGCACAACCAGGCACAAACACTCCTATCACTATACATACATCAAACATTGCTATATTCAAACTACAAACATACATTCCATATACTTAGAGTATACCCACTCAAGCTTGAGTGAGACTCGGTACATATATCAGAATATTCTATATACGTAACACGACATTCATACCTGTACCAATACCACCCCATAATTTATACGTCTACCAATACCACCATATACATCCCATAAGTCAATCACACTTAATATTTTGTCAGGTAATACCCACATAGTTAAATCAATTTATATACCATAATAATAGTAATACAGACATCAGCACACATATATTTATAATACCCTCCCTAGTACAAACATTCTCCGTATAGTCACGCATAAGTAATGTATATATCCACACCATAGCCTACTACCTATAATTAGTATACTAACACATCCACACATACATAATTAAGATGTGCAATAGTCGTGTATACCTCACGATATGCACGCATGCAACATCCCGCAAAGCAAGCAATACCAATCAAAATTATAATTCTAATATCATATGCATATCACCTATATACTCAGGCAACAAAACATAACTACTTGCGTCTAAGCATAATACATACCTACATACGAGCTCATACACATACGTACTACTATATAGGTCACTCATTAGGCCTACTTACTTATCTATATGTACACCTATTATCATCACACCTAGCATATACGTAGCTTTACCAATCATTTTATTTCAACCATTATAAGTATTCTCTAATTGCATACACTACATTAGACATTCCAACGCTAACTCTTATATACACAGGCATCCCTAGTATAGTATAGCTAACTGCACACAAATCTATAAATACTAACACACAACAACTTCATACTATCACGAATAACTCCGAGTATATATATATATATATATATATATATATATATATATATATATATATATATATATATATATATATATATATATATATACCACACAATAGGCAAGCATCAATATACTATGGGGGTACACTCATTCAAGCCCACGTACACAGCTTAGGTACGTGCACTACGACTACCTCACAAGGTCCAAGGGCCTAATAACAATTAAGGGTTGACACAGACATTGACGGACCCTAAGGCCTAAGCAATAAAGAGAGGTCGAGAGCGTGACGAGGGAAGGATCGATAAGCACGAGTTCAGATAGGACAAATACAAGGAGACGGCTTGGTTAGGGAAAACATTGGCTCAATGGTGATGTTTAGGTTGAAGGAAAAGGAGATGTAGTGATACTTAAATAGGATACAGAAAAAAATAGGGTGAATAGCATAAGTTAAAATACGCCAAATTGAAAACTGTTGTACTTCAAAAAAAATTAGAATTCTTTATCTGTATAAAATATTTGAAGTCGATAAAGCGAGTTGAAATAAGTTTGAGTCGAATATTCATAATAAGAGAAAATGTTTTATTGGTTTATATAAAATCATTGTAAAAGGAAGTAAAATCATTTACTCGAATATTAAGGACGAGGTTTAGAAAATTTATACGTCAGTAATTTAATATAATGTTGTCAAAAAAGTTTTGGAAAGTCGAAGAATGAAATCAAGTAACGGAAAAATTTAAACTCATGTTAAATGCTTTCAAAACTTTTAGGCTATGGAAAATCAATATTGAAACTTCTTTTAGAGAAATCAGGATTTGCCAAAAATGAGAAACTGAATTACACAAGGTTCTTAATATACGAGCACAACCAGTCTGGTACGAATATAAAAATAATTGAAAGGATGTATGGTGCACGGAGAAATAATAATAATGACTTAGTAGTAGAATTATCAAGATCGAATAGCAAGTCTTTAAAATCAAATCATGGAGGGTCTAAATCAGGAAGTGGTTATGAAAATAGTAATTTTGCAAAAATCGACGAGCAAAACCAACTTGCTGAAAGCTGAAATTCCATGTGTCTTGAAAGTATATTAAAGTAAACACGACGTATCATTCGAATGGCATAAATAAGAAGGAAAATCATAAATCGAATAAGACAAAATAAAAGTACGGTTCAGAATTAATATATGAAGGGACGACGCATTTACCTAAGTACGAAAAACATAGGCTGGGAAAATACTATAAACTAGTATTCAAAAATTCCGACAAGCGTTTTAAAATTTAAATCAGTGAAGGAGTATGAAGTATAAGTATATTGAAATTTTGAACAAAATTAAACTTAGTGGAAGTGAAGATTGAAAAATATTTTCAGAAGGTTCAAGATTTGCAATGGAGATGTTTGAAAATTGACGACGATCATCATGAGGCGATCTCGTGAATCGAGGCAAGGAAATTGGTCCGATGATCCAAACATACATACGCCTAGGATATGAATCTGAAGGATCTACGGGGAAACTCCTACGGTCGACCACTAAAGATTAAGAACTAAGTGCTAAGACTTTCTAAGGAGCTAGACGGAAACGAAATGCGTTCAGCTTGGTCCGAAATCGATGAGCCCAAGCGAACGACTAAAGGAAATTCTAGAAGTCTAATATGGTCAGGGGTAGACAAGGACCACTAAGGTAACTCCTACGACAATTGAATCAATTGCTGATAGGGAGTCTAACTAACAATCAGAGGCCTCTAACTAGCAAACACGGACGTCTAACTAAGCCTTCTTATCACCTAGGGTCCTAAGAAAACAACTTGACTCAGGGCTTCTGACTCGGATGTTGCAATTTATTTAATGGACATTCTGTTATTATCGTTGTTCCGTTAATTCGCAATTGCAAGACGGACCTGCATGGGCCACCAATAAAACCTGTCACGCCCCGCTTCCCAAAAATATGGAGGCGAAGCGTGAGAAGGTCCGCTCAGACTTGAAGCTGTAAAGCTGCAAGTCCGATAAGCGTCAAGCAAATTTAAACTGCAGGTCCTTGCAACGCGAACGAAACAAAGATAATAATAATGAAATGAGATAAAAGAGATATCTCAGAATATCCATAAAATAAGTTTCAACATCACAGAAAAGCCACCAGGCTAGAAATAAAAATAGACTAAAGGCCCAAACATGGCCAACAAAAGTACAACGTACAAACAAATGTGCCACGCACCGGCAACTAACATCAAAGCCTAAAACAAAAGGAACTCAGCAAGGTCACCAAGAAGGGTCTCCGGTGTCCACAAAACTCCTCCTGGGAAGACATGGACTCAGGCTTAGCGTCAGCAACAATCACATACTCATCAACGGTCTCTGGCTCAAGGTCTAACATGTGACACCCAAAAGAGCAAGGGGCACATGTCAGCAAGTCTACAAGAGACTTGTGCAAGGAAACTGCAAGTAGGCAAAAGTAAAGCAACCTAGCAGTTCTAGCATGAATGCAATGACATGGCAGTTTAAAGTATGAGTGCAACAGGTAAGGTAAGTAAAGTAAAGTATGAGGATGACATTTGAAACATGGCATGGATGTCAAGTTATACAAGTAACACTCACTAGTACAAGACAAGAAAAGTAAGCACCTCGTGCACAGAGTTCACGCCTTACAGCTAGAGTGGCTGATCGGGCCAACTCCTAAGCTGATTGGTCGTTCAACCCTACCCCTCCACGTGTATCGAGCCAGGGCCTTACCCCCGAACGGGAATGCTCGATTCTGGATCACGAGCCAGGAAGTGTTTTTAACAAGTATGGCGCAGGGGTGCACCTAGCCCGGGACAAGCAAGTACAGGTATGTAGCGTGTGCTACGAATGCGACATTCAATGCATGGATGACATGACATGGCAAGTAGTAAAGCGTACAGGTAAGGAAAGTAAACATGACAGTTTAGTATGCATGATCAACAAGTTTAAAGGGTTGGATCTAGCTTCGTTGTCAAGCTAGACCATTTAGGTGACGGATCTAGTTTCGTTGTCAAACTAGATCAAGTAGGCGTCTAGCCAGCTATCATTTCACTGACTAGTCTCTTTTACGCTAAAAGCAAGGAAGTGGCCTAAAAACATGGCCCTACACAAGAGTTGGCAAGTTTCACTTGCCTGCAAGTACGACGTCTGAGCACACCGTCCAATGAGTCCAAAAATCACAATTATCCTACGTGCACAAGTCCACCGGCCTAAAGTCCATATTATTAATCTTGATTAGTGAATTTAAAACATTTAAAACATTTTAAAAACATCAATTTTTAGTCTTGATTAACAGGCAATGGGTTGGGGGTCTTAGGGGAGCAAAGCGTTACCTCAACACGACGCGAAAGCTACACTGGCGTCGGGTAGCGACGCCAGGGGTTGGAATAAGAGAACGCGCTCCAAGTCCTGATTCCAAATTAGTTTCCTCGCTGGAAAGTTCAGAGCATCAACCGGAGCAACGGTTCCAGATTCCAAAGCTAGCACGTGCGACGACGGGCTACGACGTGTCGCAACGTCGTACGCGGCGAATCCTCAAAGAGCAAGCACCTAGGTGGGGCCCACAGTAGTCCTAGGGACCTTTGGGGGACCCACAATAACTCTGGAGAACTTGGAGGGCCCACGGTGGTAAGCAATGCGACGGGTGCGGGGTTGCGACGAGTGACTCTCGGTCGTACAGCCTCGGTGCGGGGAGATCCTTCGGTCGCGCACAGAGGATGCGGGGTTGCAATGCTTGGGGGGTGCAGCAGCGGGGTGCGGAGCTTGGTGCGGGGCCTTTTCTCGGTCAGAGCGGAAGAGGGGCTCGGTCAGGCGCTTGGATGCGGGGGGCTGCGATGTTGCGATGTTGCAACGCTTGCAACGCCGGTCGGTGCGGAGATGCGGGTCGGTCGGGTGCGGTGCGGAGCGGGGGTTGGTGCGGGCGCTGTGCGGAGTTGAGGCCTCGGTCTGACCGAGGGCCTCTCTCGGTCAGAGCGGGGGAACGGGCGTGAGCGGCAGCAGCGGGGTGCGAAGCGGCTGTGGTGCGGGGTTGGGCTTCGGTCGGAGCGGGGGAACGGGGGTGATTTCTTCGGTCGTGCGGCTGCCGTTCGTCGCAACGTTGCGATGAATCGTCGCAACGTCAATTTTGGGTTTTGGAAGAGGCTAGGGTTAATTTCTTGCGAAAATAGGTCTTCCTAGGGGTTGTTTATATAGTGTAGATGGGTTGACTTGGTCTAGGGCTAAATCTAATAGGATTAGAAGTTTAAAATAATTTGAAATTTGAAATTCAACTTCTCCAACTCACCTAAGGATTTGACTTAGTCCAAATGAGCTGGAAATTGGCTCAAAAATTCTTTAATACGTTTAAAACTCAAATAAATTTTATTTGTCCGAAAATAATTTAAAAATTAATTATTAAAAATAAAATAAAACTTGTTAAAAATATAAAAGTGGTCAAATAAACTCCAAAAATTATAAAATAAATATCGGGGCGATCGTGATGACGATAGTTAGCTAACTAAGAAGACGGATCTCAATTTTGACGTCGGACGACGAAACTAAAAATAGAAACGTCTCCCGTCAAAAGTGAAAATCGCCACGTCTCATCGAATTAGTTTAAATTGTGGGAAAACGACTCGAGAAACGTCGTTCCAATTTAGTGCCACTATTTAATACTCTCAGAGACGTTCACAACGGCATATCACACGAAAGTGTTCACAAATAAACAAAGTCTAAAACAAACACGTGCACGGCTAAAAGCACGTGCACGAACAACGTACCACGAAAAGTGGCCGTTACACACAGCGCCCAGAATTTCAGACTTCCTCTTACTCTTTTGAAATCTGCTATCATTCTAGCCATCAAAGTATTTTTCTCATATTTTTTATGGATAGTAGACTTCATGAAGATTACAACGCCACATTGAACGCGCAAATCGGAGGTCGGATGAAATCTGGGGAATTTATGTAAGTCGACGCTGTAATGCTGGAATTCTCACTCGGCCGAGTGAGCTTTCCCCACTCGGCCGAGCCGTAACTTCCCCAGAATCCAAGTTGTACGCAGACTGTGTTTCGGGCGCGGGTTTCAGAGGTTCTTTGGGGGAGTTTTGCTAGGGTTTTGGGGGGCTATTTAAGGGGTTTTGTAGCCGTCATTGAGGGAGGTTCCAACATGTTTCCTTAGGGATTATTTTAGAGGTTAGGCCATGCCCTAGGCCCCCTCTTGGATCAAAAAGCTTGTATTTGGATTGGAATTCTGCATCAAAGCTAAGTATTTATATTCTTATTATTTGAATCTTTGATTTACTATCTTTTTATATGCAAGCAATGGTTTTTATTGATTCCTATATCGTTGTTGCTATGCTTGAATAGATTTGATGTTCTAGGGCATGGGGATGAACCCTATGGATCTAATTTCAGATTTGTGATGAATGAATTTCTAAATTGCTAGAATTGCTAGGAGGTTAGGTTGTGATTGATTTATTACGGATAGCTAGGGATTTCCATCGATCTAGGGTTTGCAAGAGATTGGATTCTAATCGATGGGAAGGCCTAGATATTCGATTTAGGTTTATAATCGAGATTCTCTAGACTTGGTTTGCAAGATATTGGACCAAACCTAGGATTTTTATTATAAATCTATACCCATATTTGTTTGCAAGAGATTGGACGAATACGAACTATCACAACCTAGATAGTAACTCGAGTTTGCACGAGAGTGGGCTCGAGGAGCGATTAAACGATGATGTCGATCCTAATGCTAGTGGCTTAGGCTAGGGTTTGCAAGAGATTGGGCCCTATCCTAGGTTTGCTATAGACCGGCAATAGCGAGAGAGCGTGAACTTGGTTCTCTATTCAGTTACGACTAGTTCACCTCAACACAAGTCTAGTAATATTGAGATTCACTATTTACAATGATGTATGACGATCTGTAGTGGGAATTCCCTAGCCCTAGACACTTTTATTTATTGTATTTGAATCGATATTTGACCGAATTCTTTATCACCGACACCGACATCCACCACCATTTCCATTATATCATTCCATAACCATCTCCACCAATAAAACATTCGTAGTCAAACCAACCTAGGATAGATTGGAGCCAACACCACCTCCTCGTGTTCGATACCCGCTCGCCGCTACACCGTGCGCTTGCGGTAAAACTACAATCATTCTCCGGGTGTATATTGACCGGCGCCCCGCTTGCGTCGCGGCGGCGCGGTGTCGTTTACCGCAAGTTTCACGGTTAGTGTAGGGTGCGGGAATATCGAAATCAGGGAGACGAGGTTGTGCTTGGGTCAGGTAGGACCTAAATCACCCTGAGGGGCGAGCTAGCCCGAGTCGGTGGTTGGTTGTCACGAAAGGAAATGAAAGCGTATGAACAAAAAGAAAGTAAACCCGGGACTTTGGTTTCCGACCCGACGAGAGGCTCTCGCCGCTACGGCCTACGGGTATGGATAGCGGTCGGGATTAGGGTCTAATGGTGAGACGTTGCCTCTGAAAGTGGTACCGGCGTCCCATGGGCCCGATATTCCGGTCGGTGCCCAGGATGATACACCGGACTTCCCGGATTCGATCAGTGGGCACTCCCGTGTCCATAAACACTGATCGATCCTGGGAGCACTAAGTCCGCAACGATATCTCCCGACGTCTCATCCTGCCGCTCCCGCGTGCTAGGATTCGGCGTCTACGCTAAAAGCGTGAGCTTTGGCTAGGGAGTCAACCGCCAAGTTTATTCCCCCTTGGCCCGACGGTCAAAGGCGGTCTTTTTCCCGCCGATGACAATGAAACGCCCCGCGTAACCGTTAGATTCCTACTCCCTATCGATTCCCTAACCCTATGGACGCATCGGGAAGAGCCCCCGAAGGGGCTTCCACCAAAATCCCAGATTTGGGAACTACTCACAAAAATTCATGAAAAAGCAATCTAAATGAAATTTAACCGTTAGAATCATAATCCGACAATTGCAATGCGGAAGTAAAGGAGTAGTAAAGACAATACTAAAAAATTAGAAAGATCTGAAAACTTACTTAAGAGTAACAATTACAGCCGTCACAAGGAAATAAAACAGTAAAAAAATACAACTCTCCCGTTTCTGGAACCCTAGGGGTCCTATATATAGATTTTCGGATCAACCGATCGGGTGACAAGTCAACCGATCGGTTGATCCGTTACAGATAAATCACAGAAAACGGCGAGTTTTCACCCGATCTCACGAACCGATCGGGTGAGTTCTTGAGCGACCGGTTGGATCTTGGAGCAGTCGGGTGAACCGGTCGGTTCGACGCCCGTGTCTTCAGCTCTTTTTCTCAGCTACAGATGAACCGATCGGGTGAGAGTCACCCGATCGGTTGGAATTCTGCTCGGAAAGACAGAGAACAGCCGCCCGCAGAACCGGTCTGTGAACCGGTCGGGTGACTTCTTCGTGAGCTGCGGTAGCGACCGGTTGGTGCACGCGTGCATCACCCGATCGGTTGGAGATGACCAACCGACCGGGTGAGGGGCAGAAAGATGAATACTTCGCCGTTTGACCCCCTGGATCACGCGTGACTTTTCCCGTTGCTCCGGGGACTTGGGATATCATCGTAAAAGGTCCCCTACGTGGTCGAACTCCTGCAATCATGGACAAACAAAGAAAAGTGAAAGAAAACGGGAAAACATACGAAAACGAATAAGAGACGGCAGAAAACATGGAGAAACACAAAAGAAAACGTGCGTGAATATATGAAATATAGACGCACGTCAAAATCCCCCAAGCTGAACTCTTTCTCGTCCTCGAGGAAGACGAGTGAGAGTGGGAGCTTGGAAGGGAAAAATAGAGAGGAAGAAAGAAAAAGAAAACTCTAAGCCCTAGATCGTCCATCAGAGCCATCAAAATCAAAAACGACACACCCAGCAAGCAAACGCCAAATCACACCACTAAACATAGGAAAGCGAGTCCAAATAAGTGTCGTGGGTCCACGCAGTGAAGCGCGAGTGAGCGTGGTCGTGTGCTAGCAAATGGTGATGCTTTCTACGATGTGCTACGAGGCTCGATATACACAAATCCAAGATATGACCCAAATATCGAATCGAATTGAATTAAGCGGCGAATATAAGTTCAAGCATGCATGAGAATAGAGAGAATAGGAGCGTATCATGCATCGGG
Source organism: Scilla litardierei (assembly GCA_030789695.1). Classification (NCBI taxonomy): domain Eukaryota; kingdom Viridiplantae; phylum Streptophyta; class Magnoliopsida; order Asparagales; family Asparagaceae; genus Scilla; species Scilla litardierei. Next base: position 18,313,015 of record CM061130.1, on the reverse strand, counting down.
GACTCCACAACTAGGGTTAAGGAAATCATGCCACTATAGCCTAGATACTAGCTAAATAGCTCCTAAGCCAAGTGTCTTTGATAACGACGGGGGTTGAGATGATGTGGAGAAGAACACTCGGTGCAAATTCTCGCCTTCCCTTTATTCTTGGCAAGTATGAAAATATTCACACGGGAATTTTTTTGGGTTTTGGGTATTTGCATATTTTTTTGGTTTTTTTTGGCTATACAATCTTTTTCTTTTCTTTTCTTTTTGGGTTTTTCTTTTCTTTTTTTTTTGATTTTTGGGATATTGGCTATACACATGTGTACTCTCCCAAGTGGGAGAACGGTACACGACGAGGGGATTTGCACCAAGTAAAACAAAAAAAAGAAGTCGAAATCTAAACGCTCGGGCAAATGAGACTATTGTTGCTAAATAGAGCTTAGGCTAAATGGGGTATCCTAGTCCTTAGTTGTGGAATCCTGACGCATGCGAATTGAAGTATACGATATAAATAGCATGCATATAGAAGCAGACATTAGAAGCAAATACCGCGTATTCAATATCGAAGCATGATAATCTAGGGGTCATTCCTGTACAGGTATATAAAGTAAAATCACAAAGCAGAAGCACACCAAATGCTAGTCACGACACACGACTCACAAAAAGCTAAGTGGACCCACGATGCGTGAAATGCAAGAGGACTCGAAATCCTAGGGTTAGTGAGTGTGATTATCGATGCAATGCTAGGTGTGTGTGACTTTGTGGCGATTCATCATAGGATTCATTTCTAGGAGAAAGAGCTAAAGAAAGAAGGAAAAAAGAAAAAAAAGAAAAACACGATGGAAAATGACTCAAATAACGTAGAAAAACAACACAAATGACGCACGAAGTGCGACTCCCCCAAGCTGAAACTTGCATTGCCCTCAATGCAATAAGAGTGAGTACGGGAGGGCAATGAAAATGGGGGGGGGGGGGAATACGCACAGACACGAAAAGAAATGAAAACGAGGAAAACACATAGATAAAACTGAAAAAGAAATAATAAAAAATAAATAAAAAAACAAGATCAAAATCAAACAATACGAAAATAAAAATAAAATAAAATCACACGACACGACACTCAAAAAGTGGAAAACAAACACACACGCAAAAATGAGAAAAACAAATAAAACACGACAGCACACCGAAATAGACTTCCCCCAAGCTAGACCAGAAAGTGCTAGCGAAATGATATGATCAATGAAATCTAAATATATGCAAGGGGTAATCAGTCAGATTCACTGGTACTGGAATGGTAGGGGGAGGGGGAGGAGGGAGGGGAATAGTGAATGAAAGACTCCTCAGAGGAAGAGGAGGGTGTGCCTATGGGCGAAGGAGGGGCGACAGGCTGAAGCATGGGAGGATTGATGTGCACCGGAGGGCTGTGGTGGAAGAAGACCGTACTAGGTGGGCCGACAATTGGGTGCCAATCGGGAGGATCCAGGGGTGGTAGATGCACAAGTGGAGAATACCAAGGATCGGGGTAAAACTCCCAAGGAAGGTGAGACGGGGTATAGGGTACCCGCAAAGGGGCCAAAGGTGGCAGGATTGCGAAAGGCTCGCAGGCGGGGCTGTAAAGGTAGACAGCACGGTCTTCACCGAAGGGAGTGAGCAAATTGATGTCGATCAAGTAATCGCGATCAATACGGCTACGACCAGGTAGAATAGGGAGGTCGGGGGTACCCTCAAAACACAGCTGACAATAAGAGTGACCATCCCGCCACAACAGATGGAACCAGAAGTGGCGCGGCTAACAGCGAAAATTTCGTGGATGATCCAATGAGCGGTGTTTATGGGCATAGGGACGTGCCCGAGGATTCTGTCATCGGACATGGCATTGAGAAAGAAGAGCTCGTCCCTAGATACAGTGGACACATCCACGCGAGCGAAAACAGTGTTGGCAAGGATGCAATGGGCGAGGCGGTAACACGGGTGGATAATGTAAGAGGCAGGAGCCTCAGGTGGAAAGGTGGTGTGCCGTGTAAATCGTTGCCAAACACCATCAGCCCGAAATCGAGAGTAAATGTCAGTTCGATCGTGGGAGGAATGTTCAGCGTTAAGATCCGGGTGACGTAGATTAAGGATATTGTTCAGCTCGATGAAACCCAGAGAAAAGTCACAATTGAAAGCTCGGAAGGAGAAACCTCCGTCACACAACTCGAGGGAACTGAGGAATTCAAGCGTGAGAATTCTGTGCGTGTGAGCGTGGATGTGAGAGAGGGTATGGCACCCGATACAGTCGAAAATCCTGCCGACGTCGTTCGAAAGCCCTAGAGCTTCGAGTGTGGGGCGATCGGCGAAGAGTGTAGGTCTCATCGGACGATGAAGCAGTGCTCGTAACCGGTCAGACTGCTCATCCGTGGAAGGGTTAATGCCAAGGAAAGAGGGGGAAAAGGGGCCGTGGATTGGATCACGGCACGAAGATGATGCAATGTCCTTCCCTTTCTTAGACATGGCCGCTAATAGGGTGGCGAACTTGAGATGAATAAAGGGCAAGTGAAACAGTTATCACACCAACTTACGATATTACAGGTAAAGTTGAAGATGTGCAGAGTGGAAGAATGTTACCCTTCGATGTAGCAAGATCAAGCGCCTGGGGGTCTTGCGTAGCAGGAGGGAACAACTCGGGAAGCCGCAGCCCGCTGATCCGACGAGAACAGAATTTTGAGAATTTTGGGGCTAGGGTTAGGGTTTGGGGGTTTTGATGATGGAATGTCCTTGATGGCGAGGTGGCGGAGGTGGGGAAGTATGGGAGTGATTGGGGATGAGGGTTTAGGCACAGTATGTAGGGTCGAGAAGATCGATTCTACAGCTGGAGATGTGAAATCGCATGAAGGGGGTTTTCTGGGGTCGGGTGGCGGTCGCCGTGTGCCAAGGCTTATTTATAGGGTCGAAAATGAACCGATCGTGTGGAAACCCACCCGATCGGGTAGCCAAAATTCGAAAGTTCTCGTCAGTCAACAGCTACAGGCGAATCGGTCGGGTGGTAAGTCAACTGATCGGTTGGCCGCTTACCAAGTTTTTCCCGAGAACTTAGGGCTGCTCACCCGGTCGTGTAAACCGACCGTGCATGAACTCAACCGATCGGTTGATATTCCCCAAAAGTTTCCGAAACTTCTCCCCAGCTCACCCGGTCGTGTCAACCGATTGTGCATGATCTCAATCGATCGGTTGATATTTCCCAAAAATTTCCGAAAGTTCTCCCCAGCTCACCCGGTCTTCCACCCGGTCTCTTCAACACTCAACCGATCGGTTCATTCGGGGACAGATCTCGGCATGTATCTGATACATCCCAACCGATCGGGTGAGTTATCACCCGATCGGTTGGGGCTTGTTTCCTGCAAAAACCAAGAAATTTGATTAAGTCCCCGAACGGATGTCCTCGCGGCTGATTTTATTTATAAAAATAGAGAAAATAGAGTAAAAAATAACGCTAAAAATTTGAGAAAAAGTTGAGAACATGGGTTGCCTCCCATGAAGCGCACTTGTTTAACGTCGTTGGCTCGACGCCCGCAAGAGATGGTCAAGTTACATCCAGAGGGTTGGAAGAAGAGTTGTCGCTCGTGGGGGGTCCGACCGGAGAGAATCCAGGTTCTCCTACTGCGTAGTGTTTCAGACGCTGCCCGTTTACTTTAAACGGCTCATCCCTTCCCATTATCTCGATGGCCCCGTGCGGGAAAACCTTGGTGATGCGGAACGGTCCTGACCATCTTGACTTGAGTTTCCCAGGAAAGAGCTTCAGCCGTGAGTTGAACAGGAGAACTAAGTCCCCTTCTTTAAATTCCCTCCTTAAGATTCGCTTATCGTGCCACCGCTTCAGTTTCTCCTTGTAGATCTTGGCGTTCTCATAAGCATTGAGCCGGATTTCGTCAAGTTCGTTGAGTTGAAGATGCCGGTGCACTCCCACCTTCTCGGTGTCGAAATTCAGATTCTTAACCGCCCAATATGCCTTATATTCCAATTCCACAGGAAGATGGCAAGCTTTCCCGTAGACGAGCCGGTAGGGAGTTGTGCCGATGGGAGTTTTAAATGCCGTCATGTAGGCCCAAAGCGCGTCAGGGAGTTTTGATGACCAGTCCTTCCTGGAGTTGGCCACAGTCTTTTCTAGTATGCTTTTAATCTCCCGGTTAGAGACTTCCGCCTGACCGCTGGTCTGCGGGTGGTAGGCACGCCCCACCCGGTGTTGCACCCCGTATTTTCTTAGGAGGGCCTCAAATTTCTTTTCTACAAAGTGGCTTCCTCCGTCACTGATCAGGACCCGAGGCACACCAAACCGCGGGAAGATGTTGTTTTTAAAGAACTTAGCCACCACTTTAGAGTCATTGGTTGGGCTGGCCACCGCTTCAACCCATTTCGACACGTAGTCAACGGCCACCAAGATGTACTGGTTCCCCGAGGAAGAAGGGAACGGCCCCATGAAGTCCACTCCCCACACATCGAAGATTTCTATCTCTAGGATGTAGTGTTGAGGCATCTCATTTCTTTTGGAGATATTCCCGGCTCTTTGGCATCTATCGCAGGCTTGCACATAAACGTGTGTGTCTTTGAAGAGCGTAGGCCAGTAAAATCCGCTTTGGAGGATTTTTGCAGTGGTCTTGTAGGTGCTCGCGTGCCCTCCACATTGCTGTCCGTGGCAGTGGGAAATGATGGAAGTCGCTTCAGTTTCAGGGATGCATCTTCGTATCACCCCATCATTGCAGGTTTTGTATAGGTGGGGGTCATCCCAATAGAATTTGCGGACCTCATGGAAAAATTTCTTCTTCTGCTGTAAGCTCACATTGTGAGGAACGATGGCACACGCCAGATAATTTGCGATGTCGGCGTACCAGGGGGTCCAGGAGGAAGATACAGAGAAGAGATGCTCGTCAGGGAGTGAATCATCGATTGGTGTAGCATTCAAATCGAGAGTGGGCATCCGGGACAGGTGATCGGCAACGACATTCTCCGCCCCCTTTTTGTCTCTGATTTCCAGGTCAAACTCCTGGAGGAGGAGGATCCATCTGATTAGTCGCGGCTTGGCTTCCTTCTTGTTCAATAGATATTTAAGGGCCGCGTGATCCGTGTGTATGATCACCTTGGCGCCAACAAGATATTGTCGGAACTTATCCATGGCGTAGATTACCGCGAGCAATTCCTTTTCCGTGGTAGTATAATTTCTTTGGGCGGCATCAAGGGTTTTGCTCGTATAATATATGACATGGAGGTTTTTATCTTTCCTCTGCCCTAGGACGGCACCAACCGCATAATCACTAGCGTCACACATCAGCTCAAAGGGGAGTTCCCAGTCTGGTGGTTGTATTATGGGTGCGGAAATCAAGGCTAGCTTCAAAGTGCGGAAGGCCTCCACACACTCCTCGCCGAAGACGAAAGGTGCGTCCTTCACGAGGAGTTGGGTCAGAGGCCTGGAAATCTTCGAGAAGTCTTTGATAAAGCGGCGATAAAATCCCGCATGTCCTAAGAAACCACGGACTCCTCGAAGATTGTGCGGTGGCGGAAGCTTTTCAATCACTTCGATTTTAGCCTTATCAACTTCGATTCCCCTCGAAGAGATGATGTGTCCCAGCACAACTCCCTCTTGGACCATGAAGTGACACTTCTCCCAGTTTAGGACTAGTCCCTTTTCCTGACATCTCTCCAGGACCTTAGTGAGATTACTGAGGCACGAGTCAAATTCAGTTCCGTAGACTGAGAAGTCGTCCATGAAAACTTCCATGATGTCTTGGGAGTAGTCGGAGAAAACAGCGGACATGAGTCTCTGGAACGTAGCAGAGGCGTTACAAAGCCCGAACGGCATTCTTCTGTAGGCGTACGTCCCGAACGGGCAGGTGAAAGTCGTTTTCTCCTGGTCATCATTATGAATAGGGATTTGAAGAAATCCAGAATACCCGTCCATAAAACAGAAATAATTATGATTCGCCAGCCTCTCGAGCATCTGGTCAATAAAGGGGAGGGGGTAATGATCCTTCCTTGTTGCCTTGTTCAGCTTCCTATAGTCAATGCACATCCTGTACCCTGTAACGGTCCTCGTTGGTATAAGCTCGTTCTTTTCATTGCGAACCACCGTCATTCCTCCCTTCTTGGGTACAACGTGTACCGGGCTAACCCAGCGACTATCGGAGATAGGGTATATAATACCGGCATGTAGAAGCCTTACAATCTCTTTCTTCACAACTTCCATCATTACGGGATTCAACCTCCGCTGCGGCTCAATCGAGGAGGCTTGCTCATCTTCAAGAAGAATTCTATGTGAGCAGAGGCCCAAGCTAACCCCTTTTAAATCCTCAATTGCATATCCAAAAACTCCTTTAAACCTTTTTAGAACTCCAAGAAGTTTGGTCATTTGGTCCTCAAGTAGCGAAGAGTTAATTATAACCGGAAGGGTCGACCCTGCTCCCAAATATTCATACTTAAGTCCCGACGGTAATTCTTTCATCTCTACTTCTTGGGGCCCTGACGCATACTTTTCGAGCTGAGCATCCTCAAGGGAACAGATTTCTTCGTGGATTTCACTGAAGCCAAAATCCAGAATCTCCACCTCGGCCGTGGCTCTTAGCGGTGAAATTTTGCAGGGTACAGTGGGGACGGTCGAGAGATGCACCGGGTCTCTTCCGAGCTCACCATAATTATCCGGGAAGAAAGCTTGTAGGTGAAAACAGGTTTCAGTCATCGATGATTCTCCACAACCGTTTCCAGCTTCTCCATCGTTCAAAGACCGGGGACACTCAATAGAAGTCTGCAAGGGGTAGATTGGTTCCTGTTCAGCGTCGCCTCCAAATCTGGTCGGGTGGTTCTCCTGACACAACTCTGCGGCTGACTCTTCTTCACTACATTCGAGACCATGGTTGTCGATACACGCCATTTCTCCGTGGGGAGAGGGAGCTGCCATGGCAAGGTACTCCTGCGCATCTCGATATCTTTGGCATTCCACAACGGCAGTCAGGAGGGATAGTATATTTGAAATATTCAGTGATTCTGCTAAGCTCCGCGCCAAGCAGCGGACATGGTGAGAGTGATCCCAGATGTCTCCTGAAACTGCGTGTAGCATCTTCTTCACTTCGCTTCTCGGCGGCCAAACGCCTAAGGGTGGCGTTAATCTCTGGATCGGGGGGAATCAAGTCGCCAAGACTCCTTGAACTCCTGCGCATGAAAAACAACAAACACCCGTGAAGCGACAAGTGGGAAGGAAACATATAAAATAAGAAATAAAAATAAGAAAAACAAATGAGAAAAAGAAAAAGAAGAATGCGAAAATTATCGCGAGGTAGGGATGTGAGCTAAACACAAGGGTTCAAGAGATCCTAAGATATCAAGCACGTTGCCTCCCCGGCAACGGCGCCATAAACTTGACCGGCGCCCCGCTTGCGTCGCGGCGGCACGGTGTCATTTACCGCAAGTTTCACGGTTAGTGTAGGGTGCGGGAATATCGAACTCAGGGAGGCGAGGTTGTGCTTGGGTCAGGTAGGACCTAAATCACCCCGAGGGGCGAGCTAGCCCGAGTCGGTGGTTGGTTGTCACGAAAGGAAATGAAAGCGTATGAACAAAAAGAAAGTAAACCTGGGACTTTGGTTTCCGACCCGACGAGAGGCTCTCGCCGCTACGGCCTACGGGTATGGATAGCGGTCGGGATTAGGGTCTAATGGTGAGACGTTGCCTCTGAAAGTGGTACCGGCGTCCCATGGGCCCGATATTCCGGTCGGTGCCCAGGATGATACACCGGACTTCCCGGATTCGATCAGTGGGCACTCCCGTGTCCATAAACACTGATCGATCCCGGGAGCACTAAGTCCGCAACGATATCTCCCGACGTCTCATCCTGCCGCTCCCGCGTGCTAGGATTCAGCGTCTACGCTAAAAGCGTGAGCTTTGGCTAGGGAGTCAACCGCCAAGTTTATTCCCCCTTGGCCCGACGGTCAAAGGCGGTCTTTTTCCCGCCGATGACAATGAAACGCCCCGCGTAACCGTTAGATTCCTACTCCCTATCGATTCCCTAACCCTATGGACGCATCGGGAAGAGCCCCCGAAGGGGCTTCCACCAAAATCCCAGATTTGGGAACTACTCACAAAAATTCATGAAAAAGCAATCTAAATGAAATTTAACCGTTAGAATCATAATCCGACAATTGCAATGCGGAAGTAAAGGAGTAGTAAAGACAATACTAAAAAATTAGAAAGATCTGAAAACTTACTTAAGAGTAACAATTACAGCCGTCACAAGGAAATAAAACAGTAAAAAAATACAACTCTCCCGTTTCTGGAACCCTAGGGGTCCTATATATAGATTTTCGGATCAACCGATCGGGTGACAAGTCAACCGATCGGTTGATCCGTTACAGATAAATCACAGAAAACGGTGAGTTTTCACCCGATCTCACGAACCGATCGGGTGAGTTCTTGAGCGACCGGTTGGATCTTGGAGCAGTCGGGTGAACCGGTCGGTTCGACGCCCGTGTCTTCAGCTCTTTTTCTCAGCTACAGATGAACCGATCGGGTGAGAGTCACCCGATCGGTTGGAATTCTGCTCGAAAAGACAGAGAACAGCCGCCCGCAGAACCGGTCTGTGAACCGGTCGGGTGACTTCTTCGTGAGCTGCGGTAGCGACCGGTTGGTGCACGCGTGCATCACCAGATCGGTTAGAGATGACCAACCGACCGGGTGAGGGGCAGAAAGATGAATACTTCGCCGTTTGACCCCCTGGATCACGCGTGACTTTTCCCGTTGCTCCGGGGACTTGGGATATCATCGTAAAAGGTCCCCTACGTGGTTGAACTCCTGCAATCATGGACAAACAAAGAAAAGTGAAAGAAAACGGGAAAACATACGAAAACGAATAAGAGACGGCGGAAAACACGGAGAAACACAAAAGAAAACGTGCGTGAATATATGAAATATAGACGCACGTCATATATCCTGGGCCGATCAAGTTTTTGGCGCCGTTACCGGGGATTTATCTCTGTGCATTTGCGCCATACTAGGTTGTGCTCTTGGGTTACATTTTGGAGCGATCAGTAACCGCCTGATATGTAGAGGAATATGTGTGTGTGTGTGTGTGTGTGTGTGTGTGTGTGTGTGTGTGTGTGTGTGTGTGTGTGTGTGTGTGTGTGTGTAGAAGGAAAATAGTATATCTCTTGGCTCACTCATAAGAGGTGCACAACGGTGTGATAAAATAATACCATAACTAAACTCATAAATAACATGGGTATTTTCATTTATCTAGATGAATACTGAAAAAGGCATGCAGTAAATAGCACAATAACAGCAGGCATACAATCAGAAGTGAAGAAGATAAAAACAGATACTCCAAGTGTTCTAGTGATGCGTGAACCTAGGTGCATTACCTAACATAGATCATACTAGATACTAATTCATGCATTCGATTTTCAATTCATTTTAGGCATTAAATCAGATAGATCATCAATAGAAGTGCATGCATATAGATAGTAAAACTGAAATTTGCCCTAATAGAATGTCATTGAAAGTAAGCATCGTAAAAGACTAATAAGGCTATGAGAGATATCATCATGCTGACCATCCTTAGCAAATAAAGAGAAAAGGGCGGAGAGAAATAGGAAAATAAAGAAGAAAAAGATGCATGCATGATGAAAGTAGAAAATATGATGCAAAATGAGAAAGAAAAGAAAACGACGTGAAAAAGGGGGGAAAACGTAAAATAAAAACTGAAATAAGGGAAGAAAACGTAAAATAAAAAATAAAAAATAAAGCGGTAGCGCTCTGTTGGATATGGATGACATAAATACACCCATGCGGGGATGTATGAGGGTATACGGACCTCAGATGTCGCGTGCACAAAGGCGTGCACGAAGGGAACCTTTTCTCGTGTGAAAAGGACCACTCGATAAGTGGAAAAAGCCACTCGATAAGTGGAAAAAGTCACTTTATAAGTGCATAAAGGCACTTGATAAGTGAATGAAGAAGAGGATAAATGAATGTGCTAATATAGGCTAATAAGCTTATAATTGATTATTTCCTACAATAACTACCCCTAAAGCCTATAAATAGGACCCAAGGGTAAGGCATTCATACCACACTTTCCATGCCATAAGTTTGCATAAGGCATCTTATGTTCTTCTTCTCCCTTCAATTAAAATCCTCTTCTAGTTAGATATTTAGGCGGTGAAACTCTGCTTCGATCCTCCGTGACGAAGTATCGACCGTTGTGGTGAATCCAAGGGCGAAGTTTCGAGATTACGGTGCCGCGTACGCAAGCGTAAGTCTCGACTTTATTATTCGATCCTAACGTCCTTGTTTTGTCAGGATCCTACATTGGTATCAGAGCCATACGGGTTCGCCCCGGTCAAACCGCCGCCCCGTCGAACCGATGAACGAGGCGTTGTCTTTTTCACGAATGGGTATCCTACCATTATGGATATGGTAGGAATGCTTCGTGACGGAGAGAACGCAACGGTTGTTCTTTTCACGTTAGGGTCTTCTATCATTACGGATATGGTAGGAACTCTCCGTGACGGGAAGAACCGACCGTTCATATCGTCAAGCTCACACTCTACATGGATGCTGGGTCTCCATTCATAGGGAATGTGAACTCTCTTCATGTGGAGCGTGTAGTTTGCGAACTTTAGAGTATGTTATTTCTTCATTTTGGCACACGACCATTAGAGAATAACTACTTTCTCGACGAACGGGTGCTTCATCGAAGAAGAAGACGGTGGTTATTCCCATCGGAGAAGATGACTTTTGGTGCTTGATCACCATGGCCAAATGGGCTATGAAGGTAATGCACCCCCCTCCCCATGCGGAAGGGGTTGGCTACGGCCAATAACCACCACGGCCACCCCTCCGGCAGGGTGTGCGGCCAAACCCAAGAAAGGGGGTGGCCGGCCATGGCTGGCCAAGGACAAAGGGCCATGGCTAGGCCATGGCCGGCCATGGCCATACCGGCACTGGCCGGCCTCGGCCAGGCCGGCACTGGCCGGCCTCGGCCAGGCCAGCGCCGGCCTCAGGCCAAGGCCTGGCCAGGGCCAGGAGGCCCTGGCAGGCCTCTGGCCGAGGCCAGGCCAGGGCCAGAGGGCCCTGGCAGGCCTCGGCCATGCCTGGCCAGCCTCTGGCCGAGGCCAGGCGAGGGCCAGGGGGGCCCTGGCCGGCCTCTGGCTGAGGCCAGAGCCCCTGGCCGGCCTCTAGCCGAGGCCAGGCCAGGGCCAGCCGAGGCCAGGGGCCTGGCCGGCCCTGGCAGAGGCCTCGGCCAGGGCAGAGGACCTGGCCGGCCCTTGGCCAGCCTCGGCCAGGGCAGAGGCCCTGGCCGGGGGGTGCCAGATCCTTGGTCGGTATTGGTCGACCAATCCGGGATTTTTGGTCTACCAATCCGGGATTTTTGGTCGACCAATTCGGCGAGAGGCCTTGGTCGATGTAACACGAACATGCCGACTAGCCCATACGGGGCCAACGACAGTCGTCTGCGGCAAAATTCTCCTATACGGGGGGAAACGCCTGGATCCATACGGGAGCCGGCGACAATGGCTTGCAGAAAAATCCCCTCAAGGGGGATCCGACCTTGGCACGGATATAGAACAACCTCGACAAATGGCCAAGAAGTGCCGAATATTTCGCTAGTATCATAAGGATACTGGATTGAAATATACATTTTTGAAAAATACGTTTTCATACGTTTTGAAAAATACGTTTTCAAAAACGCTTTTCCGCTGCGAAGTACTATAAGAGTACTATCGTTTGATAAGTGAGGGGGAAATATTGAAGGATTGTTCTAGATGGTGATTGGAATCGTAGAAACCTTTTCGATTCTATAACAACATCTTCAATATTTTTCGAAAGTAACTTATCAAATTATAAATATCATTCCAAGTGGGAGTTGAAATTAGAACTATCCAAATGGGATATTCTATTATCATTTCAAGTGGGAATTGTATTTTAAGAATTTTTAATGCAATTTTTTTATCAAACCTTCGGTTTTGTGTCTTTTTGCAGCATTTTAAAAGTAAAATGTCTTCCGCTTCAAAGAATATCGTCGCTGAGTTAAACAGAGGTGAAAAACTCAACGAAGATAATTACAAACTATGGTCCATCAAGATACAATACGTTCTAGAGGAGCAAGAAGTGCTCGAAACTCTAAAGAACGTAATGATTGAACCCGAGTTGGGCACTACGGCCCAATACAGACGAGACAAGGAAGCTTTTAATGCTTGGTCTCGGAAGAATAAGATTGCTCGCATTACGTTATTGATTAGTATGGCCGATGACATAATGCGCATCTTCCGAGAGCATGACCTAGCCATGGACATATGGTCCAAGCTAGAGGAGAAATTTGGTGGCACATCGGTGTCCAAACTTCGCGCCTTAACTATAAGATTTGATTCATACAAGAAACGTCCAGATCATTCCATGGGGAAACATCTGCGACATATGGAGAATCTTATCTCAGAGTTAAAGGATGCGGGTCATGTGCTCACTGATGAGCAACAAATCCAAGCAGTCATACGTTTCCTACCAAATGGGTGGGACCAAATGAAGATGCATCTCACTCACAATGAGAGCATCAAGACCTTCAGCGATGTTTCCAAGCACCTCGAATTAGAGGAAGAGCAGCTTGCGGCTGCCAAGCCAAGTGCAGAAGTGCACATGGTTGCTAGTTCCTCACACGGGGGAAAGAAAAGGAAAGATCGTTCGAAGTCTACCAATGAATGTAATAAGCAACCTGAGTCTACTAAGAAACCCAAACATAAGGGTTGGCATAAGAAATGGCACAAGAAGAAAGACTTGAAGAGGATCAAGTGCTTCAAGTGCAACAAGCTTGGTCACTATGCTCGTTCGTGTACGAGTGGAGGCGACGAGGTAACTTGTAATTATACTAGTTACATATGTGTTTCTAGTTCAATATTTCTTGTGGAATCTAATCCATTTTGGATAATTGATTCAGGTGCCACCGACCACATAGCAAGGGACAGACGGTCCTTCATGGAGTGTCACCGGATACCCCAAGGAACGAAGTGGATCTATGTAGGAAACAACACACGTGTTGAAGTGAAAGGCGTTGGGACTTGCAAGCTAGTCTTGGATAACGGCTGCACTCTCCTACTTCATGATGTTCTCTTCGCTCCAGATATTCGAAGGAATATAATATCTATGGTCGTGTTAATGGGTCTTGATTATAGCTGGTTTTTTCATGATTGTAAAGTGGACTTGTGTTGTAATAATTCCTTAATTGGTACTGGGTATGTATTTAAAGGATTTATTGTATTTAATACAATGTATGACTCTTCATTATGTAATGAAAATTTCCCTGTTACAAATTCTTCGACTTATGAGTCTAATATAATTTTTTGGCACGCAAGGCTTGGTCATATTGGACCAAAATGAATGGATAGACTTGCCAAACGTGGCCTTCTATCTAATGTTTCAAAGGTTGAAATGTCAACCTGCGAACATTGCCTTGTGGGGAAATCTTGTCGCAAGCCGTTTGGAACCGGCACAAGGGCCGAGGTTCCATTACAGCTCATCCATTCGGACATATGTGGTCTGATGAATGTCAAGACAAGACGCGGGAAGTCCTATTTCATCACTTTTATTGATGATTTCACCCGATTCGGACATATCTATTTGATATCCCACAAAAGTGAAGCATTAACATGCTTTAAAAACTATATGAGTTTAGTGGAGAATCAATTAGATCGCAAGATTAAGGTCTTGCGAACCGATATGGGCGGTGAATATCAATCAACAAGTTTTAAGGAACTTTGTGATGAAAAGGGCATAGTACATCAGGTAACTATGCCATATACTCCTCAACAAAATGGTGTTGCTGAAAGGAGAAATATGACTTTAATGGAAATGGTCTGTTCAATGATGGCGCAAGCTAACTTGCCAATCACCTTTTAGGGTGATGCATTATTAACGGCCACTTTCATTTTGAACCACGTACCCTCGAAATCAGTTAGCTCCACTCCTTATGAGTTGTGGAACCAAAAGTCTCCTGACTTAAACATTTTAAAACGTTGGGGATGTGCATCCTACGCACATATTTCCTCCCATAAGTATGGCAAACTTGGGCCAAGGGGAAGGAAATGTATCTTTATACGATACGCAGAAAACTCCAAAGGTTATGTTTTCGTTAGTCAGGAAGACAATGGAGGTCTAATTGAGTTTGAGTCGAGGGATGTCACTTTCTTGGAAAACGAGTTTCCAAGACAGGGCGAGATAAGTCAGGACTTATCTCTATTTGAGATTAATGATCAAGGAGGATTACCTCATTCGAGTGGGAGAATTCTTGGTGAAGAAGAAAATACGTTTCAAACTTCACCAATGGATGATACGAATCACACTAATCCTATTCCATACGGGAATAATGATCCAAGTGGGAGCAATTCTAATGACATTCCAAGTGGGAGTGATATTAGAATTGATCTAAATTCGAGTCAACAAGGACTTGAAGAATCTCAAATACGACGTAGTAGTCGTACAAGGTTGGCTCCTCTAAGATTTGAGGATGAATTTCCGTAAACCTTTATGACTTTACTACAAGATGATGACGAGCCTGCTACTTTCAAACAGGCCGTATCATGCCCTGCGAAAGACAAATGGATGGAAGCGATGAAGGAAGAGTTGGAATCCATGAAAGTTAACCAAGTCTGGGACTTAGTTGACTTACCTAGAGGATGTAGAGCTATTGGGAACAAATGGGTTCTCAAGATCAAGCATAAGGCTGATGGCTCTATTGATAGATATAAAGCTCGCCTTGTCACGAAAGGTTTTACACAACAGGAAGGGATAGACTACGAAGAGACCTTCTCACCTGTTGTCTGTTTTACCTCGATTCGCCTGATTCTGGCAATGGTAGCTTGCTTAGACCTCGAATTACATCAGATGGATGTAAAGACTGCTTTTCTCAATGGAGAATTGGACGAGGAGATCTATATGGAACAACCAACAGGGTTTGTAAATGAAGGAAACGAACATAAGGTTTGTAAACTTCGTAAATCCATATATGGTCTTAAACAATCCTCGAGGCAATGGTATATACGATTTCAAGAAGTTGTCTTATCAAATGGTTTTTCCATGCTTGATGAAGATAACTGCGTATATATCAAGAGGATTGAGAGCAAGTACTTATTATGTCTCTATATGTAGATGACATTTTAATAGCCGGAAATGACAAGGGCTTTGTGATGGATATCAAGGCTTGGATTTCATCAGTTTTTGAGATGAAAGACATGGGAGAAGCCACATATATCCTTGGAGTTAAGATTTCAAGGAATCATTCGAAGAAACTTCTTCCTCTTTCACAGGAGACTTATATAAAGAAGGTTTTAGAACGTTTTAATATGCAGGACTGCAAGTCCATTGATACTCCTATAAGCAAGTGCGATAATTTATGTCTGAAATCATGTCCAAAGAACCAAAAGGAAAAGGAAATTATGGAAAAAGTTCCATATTCCAGTGCAGTTGGTAGTCTTATGTACGCTATGATGTGTACAAGACTGGACATCTGTTTTGCCGTTGGAATGGTAAGTCGTTACCAATCCAACCCAGGGTAAGTACACTGAAAAGCGGTTAAGAGGATAATGTGGTATCTCAAAGGAACTGCAGACTATGCTTTATGCTATCAAGGAGATGCCTTGAGGCTCGAAGGCTACACTGATGCTGATTGGGCGGGTGATCTCGATGAGTGACGATCGACCTCAGGATATGTTTTTCTACTCGGATCCGGTGCAATATCCTGGAGTAGCAAGAAACAATCCTACATCGTACTTTCAACAATGGAAGTCGAGTTTGTAGCATTTAGCATGGCAGTCCAAGAGGCTGTTTGGCTTAGGAAGTTCTTAGACAGGCTTATTGATGCAAATGACTCAGGTGTTGTACCAATACACAGCGACAGTCAAGCATCTATAGCCTATGTCAAAGATCCAAAATTCCATTGTAAGACGAAACACATAGATATCCGCTACAAATTTGCAAAAGACTATGACAAGACCAAGAAGGTAGACATAAGGTACATATCTACGCATGAGATGATAGCGGATCCGCTTAGAAGGCGGTCCCCAGAGATGTGTTTTACAAACACTTATCATCTCAAGGATTGCGTAAGAGCTGAGTTGTACAAATGTAAATTCACATGTCTGTAAATGATCAAATTTAATAAAAGAATAAGTTCTTTTTAACATTGCATATGAATTTCTTAAGAAATGTTTGTATACATTTTTGAAATCTCAGCTGAATTCTAGTATGTCGGACAGATTAAGGTTGGCTCTCTCACATGAGCAACCGCCTTTATTTTATCAGACAGGTAAAATAAAGATGAGACCTGTTTAAAGTCAAAATCGTCAGACGGATGATTTAGAGTCATGACTTAAACAAAATGGTCGTATGAAAGATTTACATCATATGGATGCTTTCAAAAGATCTAAGAGGATTTTGAAATCCTATCTGTCTTATGCGGGATGTGAGTCCAGAAGATTATTTGAGTAGTAAAAGGGACTCAAAGTCAGACATTGTGGTGTCTGGTTATCATCCTCACAACATCATTAAGACATACGCTCCCTAGGAAAGGAGTGATGTTGTAATACGTATTCATACTACGTATGCATTTTGACCATTGGGTTAGAATAGTAATTGTGTTAACTATTATGTGAGACCCAAAGACCACATAGGTCTTAACTCGTTACCCTTATGGACTCTAATTGGTTCCTTAAGATTTGACTAGGTGATTGCTATCTTAGCATGTTGCTTATGGACTATGGTTAATTCAGTCCGGCGGGGCATGTTAGAAAAGCGAGTCAAGTCAAGATCAAAAGGATCGCAAGAAGAGGAAGATTAATTTCATATTCACATTTGGACTTTAGAGATTCAAAGCTGGCCAGCCAATTGTAATGCAGATGGGATTCAATTGTTGAATATAAAGTATAAGAAATGTGAAGAAATAATCTAGGGTAAAGCATGCGTTGATCTACTCAACTTTGCACCTCGAGGGGTGTTGTGTATATCTAACAAGTGCACAACAGCAGACTCTATGCGCATGACGGTCACACGGCCTATTTCTCGGTATGATAAACAGAAGAGTTAAAGGAAAATTGTTTCCTTACAATCCCCTCAAGTGTGAGTGAAGATGTTGGATATGGATGACATAAATACACCCATGAGGGGATGTATGAGGGTATACGGAACTCAGATGTCGCGTGCACGAAGGCGTGCACAAAGGGAACCTTTTCTCGTGTGAAAAGGACCACTCGATAAGTGGAAAAAGCCACTCGATAAGTGGAAAAAGTCACTTTATAAGTGCATAAAGGCACTTGATATATAAGTGAATGAAGAAGAGGATAAATGAATGTGCTAATATAGGCTAATAATCTTATAATTGGTTATTTCCTACAATAACTACCCCTAAAGCCTATAAATAGGACCCAAGGGTAAGGCATTCATACCACTCTTTCCATGCCATAAGTTTGTATAAGGCATCTTATGTTCTTCTTCTCCCTTCCATTAAAATCCTCTTCTAGTTAGAGATTTAGGCGGTGAAACTCTGCTTCAATCCTCCGTGACGAAGTATCGACCGTTGTGGCGAATCCAAGGGCGAAGTTCCGAGATTACGGTGCCGCGTACACAAGCGTAAGTATCGACTTTATTATTCGATCCTAACGTCCTTGTTTTGTCAGGATCCTACACGCTCATCCCACAAGCTAAACCTAGCAGTGTCCTCACTGCTAAGAAAACACTGGTAAGTAGGAGATGATGTTAATAGGGGTGGGGTGGGTGGGGGTAGAAATAAAAATAAAAACTGTGCAGAAAGAAACTAAAATATGGCATGATGTAATGCAAAATGAAGATATGATGCATGTGTGGCTCCTCCCCCAAACTATACAAGTGTAGGGCCCCGAACAGACAGATGGGCTCAATATAAATAGGGGGAGGCAAAAACTGGTATGGACGACATCAAGCAGAGGCACCACCCTCTGGGGATGGTGATGGATCCCTCTATTGTGGACCAGGAGCGGTGGATGGGGGGAGGTTTGGCTGGAACTCGTGAGGTGGGTCAGTTCGCCAGTGACGAATGAGGCTCCAAAGAAAAGGTGGGTCACGCTCGACTGACTGTTGGGTCATGGCACCACCATACCCTGATAGTCGAAGCATGGCGGTGAAATGGTCGGCTTGGTCAGTGTCACGGAATGTAACCTCATATTCAGCATCGCCGATGAAAAGGGCTTCAGGGGGAAGTGGGGCGGTGGGTGGCACAGGGGAATTGGTAGATGGTTTACCGACAGTGTTGGTTTGAGTAGCAAATCGTGTACGACGGGTACGCCGAGTAGGCCTAGGGTTTGGGGTGCCGGTATTGGCGAGTCTAACACGGCGTGGAGGCATTATCTAAGTGGTATAGAATAGTGTGGCGGTATGTAAAGCCAATAGGGGAACAAATTTACCGACTAGAAGGAGTTGGCGTTGCATTTGGTGTCGTGACTACCGCTGATCTGGAGTATCCCCCAAGCTGCTTATAGAAGTGTCCTCTGACGGTGGCAAATTGTACCTGAAATAGGGATAGGGAGAACGTCAGTATATTTAAACATAAATAATTGAATTTTAGGCGTGGGGTGCTCGGTGGGGATTTATGGTCGCTGAGAGAGGGGGGGAGGGCTCGATTGAAAATTTGGCGAGAGGTGGGCGACTGTGTGGATAGAAGAAGGGGTCTAAAAGGAGAGAAATAGAAAGATTGAATGGGTTTGTGGAGAGATGGTGACGGCCGTGGGGAGGATAAGGTCGGATCGAGCGAATGGATGGGGGTGATTAGGTTACGGTGATGAAAGGCGAAGGCGGTCACGGTTTAGATGCGCAGTGCGAAATAAAACGGCCCGATAGACGACTCGGACCGAGCAATTTGATTGCTCGGTCGAGTAAGTTGCAGGATGAATGATATAAAATTATAGGAATACTCCCTTTAGTCTGCTCGGTCGAGTATGGAGATGCTCAGTCTGGTCGGTGATAACTCGGGCCGAGCTGCAATAACTCGGACAGTGTAGAAAGAACGACGGTTTTTCGAATTTTTCAAAATCATGTAGTACTCGACCGAGCAAAAGATTGCTCGGTCGAGTCGCCTTGTGCTCAGGTCGTGCCTCCACCACTCGGGCCATGTAGGCAGAGTGATGATTCCTCACTTTTTCCAAAAGTCTGTAGTACTCGACCGAGCAGCTGATTGCTAGGTCGAGTCTATAACAACTTGGACCGAGCTGTCGATGCTAGCTCGGAGCGAGCCGATGACGATTTTCCTCATGTTCCTGTATCTGCATTGTTCGACCGAGCAGAATGGTTGTTCGTTCGAGTCAGTTGTCCATTTTTTCCTGCACCTTTTTCCTTTGCTTTCTCCTCAAGTCTGTTGCTCTCCTCCAACTTCCTTCCGTTTATGATGTCGATCTGCATGCCCCCACATGTCCAATCTGTACAAAAGATGACTTCATCAAATTTTTGTGATTTTATAATTTTTTTTCTCAAAAACATGAAATAAAAATAAGAAACTGAAAAAGAAAATCCAAAATCAAAGAAATTAGGTTGCCTCCCAATAAGCGTGTAGGGATCCTCTAACCCTTGCAATACTTACAACACACACTAGAGGGGGGTGAATAGTGTAATGGCAATAAAATTGTCCAAATAAAATTTAACTTGCAAATGCGGAATTATAAATGCAAGAGGAATTAAATGGCACACTTAATCCAAACGCAAACACAAAGTTTTACCCTGGTTCTCCAAACTTGGGTACATCTAGCCACACCAATATTCACTATATTCCCACACAGAGAAGTGAATATAAATCTCACAAGGAGATACCCCACAAAGAGGATTTATGCCCTACACAAGGACCCAACCAATCCTACACAAGGATCAAGACTCCCATACAGAGAATCACTAACTCCCACTCAGAGAATTAGGGTTAGCCCTACACTAGGACACTTGAACTCCCACAAAGAGAGTTAATTCCAACAAAGAGAATTCCCTAGTCCCACAAAGAGACAACCTCCCACAAAGAGAGAAACTCCCACAAAGAGAGTATCCTAATCCCACAAAGAGAAATAGGAAAACAAATTACACCCTGTAAAGTAAATACTCTTACCTATGCCTTGAGATTCTTACTCATGAATGAATGCAAGGCATGGAAGAGGATCTCCAAGTGTTGGAATATGCTTGAGAGCACTTGGATGATTTCCCTTGAGCTGGACTTCAATGCATAAAGGAAGATGAATGCTCAATAGAGGGAAATGAGGGAGCTTGAGAGTGGCTTATTGATCTCTTGAGATTTTCTATAGAGTCAAGAGTTTATCAAATGTTGTCAAGAGTTCTCAAGTGATGGCAGCACACTCATATATATATGAATCCTATATCAAGCCCAAAAACCCAAAGAAACAACCAAATAATCAAATCTGCAACAGCTAGAAACTGGGCGAAAACGACAGGAACAGTCGACTGATGATCGACAGTCGACTGATCAACGGCTAGAAAATATCCAACGGCTATAATCTGAGCCAGGACAGTCGACTGACGAAGTCAATACAATCGACTAACAAACAGGACAGGCGCCTGTTAATCCTTCAGCAGACGACTGCTGCAGGGGATGGATCAAAACAGAGAGCTGCACACTTTCTCCAATTCTTCGCACATGCGACTGATGTTAATACTACAGTCGACTGTTAAATAGTTAGGCGACTGTATATTCTTCATCAGTCGACTACTGTAAAGTATGGAGAGAAGACAGAGAGATGCAGAGATTGCACTTACGCTAGACAGGAGATTGTTGGCCAATTTCCAGGTGACTGTAAATATATAGACGATTGTAAACTGATCGTCAGGTGACTGTGCGTAAAGCTCAAGATTGAGTCAATAGAAATGTTGACTTGAGCTGTGCAGATCAGGCGACTGTAGAAGGATCTACAGGCGACTGGAAATCACCCAGTCGACTGTGTTTCCCTCAACAGGCGACTGACGAAAAGAGTGAACCTATTGGGTTGGATTCTATGATAATCCTAAGGTTCACTAAGATGGTTGAATGCATGTGCATGAATGAGCAAACCATCTAGCAAGGCATTACATCAACCCTAGACTCAAAAGAGAAAGAAAGCAATAAAGTAAATTACATGGATTACAATGCTTTCTTAAGAGTCTAAGTCTTCAATCCTGATGCCTTGATAGCTCTCCATCATCTCCAAGCTTTGGCACTCCTTTAGTCCAAACTTTGGCCCTTTTTCACATGATGTCCATCCTTACACCAAGTGATTAGTCTCCAAGAAAGATATCCTTGAAATAAACTGAGAGCTAAAACATGAGATTCATTAGCAACAACATAATGTTGTGATCATCATCAAAATAAGATTGGTATGAAACACCAATACTCAACAATCTCCCCCTTTTTGATGATGACACACATTATGTAAATCATAAAGAATTAAAGCACAATGCTAATGATCTCCACCTACTTATATGCACCAATTATATAATGAGCTACACAAATACTCATAATACCAATAAAAACATGGTGACATATAATAGGCATGGATTACGTAAACCAATTGCAAAGAATAAAGGCATGCAAACATGAATGGTTTATCTAATCCCATATATCTCTCCCTATAGCGATATCTCTCCCCATATGCATATGTATATATCTCTCCCCCTATATATATGATCACATAATGCATATATCTCTCCCCCTTGACATCGTCAAAAAGGTGGACATCAAAAATATCCCCCTTTGTCATCTTAACCAAGATGTGACAATATGCAAGAAACGAAAGATATGTATGATACCAAATCTGAAAATTTAGTGGGTATCAATTCACTATCCCATGCTCCCCCTAGATCATAGAAATGGTCAAATTCTGACTTCTAGGATCTAATACCAATTAATAAATGGAGCCATGGGCCTTAAAAAGTGTATCAAAGCAATAGATATGGAAAGATCAAGCTTCAAATATACACAAGGATATTGCAAAAAACAATGAGACATTAACCATGATGGTAATAAACAACAAGATGTTTCGTTTGAGACCCAAAATAACCAAATGTAAATAATGATCTCAAATAACCTCCGAAATGAGAGTTAAAATATGTCTTAAAATAATTTAAACATATAATATATTAACTCCCCCATTGACATACACATGGATCAAAAATGCATGCATGTCAAAAAAACCCCAAGGTCCCAATTTTCATGAAAATAGATAAATTTGAAAAATATTTTCAAAATCATGAAACACACACAATCAATGGGTATGCTTAAAATAAACATAGAAGCACAATACCCATGCAATATGCAAATGTGTGAGGAACCTAAACATTATGTAACCAAACCTAAGAGGATTTTATTTCCTAACGTAATCACACGAGGTGATCACATCCCTAACTAGAGGGTTGATGTAACTATCTCTCTCTTGCACACTAGCCTTAGTGGGAATCCATAAACTCAAGGAATTCCTAGGCAATGGTTTTGCCTTTGCAAGAGAGAAGGATGTGGCATGCTTAGGTGTAGAAACAAATTTCTTAGCATGCAAAGAATGAGGATTTTGCTTCTTAGCAAAAAATGAAGATTCTTCATTCTTCCTCATCACCTTGTGATCTACATGCTTCTTGTTGGTGTTATTGTTGTACAAGAAAGCATGTTAATTCTTCTTAGGTGCTTTAGCAATATTTCTTGAATTTGCACCAAAAGAAGAATTAGAGGTGGGTTTGGGAACCACAATTTGAATATAACCCAAACCTCCTCTATGATTTGCCGGATGTTGTTTTTCCAACAAATCATGGAGTGAATCCCTAGAATACACAAAGCTTATGAGCTTCCGGGATTCCTCTTCACATTTCAACGTAAGTTGTTGAATGTGAGCATCTAAGCTAAGGTTTTGAGCAATGAGATTTTCATTAGAGAGACTCAATTCCTTAACTTGAGAGAGAAGTGTGTCTCTCTCACAAGTGTCATACACTTGTCGTTCATCATGAATTACACTTGCAATAACTAGTTCATGCAATCTACTCTTAGCAATCTTATAATTTGCTTTTAATCTATTGTAAGAGTTGATGCACTTACTAGCCTTTTCAGAGACTAAGTCAAAATTGATCTTGAGCTCCTCGTATGAGATCTTTTCTTCCTCGATCTCAACATCAACATCATCATCCTTACAAGAGCTTGATGACGACTTCTCCTCCTTAGCCATGAGGCACGAATCCTCGTAGGAATTGTATGTGTCAAGCCAAGCATCCAACTCTTATTCGTTTAATCCGGAGGGGATTAGTGTAGGAACATCCATGGCTACAAAGCATGCGTGAGCATCCTCCTTTGTATCCTCTTCTTCGTTACTCGAAGTGTCCTCACTCGAATCATCAAAGGTCCCGACAAGTCCTTTATTTTGATTCTTGAACTTGGACTTTCCTTTCCAATGCTTCTTCCCTTTACCCTTGTAAGTTTCTTTGATGGGTTTGGAAGGGCATTCGGTGCACAAGTGACCTTTTCCACTGCAAGTGTAACAAGTAGGAACCTTGTTAGAATTGGAGGCAAACTTTGACAAAGACTTACCTTGCTTGCATTTGAGGAATGCTTTGAATTGCTCGACAAGATCCTCAATTTCTTCTCCACTTGCATCTTCTTGCTCATCTACTTCGCTAGGAGCTTCTCGATGGAATTTCCTCCTCCACTTGATTGGCTCCTCCTTGGCTTGGAATGCAACCCCCTTTTGCTTCTCAAGCTTCTCGGGCTTTGTTGGTTGAATTTCCTTCTTGTGTTGAAGCTTTACTTCATACGCCATGAGATTTCCAATGCACTCCTCAACGGTATATTTGGACGTGTCATACCAAAATTCCGTTGGCCTTTGACTCCCAACGAGGCGTAAGAGAGTCTAGGATCTTCTCAACACGATCCTCTTGGGAAATCGTCTTCCTGAGTCCCTCCAAATCGTTCACAATATCAGTGAACCTTGTGAACATCTCTGAAATGCTTTCGCCTTCCTGCATCTTAAACATTTCATATTTAGATCTAAACAAAGTTTGTTTAGATTTCTTTACCTTCGTTGTCCCTTCATGACAAATCTCCAAGGTGTGCCAAATATCATTTGCCGTTTTGCACATGGAGATGCGGTTGAACTTATTAGATGAGAGAGCGCAATGTAATGCATTCATAGCTCTCGCATTGAACTAATTGAGTCCTTCTTCGCCTTTGTCCTTGAAGCTGCAGGAGTAGTGGGCTTCTCAAATGGCACCTTCGTGATGTCCCATAGGTCTTTACCCTCCATATAGATCATCATTCTGATCTTCCAACTAGGGTAGTTGGTCCCGTTGAAGAGAGGGGGTCGAACGATTGAGTGACCTTCTTCATGAGACGCGGATGAGGCGTTGAATGCCATCGTTGCAGTATGCTTTAACCTCGCTCTGATACCAATTGTAGGGATCGTCTAACCCTTGCAATACTAACAACACACACTAGAGGGGGGGGGGGGGGTGAATAGTGTAATGGCAATAAAATTGTCCAAATAAAATTTAACTTGCAAATGCGGAATTATAAATGTAAGAGGAATTAAATGGCACAATCAATCCAAACGCAAACACAAAGTTTTACCCTGGTTCCCCAAACTTGGGTACATCCAGCCACACCAATATTCACTATATTCCCACACAGAGAAGTGAATAAAAATCTCACAATGAGATACCCCACAAAGAGGATTTATGCCCTACACAAGGACCCAACCAATCCTACACAAGGATCAAGACTCCCACACAGAGAATCACTAACTCCCATTCAGAGAATTAGGGTTAGCCCTACACTAGGACACTTGAACTCCCACAAAGAGAGTTAATTCCCACAAAGAGAATTCCCTAGTCCCACAAAGAGACAAGCTCCCACAAAGAGAGAAACTCCCACAAAGAGAGTATCCTAATCCCACAAAGAGAAATAGGAAAACAAATTACACCCTGTAAAGTAAATACTCTTACCTATGCCTTGAGATTCTTACTCATGAATGAATGCAAGGCATGGAAGAGGATCTCCAAGTGTTGGAATATGCTTGAGAGCACTTGGATGATTTCCCTTGAGCTGGACTTCAATGCATAAAGGAAGATGAATGCTCAAAAGAGGGAAATGAGGGAGCTTGAGAGTGGCTTATTGATCTCTTGAGATTTTCTATAGAGTCAAGAGTTTACCAAATGTTGTCAAGAGTTCTCAAGTGATGGCAGCACACTCATATATATATGAATCCTATATCAAGCCCAAAAACCCAAAGAAACAACCAAATAATCAAATCTGCGACAGCTAGAAAATGGGTGAAAACGACAGGAACAGTCGACTGATGATCATAAGACAGTCGACTGATCAACGGCTAGAAAATATCCAATGGCTATAATCTGAGCCAGGACAGTCGACTGACGAAGTCAATACAGTCGACTGACAAACAGGACAGGCGCCTGTTAATCCTTCAGCAAACGACTGCTGCAGGGGATGGATCGAAACAGAGAGCTGCACTCTTTCTCCAATTCTTCGCACATGCGACTGATGTTAATAATACAGTCGACTGTCAAATAGTCAGGCGACTGTACATTCTTCATCAGTCGACTACTGTAAAGTATGGAGAGAAGACAGAGAGATGCAGAAATTGCACTTACACTAGACAGGCGAATGTTGGCCAATTTCTAGGTGACTGTAAATATACAGACGACTGTAAACTGATCATCAGGCGACTGTGAGTAAAGCTCAAGATTGAGTCAATAGAAATGTTGACTTGAGCTGTGTAGATCAGGCGACTGTAGAAGGATCTACAGGCGACTGGAAATCACCCAGTCGGCTGTGTTTCCCTCAACAGGCGACTGACGGAAAGAGTGAACCTATTGGGTTGGATTCTATGATAATCCTAAGGTTCACTAAGATGGTTGAATGCATGTGCATGAATGAGCAAACCATCTAGCAAGGCATTACATCAACCCTAGACTCAAAAGAGAGAGAAAGCAATAAAGTAAATTACATGGATTACAATGCTTTCTTAAGAGTCTAAGTCTTCAATTTTGATGCCTTGATAGCTCTCCATCATCTCCAGGCTTTGGCACTCCTTGAGTCCAAACTTTGGCCCTTCTTCACATGATTTCCATCCTTACACCAAGTGATTAGTCTCCAAGAAAGATATCCTTGAAATAAACTGAGAGACTAAAACATGAGATTCATTAGCAACAACATAATGTTGTGATCATCATCAAAATAAGATCGGTATGAAACACCAATACTCAACAAAGCGCTCGTTTTTAGTCGTGAGCTCGACTCTCTTTGATTTATCAATCATCATTTGATGCACATGGAAGACGCGCGTCGTTCTTTCCGATGGTTAAATCCGACGGTACTTGGTATCCGCCCACTTCACGACTCTCCCCCGAGTAGCATATGCTCTCCGGTTCTTCATGTTTCGGAGAATGTAGTAGAAATTCCTCATCCAATACTCGGATGTACGCAGTGACCGCTTTGTTGTAGGTTGGGTCAGCGTCATCATCGATGCTTGTCTTCATTGGGTCCTTCATGACCCCCTCAGAAGTGAAATCCTCAATGACTTCGTCCTCAAGAAGCTCCAAATAGCTGGTCCTCTCCTCGTGAGCTTGCTCTCTCATCGGCTTCTGTAGCCGGAACTCGGCTTAGATATTTCCCACGTTGAGAGAGAGTGTCCCTTCTCGAACATCGATCAGGACACCAGCCGTCGCCATGAAGGGGCGGCTGAGTATAAGTTGGGAGCTCCCTCCCTCGGGCATGTCCATGATAATAAATTCGACGGGAACACATAATCCTGGGGGTATCTGAAGAATGATATCCCTTGCTATGCCCACCGGGTAGGTGATGGAATGATCTGTAAGCTAGATAGACATGCTCGTTGGCTCTAGCTCACTTCCAGTCTGTAATCTCCTGAAAATGGAGAGTGACATCAAACTGCTGCTAGCCCCTAAGTCAATCAAAGCCCTGCTAATAGGCATCCCTCCAATAGAGCACGGCACGGTAAAGCTCCCCGGATCCTGCAGCTTCCGGGGGAGATGATTTTTGATAACGGAGATGGAGTCCTCCATAAGCTTAATTTCT
Organism: Scilla litardierei; assembly: GCA_030789695.1. Taxonomy (NCBI): domain Eukaryota; kingdom Viridiplantae; phylum Streptophyta; class Magnoliopsida; order Asparagales; family Asparagaceae; genus Scilla; species Scilla litardierei. Next base: position 18,285,948 of record CM061130.1, on the reverse strand, counting down.
TCTGGCTTCCTCTTTCCCGTGATAAGATCCTTCAAAAATTTGGCGTAGATCAGGATCTCTGTGATGGCATCCATGAACGGGATGTTCAGCTGAATCCCCTTCAATAACTCCATGAACTTGGAGTACTTCTTCTCCATCTTGGATAGGGCTAGCCTCTGTGGGTATGGACGGGGAGGTCGGGAAGCTTTACTCTTAGTTGCATCAACGGAAGGCGGTGCTGTAGTAGGCATGATGGGTGGTGCATCCGATTTCTCCTCAATAATAAGAGGCTCCTCAGCAGCCTCTTCTCTATTGTCGTCATCGACAGATTCTTCAACAGTGACTTTCTCCTTATTCAACACCAGGACCATGACGGGGTCACTCACCCATCCTCCACGTGTGGTAACTAAAACCATGGCGTTAGCTTGGGCTCTCGGGTTTGTCTTCGGCTGTGAGGGCAATCTCTCTTGATTCTTCAAAAGCTGCGACATTTGACCCCTCAGTTCATCAAGTGAAGAATTTATACTTTTGAACTGATTCAAGGTGTCTTGATTAAAACGGATCTGACTGCTCATGAAAGTCTCCAACGTGGCTTCAAGATTGGACTTGGGTGGATTTGGCGTATAATTTTGCTGAGGCGGCCAGTTAAACTGATATCCTGACGGCCTGTAAGGCCCAGCTGGCCTAAATCCACCCTACTACTGGTTCTATTGCTGCTGTTGCTGCTGCTGAGGAGGGGGTGGTGGTCTCTGAAATTGCAGAGGTTGCAACCCTCCACTTGGGTTTCCATAAGAAAACCCCGGGTGATTCTTAGCAGCTGAATGCTGCCACTGATTCCGTCCCTCTCCTTGGACGTATTGTATAGACTCAGATGTCTCAGTACCATCGTAGTGGGCCTCACTAGGGATATAGCCCTGATCAGCGTACTCTTCTGCAGGATGATACTATGTACTGGGTGAAGCAGGGATGGAGTCCAGATGCTGCTCAATCCGGGCCACTTGTTTGCACAAGGTCTCGATGTGAGAATCCAAGTGGCTAGCGGACTTGACCTCAGGAGTCTGGGTCACCACAGTCCGTTCATCATTCCATTGTCGAGTGTTGGTCGCCATGTTCTCCAACAAGTCAATAGCCTCCTCAGGAGACTTATCAAGTAGGGCGTCCTGCCCCGTAGCATCGATGATCATCTTGGTGCTAGGCTGGAGCCGGTTGTAAAAGCTCTGCACCAAATCCCATGGCCGAATCCCACGGTGAGGACAATGATGTTGGAGGTCCTTGAACCTCTCCCATGCCTCATAAATTGATTCCCGTGGGAACTGCTTGAAGTTTGAAATCGCTCTCCTGATTCGCACCGTCTTCGAAGGTGGATAAAACTTATCCACAAAGGCAAGTGCAAGCTTCTCCCAGGTGGTGAAATGGTTAGGAGGGTGGGCCCGGAGCCAATATGAGGCTTTATCCCTCAAGGTGAACGGGAAAAGCCGCAGTTTCACAGCATCATCGCTAACATCCTTTGCCTTGAACGTATCACACTTCGCCGGGAAGGTGTCAATATGATGGTTGGGATTTTCATGCAGATGCCCGTGGAAGGGATCCTGCTGCATCAACTTAATCAAACCCGGTTTTAGCTCGAAGCTCTCTGTCGCCAGTTACGGTCTAAGAATGGAGGAGTTATTCCCAAACGTTGGTTTTATATGGTCCCTGATGGACCCGGTGTGAGGAGGAGGATTGTTGTTGTCCGCCATCTGAGCAGAAGGAGATGAACTTCTACTTGAGGCTCTCAAAGCCCTCGCTGTCTTCTCGATCTCGGGATTGAATAATAATTCTCTAGTAGATCCCTTGTAGCGGGTGTTCATGCACCAACAAAACACAAACAGATACCGTTAGTAGCACCGTGATAAATAAAAAGAATAAAAATGGTGGAAAGGTGAAAATGTTTAGAGTGCTAGCAAACTTCAAAAAATAAAGAAAATAAACTGAGAAAAACACTATTGTCGTCCCCGGAAACGGCGCCAAAAACTTGACGCACCCGAAACCTACACCTAGATTCCACCTGGCGGTGTCACGATCGCCAGGCGTGATATGGCTCCTAGGCTTCAATTCTTGGCTCAATCCGCAAGCGGACGGTGTCGAGTTATAGTATAAATGATATCGAATCCCACAGGGACGGTGATAGTGTAAATGGATTCTCAGTTTACTTCTAAATATAGAAGTGAGATAGCTATCGGGTTGAAGGAGTTGTTTGGGGTGTTGTTGTTTTACTAATAAAAAGGGATAGGGCATTAGGGATCACCACTAAGATCATCGGGGGTTGACGTTAGAATAGAATCCTCACGTTGCATTAGGGTTAGGGGGATAAAGCTCACAATCCATACCACTCTCATGGGTTAGAATTGTGAGGTATTTCGATGGCTCTCGTTGACGCAATGGCGGTAGCCGTCAACATAGCGGTACAGTTCGTCAATGGATCCCCTCAAGGCCCGAGCCGGGCATGGTCACGAGCCTTGGTTGGATCCACCGATTTCCATATTCGAATCCCATAGATACCCCTTAACCGCATCAATTCCACAGACCGTGGGCATGATCTCGGAACGAGTTATCTAGGGATTCGGTAGGATTGATTGAAATACTTCCCTAAATCCCTAATTCTATTTGGAGATTCAGATCTACATTTCCCCTAGGATCTTAGGCTAACCCATCAACCCTAGAAAGATTTACTCACACATGGTAATATTCATGAATAAAAACACTATTTTCATAGACGAAGACATCATAGCAATCAAAAGAATAAAAGTGGAAGACTTACAGTGGGAGATAGATAAGATTTGTAATTTATAGATCTAGGAAAAGTTCCAGATTCCCAAGCACAAGAGGAATCGAGAACAAAAGTAATAATCTCCAAGTTTCGATCCAAAATTCCTTAACAAAAATTAATCTAAAATAAATCTCTCAAAAATCGCCTAAGCTACTCTCCAAAACTCCTCGAAAATCTCAAAATGAGTCGCTTCATGTTCAGTCACTAGCTCCCCCAACATTCAGTCGCAAGATCACACAATCGACGCTTCGGTAGACCTTTCCAAAAATGACCCTGGCACTGTCGATCGATTAGGCTGCTCGGTCGAGCAATGCATTGCTCGTTCAGTCGCCTTGACCGAGCAGCTGTGCTGCTCGACCGAGCTTGCAGAAAATCCAAAAATCTTCAAATTCTTCGCTCTGCCTGCACGGGCCGAGTCAGCTCAGCTCGGTCCGTGCAGAGGCTGACTCGATCACTGAAGAGCTGCTCGGGCCGTGTTGCTTCCTTGGAAAGAAATGTTGCTCGACTGCGCAGATGAACTGCTCGGTCTGAGCCATCTCCGTGTCAGCTCACTTTTCCTCCTTTGTGTCTGCTCGACCAAGCAGCTCCTCTGCTCAGTCGAGTCATCTGGGAAAAATTCTCCAGGAGCTGCTGAGGCTCTCTCCTCTCCTCCTGCTCTCTCTCTTCTCCTCCAATGGATCCAAAGATATGGCAAACTCTACAGCGCTCCGTCAATGAGCTCACATGCACGTCGGATGTGTCCATACCCAAGTGGGGTCCCAAATCGCTCCAAAATCCCTGAAAACTCATAAAACACTGTGAAACTCGAATATATCGTCAGAAATGCAATATTGTAGTAAAATGTGGGATTTATATGCGAAAATGGCGTGTGATGCAATAAAATGATGATATGAAAATAGTGAAAAATATGGACACATCACATGGAAATTTCTATAACATGGCAGGAAAGGAAAAGACGGTGCAAGAAAGTAAACGTGGCATGACAATGGCTGTAGCATGTGCTACAAGCTATAAGACAAGAGGGTATGGAATAAAGAACTAGTTCAAATTCTTCTTTAATTGTGTTCTCTATTTTATCAAACTTGTGTTTCATCAAGAACATGTGTCGTAATGAAATAAGAATTCCTTATCTTGGCTTATTTAGACTTGGGTCCGGGTACATCTGTATGTACGAGACTACGAGTTTACCAACTCATTCTCCCACTGTCTTATAGATGGAATTTCGGCCCTCATACCTTTGAGAAAGATTCACAAGTGTCTTTCGACTCATAATACGAGATGTCAAACCCCTCTTTATGTGACTTGTGAAGCTTAGTCTCTTCAGTACGGCCTAGTCCATTTTGCCATATAAGATTTGCTACTAACTTGTGTATGCATGTATTAACTCTTAACACAACATTGTTATACATTATAATCACATCAAAACATTTTTTCTACAGTAATGTGACGACATTCGCCAAGTGTAATATACGTTCCATATGGCCTAAAGACAACTTTTGTTCATTAGCCAATATGTGAGACTATCTTTGTATAACAATTATTCTAAAATTTTAGACATCAAACATGTCATTCTTTCAGTTCCTCCTACTATGCATTGTCTTATGATAAACCAAATATTCTTTCTCAATGACTTTTCCTTAGTGCCTTCTCCTTTCTAAATCATATTTAGACAATTCATATCCTAACATAAATATTAGATGAGCAAGCTTCACATGAATCCTAACACTTAAGCTTTACAACCTTGAGGAGACTCAACAAGTTGCTCGTCTCAAGATCTAATTTGGATACATTGTCTTGCACCGCTCTTATACTCATCTTCGAGTTAAACAGTTTGATCGAAGTTTCAAGCCTTGTGGATGAAACTGTTTTCCATACAACCTTGAGGAGACTCAACAAGTCATATGGAGAAAATGCTTTGAACATCAGTATGTTTAAGCTGCCCATGTTCATATGGGCGAATGTTAAGTAGAGTGCTTTTATTGTGTTAGATTTTAGAGTTTAAGGAAATCTTTGTCCTTAACTCAGTACTAGGAAGGACATTTAATATCAACGAGAATATATTTATCAAATATTCCTTAACTAATCATTTTGTCCAATTCACTTATTACTTTTAAGGATATTTTAATTTTGGATTCCACCCGGTAGAATATCACTAATTTAGCATTTGTTCATGATTTTTAAATATAGTTAAAATGGTTTTTATTCAAATATATTCTCCCACTATTTCTGCAATCATCTTTAGCCATATAGATGAACGAATATAGTTATTTAATGGGATAGGGACCCAACCGCCCTGAGCTTCACAACCTTGAGGAGACTCAACAAGTTGATCAACTCTGTAGTTGGTAGATAATCTCATTATCAATCACATCACATATTGTCATGCCCTATTTTGCACTATACGTGTATTCTACTGAACACACATGGTATTTCTACTTACGATACATGTGTAGGCATGAAATAAGTGTGGATATCTATGTATGTAACGTAGTGCAAGGGGGATTGGACCGTAATACGTGGCTAGGGGAAGAGAATGCGAAATGTGAATGCGGGTAAGTGCAAATGACGTCGTGAGTGTAAAACAACAAGAATGTATTGGACATGTGTGCGTGGTGCATGTATGCATGTGTAGACATGCATAAGTGCGTGTAGGTAAGCCATGCAAGTGTGAAAGGGGTTAGGGATTAATGGCAATCCTGTAAATTTTAGAAATGTGAGGGGCAAAATGGTCATTTGGGATATAGGAGGTGTGTGTACATAGAAAAGTGGTGTGTGCATAAAGTAATGGCAAACTTGTAAATAAGTGAAAGTTGAGGGGTATTTTTGGGAGGGTAATTTGTTCATTTAACTAAGTGCATGCTTATCCTAAGGAGCTTCTAGTGATATATATTTTAGAGAGAAACTTCTCTCTTTTTCTTCACTTTTCTTTTCCTTTCTCTTTTCATTTTCCTTTTCCCCCAATAGGGCCGGCCACCTCCCCCCTCTTTCCTCCTTCGCCTTCATTTGGAAACCCTAATTGCTCTCTCCAAAAATCAAGTATACCAAGTAGCTTGCAAGTGGAAAGAAGTTAGAGAAGAAAGGAAGAGAAGAAGGGAAGGAAATCGAAGTTTTTGAGGTAGGAATCTAACTTGGTTTTGGAAATATATTTAGGGTTTCTTTCCATCATGTTTTTATATCATGTCTTACCAATATTAAGTAGTTGTAATCAAATTAATGTGCCATGATTCAATTTTCATGAATAACCCCTTGAAATTCCAAGCATAATCACTCTCTTGTAAAACCTGAAATTCTGTGGTGTGTTATTTCATGATTCCGGCTGCTGTGGTTTAAATCAAGTTTCGAAAAAATTATATCCTTGTAGATCTTGAAGTTATACCCCAAAATCATTAAATTTTGATATATGTTCAATTTAGAAATTAGGAGCAAAAATTCCATCTTTATAACATGTCTGTTTGATCTTCAGTCTTGACACAGTTTAGTAAAATTGACCTCGGTACCAGCACACACAATGGAATTTTATGTTCTTGTTCTAGTTGAAAAGTTAATATGTTTATCTGCAATTTCATCACAATGCATATTTTTCGAAATTCTGGCTAAACCATGCCCAAAACAGCAATCTTTACAGACCCTGAAATCTGTCTGAAAAACAGACTGAACTGGCTTCACCAAACAATTTACCATAATCACCTACTTAATATTTTTGCATTAAATTTATCTGTGAATCCAGGAATAACATACCTACAACTTTCATTTAGGAATTTTTGTTACATTATGACTATAATTGAGTAATATCATCCATCTTTTACGACTGCATGTACATTTCCTATAAGCTGAAATGGTCAAGTGGTGTGATAAATTGTGTATTGTTGTTATTCTACCCTCTATGGTACATGATTATTGTTTTTACATGGAATGTATACTAATGATATATTTTGCCAATTGATTTGCTAATGTGCTTATGGACGTACATGTCACGTTCACCATGTGTTTGTGAAAATGCCACATTGATATGAAAGTTGAGAATTATGAGAAATGGGCTTGCAAGTATTTGTATCATGAATCGTGTGGTGAATTGGTAATGATGTGGTCATGAAAAGCATGGTTTCATATGTTATGAGTAACGAATTGAAATGGCTATGATGAAGGGCATGACACTTGGGTGCATGACCCATTTGATATGTGATTTGATTACAATGGAGGGCATGGCACTTCGGTGCATGACCCATGTTAGTGTGGAACATGAAACCATGCACCGTGTCCCCTTCAGTGCTAAATATAATGTTAAATGAGGTTTTAGAATATCTCAATCCTCTCTAAGGAGGGTGAGTTAGCAAAACCCGGGGTTTAGGTGGAAATTGAGTAAATTGTGGATATGAGGCCTGGACTGAGAAGTTGGGGGAAATGATAATGTGATATGTGATATTTATTCCCACTCTCCTTTACCGGGAGTGGAGGGGACATATGGAGGTTATGTTTATTATGGGAGGCCTCACTCCTGTCAGGGACGGGGGGAGCTGAGAGGCCCAGCGTACAGTGCCCGTGTCCACTACGTCGTGTGCGATATTCACCCCAAATTTGGGGTGAGGTCCAGGTCCTGGTATCACACAGTTTACCCAAGTTTCCAATTAATTCAATTAAAAAATAAGAGTCTTGCATGTTACTTCTTCTGCTTGCAGCACTTCCTTTGTCCTTATCTGCTATGCCTGTGATGACGTATATTGAGTTACACTTTCGGCATTAATAACTTCATTTTAAATCATGTTAGTATGAACACTTGCTTTATTACTCGTGCTAACCCTTTTCTTGCAGTAGCTCGACATTGGACCGCAGGTATGATCCTCTTTCTTGGTTATTTACCTTTCGATATATTACTTAGTTTACATGTCTTATGTCTCTTGCCTTGCCTATGTATTGATAACCTTAACATGGTGTTCCAAATCCAAGTTGGTTCCTACTGGGACACGCATTTACGTGCTCCTCCCCATTTTTCAGGTAGCAGGGATAACATGGTTGGTGGTGACTTGGAGTTGGGTTTCAGGGGTAGCACTTGGTGTGAGCTGCAGCTTGCAATGTGACATGGTTGTCCTTGGAGGTGGAGAGTTGCTGTATATTTGTATTGATACACCTGGACTATGTATGTGAATGAAACATGTTATATATAAAATGTTGTTGTTCATGGGGTTGTCTGATATTATAGTGGAGCCTCACTTGTACTATCCCAGCATGTGCTTAGTGGCCTGCTTATTCAGTTTCTCCTTTCTCTCTCTTTCCTCTCATCATCCTCACTCTTCAGGATACTTGGAAAAAAAAGAAAAAAAGAAAAGAGAAATTCCAGGTATTTTGGGGAGCAGGGCGTTACATTTTTGTTGGCCCATGCATGTCATCGCACTGCGATGTCCGTAAGGATCATACATGTAATGCTTCAGTAGGTAATTGAGATAGATTAGCCCTAAGGTGGGTAGTGACCTTAGAGCTTTAAGTGATCCACCCTTAAACCCCTAGCTTAGGAAGTCATGGGATGAACTTCCTACAATGGAGTATACTATAGATGTATATTTGTTGGTATCAGTGTATACATATATAATAATGAGAATTCGTGTATATAAATGCAGTTGTTGTAATTGGATATTTGAATTATATACGTCGCATGAATACTTGTATTCAGTGTATATATATATGTATATGTATGTATGTATGTATATATGTATGTATTTGAATGGCATGAAAGTTCCACGTATGGCATATATACTAGGTGTGCGAGTGCTTGAGTATATGTATATGCTATGGCTCTTTATAGATACGTAATACAGATATGGGTGTATGTATGTGGTATACTTGTGTGACTCTTAGGTGTATGTGATATGTAAATGTTTATTAGTGGATGTATACTGGTGGATACATATTAGCTAATGGAGATATATATATATATATATATATATATATAGGAAAATTTTCAAATGCAAACATTTCGCACCGTGCGAAAATGTTTTTAGTTTTTTTTTGAAATTTTTTTTTTCAAAAATTCTTTTTTCCACCCTCATTATATGTTGTTATACCCCCCTCAAAAAATAATGGTTGAGAAATAATGCCATTTGGCCTTCGATCAAGGCATTTCATCAAATTCGCACGTTTTGAGACCGTTAAATTTGTAACGGGTGGATGTGTGCTCTAATGCCCAACGGGTTCACCCATTATTTTCCCTGGGGTATATAATTGTATGGATTAAACATCAAAAAAAGAATTTTTGAAAAAAAAAATTTCAAAAAAATAAAAAAATTGTTTTCGCACGGTGCGAAAAGCCCTTTTTTCGCATTTGAAGATCCCTCTATATATATATATATATATATATATATATATATGTTTTGTAGATGTGTGGGTGAGGGTGTGTATGTATGTGAAATGAGTGCATGTATGCGGTTTACTATCTATTAAATTATAGTTGTGTTTCATGTGGGGAATACACCAATGTTTGTACATCTATCCTTGTATGGATAGAGAACTGGAATGTCTATATTGTCTTTGGACATGGGAGGAAGTGTATATGTGTGAATATATGTGAGCGTGTATGGGTAGAGGGTGTAGATATATGTGAGGGAAGTTACTGCATATATTGTAGGAATATGATGCCCTCAAGGCCATTTATTCCTGTGTGAATAGCACAAACATCTTGTTCGAAATAACAGTAAGCTGTTTGGTAATAATTTATCTAAGTTATATTGTAATGTAGTTAACGTTAGATATCAACTTAGGTAAAGTCCTGAGACTTTATGCAAGGTCAAACGGGTATCGAGATGAGTATCTCGATCATGGAGAAACGTTTGACCGTCTGTAGCATAAGTCTAAAATGGTTCGTGGTCGTAGATGTTTCGAGACAAGGATATCGAAACATCGGATAGACCATTGTGTCTTAGTCTTCACCGTTTAACGGTGGCGATGATCTCATGATCGCTTGACTTGGCGAAGTCGATGACGAGACACAGGTGCTCATTAGAATGAGTTCACTGAACGATCCACTAGAGTTATCATATGGTTATATTGACCAATCTGTCAGTGATAACTCTGAGTGATGATAGGATAGTTGGTCTTTTGACTTGAGGTCATTTTGACGGACCTGTGCGTGAACGGTGCCACTTAGATCAACTGACCTAGCTTCGAGGCAAGGCCTGTCGAAAGGTCTTTTGATTGGGTGTCACTTGAAACGTACGAGGCGAGTAATGACCAAGAGAGGATTCGTCTCTCCCGGTCAATGGGAGTTAGTGTCGTAGAGTTAGTTCGGTCTTTAGTAAAAACTCTGCGCAGAGTATGTTGGAAGAAGTCCAACATTAGTTGACTAAAGATCGATAGAAACTAACCGGAGTCAAGTTATTGGGGTTGACAGTTTTGACCGTACCCCAGACTTGATCTACACGACACAGTTTAGACGAAAAGACTATAACTACGGAATTCATCACGGAAACAGTCAGGTGGTCCCGACAATACTCATGTCAATGAGTCAACCACATAATGATGATTCCTGAAGCAGGGACGGCAACCACTGCTCGTGGTCACTGCCGTATAGGGCTTCGAGCCCAACCTGTTGTAAGGGTCAGGCTGTAGGGTCTCACACAGAGTGCAACGCTTCGTCTAGTAATAGGTAGAAAATAGTTAAGGAGAAAATTTTGCATTTTGATGCAAGGGATGAAATAATTGCATTTAGTGCAATATGGTAATTTAAGCTTAGATAGGGACTATTTTGCATTTGATGCAAAAGCGATTAAATGTGTATTAAATTGTTTAATACAATATTTAATAAAATAAACGCAAGGAAAAGTTCACGGGTAAGACGGGAATGTCCCGGTCTAGACCCAGGTTCGAACGGCATCCAAATCGGACACCAAATGATCAAGTTATGCCCAAAACAGCCCAAAGGGTCAGATCAGGCCAGACCAGGCAGACTAGTCTGAACCTGGTCTGGCCTGCCGGCCAGACCCTGTCAAGCCCAAGCCGGCCTGGGCCTGGGCGCCCAGACCCGCCTGGGCCTGGGCACCCGGCCCAGGCCATGGCCCTGGGCGCCTGGGCGCAGGCCCAGGCGCTGTGCGCCTGGGCCTGGGCCCAGGCGGCGCAGGACGCCTGGGCGCTGGGCGCCCAGGCGTTCTGGGCCGGGCGCCTGGCCCGGCCCAGGCGCCCGCCTGGGCGCCTGGCGCCAGGCGCCAGGCGCCAGGCTGGCGCCTGGGCGCCCGCGCCAGGCGCCTGGCGCCTGGGCGCCCGCGCCCAGACTTGGGCGCCCGTGCCCAAGTCTGGGTTTGGGCGCCCAGTCAGATTGGTGGGTCCCGCTTGTGCAGAAAATTCTGCCCTAGGGCAGAACAGATTTGACGGCTCAGTTTTTATGAAAAACTAGCCATGGGTTGATCTTTGGACACTCAATTGGAGGGTCAAACGACCTCCGATTGACGAACCGTTTTTTCCTATGCGTTCACGGTTGAACGCTTGTCGTATTGATAGGTTGTATCAATCTTGAAGCTCAACGGTGAGTGAGTTAAAATTCACGGAAGTTTGCACTTTGTGGAATGCAAACTAACTTGATTTAATTGACTCTAAATTTTAGTCCCACATCGGATTTTGAGAAAGGGGGAGTGTCCGCCGCCTATATAAATAGGGGTCTCCCCCCTTCCTCAAAACTCGTCCCCAAGCTCTAGATCTGAGCGGCTCTCGTAAATGTTGGAGCACGCTCGGATCTAAGCTTAAATAAATATTTCTCTTTCTCCCTAAATTTCTGCCTTACTCCTGCGGGCTCTAGCAAAGCCTCAAAGGAGTTCGGATTCTGGATCCGAAATCTTGGCGGAGGTTTCACTCGCGTGAAACTTTCTTCGGCGGTTGGTTGGCTCGGCGGCACGGGGATTGATCGCCTCGGGATGCGGAGCGGTTCGAGGAGCGGTTCGGGGAGCGGTTCAAGGAGCGGCTCGGCGTGGGACGGGAGCAGCTCGGAAGACGGCGCGGAACATCTCGCCTGCTCCAGGGCTGAGATTCCGGGTATGTGGTTAAAGTAGTTTATTAGCATTAGTTTAATTTAATCGCAGTAGGCTAGATCCTTCTTGGGATGGTCAGACCCATCCCAAGTCGGCATAGATCTTGGCATAGGGTCTTGGACCTTAGGGCCAAGTTAAAATTGTTTTAACTGCATGTTAATTAGTTGACATATTTTTTCCGCTGCAAATGTTTTTCTGTCTATGTTCCGTCCGACTTAGGACGGGACTAGAGTTTTTGTGCCCTCAGGGACCGCCCGATTCCCCTACAGTGGTATCAGAGCCTAGGTTTGCGTAGCGATCTAGGTACTGCGATTTTATTAAACGTGTTTAATGCTTTTAAATACTTTTTTAATTTAAAATGTTTTTAAAATTATGAGATAAATTTTAAAAATGTTTTAGATGTTCTAAAATTTTCCTTTGAAATTTTTGAACATGGAAATTTTTAAAATGACGTTTTAAAATTTATGTGATAACTCTTAAAACTAATTTTTTTTAAAAAAAAGTTTAAAATTTATTTTGGATGCCTAAAAATTTTTATATGATAAATTTTTTAAGCATGAAAATTTTAAAATGATGATTTTAAGTTTATGTAAAATTTATTTTAAGGCTTTAAATGTTTATGCGATAAATTTTTTAAACGTAGCATGCAAATTAGTGATTTTAAAATTAAGTTTTTTTTTATGAGATAAAAATAAAATAATTTCAAAATCATATTTTAAATTTAATTGTTAAATTTATGTTTGCATGCAGAAATAGTTTATGCGATAAACTTAGTATATTTAAATGTTAAATAGTTGTGCACTATCTTTATGCGATAAATTAGTGTAGCTTTATTTTTATGGCTTGTTAATCTTGTCCCTTATTTGATAACACAAGACAACCTCTTAGGTTAGCCATTAAAAATGATTAAAATTTATTACTTGAATTTTAATGACATGCTATGTTTTAATAAATCATTAACAACAATATTAAGACCTAATTCCTGATTAGGGTAGTCCTTTAAATGAATTTTCAATTCTAATTGTTATAATTAATTTTCATTAAAGGACTTCGCTTCTAGCGTTGTTAATAAAATTTATTAAAATCCTAATAACGATTAGGGTAGCACGTGAACCTTATAGTTGATAAGGACTTAATAAAAGTTATTAAACAAATCCTAAAAATTTTGAATTTAAGGATTCAACTAGTTGATAGGATTAATTAGTTGTTAATAAAAGCTGTTTAGTCTATGGCATACATACAAAAATGACAAGCTTCATTCAATGGACCATGATCCAGTCAATGTGCTTGGCTAAGAGTTCTGGGTCAACCCTTGCTAGTCCAAGGGGTAGTGATCCTGGCTTAGTCAATTCCCTGGCTGAGTTCCGCTGGACCGCAATGTCGCGAATCATGATTGTATGACACCCTGGACTATATCTAAGTCAAATACGGTAATGATCTTTTTCAAGATTAGCCGTAGCCCTCCTTGTTTTAGGGGTTAGCAACTATAGGGCCCGTGTTAGAGTTGTTGAGATACACTCAAGCTGTGACATGGCAACCCTGTAGAAACCAACTCCTTAAATACATAAGATGAAATCTTGACTAACCCTAACCGTCGTCTCGTACCCCGAGCGCCGGCGTAAGTTAAGTCAACGATGAAGTCTGACTAGATGTAGTCTAAGACCTGACCCAAACCGACGTGTCGTGCATACACCGAGCTGAGGGGCGAGTCAGGCTAGACATGAAAACAAGGGTCCGACTAGACTAGACATTGTGATTTGGATGAGCACACTCATGATCACGAATGGCTAGGGGCAAAAACCGATTAAGAGAGTCATATCCGATATGATCGATGAAGAGTCATCTTCCGATCGCAGAGTCAATCAACTTGTTGAGCTACACTCAAGGTTGTTTAGACTCAAGGTGATTGGAACTCTTACCCATTATTTTTAATTCGATTAAATCGTTCGTTATTAAGCTTTAAAACGTTCGTAAAAATAGTGGGAGGATATAGATAGATAAAAGCCAATCTACCTATATTTAATATTGAACATATGCTAAATCTAGGGCAAGAATATGTTTACCGAAAGAATCAATTGATAATATTGAAATTAGTTAATTGGTCATAAAGTTGATTAATTGAATATCAAGTTAAATTCTAATTGATGTAATCAAACTATATTCTCATTGACATTAAATGACCTTCTAAAGAACAGACTTAAGAAATATGATTTCATTAAGTTTTGGGTCCAACAAATAAATTAAAGCTACATGTCACTCGTCTCTATATGAGGCAGCTTGAACATATAGGACATTCAAAGTATGTTTCTCCCTACAACTTGTCGAGTTACCCTCAAGGTTGTATGGACAAACAATTTTGATCCGCAAAGTTCAAAAATTCGATCAAACCGTTTGAGTCGAATACGAGTGCATGAGCGATGCAAGACTATGTATCCCAACCGGATCTTGAGACAAGCAACTTCTTGAGCTACACTCAAGATTGCAAAGCTCAAGCGTTTGGATACATAAGTTGCTTGCATAGCTATTTATTTATGTTGATATCTAAATGTGATTTAGAAAAGGAAGAAGGCACTTCGGAAAGTCAATTGAGAAAGTTAGTTTAATTTATCATTAGTAGAGGCATAAGTAGGAGGAAATGAAAACGTGACATATTTTCATGTCACATTTCGGAATAAGTTGTTATACAAAAGACGTTTAACACATTTTGACGAATGTCGTCACATTGCTTCTGAAGTAATGTTTTGTGTTAAGTAATTTGTAAATAAATATATATATTAAATGTTAATGTATAAATACACAAGATAGTAGCTAACTTATATGGTAAAATTAGACTAGGCCGTATCAAGAGATTAAGCTTCACAAGTCACATAAAGAGGGGTCTGACCTCTCGTATTATGAAGTCTACGGACACTTGTGAGTCTTAGCCTCTTTGATACAATGGCCGAAACCCATCTGTGAGACAGTGGGAGAATGAGTTGTCGAACTCAGTCTCGTACATACTGATGTACCCGAGTCTATTTTAACAAAATAAGTTATTCGTATATTTTACTAAGACACGTGTTCTTGATGAAACGCAAGTCTGATAAAATAAAATGACTAAAGTATTTAAACTGATTCGATTAGATCGAATGGTCAAATACTTAGCCAAATAAAATCTTGTGTAATTAAAAGAAAATGTGATTTTCTCTCAGATCAAGTCTGTTAACACATCGGTGTGTTAAAAGGTATGAATCACACTTAATTAGATTTAGTGTGATCCATTGTAAGTGACTCTGAGTTAAGTCCTCCCTCTGGGTTAAGTCCCAGATATTAATGCCTAGGTTTTGATAATGTTCTATAAGGACATTATCAATAATATATTCAATAAATCAATCGTAAGGAAGTTGTATTATTACTCGAATCTCGTTAGACGAAATGTCGAGTTAAACATCATAACTGATGATGACTTAGTCAAACTTCTAGGATGAAATTCGGAGTAGTAACTCCGATTTAAAACTTGATGCAGGTCCGTGTGCGTAAATAAATTTGAGAATTTGGTTTACGTGCCCAAGGAAAATGTTTCCTCACTTTCTGTAAGTAAATCTTTAAGTTGAAAGATTGGTGCAGAAAAGGAAATAGTGAAGTACAATAATGTTGGACGGAAACGGTTTTCATCCTAATTTCTTTAAAACGGATTATGATGAAACCGGTTTCGCCAACAGATGTGTACAGATCTACTCGGACCAAAGCTCGATGTAAACGCTCAAGTTGACCACGAAAATTGGAGCATTCACTTATAAGTTCGTTTTTCTAAATATGATTTAGACAAACCAACTTATATGAATTAGCCAGAGAGTTTTTCAAGGTCAGTGGGAGCGTGTAAATTACATGCGAGACATCAAAGAGATGGAACATATATTTTGATTAAGTAATCAAAGAGTTTGATTATTTATCAGAAATGAATATGAACCATTTGAAATGACCAATAACTAATTTAAAATTATTATCGTAAGGTACGATAAACTGGATAAGATTCAGGGAAATAAAATATTATAGATTCCGATAGACCAAATGAATTATTTGAATGAGATTCAAATGGTTGGTCTAACATAAACATAGAAACCCCTTAAGTCTATAGTGTAGACGGTTTTAGCAGATCCACTCACGAAAGCTCTACCACATGAAGTCGGAAAACTTATGTGTAAAAACGATATTAGATATCGAGATAAATGGGCCTGAGTGCAAGTGGGAGATGTAGGAATATGATGCCCTCAAGGCCATTTATTCCTGTGTGAATAGCACAAACATCTTGTTCGAAATAACAGTAAGCTGTTTGGTAATAATTTATCTAAGTTATATTGTAATGTAGTTAACGTTAGATATCAACTTAGGTAAAGTCCTGAGACTTTATGCAAGGTCAAACGGGTATCGAGATGAGTATCTCGATCATGGAGAAACGTTTGACCGTCTGTAGCATAAGTCTAAAATGGTTCGTGGTCGTAGATGTTTCGAGACAAGGATATCGAAACATCGGATAGACCATTGTGTCTTAGTCTTCACCGTTTAACGGTGGCGATGATCTCATGATCGCTTGACTTGGCGAAGTCGATGACGAGACACAGGTGCTCATTAGAATGAGTTCACTGAACGATCCACTAGAGTTATCATATGGTTATATTGACCAATCTGTCAGTGATAACTCTGAGTGATGATAGGATAGTTGGTCTTTTGACTTGAGGTCATTTTGACGGACCTGTGCGTGAACGGTGCCACTTAGATCAACTGACCTAGCTTCGAGGCAAGGCCTGTCGAAAGGTCTTTTGATTGGGTGTCACTTGAAACGTACGAGGCGAGTAATGACCAAGAGAGGATTCGTCTCTCCCGGTCAATGGGAGTTAGTGTCGTAGAGTTAGTTCGGTCTTTAGTAAAAACTCTGCGCAGAGTATGTTGGAAGAAGTCCAACATTAGTTGACTAAAGATCGATAGAAACTAACCGGAGTCAAGTTATTGGGGTTGACAGTTTTGACCGTACCCCAGACTTGATCTACACGACACAATTTAGACGAAAAGACTATAACTACGGAATTCATCACGGAAACAGTCAGGTGGTCCCGACAATACTCATGTCAATGAGTCAACCACATAATGATGATTCCTGAAGCAGGGACGGCAACCACTGCTCGTGGTCACTGCCGTATAGGGCTTCGAGCCCAACCTGTTGTAAGGGTCAGGCTGTAGGGTCTCACACAGAGTGCAACGCTTCGTCTAATAATAGGTAGAAAATAGTTAGGGAGAAAATTTTGCATTTTGATGCAAGGGATGAAATAATTGCATTTAGTGCAATATGGTAATTTAAGCTTAGATAGGGACTATTTTGCATTTGATGCAAAAGCGATTAAATGTGTATTAAATTGTTTAATACAATATTTAATAAAATAAACGCAAGGAAAAGTTCACGGGTAAGACGGGAATGTCCCGGTCTAGACCCAGGTTCGAACGGCGTCCAAATCGGACACCAAATGATCAAGTTATGCCCAAAACAGCCCAAAGGGTCAGATCAGGCCAGACCAGGCAGACTAGTCTGAACCTGGTCTGGCCTGCTGGCCAGACCCTGTCAAGCCCAAGCCGGCCTGGGCCTGGGCGCCCAGACCCGCCTGGGCCTGGGCACCCGGCCCAGGCCATGGCCCTGGGCGCCTGGGCGCAGGCCCAGGCGCTGTGCGCCTGGGCCTGGGCCCAGGCGGCCCAGGACGCCTGGGCGCTGGGCGCCCAGGCGTTCCGGGCCGGGCGCCTGGCCCGGCCCAGGCGCCCGCCTGGGCGCCTGGCGCCAGGCTGGCGCCTGGGTGCCCGCGCCAGGCGCCTGGCTCCTGGGCGCACGCGCCCAGACTTGGGCGCCCGTGCCCAAGTCTGGGTTTGGGTGCCCAGTCAGATTGGTGGGTCCCGCTTGTGCAGAAAATTCTGCCCTAGGGCAGAACAGATTTGACGGCTCAGTTTTTATGAAAAACTAGCCGTGGGTTGATCTTTGGACACTCAATTGGAGGGTCAAACGACCTCCGATTGACGAACCGTTTTTTCCTATGCGTTCACGGTTGAACGCTTGTCGTATTGATAGGTTGTATCAATCTTGAAGCTCAACGGTGAGTGAGTTAAAATTCACGGAAGTTTGCACTTTGTGGAATGCAAACTAACTTGATTTAATTGACTCTAAATTTTAGTCCCACATCGGATTTTGAGAAAGGGGGAGTGTCCGCCGCCTATATAAATAGGGGTCTCCCCCCTTCCTCAAAACTCGTCCCCAAGCTCTAGATCTGAGCGGCTCTCGTAAATGTTGGAGCACGCTCGGATCTAAGCTTAAATAAATATTTCTCTTTCTCCCTAAATTTCTGCCTTACTCCTGCGGGCTCTAGCAAAGCCTCAAAGGAGTTCGGATTCTGGATCCGAAATCTTGGCGGAGGTTTCACTCGCGTGAAACTTTCTTCGGCGGTTGGTTGGCTCGGCGGCACGGGGATTGATCGCCTCGGGATGCGGAGCGGTTCGAGGAGCGGTTCGGGGAGCGGTTCAAGGAGCGGCTCGGCGTGGGACGGGAGCAGCTCGGAAGACGGCGCGGAACATCTCGCCTGCTCCAGGGCTGAGATTCCGGGTATGTGGTTAAAGTAGTTTATTAGCATTAGTTTAATTTAATCGCAGTAGGCTAGATCCTTCTTGGGATGGTCAGACCCATCCCAAGTCGGCATAGATCTTGGCATAGGGTCTTGGACCTTAGGGCCAAGTTAAAATTGTTTTAACTGCATGTTAATTAGTTGACATATTTTTTCCGCTGCAAATGTTTTTCTGTCTATGTTCCGTCCGACTTAGGACGGGACTAGAGTTTTTGTGCCCTAAGGGACCCCCAATTTCCCTACATATATATCACTAGTGTTGCATTGCCATTGTATGAATTCCTAATGTGTTAAAATTTAAATAATTGTGAGTATGTATGGGAGCTGCCTATGTGCTTATATGACCTGGTATATTGTCTTAATTTGGTTTATGGTTGTGGGCTATATTACTGCGTGAAGATAGGTGTTGTGCTATGTCCATATATGGTGTGTATGTAGCGACGTAGATAAGTAATGAATGCACGGGTAGTATGAGTAATGCTCCAGGGTGTTTGGAGTAGATGTATCCTAAGGTGGGTATGGGTGATTTAGACCCGTCCACTTAAGTTGAGGCCCTTAGATCTATATCGTGCCTATTACGGGATAGGGTTATAAGTGTGACATGTATCATATGTAGAATGTGATGAATGTGAGAATTTGAGATTATACAGTGCATGTATAAGTGGGGTGGCTATGGGTTTGCACGATTAAGTGGAGTTATGGTATATGTATATATGTGTGTATACGCTTACTCTTAGAATGGTTTCTATTGGACCATTTGGATGTATATGTAGTGCACGTAGCCTTTCGTTTATAGTGGCATGAGGATGGTCGTGTATTGGCATATGAGATACTTGTATGTATGTAGGTGTGTTGTAGCATATCTACTATTATTGAATGTGATTGTGTGCATGTGTGCATGTGTTGTTATTATTGAATGTGTATTGGTGTATGTCTTATGAGTGGTTATATGTATATGTATGTGAATGATCACGATTCTGATATGCATGTATCAGTATATGAATGTGTACGTATATGGGGTGTGACTATCTACTGAATGTGTATGAATATTGAAATACACTTATTTGTGTATGTAAATATTGAATGTTATGTATATAGTGGTATGGGTAGCTACTGACTACTTACTAGTATAGTTTGAGTAGCTTGACTGTATAGGTGTGTACTAGCAGGATATGCATGGTATGTATGAATGGGTGTGTGTGCCCGTATATGGAAATGTACGTGCATGGTGCATGGGTCCTAGTACGTATATATGCATGTTTATGTGCATATCTACTATTAGTATAATAGTCTTGTGTGTATGTGTGTACATATATTTGGCTATATGTGGATTCAGAAATCTATGTATGGTATTGATACTTATACATCTGTGGGTGTATAATGAATATGTGCATGAGAGTATCTATGTGGGGTATTGCTTGTTGCGTATACGTGAATATGTACCATTTTTGTATGGATTTCTATTATACATATTACAGTGGAGTGTAGGGATGTGTTCATGTATGTGTAGTGTACAGTAGGAGAATATGTAATGATGTGTATATTGGGTGAATGAATGAATGAATGAATGAATATATATATATATATATATATATATATATATATATATATATATATATATATATATACATACATACATACATTGGTACATATCATTATTTGTTTACCTGCTGATCTATCCTATAGGGTTGTCTATCCAGGTGTATCTTGGTGTACCTTAGATAAATGTATTCTTGTTTGTATACGAGAATATATAGGTCTGTATCAGAGCATGTGTGTATGTACGTAAATATGCAATGTAAATGTAAATGTGATAGATAAGGAATATAGGTGCATATATATATATATATATATATATATATATATATATATATATATATATAAAATACATTTGACAGTGTTTTTTGAATCCTAGGGCTGACTAGGACAAGATAAAAGACGGTTGTGATTTGATCTTGGGAGATCAATGGCTGAGATCAGTTGATGTAAAACTTTTGTAGGGGGACAACTTTGAGTTTTGAAAGAGAAAAATAAGTGGGGTCAGCTGGAAATAGAAAGGGTCAGTATGTGGGTTTTGTTGTGTTGGGTTTAATTTGAACATGACATGAATTAGCTCTCTTTTTGCCATCACCTCAACCCAAAACTCTGTGTTTTGTGAGAAAAATGATGTAGGGTCCACTTGCAATCTATTATACATTTGACAGTGTTTTTTGAATCCTAGGGCTGACTAGGACAAGATAAAAGACGGTTGTGATTTGATCTTGGGAGATCAATGGCTGAGATCAGTTGATGTAAAACTTTTGTAGGGGGACAACTTTGAGTTTTGAAAGAGAAAAATAAGTGGGGTCAGCTGGAAATAGAAAGGGTCAGTATGTGGGTTTTGTTGTGTTGGGTTTAATTTGAACATGACATGAATTAGCTCTCTTTTTGCCATCACCTCAACCCAAAACTCTGTGTTTTGTGAGAAAAAATGATGTAGGGTCCACTTGCAAGAGAAATGGTCTATATGTGAGTTTTCTTTGGGTTGGGTAAAAACTTTTCTGATGAGGGTTGGGTAATAATCATTTCTCTTCCCAAGCCCTCGAATCCTCCCCATGACTCCTCGCCTTCTACACAAAAAAACGGAACTAACATGACAATAATCAATGTGTTTCGCCAGTCTCAAGTTCTTCAATCTCATCCCATCGCAGGTAACCCCGTCGCAGGCAACCCCATCTCCCGTCGCCTCCGCTTCATCTCCCGAATCCGCTTCAAGTGGAGCTAACACGACTCCTCGAATCCGCTTCATCTCCCGTCCCAGGTAACCCCATCTTCTAGATCTGCTATCAACTTCTTCTGTCGCAAGTTCTTCTATCTTTGATCTTTGCTCTTTCCTCCCTAATTGTCGCAGCCAGCAAGGTGTCGATTTGATCTTCGTTCTTAGCCAGCAAGGTTCCGAGTTTGTAAGCATCTTTGAACTATGATTTCTTGAATTCATTGCTTTTGTAAACTGTGATTTTGTGGTCTCATTGATTTCTTTACACATTGGGTTTTTAACATCTTCAAGGTGCATGTTAAAATGACGCAGAAATCTTTGATTAGCACCTGTTTAATAGAAGATTTCTTTTGCTAAGTTTATAAAGTTTAGCACCTGTTTAGCACCTGTTTAATCCATATGAAAAAATCCATATGATGGGAAGTTTATTACTAAGTTTCTTTGCTCAGTTTATAAAGTAGCAATACTTCATTTTCATTTTAAGTCATGTTCTTATTTAGTCTGAAATACTTCATGCTCTTATTTAGTCTATTTCATTTGCTAAGTTTCTGACCTGTTTGATGAAATACTTCATGCTCATTTTCCTACATATGATGGAAATGGAAGTTTATTGCTAATTTCTTTGCTCAGTTTATAAAGTTGCAATACTTCATTTTCATTTTAAGTCATGTTCTTATTTAGTCTGAAATACTTCATGCTCTTATTTAGTCTATTTCATTTGCAAAGTTTCTGACCTGTTTGATGAAATACTTCATGCTCTTATTTCTGCGCCTGTTTCATTTGCTAAGTTTCTGCGCCTCTTATTTAGTCTATTTCATTTGCTAAGTTTCAGAATGAGACTGTAGTCTTATCATGTTATTTCATTTTCCTACATATTATGGAAATGGAATATTAAAAGTTCAATTGCAGTTTTGTGCTTAAGATGATCCATATGATTGATCCCAAAATCATATTCAACATAAGGGGGAAATTTCATAATAAATAGATATACATGAGATCCAAACACTGAAATGAAAAGTTCTACAAGATAGAGACCATTACTACAGTCTCATTCTGAATCAGTTGCCCCAGACCATATACAGTCTCATTCTGAAAAGTTCTACAAGTTCTACTTTGTATGAAGGTTAACTATACAGAACTATAGCTCAGAACAAGGGAAAAAGAGAAAAGTGCACATATATGTAGTAAATAGTTTTGTTTGCAATAGTTGGTTATAATGATGTGTCTGGAATCTGCATTAGCAATGTGAGCATGAAACACTGGAGTGTTTCATGCTGCCAACATTCTCCCTGGATGCCAAATTAAAATTTACAAGTCAGCAGATAATTGCTTTTATACTTGAAGTTGCTTTATTTCCGAGTTTTGATTATAGTGGACCAGGTAACTGTTGGTGGTGAGGATGACTTGGTTTTGATGTTTTCATGTAGTCATTGTCTGCGTATGAACTTTATAAATTAGCCTTGGTTGAAGCATAATTACCTTATTACTCAGTGTATATTCGTAACTTCTGCATCATAATAAAAATAAAATACAACTCTTACCAACAATTTTCCATTTACAAACCATTTCTGACAACTCTTCGTCTGTCTGAGCTTTTTTGGTACTCAAGATGCCAATAAGTCTATTTCAGATTTAATAAGCTTAGATCATAGCAATTATCCTCATTAACAGGAATTTTAGGAAGAGAAAGAAAACTAGAAGCCAATATTGGTAAGTATGTCCCTTGCTCTTTTGATCTTTTCAGTTAATATACATGTTTACAACCACATAATAAGTAATGGATCATACTTCGGGCGAAAATTAAAAAAACTTATTTAGTCTATTTCATTTGCTAAGTTTCAGAATGAGACTGTAGTCCTATCATGTTATTTCATTTTCCTACATATGATGGAAATGGAATATTAAAAGTTCAATTGCAGTTTTGTGCATAAGATGATCCATATTGTTACGCCTATTTGACCGAGACCCAAAAGACACGAGCCCAGGAGCCCGACTACTGGCCGAGAGCCCATCTGCACCTTCAAGCCCATTCTACAAGGCCCTATAAGGGACCCTCTCGAATGTCGACCCGATCCGGCCCCGATAACCCACTGGTCACTCGCCCACTCCTGCGATAACCGCTCCCCCGGTTGCGCGACCACTAAATGGCGGTAATGGGGAGGTGCTGGCATGGCGCAGAGAGCGGCGACGGGGGGGGGGGGGGGGGGGGGGGGCGGATTGAGGGGGCACGATTGAGGGCGGACGAGCGACGTGGGTCGGGGACAATCACGGTGGAGGTCTATAAAGGGGTTAAGAGGACGACAGGACAAAGGGACCGCTTCTCAGGTATCTAAAACCTAAGGTACTCCATCAACGACCTAGCTCCCCCATTTCATCTCCTTCCTCCCCCGCTCGCGCCGTGTGACGCTGCTCCGATCTCCTCACGAGTCGAGCCGTCTCCGCCGGGCCTCCTCTTTCAGATCTTGACTTAGGCATCGGAGGGGATTTGGCCGGAACCTAGGTCCGGCCCCCT
This sequence comes from Scilla litardierei, assembly GCA_030789695.1. NCBI lineage: Eukaryota > Viridiplantae > Streptophyta > Magnoliopsida > Asparagales > Asparagaceae > Scilla > Scilla litardierei. The sequence continues at coordinate 18,262,253 of CM061130.1, read as the reverse complement.
GACGAGCGTTCTCGTCTTTGTAGGAGGGCAGCAGATCAACGGGCCGAGGCTTCCCCTCGCCCCTCTCCAACCACACGATCAGCTGGACGAGTGAGGCTTCCACTCACCGTTCGCCCGCCGAGGCCGAGCACACCCGACCGAGGCCGAGCGTCTCAACTTGGGCTGAGGCTTCCCCTCGCCCTACGCCGATCGCGCATCTAGCTGGACGACTGAGGCTACCCCTCATCTTCCTTCCTCCAAGGCCGTGCTCGTCCGACCGAGGCCGAGCGTCTCAACCTGGGCCGAGGCTTCCCCTCGTCCCATCTGCATCGATTCGAAGCCCCTGAGGGACCCAAGTGGACCCCTTGACCACGTTGACCGGGTTATCCACGGTCAACGCCTTGTAGTGAGAAAACACTCTGAAACATCTGGCGCCGTCTGTGGGAATGAAAACCATCCCACGAAGAAGCAAACCACACCAGCAATGGCACGAGTCAGCAATGGAAGGAAGCGCATGCCCCCCATCCCGGAGGAGGGGAATGGCGCATCCAACGGCAACCCCGAAGGCACGCCCGTCGGCAACCACCCCGCCCCCTCAACCGAAGAGGCTGGCGACTCGGGACTGGCCACAGAGGGACAGCTCCGCGCTCTGGCTCAGGAGACCAATGCGAGCCTCCAGACGTTGGTTGCGACGGTGCAGCAGCTTGTCGGCCCTGCGCCGTCCAACGGAGGTGCGTTGGGCGATAGCCATCGCTGGGCGGGGGGTCCCCCGCTCTTGCGGTCCGCTGTGGTCGACGACCACGGGACCCAAAAACCAAACACGGATCGTCGGTTCACGCTGTCCGGCTCCCGTCAGGCGAGATCACGCGCCTCCTCCCCTTATCATGAAAGGAGCCGAAGAGAAACCGAAGGGACTGAGGGCGAATCGATGACCGCATCATCTCGTCGGTCACGGTCGTCCCGCCGCAGGAGAAGCGAACGACGCTACTCGAGAGACCGATCACGGCGGAGTAGGAGCTCCCGCCGGAGGAGTCGGGAGCGCAGGGTCAGCCCGACCCCCAGCGTGGCGAGGGCCGTGGAACCAGCCCCGCCGGCACCGGTGCACCCTCCACCACCGAGCGAGCCAGAGGCGGGCGACTGCCGAATCCCCGGGGGCATCCACGGAGACCGGTGCCCCCTATCACGGAGAATAACTGACGCACGGGTCCCCTCTCGATTCAGGATCCCGGCGCTGGGGAAGTACGACGGGATAGGGGACCCGGGACACCACGTGATGGACTACGAGGGGGACGTGTCCTTCCAGGGAGCTGATGATGACCTGCTTTGCCGAGGCTTCTATTCTACTCTCAAGGGAGCGGCGAGGACCTGGTACCGCAGCCTACCCGGCCGCTCCATCGACAGCTTCGAGGAGCTCACCCAGTTGTTCTGCAAACAGTTCATGGCGGGGAGGCAGATCAAGCCTGGTGCTGAACATCTGTTCAACATAGTGCAAGGCCCAGCCGAGCTGCTCCGGCAGTTCATGCGCCGCTTCAATGCGGAGAGGCTGAACGTGAACAGCCCTCCCGACCTGGTGGTCCAAACGGCCCTTAAGAAAGGGCTTCGCCACAGAGGCCTCAAGAAGTCCCTGCACAACGATCCCCCGAAGGACCTCCCTGGGATCATGGCGAGGGCCGAGCGCTTCATGTTGACCGAGGAGGCCTTGGCCGAGGAGGCAGGAAAAGCCACTCGAGGGGCCAAGCGCGGCGACAGCGGACGAGGCAGCCCCGAAGGATACCGGGCCGAGAAGAGGCCAAGGAACAGACAGCGGGGAGAAGGCACGAGGGACACCACCCCAGACGCCGTCCTCGCCCAAGTACAGAAGGAAGAGCGAGCTGATCGCCCCCCACCGAAGGCAAAAAGAGGTGGGAAGAACAGGGAGAAGTACTGCAAGTACCATAAGGACGATGGCCATGACACTGAAGACTGCTGGCATTTGAAGAAGGACATTGAGAAGCTGATGAGCCGGGGGCACGCCAGGAGCCATGCCGACGAACCGGCCCACGGAGAAGGGACCTCCACGCAGCCAGACAAGGGGAAGAAGATCAACACCGTCCAAGGTCCCCTCCGCATCATAGAGTGAGCGGGCGAGGTCTCTCCCCCCGGTTGCAGCCTAGTAAGAGGGAGTTATCTAGGTTTACATCCCTCTGTCTAGCTTCATTTTTTCCTTTTCCTCCAAATGTACCAGTCCGACAGGACTCTTGAGAGTACAAATTGCATTCCCTTTTTGTCTTTTCTTAAATCCCCGACGGAATTGACATGTCACTAATAGTGCAAAAGAATGAAGACCGTCGCCTCACTGGAGGAGGAAGAAGAGCTTTGCCCTCGCCGACCGACTCCTTCGCTCATAAGTCTGGGGCAGTTCCCCCAGCAGGCACGGACGCCGACCGGTCCTAAGCCGAGGAGCTTTGCCCTCGTCGACCGACTCCTGCGCTCATAAGTCTGGGGCAGTTCCCCCAGCAGGCACGGACGCCGACCGGACCTGAGCCGAGGAGCTTTGCCCTCGCCGACCGACTACTGCGCTAGCAAGTCTGGGGGCAGTTCCTCCAGCAGGCACGGACGCCGACCGGTCCTAAGCCGAGGAGCTTTGCCCTCGCCGACCGACTCCTGCGCTCATAAGTCTGGGGGCAACTCCCCCAAGACACGGACACCGACCGGTCCTAAGCCGAGGAGCTTTTGCCCTCGTCGACCGACTCCTGCGCTCGTAAGTCTGGGGGCAACTCCTCCAAGACATGGACACCGACCGGTCCTAAGCCGAGGAGCTTTGGCCCTCGCCGACCGACTCCTGCACTCATAGGTCGGGGGAGAATCCCCCCAGCCAGTGCAAATGTCATCCAGTCATAGGCCGAGGACAAGATAGCAAAGCTTAATATGCGAGAAATCCGAGTAAGTCAATTTCGTTTATAATAGTTAACCAAGATACAAAGGTGTGTCTTATTTACAAGGAATCAAAGTCTGAGGGAACCACTCGACAAGTAACCCACCCTTGGCGGGCAACAAAGTTCATCACCGACAGAGCGAAATTTGTTGGCTAAGGACCCATAGTTGCTGGCTTCAGCGAACATCCATGCAACCAGCAATTATTGGCTTTGAAGCGGGGAGCCGACAGCGAAGCCGGAGGAGATGGCAGGGGCAGTGACCCATTTCAAGCAGACTGGCCCAAAGCGAAGCGGATGCTAAAAAAAATTGGAGGATAAGGCCAGAGGGGACGGCTTAGGGAGCCCGGGCTCGAGAGGACACATCCTCGGCGCTTCGCCCTGCTCGGAGCAAGGAGGATCGACTGGCGGAGGGGCTTGCCGAACGCGCTCCACACATTCCCGGAAGGAAGACTGGACGACCTCGACGATCCGAGGGGCGATGAGGTCTTCGTACGTACCGAAGGCCCCCCTGAGAACCTCGAAGATTCTCTTCCCCAGGGTCCCGACGACGCCCCTCTCCACCTCCTCTGCAAGCCGCGCCACCTGACGCCGATCAGACAACTCCCTTTGAAGCTCCTCCCTCTCCAGGCGGAACGACTCCGCCGCTTCCTAAGCCGACTGCAGGGCGTCCTCCAACTTTCCCTGGAGATCACCCACTCGTCCCTCCAGCTCGTTCACACAGAGCTGGAGATGCCGGGACTCCATCTGGGCCTCCACCATCGCTACCTCCGCCGCCCCGGCTCGCTCTTGGGCCCTCATGGAGGACTCCTCCAGCTTCCTCAAGTGGATGGCTCGCCGTTGCAACTCCACGGCGAGCGTTGAACCCTGGAAGACGGGACATGAGCTAAGAAGAGAGTGAAGGAAAAGAAAGGACTGCAAGATAGCCGAACCTGCTGAAGGGCCCAAACCAGAGAGTCCGACACCTTGTCGGCGGGAATCTTCTCGAGGGTGCTACGGTCCCTAGGGAAGACGGAGCTCTCGGCCACCTGCTGGGCCAGGGCTCGGTCAACGAACACTGAACTCCCGGGAGCGACATCGAGGGAAGCCATATGGCCCGCCAAAAGAGCTCCGATTCCCGGAGACGGAAGCGGGGACGCTGCGACAGGGGTGGTTGGCAGAGCCACCTGAAGATCCCCGGTGGTAGCTGCGGGAGGCACAGAACAGGCCGGGCTGGAAGGCTCTGCATCCTCCTTCCTCTTCTTCCCTCCGTGAGGCTCCATGGGCGACGAAGGGGAGCGCTTCCGCCTTGCCCCATCCCCACTCTCGAGGACGGGAGGGGACGCTCCAAGGGCAGGAGGGACTGCACCGGACCTGTCATTACCCCCTGCCTCTCGGGCTGAGGGGGCGGGTCCGGCCCTTACGACGCCCCCGGGGAGGGGATCGCCAGAAGAAGAGGCGGAAGGCACGGCCGCTACCTTGCCCACGGAGGGCTCGGCTCGACGCACCTCCTCCTCAACGGTCCGCCGAGGCGCCCTTCCGGAGGTACTGCCTCGGCTCCGAGCGGCTCCACGACGGATCAGCTCATCGACGTCACGGACGAACTCGCGGCCTGCCATCCCTGCAAAGGAAACCGAAATCAAGATGAGTCACAGGGCGGTTCGAGGATGAAAAAAGCGACCTACCCGGAGACCACAAGACGGCCTTCAGGAGTAGGTCGTCCAACAAAGACCAGATGGACTTCGATTCCAAAGGAAGAGCCGACAGCAGCGCGGCGGCTGCCTGATCAACGTCAGAAAGGGCAAGCGGCGGGCGAGGCTGGACAGACGCGCCCCAACTTGTCAAAATCTGGGCATCACCCAAGAAGACCACAAAGACATAATCCGAACTCCAATCCCCCGACCAGCGGGGCAGCCCGATCAGGCATTCCCTCCTCGAGCGGGCTCGGAGCTGCAGCCATGACCCCGGGCCGACCGTCTGGATCTGATAAAAGGGGAAGAGCAAGAGAGAAGTGCAGATCAACGTGGCGGGGGATCTTATATACCGGATGCAGGGGTGAATTCGAAGCACTTAACAAGAACGCGTGGCAGGCCTCGAAGAACCGGCGGCGTTTCGAAATCGGTGCCAAGGGAAGTCCAATCGATCCGCCTCATCATGACCTACATTTATGACCACGCCTCGACTGAAGCGCCACTCGGAACCCCAGGAGGCACAGCGGTTGTACCGAGCTGGCCGAGGCCGTTCAACCCCCACCGATGGCGGCACTCGAACCCCTCAGCTTCTCAACTGAAGACAACCCCACGAACGGTGGGGATAAGCTTGCAGCTACACGTGGCAGCATCAGAAGAACGACGGCGCTTCGGAGCCCGCGCCTTAAAAATTTCGAACGGGCCAACTCATGATGACGACTAATAAATGAGTCGGCCTCGACTGGCGAGCTTGTCAAAATCGGCAGAAGTCACATCGGCCGAGCCGAACCGGCCAAAGCCGATCAACCCGACCGATAGGGGCAATTGTTACGCCTATTTGACCGAGACCCAAAAGACACGAGCCCAGGAGCCCGACTACTGGCCGAGAGCCCATCTGCGCCTTCAAGCCCATTCTACAAGGCCCTATAAGGGACCCTCTCGAATGTCGACCCGATCCGGCCCCGATAACCCGCTGGTCACTCGCCCACTCCTGCGATAACCGCTCCCCCGGTTGCGCGACCACTAAATGGCGGTAATGGGGAGGTGCTGGCATGGCGCAGAGAGCGGCGACGGGGGGGGCGGATTGAGGGGGCACGATTGAGGGCGGACGAGCGACGTGGGTCGGGGACAATCACGGCGGAGGTCTATAAAGGGGTTAAGAGGACGACAGGACAAAGGGACCGCTTCTCAGGTATCTAAAACCTAAGGTACTCCATCAACGACCTAGCTCCCCCATTTCATCTCCTTCCTCCCCCGCTCGCGCCGTGTGACGCTGCTCCGATCTCCTCACGAGTCGAGCCGTCTCCGCCGGGCCTCCTCTTTCAGATCCCTATCTGACTTAGGCATCGGAGGGGATTTGGCCGGAACCTAGGTCCGGCCCCCTGACGAGCGTTCTCGTCTTCACAGGAGGGCAGCAGATCAACGGGCCGAGGCTTCCCCTCGCCCCTCTCCAACCACACGATCAGCTGGACGAGTGAGGCTTCCCCTCACCGTTCGCCCGCCGAGGCCGAGCACACCCGACCGAGGCCGAGCGTCTCAACTAGGGCTGAGGCTTCCCCTCGCCCTACGCCGATCGCGCATCTAGCTGGATGACTGAGGCTACCCCTCATCTTCCTTCCTCCAAGGCCGTGCTCGTCCGACCGAGGCCGAGCGTCTCAACCTGGGCCGAGGCTTCCCCTCGTCCCATCTGCATCGATTCGAAGCCCCCGAGGGACCCAAGTGGACCCCTTGACCATGTTGACCGGGTTATCCACGGTCAACGCCTTGTAGTGAGAAAACACTCTGAAACACATATGATTGATCCCAAAATCATATTCAACATAAGGGGGAAATTTCATAATAAATAGATATACATGAGATCCAAACACTGAAATGAAAAGTTCTACAAGATAGAGACCATTACTACAGTCTCATTCTGAATCAGTTGCCCCAGACCATATACAGTCTCATTCTGAAAAGTTCTACAAGTTCTACTTTGTATGAAGGTTAACTATACAGAACTATAGCTCAGAACAAGGGAAAAAGAGAAAAGTGCACATATATGTAGTAAATAGTTTTGTTTGCAATAGTTGGTTATAATGATGTGTCTGGAATCTGCATTAGCAATGTGAGCATGAAACACTGGAGTGTTTCATGCTGCCAACATTCTCCCTGGATGCCAAATTAAAATTTACAAGTCAGCAGATAATTGCTTTTGTACTTGAAGTTGCTTTATTTCCGAGTTTTGATTATAGTGGACTAGGTAACTGTTGGTGGTGAGGATGACTTGGTTTCGATGTTTTCATGTAGTCATTGTCTGCGTATGAACTTTATAAATTAGCCTTGGTTGAAGCATAATTACCTTCTTACTCAGTGTATAGTCATAACTTCTGCACCATAATAAAACTAAAATACAACTCTTACCAACAATTTTCCATTTACAAACCATTTCTGACAACTCTTCGTCTGTCTGAGCTTTTTTGGTACTCAAGATGCCAATAATTCTATTTCAGATTTAATAAGCTTAGATCATAGCAATTATCCTCATTAACAGGAATTTTAGGAAGAGAAAGAAAACTAGAAGCCAATATTGGTAAGTATGTCCCTTGCTCTTTTGATCTTTTCAGTTAATATACATGTTTACAACCACATAATAAGTAATGGATCATACTTCGGGCGAAAATTAAAAAAAATATTTTCTGACTTTAAGGCTACGTTCTTGACGTTTTGTACTACTATATATTGATGCAAGAAGCATCCAATATATATAAAAACTGATCTTTACAATGATAATATGATAATATAATAAGTAATGATCTTGACGTTTTGCCCTAAAACCAAGAACATGATAATATGAAAGTGTGAATTCAGACTATATTTGAATCAAGTAAAACTTAAGATCCTTAACAACTCTTCAGTTATCATCAAGCTAAATGCATGTAATAGAATGGTTGGTCTAGAATAGAAGTTATTGAAGTTATTGACTTAAAGATTAGCATCAGGGTGCCTTTTGATTAAGCGAGTATATATATGTTGACTGTCTTTTTGGTATGAAAATATTATAATATGATATCAAAATATTCCGAGGATGATGATTGCTTGGTCTTCAAACCTAATGAAACCTATGTATAAGGCTGACATCATGAAAAATGATTTGTTATTGGAGAGTGAGTGCTCATGCTACTTTTAAAGTTTGAAAGAGAATGTTATATGTCCCAAAATTTTGGAGGGGAAAATAATCTTTTTGCTATTAAAGATTTTGTGTGGGGAAATCTTAATTGAATCGTGCCCGCTGGCACGGGTTATGACTACTTGGACCGACATAATGGAATCTCGGACATTGGTCATCAAAATTTACTTACTCTCTCGGTGCCTTTGTCATCTCATCTTTTTATTGTTTATATATCGTCCCATAACATATTACACAGTAGAATCTACTTATATGATGCATCTTGGCGGCATCATGCCGTCTTTCGTTCATATTTGTTTAATAATATTTTAACATTTATTTTAAATGATTCAGTTGGACGTTGGCATTATTTGAACAGCCTAAAGATTTTAGAAATCATATTTGCTTCAAACCAATATGCTACCGGTACGAAATTTGTTATTTGACATCAATGACTTCTATACTTGATTTACCATTATTAATCAATCTTATAAACACACAATTTAGTCATCTGTCGATAGTTACATATCAAAAAGACAATTAGCTCAACGCAAAAGGAGAGAACGTGAACAAGCACAAAGAATTGCTCGATATGATGAGGGCTCTGCCTCAGGCAATGTTACGAATTCTGAACAAGATGTTGATCCAGCTGTCAGGTGATCACCAACTTGATTGTACCTAACTTCTACTCTATTCTATTGTACTTTAATATATTTAGTTTTAGGTTTAATTTTGAAAGGTCTTTAGCTCAACTCGGAAGGAGAGAACGCGAACGCGAACAAAGAAACATATCTCGATATTTGACTCCTACTAGCATACTTGATGTACCTCAAATAACGTCTACATTATCCACTTCTCCAGTTGAACAAGAAGATGAGGGCCCAATGTCTCCAATTGTCAGGTTATTATCCATTTGTCTATACATAAAATCTAAAATATTTTAACAGATTATAAAATATAGTTATAACTTAAATTTGGATAGGTCTTCAACTCAACGTAGACGGATAGAACGAGGTCAAGAAACATCTCAAGTTCAACACGAAGATGAGGGCTCGGCCTCGCTATTACTATGCAGGCCAACTCTTCATAGAGTTGGTCCGCCAACGCAGTTGGATTTTGGTCGACATTATCTTGGATCTATGAACATTCAATGTCCTCATTGCTCAGCCTTACATTGGTTGGCGGAACAATTGTCGACTTCAACTTTGACAACACATCGTTTTGGAACCTGCTGTTTACAAGGAAAAGTAAAATTAGATAAACTTATTGAACCCCCGCCACCACTTAGAGATTTATATGACGGTGACAGTGACCAATCAAAATCATTTCGATAATATACTCGGGAGTATAATGCGGCTAATGCATTTACCAGCCTTGGCGCTTCATTGGATCGAAGATTGATTACTGGCAGAGGTCCGACAACATTTACAATTCATGGAGAATTACGTCATCGAACAGGCTCACTTTTGCCACAACATGATCCAACAGCAAGTTATTGTCAACTTTACATATATGATCCAACTGCTGCTGCAGAGTTACGAAGTAATAGAAACCCTCACTTGAGAAGAGATGTATTAAAAATTATTCAAGATTGTTTATCAGTCATAAATCCATTCATCCATCTGTATCGTCAAGCTTATACTGTTTTAAAACAAGAGTATTCATATGGTCATGATCTCCCCGTGTATCTGCATTATAATTCAAATAAATATCGACGACGATATAACCTGCCAACCGTAGATGAAATTGCGATTATTTTACCTGGAGATGGCCATCGACCTTCTAAGATGCGAGATATTGTTTTACATCTACACGGTAATAATCAACTAATGCAAATCAATGAGGCTCATCCTGCATACTTGCCATTGCCGCATGGTCAACTTGGATGGGAACCTGATTTGAAACAATGGGATCCGGTGCAAAATCAAGTCTCACATAGACGCCTTACATTGTGTGAGTATTATAGCTATCGTCTGTTTGAAAGACCTACGGAGTATTCTTCAATTCTGAGAGCCGGAAAATTGTTCCAAGAGTTTATAGTTGATGCTTGGATGATTCAGAATGGAAACAATGTCTTTACGAGGCTTCAATTATGAAAACGGGATATCAATTAAGAAGACTGTTTTGTATTATTCTTATCGAATGTTCACCAATCGACCCACTTGCATTATGGAATCAATTCTCCATGCATATTTGTGACGATCTTCAACATAAAATTCCTGCTTTATTTGCCATTTCTACTCCAACTCAATGTCAACTTGAAGATTACGGCTTATTCCTTATCAATGAATTACTTGAGGAGTCTGGCAAGTGTCTAGCTGACTTTCCGTCGATGCCATTTCCTACGAGAGAGTGGAACGCAATTGTTGGCAATAGACTGTTGCATGAACATTAGGACCTCATAAATACAGCGCAACAATTGGATGCCCTAAAAGATGTTGATTGCCTAAACGATGCACAACGTGCAGCTTATTCAGCAATTACTTCTTCTGTTTTTGAAAATAGAGGTACTACATTTTTCTTGAGCGGTGGTGCTGGAACTGGAAAGACTTTTTTGTATAATGCAATAGCGACAATGTTGCGTAGTCTTGGAAATATAGTTATCACCGTCGCATCTTCTGGTATTGCATCGTTGCTACTTATCGGAGGTCGCACTGCACACTCAACATTTCGTATCCCGTTAGATGTGCATGATAATTCAATTTGTAATTTTAGTAAGCAATCTATATATGCGCAATTATTCAGAAAAACAAAGTTGATAATATGGGATGAAGTTCCTATGCAACATCGCCATTGTGTTGAGTCAGTGGATCGATCGTTAAGAGATATTTGTGATGACAACAGAGCTTTTGGTGGTATTACCGTTGTTCTTGGTGGTGACTTCCAGCAAATCTTGCTAGTCATACCAAAGGGGGTTCGAGAAGAAATTGTTGGAGCCTCATTGAGACGATCTGCATTGTGGTGTTCTGTGAAAGTTTTGATCTTGGACCAAAATATGCGGTTGACTAATTCATCTGTTGAAAGTACAGATTTTGCGAAATTTATTTTGGAGGTATTTATTTAGATACTTGATGCTTTTAATAACCATCATACTATAAATTACCCTTACCTTTAAAATTTTTCTATTTATGTAATAGGTTGGCACAAAGCCTAATGAAGTGGTGGAGCTTCCCTCCCACATATTCCGATGCAAGGATTTAAAAGAATTATTATTAAGAATTTATCCGCAGCTAGACGTTGAGGGTGTGGTGACTCCGGCATATCTGACTGAACGAATAATTCTTTCTGCGCGTAATGATGATGTTAATTTAATAAACACTACTGCTTTACAAATTTATCCTGGACAGCTGATTACATATCTAGCCGCAGACAAACTGGCTGAATCTGAAGAAACTGATCCTGCAATTATAAATCGTTATCCGACCGAGTACATAAACTCTTTGGATCCTCCTGGTTTGCCACCATTTAAACTTGACCTTAAGGACGGTTGTCCAATTATTTTAATGCGAAATATTGAACCTAAAGATGGGCTCTGTAATGGCACCCGACTGATGGTTCTTAGATGTGCATCCCGTGTGATTGAAGCTCAAATTTTGAATGGGGATAAAGCCGGTAGTTTTGTGTTTATTCCAAGAATATCTTTGTCCCCATCAGCTTCAGAGTTACCTTTTCATATGACAAGACGACAGTTTCCAGTTCGTGTAACTTACACCATGACAATTAATAAATCACAAGGACAATCCGTAAAGTTTGTTGGGGTTGACTTGCGTAACCCAGTTTTTAGCCATGGGCATCTTTATGTGGCACTTTCCAGGTGCACATCTTTTGATCGTGTTAGTGTACTTCTGCCGTCTGATTCGAATAACACAGTTAATATTGTTTATCCAGAAGTCTTGCTATGAATCTCTTTGATGACTATTATAAGTAAGTAAACATCTTTCTATTGGCCGTTTGTTGTTGTACTTGATGATTGCTACACACTAATGATTTGTATTATTTTTAATGAAGGGCTACAAGATGTGGACAAGTATTACAATTTATGGCAATGTAAGAAATTTTCTGCCTTTAAAACAAATTTAACTAAAATTTTAACTTTAGTTTGCTAAAATATTGCTTTGTATCTTTTTACAGAAGGATGTTGCACACGATGCTTATTTGTGTGAAACTGTAAGCTGCTAAACATACTTTGTTCTATACTATATTTGGTCTTAGTTGCTTTTAATCGATTTTGTAATTATAGGTTAAATTACTTCGAAACATTAATATATCTGTCAAGTTACGTCCTTACACGAGAATTTGGGGTGATAAGGTATGCATTCCATTAAAGCTGACATCATTTTCTTACTAAGAATTTTTATATTAGTAACTATTTTATTATTATAATTTTTAGTTAGTTGAAAAAGGAATAGTACAAGCAAATGTGACAGGGCTCGATCGCCATCACTAGAAGATATTCCTTGCTGAGCGTGATTGGATACTCAAAGCTCGATCGTCCCCGCTCCCACTTAACAAGGTAAATAAAGTTTCAACTTTAAATTTTTAGTATTATCAATTAAATTATCCCTAACATGTTTATTTTTTTAATTACCTAGGTTATTGCTCATCCAAATGGCACTTCCTTATGGATTCCGATTGAGACTCACTCTCTTTATTATGAGATGCGCAACATGTTTTCTGCTGAAACATGAGAAAGGTAAAAATAGTGAGTTTTATAAACCATCATAACTTTACTTTTTGATTCAACATAAAATTAGTAATTTATTTCTCTACTAAAAGGTGGAATAATATGTTTTGTGTCCATTTAGGAAATTGGGCTTGGAAAGGAGGATCATTACGTTTGGATGCAGATGGGAAGATATGGAATGATCAAAACTAAAACTTTTGCAAGCAATTTTGTGAGAATTATTGTAGTACTCTCGAGTGTTTTTTGCAGTAATCATTTTGCAGTAATCTCGAGTATTTCTTTTTGCAAGCTTTTTGACTAAATCAAGTTTGTTTCCAGAATTTTTGTTGTGTTCATGAGTGTTATGTGCAAGAGTAGATAAAACTGGAATTTTTGTTATCACTCAAGAGTATCAAGTTCATTGGAATATTTGTTGTGACTATAATTTTTGTTGTTTTCATGAATGGTAGCATTTTTGTGACTCCAATTGCCAATGCATAATAATAACTTCTGTTAGCTTAAATTTTTACTGATTAACTTTTTCTGTTAGCATTTTTGAGACGGGGTGACTTCGATTCGACCCATCCGACGGCCGGATATCGAATCGAGCAATGGCAGAGCTCGAGTTGTGCTGTATATTTCTAGATATTTGAATTTGATGTTCTCTTCTTCACATATAGGGTTCACATATATGTATCCTGCAGAATCAAGGATTGAGCAGATAGGTTGGATACCTTCAATTCAAGGATTGAGCAGATATGTAACCGTGAAATCGTTACAGGAAAGCATGTAATTCATGGAAAAGCGAGCAAGGATTTTCAGCCATACATCGTCTTTGGGAATGCACTCAAGAACCAAGTATTGATCCTTTGATATAGTAGACTTTGATCCTTTGCAAATTTGCAAATTGGTATTCGAAATAGTTGATTTGATATAGTTGATTTGCAAATTTACAACCAGATATATTCTTGATATCACTCAAGAATATATATTTTCTGACTCAAGAACATTTTCTGACTCAGATACTCCGGCGTATCTGACTCAAGAACATTTGAAATAGTTGATTTTCAAATCCATGTGATGCAAATCAACTTTGCAAATAGTTCAGAAATTCCATTTTTGGCCATGTTGGAACTTCAGAAATAGTTCAGAAATAGATTGTTTTATAGGGGTAAGTTGATAAATGCATATGACTATGAGAATATATCTTTTTATGATATCAAGATAGTTGCATGTTGAGATATATGGGTGATGGATGGAGGGATGATCAGGTATTGGTTCTAAATTTGAAATGAAATAGGGACTGCTACGATGTCATTGTTGTGGGATGTTCTGATTGTATTATGGAGATAATTTTGGCATTCTGAAGATGATTTTGGCAATAGTATGAAGCAAAGTTATGGGTGGTCTCCATGATTTTGGCAATAGAATGAAGTAAGTTAACTATACTACATGCATATCTTTAAATTATGTGGTCCTCATTAATACATGTATTTGGCACCAGAGTACACCCAAACAGGGATATTACATAGAAAGCTGATGTATATGCATTTGGGTTGTTATTGATAGAGCTCATAAGTGGTCTAAATGCTATTGATATAATAAGGCATGAGAAGCTATATTAACAAGCTTATGCATTCTTTTTCCAGTAACAATGATGTCCATTCAACATTTCCATGCTTTATTTGGCTAACATGCATGGCTATGCCTGTTTATAATTATTTTTTGTTGTGTTATCTTCTCATGAACCTACCAATGCCTACCCATGGGTTATGTATTTTTATTTCCCTTACTTTAATAATGATTTTGTTGATATTGCTTATCTTTACATTGGCATCAATGTATTGCTTATCTTCAACATTTCCATATCTTAATGACCTTATGCATTCTTTAACCAATCTCTTTTCATGGATTATTTCATTTATTACAGCCTATTAACAAGCTTATAATCAAACTGTTCTGATGTAGTGCATGATCCAAAAAAAATTTATCTGTTAATTATTATCATCAATCTTTTTCCATTGCTCGGTTTTGTTATTGTTTCTTACTCATTTCGCAAGATCATTCTTACTGATTCTCAGATTTTATTATTGTTTTTAAAACTTTGTTTGTTTAGTGGACATCATGCTAGCAATTTTTTTACACGGTTTAAAATCAAACTGATTCTACTGAATCTAAAATCAAACTAGCATTTTTTTACACGGTTTAATGCTTCTAATGGTTTGCTTATGTTCTTGCAAGGTACATATGTGAAGCCAGCATAGTAACTGTTTATTTCCCATATGTTCTTGCAAGGTACACGGTTTAACTGTTCTTAAGGGAGCTCTAAGAGGGTTATTAGTTCTTGCAAGGGATTTGTTTATTGTTAGTTCATTATGATTATCTCAAAATTTAAAGGAAATGCAGACAGTTTGTTTGTGAAAATTCCTATATGTCTACATCACGAGAATGGTAAATTTCTTTTCAGAATATTGCCTGCAAGATGTTTGTTACTTTGCTTCTATGAAGAAGGTGTAATTCTATTGTCTCCTATCTTGATTTTTAATGCCAAAATTCAAACCTGAATGAGCCACTTAAAATTCCGATAAACCATGACATGAATAACTCAAGGGATGCACATAACTGAAGTTTTATGCTACTTGGTTATATGTCTACTTGCCAAGTTTTATGCCATTTGAACATTTGATAGCACTTTATTTGTGTATATCAAGTGTACATGCATTTGTTACATGCCAAGTTAAATTACTGATTGCAATTCTTTTCTTCTCCATGATAGGTTTAAGGCTTGGGAAGCCACTGGTATTAGAATCGTACATGTTAAGTGGAAAGGCAGACGAGGTTTCATACAGGTATGTTTCATACACTGTGTGTTTGCTAAGTTCATTAATAACACATGTCTGGTAAGTTCATTCATCTATAAACCAATAATATATGAAATATTGTCTGCTAAACCAATAACAGTTTGACGATGTTTTATTATGAAATTTCAGAGGGATGTGTTATTATGCAGTTATAATTTCAGGTTTATTAGAGTAACCAGTAATATGACATCCATTTTGGATGTTGGGATATTGACATCCATATTTACTCTATAAAGCCAAAATATATGTTGACATTTGGATGTGAATATAATTTCCAGACCTCCAACAGGTGGTATTAGACATCCAAAACCAAAATATGTTGACATTTTCCCAAAAACCCTACGTGCACTCTAATAACATACTCTAATAACCAAAATATATTGACATTTTCCCAACAATATGTTGACATACTCTAATAACCATTATAAAACCAAAATATTTTAACATACTCTAATGACCATTATAAAACCAAAATATGTTGACATTTTCCCAACAACCCGACATGTACTCTTATAACATATTCTAATAACCAAAATATGTTATAAAACCAATATCCCGACATCCAAAATGTGTTATTTGACATCCAAAATATGGATGTCATTATGGATTCATGAAACCAAACTAATAACATTTCAATAATTTCCATTAATGTGTTATCCAGAATGTGTTATCTCATTGAAGTATTCATAATACTTCAATGAGATTACCAGAAATTATTGGATAACACATTTTGGTTTTGATGTTTGGTGAGAAAATTTGGATGGGTATTTGTGCTTCTTCTTTGGTTTTGAAAATTTAGAGGCGGGTTTGTGTTCTTTGATGTTCAAACAACCCACTTAAGGCTTAAGCTCATATAACTCTCACATTTTTTCTTGCTTTATTTAATTTCTTGCGCTTTAAGTATTTGCTAGAATGCTGCACTGTTTCTTTTCATTGTACTCCTATTTTTTATTGTTGTTCATATTTTGTGGGGTTCGCTGAAACAATGTGATCCTGAAGAGGTCCCGTTTGGCAACATGGTTTGGTAGACTCTTGGGCCTAAACTGAGATTTTTGAAACTGGTATTTGTTTGCGAACTAAAGCAGGGTTTCCAAAACTGTGGATGGGAGTTGTCCATCACGTCAAAACAGGTCTGTGGCCGCGTCCGCCGCCGTCGGTGCTGCCTCTGCTGCAGCCACTGCAGTGGCCGCCACCACCATCACAACTTCATGCAGTCAAGTGATGTCTGTGTCCGAGTTCATCTCGCAGTTTGGTACGCATCTAAATATGCACTTATTGTTTGGTGACAATCATCAGTTGTATGATAGTTTGGAATATATT
Source organism: Scilla litardierei (assembly GCA_030789695.1). Classification (NCBI taxonomy): domain Eukaryota; kingdom Viridiplantae; phylum Streptophyta; class Magnoliopsida; order Asparagales; family Asparagaceae; genus Scilla; species Scilla litardierei. The sequence continues at coordinate 18,245,703 of CM061130.1, read as the reverse complement.
GGTGCAGATGAGGCAACGAGGAGAAGGCTCAACAGCCTGAACGAGAAGCTGAGAGGGCTGGAGATGCAGATGGAAGCACTGGAGGCTGAGATGAGCAGAGCCGATGATTCTTCCATGTGGTATTAAATTAGATAGCTTAGTTAGTTGGCATCTAATTCAACTTTGTAGCGTGTTTGAGCATCAGTACAGTTAATATCATATATATGTGTAGAATTAATTATAGAGAGATGTGTATATTTTGATGTATCAGGAGTCTGTTTACATATAATTTGCAGGAATTTGATCGATCGGAGAGCTGTTTAATGGTGTGTTGGGTTGTGGATGACAAGAAGAAATTGGATGGGAAGAAAGTAAGTATTCGTTGCACCGCCAGCATTCATTAAGTCTTTGATGGATTTCGATGGGAAGGACTTGCACGTTTGCTTCGCTCCAACTCCATCGGGGTGGCCGCCCCTCTTCATTAGAGTTGATTTACTGTTTTCTTTGTATTGCTTTGTTGTCTTTGGGGTTAAAAAAATTCTGTGCCGAAATAATGTTGTATTGTGCCTAAATAATGTTGTATTTTTGTTGTTACTCTTTATGATTGGGGTTTGTATGATGTATTTGGCGGTGGTTTGGATGATGAAAACAATTGTGTTCATTTTTTGGGGTAGGTTTGTATGATAAAAATAATCCACTATAAAATAATCGGTAAAGAAAGATTTTGGATTTTTTGTGTGATGTGAATATTTGTGGCGACATACTTGAAAAATAAGCGGGGATTTGTGTGATGTGAATATTTGTGTTCATTTTTGTGTATAAATAATTCTGACAATTTATTTTATGATGTATAAAATAATTGGAAAAGAAAGATTATGGATTTTTTGATTTCTTTTACCGTGTTGGCGATTTCATCATATTTTTTTGTTTAGTCTCTTTTTCTCCATACGGTTGTTTGTAAAATCATAGGATTGAACATCAATTTGAAGTGCTTGGTTTAATGGAGTTTTCTCTTAATAAAATTATTATTCAATAAATAAAAGATGTTTTAAAATCATTGGATGAGAATTTTTTTGAGTTATGATTTCATTTTAGTTATTTGAAAATGATAATTTAACGCAATGAAATAAAAATGGTAGTTTTGTTTTCTATTTTTTGTTAACGACCATTTTATAGTTTTCTAAAACTGGAAAATGATTGAATAGTTATCTTTCAAGTATGTCGCCATTGTAAATTTCTTTGCATCTTAACCATTTATATTCAACTCCAAATTGTTTAAATTTTAATTGTATGCGTCTACATATTCTATACCCAAGTTTTGCATAAGTAAAATTTGAAATATGTAACTATGCTCACTATATCGAAATTATTGTTGGCTGTAGATTTGGACTGATAAGAATACCAGATGGAACGACCATGGGCTTAAATGACTAGAATTCTAAGTTATGGAATTAAAAATACAGTACCTGGTACGAAGATGCAATCTAATTTTCTCATATTTTTTTGAAGAAAACATCACAATTTTATGTCGCTGCTCTCACAATATATGGCTTAAATATGAAACATAGCAATACTAGCGGGCTCTCACGAAATCCTAATTTCTTAATCATTACAAGATTATATATTATTAGTTTGGCCAATCTTGATGTTGTGTAGAAAAATTTTCCATTTTAAGATTACAGTGCGGCTTATCACATCATAGCGGACGAAGGAATAATAAGCTTAACAAAGCTGAGGGTACCACATGAAGCTTCTTTTCAGAATCTATTCCACGAATTCTTACATTAGTCTGATAACATGACAAAAAATGCCAACACAAGCACATTGATCTACCACTGTTTTGATGCAGAAAATTTTGAACTTTCTCTAATTCGCACAATTATATATGATAAGTAGTCGCTTCTTGAGACTATATGATAATGATGTATTCTGTGATCTGCAAACTATTTGTTGAAATTTTGGGTCTTCTCATTAATCATTTGAAAACTAAAATCATTAAACTAAATTTGGGAGGAACTAAGATTTTTGGGAGGAACTAAATTTCTTGGGATGAGCTAAATTTTGGGTGTTCTAAGATTTTGAGGGGGGAATATCGTAAATGAACCGTGCCCTATGGGCACGGGTTATGACTAGTGTGTGTGTGTATATATATATATATACACACACACATACATACATACTAGTTATAACTTGTGCTCGTGGGCACGGTTCGTTTAAGATTTTCCTCCGCGAAATCTTTGTTTACACAAAATTATTTTTATAGCCAAAATTGCGCGGAACAACAAATTAGCGTAAAAATATTTAACGGCATTGGAGGCTTCCGGAAGGAATAAGAAATTTGGCGCGGGCGCCTTCGGCGCGAAACAACCAATTAGTGTAAAAAAAATTTAGCAGGCGGGTGCCTTTGGCACGTGCCTGTGCCCTTAGGCACTGTTCATTTTAGATATTCCCTCAAAATCTTTTTTCTCCCCAAAAATTATTTCCCCTCCAAAATTTAAACGGAAAAAAATTTAGCTTCGGTGCGGGCGCATTCGACGCGGACACGTGCCCTCGGCCATGGTTCATTTAAAATATCCTATCAAAATCTTTGTTCTCCCCAAAAATTATTTTCCCATCCAAAATTTAAACGGACAAAAATTTAGCAGGTGCCTTCGACGCGCACAGTTCATTTAAATTATTTATAACTCAAAAACATGGATCCCATAATTATATACGAATAGTAATTAAAGCGCAATAATAGTTATTTAGTTCCACTAACAATTTTAGTTTATCCAAAATTTGGTTTCCCTACAAATTTTAGTTCCCCTTAAAATTTAGTTCACTCCAGATTTCACCCATCCCAAAATTTAGTACCCCATGAAAATTTAGTTCCACGCGTTGTTAAGTAATTCCACTAAAAGTTATTTAGTTCACCCCAAAATTTAGTTTCTACAGAGAATTTAGTTCAGACAAATATTTTAGTTCCCCTAAAATTTAGTTTCATCCAGATTTAGTTATTCCCAAAAATTTTGTTAGAGTGGTTTCCGATGAAAAAGGAATTTACTGCCAAACCCCCCAAATTCGGTTCCCCGCCAAAACTTTTGAGATGCAAAGTTTCTGGAAAATTATGGGTGAAATTCCTCTTTCGAAATGTTTAAAGAGTACAAAGAGAAGGTGATAGTTATAACTTATTGGTAAAATTTTCAACTTAATCAAAAAAAAAATGTTATCAAACCCTTTCATTCAAGGTCGGATCAGTCTCCACAACATCAGAAAATAATTTAAATATCCCACCAGAAACAAATTGAAATAAAAAATAAACAATTTACTCAAGAAATTTGAACTCCCAAAATCATTTTACCCAACCTGGTCAATGATATCTTCACCCAAATTTCTTGAGTAGATCACACCAAAGAATATTTACTAATTACATACATATTTTATTTTCAAAATTTCAACCCAAAGGATGGTTACTCCCCTGAACAGACTGTCTTGATTATACAATCTCATACAGAAACGATTAAATTTCATCAATCCAGCTGTTACATAGAAATGTGACTTTAAATCAACAGAAAGTCTTGATTATACAAAAATCATCAAATTATTGAAGAAATTTGAACTCCAAAAATCATTTACCCAACCTTTTCCCATTAAATCATGACATCATCACCAAAACTACTAATTACATCCAAAAGCATGAAGCTTCCCAAGCTCCTCATCGTTACATAGAAATGAGACTTCAAGGACAACTGAGGGGACTCCATTGTGATTCTTATAGCTCTTCAACTTTCATCATCGATACGATGTTCTCTGTGAAATTCACCAATGCAGCCTATTTCAGAAAAGATTTAAGAATCAATAAAAGTGTACAATAAATAAAATGAAAGACAAATGATAAAGATGATAAGTGTTTCTCACCGTGAAAGGCTGAAGGGCTATATGAATCACAATTTTGATATTTAAGTAACAAATGAAGCATCATCATTACCCAAAATATTTAATTACTGAAGGGCTATTTGAATCACAATTTTGCTATTTAATTAACAAAGGATCATCATCATTACCCAAAATATTAAATTAACAAAGGAACTACGACAATATTGATTCATTTGTGAAGTATTTTAGAAAGAGTGACTTGTCATGTATGTATATCTTCTTGATTTGTTGTAAGCAGTCATCTTCTTCTTATATATGGCTTTCAACTTTTCCGCCTTTGACATAAATAGAGCTTTCTCCTGTAATTAATAGGAAAAAAAACATAAAGATTCAATTAATGTAAAACATTATTTATAGGAAAATTGTATCAAAAGGGGGGAAACTGAGAGTTTTTGCAGACTGAATATGTTTTTCTTTTCTTATCCGTAGAGAATACAATGAGCACTTTGGGACATGTAGTGCAGATACTATGGCTCTTTGTGGTTTTATTAATTCAATCTAACTATACATCAAGTCTGACTTTAATTTTCACAGTGCAACAACTCTAATCTCTTGTCAATTCCATAAAAGGAATTGACAGTTTGATAAATAGTGATGATCATATTAAGTTTCAAGGTAGGTTCTTTGGCTGAAAACTATATGGTTGAGGAGCTTGGCATTTCAAGGTCCAGAATCAAATCTCTTGGTTCCCCTGATGCATACGCAAGAGCGCTTGAGCTTAGTCCAGATGGTATCAGCCCGATACGGAGAAGAATATCAGGGAGTGTTACTAATTCAAGTTTTGCTAAGACTGAAACAGAAAAGAATAATTTTTCAGTCAAATAATGAAAATATTCAACCCAAATATTGTTGAGAATTCAATCAATTTTTCAACATTTCATATTTGTCAATATAAAATTGGCATCAAATTGAAGATGGTTTTTGGTGAAAATGCATGGTTGCTTACAGAATAAGTGAAAGACACAGGTCGACCATCTTCAAAAGGAACTTCTCCTTGAAAGAGCCTTGTTGCAAATGACTCATTTTCTCTGAAACTTCCTTTGCATGTGAAGTTTGCTCCTCCACTATAAGATTCAGCTTCGAAAATGGCAATTGCAGAGCTTCAACACATGTAAGGCAAAACATATTGTAGGACACAAATATCAAATAGAGAAGGGGATTTACATATATAACTGCTACATGTGCAAATGAATCAACAAATGCACACTCACTAAATCATATCTTCAAATGGATGATATGATAGATTAGCATGTTCATACTGTTTGTTATGAATACACATATAAGTTTCATGTTCTTTGAAGAAAAATATCTTGCTAGTCTAGAGACATGCAATAGATTTACAATATGCAGAAATATTTATTTTCGCAGCTAAATAAAATAAACATCAGAATTTAAATGAATCAAGTTTCAATATGTAATGGAGTCTAAGGAGTTTATAACATATCCAATCGAGTATAAATAGGAATATGAAATTTCCATACATAAGGATCATGATCTTCAATAATAGTTTATCCTTATGTATGGATCGATATGAAACTTATATGACACTTATTTGACCTATGCAAAACTGCAAATAGGTCCATTATGACAACAGATCCATAAGTAATCATGTGACCATAACCAAGAAGCAGGCTAGTTCTGGGTTACATGTGGATCCATAAAATCAGAATCAGCCACTCAACAAAATCACAATCAAAGTGGATTCAATAACGGGTAGTAAATGATCTCTGTGTTACATGTAAAGCCGGTATTTAACTTTGTTTAAGAAGACAGCCAGGATAACTTATCATCTAACAATTATATATGTGAACAGTGGGATTTAAACATGGGTTAGACAATAAGATTAAAACCATTTAAATTTACAAAAGTTATTAATATATAGGAATAGCCATAAGAGTTTATTGAATAGTAGTCATTATTAAACAATACAGATAATTCTTCCATTTACAATAGATCACCACTCTTCTTATGCAAAATTTCTAGGTTTAGATACATCTAGCTTCTGTAAGGAAGCTTTTTTCTCCTATATTATTATAAATTAAAAACTTTTGGACACTTTCATCAAAAACTTCCATCAATTATCTCTAAATTAAAGATTATATATAAATTAAAGAAAAGGACACTTTCATCCGAAAAATGTCATGACATGCAAGTGGCAAATGATCTAACCGTGAATCAATGGATGGTAGTTGTAATAGAATTTTGGTAAAATTTTTCCGCATCTTTGAAATTTTTTGGAAGGTTGTAGTAGTTTAGAGATGATCCAAATAAGTTCATGGTATTTTAGGTTAAAGTACTCAGATTTCATTGTTGTATAAGCAGACTGAATATGCAAACTGACAAAAATCCTTAAAATCAACCATGCATCACATGTTTACTCATATTGATAAATATGTAGTTAACATCAATGATCTATATCTAAGAGATCTGATAACTAATAACACCAATAAAAGAAACAAAAGAACAATGATGCAGGAAACAATCAAATCAAAGGGGATCTAAAGCTGAAAAAAACCTGAAAGACCCTCTCATCAAACTGGCCAAGGGAGATTTGGAGGGCATTGTATGCCCCATCATTGAAAGCCCAAGTCCTATAGACAGTTAGGTGCATCTTTGCAGCAGACTAGACCATTGCCCTTACTCTTGGCCTGCTGAACTCATCCACAGCCTGATCCATTAGCCACCATGAGTTCCACCCATTCACATAGAATGGCTCGCCATCCACAAAGAACTGGCTCCCATTCCTTATCAAAATAACCAAAACTGTTATTACAATCTTCAGTATATAATCTATCTGGTTTAGTACCAGTCTGGTTTAGTGCATACCGTCATATATCTAATTATAGATTAGAGGGATCTTAATCATAGTAAGCTTGATAAACACAATTATATTTCATATATCCTTTTATAGATTAGAGGGGTCTTAACCATGGTAAGCTTGATAAACACAATCATATTTATAAGACCAGGCAATGAACATCATATAGTATATATGGCATGCTCTGTCTTTTTTGGTTTCTTCCATTTGAATATATGGCTTGCTTATAAAAGCACAGACTATCAACATAGTGAGTGCTAGACTTCAGCCCAGATCACTTGCAGATGTGGTATCAAACAGCCAAATTAACATTTCCAGAAGCATAAAAGGGAAAAAGGCATAGAATCTAAATATGTGTTGTGCTTATTTGCATACCGAAATAACCATACACAGCTCAAATATATACTTACATGTATTATAAGCACATGAGAGTTGACTTGTCGTATTTTATCGATGTTCTGAATATAAATCAACAGACTTGCTCAATCACGATTTGAGATATACTAATATAGTTATGAAAGAAAATCAATGCAATGCAAAATTTAGACCAAGACATCCCTACAGATGGTATAATAAAAAATTTTAGGTGCAAATAATTGAAACAAAACTTACTTGGTACACATCAAACCAAAATGTCATCTTCACATGATACACCACTCTTATGCCTGAGAAAATAGCACCATGAAGAACGACGCCTCTGACTTTCTGCAAGCGGGCAGCCAAGTGAAGCGTCGGTCCACTACCAACAGATTGACCATATAATATCAGATCCTCTTGTCGTGTACCATAGTCTTTCGTTAGACAATCGTAAACAGCTCTATGTCGTAGTATGTATTAAGTTCTGATGGCTATGCGAAGGATGAATGGTTTCAAAGAGGAAAGGAACAAATTTGAGGCTGAATATTGCATTCTAATAAAGGGCAGAATCGATGATGTATAAAGAAGCTCAATGTAAGATTAAGCATTCTCAAAAACTTCCACATATTATATGTCATATAATAAAATGATTCAATTGGTGTAAGATAGAATTTATGCAAATTTATAACATCTGTCAATGTTGGCCAAGGAACTGAAGCTCCAATATGTATACTGTCAATCACATGGCTACACGTAAAAGTATTGAATTAAACTGCCAAAATCTAACGAAACCTATAAATATGCTCAATTTGAACTTTCTGCATGTAAAGAATACATGGCATGAATTGATAGAAATGCTAGGTAAAATAAATTACTTTTAGCTGAACATAACATGTTATGTGTATTTAGACATGTGTTGCCATATAGTTCAAACTTCAAACACATTCAGCAAGGACCTTCACAAAGTACCTTTTGTCAGCTATCAAAATAACCAAAATTGTCATTACAATCTTCAGTATATAATCAGAACATCCAACATGCAAATGACTGAACAAATTAAGTAAGACTTACATGAATTCTATTGCATTCCATAAATCCACATATGTAAGCATTGCATTTTATAGCAAGAACCTATATCATCTAATTCCAATTACCTGTAACTTGTAACATTAATGCAACTGAATTCCAGTAACATGTAAGTAATAGAACCATGGATTTATAGGAATGCAATACATATCTATTATACATTATCCTAAAACACGACATATACACATGACAGTTATATTATATAAAAAATATGCAAACACACATATATACATAACACAATACCAATAGCTTGAAACACATGACATTGAAGTGAATCTTTAAGAAACAATACAGTACAGATCTCAGTCATATCCCCAATTAATTCAGAGAGAGCTCTTAATAGAGGAACTATATCCAGTCTGATCATCATAAAATTTCGACTACAACATCTCACCCCCATACTTGTCTAAGCTCTTAGCGATCGAAATCACCTGAAGTAAGTACGCTCATAGGAATAAACCCACTTTCGACAGCCTGAAGCGGTGCCGTTCGTCTTCAGCTTGTGAGCTTTCCCCCACTTTTGAACGCCACCGTTCCTCTTCAGTTTCTACCTCTTAGCTCTTTATAGATGGCAAAAACAGACACCGATAGATTACAAAATTTGCAAGTTGGGATGAAAAATGCTACAACAAAAGCATACAATCGACTTACCAGCTTGATGATAGACGACTCGTCCACTTTCTTCATCTCGACAACTTACTTCCATAATACCTTGCGATTTGGTGGTTTTTTCCACTCTTGCATTCTTCGGTTTCTCTTCAAACACCGTTTTCTCAATTTCTCTTCAGTTTCAGCTTCTCCCTCTCAGCTTCTGGCACAACGACGTCAAATATCAAGGTACGTAGAATAATGAGCATGATATATTCTTGAGAAAAATTACAAAGAATCACTACAAGCTCACACAAAATACCTCTACATCTTCTTTCATTCTTTCTGTATACGTTCTCGAGCCTTCTTTTCGTTTTCTTCCGTATGCTGAAAGCGACAAACCCCCTGCTCAAGCATACTCAGGGGATCAATATGCCATGTAATGGCCTTAAGATGGATACATGAACACAATTCTGTAACACATATAGGCAAAGGTAGCTTAGCACATTGGGATAAGTTGCAAAAGTAAAGCTAGTCACGTTTTATGTACATGATTGGGGCAATTCACATTGCTAGTGCAGTAGTTCTGGTCGAGTACAATCGGATTCTGGACGTTCTTCATTACTACATGCTGGAACATAACTCAACTTATGAATCCGTTGCTGGGCTTTCCCCATGTTTTGATTCTTAGACCGTTTTGGGTGCCGGTGAAACTACTGACTTTACGGTTATGTTCTGCACTCCATGCTCCCTCGGTGTTTCACCTAAGCTCCCAATGCTGTGTGTCACACGTTACTTATGGTGACAAATAACATCCTCAAAATCAATCACAAAACAATAAAAATAAAAACTTTCCAATCCACACATCAGAATTTTCAGCAACCAAATCATCAAAATAAGCTAGCATGCACAAAGAACCCAGTTCCAAAATGCAAAATGATGTTGTGATGATTTTTATTTCCTTATCTCATAATGAACTCAAATCCATATGAACTCAAATGTCACCCAGTTCTAATAAAAATCAAAGCACTCGGTTTCTCGCTCTGTGATGATTTGAGAGCAGTGGAACCAAATCCATACACTACATGTGATCAGGCTCAAAGCACCCAGTGGCAAAATTGTACTCAAAAATCTATCACATTGATCCAAAATGATGCCATGACTGCCCTGCTGTTGGCTTCAAAATGATGGAGTTCATGCTTCAAAAAATTTTTACCATGCTGTTGTAGGAGCCAACTGGAGATGATGGCTTTGCTATGGAAAATATCACAAAGCCTACATCACAAAGCATAATGTCATTATCAGTTGAAACTGTCTCATTCATCGAATTCTCAATCTCGCATACCTTGTTCTTGATTGGCCCAAGAATTCTAGGAGGAAGCTGCTATCGCTCCGACCAAGTTATGCCACCATCCGTCAATCTCTTCATTCTGTATGATGGTAAAAAGAATCAAATGCAATAAGGCAAATCCATTAAGTTCTTTTGGACATGCACATATAAACAAACAAGCTTACATTTAAAAGTTGTCCAAAATATGAAGTATATATTATCTCTACTTTTCACCTATTGTCTTCTTCCATCATATTCCAATTCTCACACATGACCAAATTTTGACAATAAATAAATGAATGTCAAGGATGATGAGAAAAGTAAAGATTCATATGATATCTACCATTATGACATGAATAGGGCTGCTATTCAGCAAATAAATTTACATTTTTTTAATACTGAGCTTATGAGAAACTTCATGCTAACATAAACATATAACATAGATGGATGGTCCAACATCACACTGATGGAATACCTACATTACTTAAGCAAAGAACTTTGAAAATATCACAAAGTTGCTTCAATTCGTTATCTACCATAGCAAGATGGAGTAATTATATAATTATACATCTGATCTCTTACTGTATATGTAAAATTAAGTCCCAATTATAAGCATACATAAAGAAATTAGATAACAAAATTATGACTCATACTCTATATCTCTTCTGTTCTCTAAGACCATAATTCCGTCAAAACTTCTATTAGAACTTTACAAAAGGAGTGGAATATTTTTGGTTATAAGGAAGAGGAAACAGAAAAGTTTTATGCATAAGTGATAGCATTTTAATACCAAAACACTGTCTTAGACACTTCTTCCACCAATTTCTTTCTCATTCTTAGAACCAGCTTCAAAAGGGCAAATTGAAAGTTTAAATATCTCCTCTTTAATTCAAACCATCACGTTAGTGATCTGACTAAGAATGTGATTTACATAAACAATGGATGCAAAACCAAAGGGTTTTTCGTCAACTCAATTCTAGATGGGCCATAGTAATGTTGTTCATGTTTTCTTCCTTCCGAATTCTAGTTGACATCACAATTTTCCTTTACTTCCTAATCAAGACAACAAACAAAGTTAGAAGAAAGAAAGTTAGACAGATGACCACCCCGTGTTTTGTGAAACAGTGATTAGCAGTTTGTTGGATCAACATGAGTTAATATCTCCTAGTACAAAGAAAGTTAGAAAGATGCATGAATTTTAACTCAGCTATTCAACTAAACGAAGTTTACAATTTGAGTATAAAATACAAAACAATCTCCACTAAGCATCACATGTAATCTTATCAACATGTATCAATGTTCTTGTGGAAAATTAACTAGAGTAAAAATTATAAGTAGACCTACATTCTTTATTTCCATTAGATGTATTTGATATTGGCATTTGATTATATGGGCACTGAAGTTAGGCTTCCATTTGATATTTCTCTAAGCATAATATGAATGCATATACCATATAGTTGACCATCTAAGTGAACCATATATCCTACAGTTTCGATGAATGTTTCTTGTGCATGCCATATTATTAACTCCCACATTCTGCATCAAACTTTTTTACTTTCGGATAAGCTACACAAATATTCAGTGTGCAATTCAAAAACCTAATATTGCTCTACCAGTTTCACTACACTCCAAAACTACTTGCCTGCATATTGAACATGTACCCTTACAATGAAATTATACTCAATGCAGTTTGATACACACCACACAATATACTAACTCATCGGCTACCATAATTCATCATTTTCACGATGGAGCTTAACAGATAGGAAAACATGAACCATGTATCAACAAAGGTGCTCCAACTGCTTGGGCAGCAAGAGCGCAGCCTTCAGATCATTAAGCATCAACGTTATGCCAATCTTTAATTCAAATCAAACACTACAACTTGCCAAGTCCAGCCTGTTAGTTCCCCGTGCACCTCCCCAATGCTTAGGCTAGGTACACAACACCACATACAATGCGCAAAAATGGTGACCAAACAATCCCAAGCCCGAATTCCACCGAGATATCACCTAGGCACAAAACCAAACACCTCACGGGCATAATAGAGAGTTGTCACCAACTACCAACTCCCTAGACGATCTTGTGATAGATAATGTAAGCACACAAATATAATATGAAATTAAGAGAAACACAAAAGAGACGGAGATTTACCCCGATTCAGTTTTGAACAACCTACATCCAGCATACAATGCACCCGGTTTCACTACTGATCAAGCAAGGTATACATCGACCCCATCATCTTCCTCCACAATGAGAGAATAGCTCCAAGCAAAAAGACCTAACCCTAGATCTCTCACCAAGCTCACACACTCTCAACCAAGTGGGAATCCTTGATAATAAAGCCCCTACAACATAGAGAGCTCCTTAAGGAACCAATCCCACACCTAGCTAGATCACTCCTTGGTAATATAGCTCCAAACTAGGAAAGCTACCTAAGGAACTCAAGATATACAAGCTAGAGGAAGAAAGAAGACACACACCATGGATCTCCTCCAATCTCAGATCCAATCTCTCCTTTTGGCTCTGCAAGAGAGAATGGCGGCATGCTCTTGTTTTTCCCCTCTCTGGAAAACCCAATAAGAGCCTCTTTGGAAATGGCCGCTAGCTTCACTGGAAAACTGAGAGAGTTTTTATTTTTCTGGCTTCTGGACCTAAACAAAATGCAGCAGCTCTCTGTCTTCTACCAAATGAAAACCAAGAAGGCACATGACCTTCAATCCCCAACAATTTTTTCGACAGGCAACCAAAGGAAAGACACCCAAGGCCTTAAATTACTAACAGCTATGGCATGTAGGAGGTGGCCCACGTGCTGTGCAATGTTGAGTATTGGTGTTTCATACCAATCTTATTTTGATGATGATCACAATATTATGTTGTTGCTAATGACTCTCATGTTTTAGTCTCTTAGTTTTATTTCAAGTATATCTTTCTTGGAGACTAATCACTTGGTGCAAGGATGGACATCAAGTGAAGAAGAACCATTGCTTGGACTCAAGGAGTGCCAAAGCTTGGAGATGATGGAAAGCAATCAAGGCATCAAGATTGAAGACTTAGACTCTAAGGAAAGCATTGTAATCCATGTAATTTACTTTATTGCTTTCTCTCTCTTTTGAGTCTAGGATTAATGTAATGCCTTGTTAAATGGTTTACTCATTCATGCATATGCATTTAACCATCTTAGTAAGCCTTAGGATTATCATAAAATCCAACCCAATAGGTTCACGTTGTCCAAAGACTCATTTGGAGTCTCTGGCTTTCCATCAGTCGCCTGCTGAAGGAAACACAGTCGACTGGGTGATTTCCAGTCGCCTGTAGATCATTTTACAGTCGTCAGATATGCATAACTCAAGTCAACATTTCAATTGAGTCAAATTTGAGCTTTACGCATAGTCGACTATTGGTCAGTTTACAGTCGTCTTTATATTTATAGTCGTCTGTAAATTGGTCATCAATCGCCTGAGTAGCGTAAGTGCAATCTCTGCATCTCTCTGTCTTTTCTCCATCTTATTCAGCAGACGACTGATTAAGGTTTTACAGTCACCTGACTAATAGACAGTCAACTGTAATATTGACATCAGTCGCCTGTGTGCTTAACTAGAGAAAGAGTGCAGCTCTCTGTTTTATTCCATCTCCTGCAGCAGTTGCCTGCTTACGGATTTACAGGCGTCTGTCCTGTTCTCAGTCAACTGTACTGTCTTTATCAGTCGACTGTCCTGGCTTAGATTATAGCCGTTGGATATTTTCTATCCGTTGATCATCAGTCGACTGTTCCTGTCGTTTTTGCCCTGTTTCTAGCCGTTACAGAATCGATTCTTTGGCTATTTTCTAGGGTGTTGGGGTTTGATATAGGGCTCCTATATATATGAGTGTGCTGCCATCTCTTATCCTTCTTGATGTTATTGAATATCTCAAGAGATCTATTAGCAACTCACAAACTCCCTCAATTCCCTCTCTAGAGCTCTCATTCATCTTCATGCATTGAAGACCAGCTCAAGGGAATTCATCCAAGTGCTTTCAAGCATATCTCAACACTTGGATATCATCTTCCATGCCTTGCATTCATTCATGAGTAAGCATCTCAAGGCATATGTAAGAGTATTTATTTTTCTTGGTGATTTTGTGTCTCTAATTCTCTTTGTGGGAATTAGATCGTTCTCTCTTTGTGGAAGTTATCTCTTTGTGGGATTAGGATATTCTCTTTGTGTGAGTAACTGACGTGCGTTTATATTTCATATATTTACGCACGTTTTCTTCCGTGTTTTTCCCGTATTTTGCCGCCGTCTTTTATTCGTTTTCGAGTGTTTTCTTGTTTTCTTTCACTTTTCTTTGTTTATCCGTGTTTGCAGGAGATTGACCGTGTATGGGACATAAAACGATGATATCATGAGTCCCCGGAGCAACGGGAGGGGTCACGCGTGATCCAGGGGGTCAAACGACCAAGATTGCCACTTTTCAGCCCCCACCCGATCGGTTGGACACAGCCAACCGATCGGGTGATGCACGCGTGCACGACCCGGACTGAAGTTGGAGCAAAGTGCAAAGTCAACCGACCGGTTCGCCGACCGGTTCATCCCAACAAAGTTCTCGGGAAGTTGGAGCTTAATTCCAACCGATCGGGTGATATCTCACCCGATCGGTTCATCTGAAGCTGAAGTTTCCCAAACGACGACCCGGTCATGCCACCCGTTCTCCTCAGCGACCGGTTGAAGCTCCCGAAGCCCGACGACCAAAGCAACAAGCGGCTCACCCGATCGGTTGATGTTTCAACCGATCGGGTGGCCTTTTCTTCCGCTTTCGCGCACCGCTGCTCATTCATTGAAGATCTTCTACCATTCCAGAAGGATTTTGGGTGATCTCTTATTTTTCTAGCGTCGGCATCGTCGTTAGCTTTCCAACGATAGGTCGCATGCCCAAATCCGATTTTTCTAGATTTTTCTGGAATTTTCTAAGCGCAGCTATGTGCTGAAACTGGCTGCAGTCTGGAATTTCACTTCAACCGATCGGTTGACTTGTCAACCGACCGGGTGAGACCTGTTTCTGCGTATCTGAGCTCTCTGTTTGTTCCACCCGATCGGGTGAGTTTTCACCCGATCGGGTGGGCCTTTTTTGACAGTTTTGAACCCGACCCAAGAGGGTTTTTGAGGGGTTTTAAATAGGGGTTGGGGGCACGACTTGGAGAGGACTCTCCTCTAGTTTTTAGGGCTTTTTCAGCCCCTTTGTTGGGAGGATTAGGGTAGGTTAGATTAGGTTTTATCTTCTAATAAATCTTGTAATGGATTGAAGACTCAATTGCAAGCTAAGTGTTTTCTTCTCTCATTTTCTATTGTTTTGTGTTGTTTTCATTGTTGCTTCATGATGAATGTTTGTATGTCTTTTGTGTTGTTTGTTTATATGTTTTTCATCATGGAGTAGTATTGATGAACCCTAATACGGGTTAGGGTAAGATTTATGCTTGGAAATTTACATTAGACTTGGTTGCATGGCACGTGTTCGATGAAATGTGTCAATGGGGATTTCTAGCAATCTGGGTCCAATTCGTACGACGACACACTAGATGTGTTGGGGATTGGGGTCCGGTGCTTGTCCTGTCAAGATCCGCTTCGATGTATTGCTAGAAATCACATTTGACCTATTTGGCCATTAGGGTTACGCGGGGGTGTTTCATTGTCATTGGCGGGAGAAAGACCGCCCCTGACCGTCGGGCCAAGGGGGAATAAACTTGGCGGTTGACCCCCTAGCCAAAGCTCACGCCCCCAGCGTAGACATCGAGTCCTCGCGCGCGGGAGCGGCTTGGACGAAGTGTTGGGAGATATCATTGTGGCCTTAATGCTCCCGGTTGCGGAAGGTGTTTATGGACACGGGAGTGCCCACCGTCTGGAACCGGGTAGGCCTAGCGTGCTTGGCACCGACCGGAATATCGGGCCATGGACGCTAGGTACCACCTTTTGGGGCAATGTCTCACCCTGGATCAAGTCAAATGCCAAGTGTCATGAGTGCTCTAGCCCGTGTTAGTGGGGATTCATTTTGTGTCATTTTTATTTCTTTCTTTTATTTCTACACTTCCACCCATATCATCCGCGTAGTTAGCACACGACCTAGGCGAGGCTAGTAGCCACTCAAGCCATCCACCTCCCTGTGTTCGATATACCCGCACCCTACACTAACCGTGCACTTGCGGTAAAACGACACCGCGCCCAAACCGTAAACGGGGCGCCGGTCAAGTTTTTGGCGCCGTTGCCGGGGAGGCGTTCGGTTTGATATTAGCTTAGCTTGGGTTCGTTAGTCTACGCATAAAAACACAAAAATTTCTTTTTCTTTTTATATAAAAAAAATATATTCAATAACCAAGAAATTTTTCCCCCATTGTTATATTATCTTTTTGTTATTTTCTTGTGCTATTGACGCTCCTCTCTAGTTTTCTTATTTTTGTTGTCCAGGTATCTTTGGTGTAACCATGTGGAGATCAAATTTCGATGCTCAGATGAGAGGCTACAATCCCTATTCATTTTTGGTTTGTGAGACTTGTGGGATGGCGGGGCACGTGTATTATGATTGCCTTGAGAGCATCCCCCCACACCAAGGCCATACATTTTCCCACAACCATAACCCAAACACCTCCCATCCATTTCCTCAGCCTTATATCCCTCCACCACCACAAGAAGAATCAAGTCTCGTATCTCTCCTTGAAGGTGCCTTGTTTAATCAAGGCCAATTCTTACAAAACGTGATGTCACCAACTACCGAGACTACGCCAAAGAGAGGGGATGAAGGAGAGGATATACCTACTTTCATGGTTGAGACTACCATGCCGTCGGCCACAATAGACACATCTCATGCCGACCCCCCATTTTTCCATCATTACCACTTGGATGACGAAGCATTTTTTGATGATGATAGTGAGGATGGGGAGATGTCTCTAGGATCTGTGGGAGAGACTTGTCATCTCTATTTGGAAACCCCATATGAGTCCTATGAGAGCACCGAGGAGACCACAGAGCTTATGCATACCGGCGAGGAGGATGTGCGTGAGGACGACGACACCACGACCACTTACGAGGGGTCCGCTCCACATCCACCTCCACAGCCATCTCTGTCACAGCTTCCTCCTTGGTCGGTGGTCAACCATGAGGATGTCATTCAGGACATCGAGCAGATGGAGAAGCATGAGCATATCGTCGAGGAGGATGTGCATGAGGGCTTGGATACGATCGTCCACTTCATGGAGCCCGAGCCACATCTACCTCTACCGTCACGCTCCACTTCTTCTGCGGCTGAGCATCTACTTGAGCATATTGCCCCTATTCAGGGAGATTTTCATACTCGCTCTCACTCCACTTTTGAGTCTCGCTTTTCACTTCCTATTTCTTTAGACTCGTATATATTTGACATACCATATCTCTCGCAGGACACAGGATCTACTTCCCCTGAGGTATGCTGCGGTGTGTCACCACCTGGAGAGCCACTTCTCATGGAGAGCAAGGATTTGGTCGTCGCTAGTATAGAGGATAGCGACCCATTCTCAGGGAGTATTCGTCACACTTTCACTATTTTTCAATCTTATTTTGACGATTATCTCTGGGATACTTTTATTTTGGGGAAAGATTTTTTGCCATGGACTAATGCACCTCGTCCTTTGCAGGTCGCAGGTGGACACCTACGAGGGATGCTTGGAGGTGCATTGCTTGGGTCCATTGGCACACGTGGCACAGCGCTTCTGGCGGAGCCACAGAAGGAGCAGTTAGAGCAGCTACCTGCCCCACTCCAGATCTTGGATCCGCCTATGCTCAGGTGTATCCTAATCCAGTAGTGTAAAAATTTACCGCTTTCTAGTTTAGATTTGAATAATCTCGTCTCCTCTCATTAGCAAGGGGAGCGTATCTAGGATTTGCTTTTGCATCATAATAACCCTTCATGTCGTGCCCTTCTATCATTTCACCCCCACATCCTCTTCAGAGGAGAACGAGCAGACTGTCTCTCCTGCATTCTGATTTCTTTCTTTTCCGATTTTCCTCGAGCATATTTCTGCATCACATTGATCATATCATTTTGCTAGCATTGTCATGTTCAGCTTGGGGGAAATCGATTTGTGTGCATGTTTTCGTGTGTCTTATTTTTTAGTTTCGCTCATGTGTTTTTCGTGTTTTTCATATTTTGTGTCGGTGCACAACTCCCCCCCATTTTCATTGCCCTCCCGTATTCACTACTATTGCATTGAGGACAATGCAAGTTTTAGCTTGGGGGAGTCGCACTTCGTGCGTCATTTGTCCTTTTTTCTTCGCTATTTGAGTCGTTTTTCTCCGTCTTTTTCTTTTTTTTCTTTTTCTTCTCTTCTTTTGTCCTCCCTCCTAGAGATAACCCTATATGATGAATTGCCACAAACTGCACACACACCTAGTATGGCCTAGATAATCACACTCACTAACTCTTGGAAGCCGAATCCCATTGCATTTCACGCTTCGTGGGTCCACTTTGCTTTTATGTGAGTCGTGTGTCGTATCTAGCTTATAGTGTGCTTCTACTTTGTGATGTTGATTTATATACCTACCCTTGGTTGACCCCTAGATTATCATGCTTCGATGTTGAATATGCGGTATTTGCCTCTAATGTCTGCTTCTATATGCATGCTATATATATCGTATACTTCATTTCGCATGTGTCGGGATTCCACAATTAAGGACTAGGATAACCCATTTAGCCTATGCTCTGATTAGCGAGAAATATCTCCTTTGTCCAAGTGTTTAGATTCCGATTTCTTTTTTGTTTTACTTGGTGCAAATC
Organism: Scilla litardierei; assembly: GCA_030789695.1. Lineage (NCBI taxonomy): Eukaryota > Viridiplantae > Streptophyta > Magnoliopsida > Asparagales > Asparagaceae > Scilla > Scilla litardierei. The sequence continues at coordinate 18,226,849 of CM061130.1, read as the reverse complement.
CCCTCGTCGTGTACCGTTCTCCCACTTGGGAGAGTACACATGTATATATCCCAATATCCAAAAATCCAAAAAAAAGGAGAAAAGAAAAGAAAAACCCAAAGAGAAAAGAAAAAAATATATGTATAGCCAAAAAATCCAAAAAAAATACAAATACCCAAAACCCAAAAATTCCCGTGTGAATATTTTCCTACTTGTCGAGAATAAAGGGAAGGCGAGAATTTGCACCGAGTGTTCTTCTCCACATCATCTCAACCCCCATCGTTTTCGAAAATACTTGGCTTAGGAACTTTTTAGCTATTATCTAGGCTATAGTGTGGTGAATTCCTTAACCCTAGTTGTGGAGTCCCTAACGCATGATATGTTTCGATTCTCTCTCTATTCTCATGCATGCTTGAACCATATATTCACCGCTTAATTCAATTCGAATCGATATTTGGGACATATCTTGGATTTGTGTATATCGAGCTTTATTGCACAATGTAGATAGTGACACCGTTTGCTAGCACACGACCACGCTCGCTCGCGCTTCACCGCGTGAGCCCACGGCACTTGTCTGGACTCGTACTCCTTGGTTTAGTGATGTGATTTGGCGGTTGCTTGCTTGGTGTGTCGTTTTTGATTTTGTTGGCCCTGACGGGCGATCTAGGATATTGAGTTCTCCTTTTCTCTCTTTCTCTCTATTTTCTCCCCCCGAGCTCCTACTCTCACTCGTCTTCCTCGAGGACGAGGAAGAGTTCAGCTTGGGGGATTTTGACGTGCGTTTATATTTCATATATTTACGCATGTTTTCTTCCGTGTTTTTCCCGTATTTTGCCGCCGTCTTTTATTCATTTTCGAGTGTTTTCTTGTTTTCTTTCACTTTTCTTTGTTTATCCGTATTTGCAGGAGATTGACCGTGTATGGGACATAAAACGATGATATCATGAGTCCCCGGAGCAACGGGAGGGGTCACGCGTGATCCAGGGGGTCAAACGACCAAGATTGCCACTTTTCAGCCCCCACCCGATCGGTTGGACACAGCCAACCGATCGGGTGATGCACGCGTGCACGACCCGGACTGAAGTTGGAGCAAAGTGCAAAGTCAACCGACCGGTTCGCCGACCGGTTCATCCCAACAAAGTTCTCGGGAAGTTGGAGCTTAATTCCAACCGATCGGGTGATATCTCACCCGATCGGTTCATCTGAAGCTGAAGTTTCCCAAACGACGACCCGGTCATGCCACCCGTTCTCCTCAGCGACCGGTTGAAGCTCCCGAAGCCCGACGGCCAAAGCAACAAGCGGCTCACCCGATCGGTTGATGTTTCAACCGATCGGGTGGCCTTTTCTTCCGCTTTCGCGCACCGCTGCTCATTCATTGAAGATCTGCTACCATTCTAGAAGGATTTTGGGTGATCTCTTATTTTTCTAGCGTCAGCATCGTCGTTAGATTTCCAACGATAGGTCGCATGCCCAAATCCGATTTTTCTAGATTTTTCTGGAATTTTCTAAGCGCAGCTATGTGCTGAAACTGGCTGCAGTCTGGAATTTCACTTCAACCGATCGGTTGACTTGTCAACCGACCGGGTGAGACCTGTTTTTGCGTATCTGAGCTCTCTGTTTGTTCCACCCGATCGGGTGAGTTTTCACCGATCGGGTGGGCCTTTTTTGACAGTTTTGAACCCGACCCAAGAGGGTTTTTGAGGGGTTTTAAATAGGGGTTGGGGGCACGACTTGGAGAGGACTCTCCTCTAGTTTTTAGGGCTTTTTCAGCCCCTTTGTTGGGAGGATTAGGGTAGGTTAGATTAGGTTTTATCTTCTAATAAATCTTGTAATGGATTGAAGACTCAATTGCAAGCTAAGTGTTTTCTTCTCTCATTTTCAATTGTTTTGTGTTGTTTTCATTGTTGCTTCATGATGAATGTTTGTATGTCTTTTGTGTTGTTTGTTTATATGTTTTTCATCATGGAGTAGTATTGATGAACCCTAATACGGGTTAGGGTAAGATTGATGCTTGGAAATTTACATTAGACTTGGTTGCATGGCACGTGTTCGATGAAATGTGTCAATGGAGATTTCTAGCAATCTGGGTCCAATTCGTACGACGACACACTAGATGTGTTGGGGATTGGGGTCCGGTGCTTGTCCTGTCAAGATCCGCTTCGATGTATTGCTAGAAATCACATTTGACCTATTTGGCCATTAGGGTTACGCGGGGGTGTTTCATTGTCATTGGCGGGAGAAAGACCGCCTCTGACCGTCGGGCCAAGGGGGAATAAACTTGGCGGTTGACCCCCTAGCCATAACTCACGCCCCCAACGTAGACATCGAGTCCTCGCGCGCGGGAGCGGCTTGGACGAAGTGATGGGAGATATCATTGTGGCCTTAATGCTCCCGGTTGCGGAAGGTGTTTATGGACACGGGAGTGCCCACCGTCCGGAACCGGGTAGGCCTAGCGTGCTTGGCACCGACCGGAATATCGGGCCATGGACGCTAGGTACCACCTTTTGGGGCAATGTCTCACCCTGGATCAAGTCAAATGCCAAGTGTCATGAGTGCTCTAGCCCGTGTTAGTGGGGATTCATTTTGTGTCATTTTTATTTCTTTCTTTTATTTCTACACTTCCACCCATATCATCCGCGTAGTTAGCACACGACCTAGGCGAGGCTAGTAGCCACTCAAGCCATCCACCTCCCTGTGTTCGATATACCCGCACCCTACACTAACCGTGCACTTGCGGTAAAATGACACCGCGCCCAAACCGTAAACGGGGCGCCGGTCAGTAACTCTCATTGTGGGAGTGTAGTGTCCTAGTGTAGGGCTAACCCTAATTCTCTGAGTGGGAGTTAGTGATTCTCTGTGTGGGAGTCTTGATCCTCGTGTAGGATTGGTTGGGTCCTTGTGTAGCGCATAAACCATCTTTGTGGGGTATCTCCTTGTGAGATTTGTATTCACTTCTCTGTGTGGGAATATAGTGAATATTGGTATGGTTGGATGTACCCAAGTTTGGGGAACCAGGGTAAATGTTTGTGTTTGAGTTTCGATTGATTGTGCCTTTTAATTCCTCTTGCATTTATAATTCCGCATTTGCAAGTTTAATTTTAACTGGACAATTTTATTGTTATTACACTATTCACCCCCCTCTAGTGTGTGTTGTTGTATTGCAAGGGTAAGGCGATCCTTACAATTGGTATCAGAGCGAGGTTTTAGCATACTGCAACAATGGCATTCAACGCCTCATCCGTGTCTCATGAAGAAGGTCAATCAACCGTTCGACCCCCGCACTTCAACGGAACCAACTACCCAAGTTGGAAGATCAGAATGATGATCTACATGGAGGGTCAAGACATATGGGACATTACGGAGGTGCCATTTGAGAAGCCCACTACTCCTGCGGGTTCTAGGACAGAGGCGGAGAAGGACTCGATCAAGTTCAATGCGAGTGCTATGAATGCATTACATTGCGCTCTCTCAGCAAATGAGTTCAACCGCATCTCCATGTGCAAAACGGCCAACGATATTTGGCATACCTTGGAGATTTGTCATGAAGGGACTACGAAGGAAGGCGAAAGCATTTCAGAGATGTTCACTAGGTTCACTGATATCGTGAACGCTTTGGAGGGACACGGAAAGATGATTTTCCAAGAGAAGAGGATCGTGTAGAGAAGATCCTTGACTCTCTTACACCTCATTGGGAGTCAAAGGCCCACGGAATTTTGAAGTTATATGACACGTCCAAATACACCATTGAGGAGTGCATTGGTAATCTCATGGCGTATGAAGTGAAGCTTCAACACAAGAAGGAGATTCAACCATCGAAGACCGAGAAGCCGGAGAAGCAAAAGGGGATTGCATTCCATGCCCAGGAGGAGCCAATCTAGTGGAGGAGGAAATTCCATCGAGAAGCTCCTAGTGAAGAAGATGAGCAAGAAGATGCAAGTGGAGAAGAAATTGAGGAGCTTGCAGAGCAATTCAAAGCATTCCTCAAATGCAAGCAAGGTAAGTATTTGTCAAAGTTTGCCTCCAATTCTAACAAGCTTCTTACTTGTTACACTTGCAGTGGAAAAGGTCACTTGTCCACCGAATGCCCTTCCAACCCCAACAAAGAAACTTACAAGGGTAAAGGAAAGAAGCATTGGAAAGGAAGGTCCAAGTCCAAAAATCACAAGAAGGGCCTTGTCGGGACCTTTGATGATTCGAGTGAGGATACTTCGAGTAACGAAGAAGAGGATGCTCACACATGCTTTGTAGCCATTGATGGTCCTACTCCAATCCCCTCTGGATTAAATGAAAAAGAGTTGGATGCTTGGCTCGACGCATACAACTCCTATGGGGATACATGCCTCATGGCTATGGAGGAGAAGTCTTCATCAAGCTATAGCAAGGATGATGATGATGTTGAGATCGAGGAAGAAAAGATCTCATACGAGAAGCTTAAGAACAACTTCGACTTGGTCTCCGAAAAGGCTAGTAAGTGCATCAACTCTTACAATAGATTAAAAGCAAAATATATGAGATTGCTAAGAGTAGATTGCATGAACTAGATATTGCTAGTGTAATTCATGATGAAATGCATGCTGACACTAGTGAGAGAGAGACACTTCTCTCTTAAGTTAAGGAATTGAGCCTTACAAATGAAAATCTTGTTGCTCAAAACCTTAGCTTAGGATCTCACATTCAACAACTTACATTGAAATGTGAAGAGGAATCCAGTAAGCTCATAAGCTTTGTGTATTCTAGGGATTCACTCCATGATTTGTTGGAAAAACAACATCTGGTAAATCATAGAGGAGGTTTGGGTTATATTCAAAATGTGGTACCCAAACCCACCTCTAATTCCTCTTATGGTGCAAATACAAAAATATTGCTAAAGCACCTAAGAAGAATCACCATGCTTTCTTGTACAACAATAACATCAACAAGAAGCATGTAGATCACGAGGTAATGAGGAAGAATGAAAAATCTTCATTTTTTGCTAAGAAGCAAAATCCTCAGTATTTGCATGCCAAGAAATTCGTTTCTACACCTAAGCATGCCACATCCACCCCTCTTGCAAAGGCAAAACCTTTGCCTACGAAATCCTTGAGATTATGGATTCCCACTAAGGTTAGTGTGCAAGAGAGGGATAGCTACATCAACTCTCTAGTTGGGGATGTGATCACCTCATGTGATTATATTAGGAAATCAAACTCCTCTTGGGTTTGGTTGCCTAATGTTTAGGTTCCTCCCACATATGCATATTGCATGGGTATTGTGCTTGAATGTTTATTTTTAGCATACCCATTGTTTGTTTGTGTTTCATGATTTTGAAAAAATTTCAAACTTATTTTTCATGAAAATGGGGACCTTGGGGTTTATTGACATGCATGCATTTTTGATCCATGTGTATGTCAATAGGGAGAGTTAATATGTTATATGTTTAAAATATTTTAAGACATATTTTAACTCTCATTTCGGAGGTTATTTGAGATCATTATTTACATTTGGTTATTTTTGATCTCAAACCAAACCTCTTGTTTATTGCCAACATTTTTCTTGTTATATTTGTTTTGGCAATATTCTTTGTGTATCACTGAAGCTTGATTTTTCCATATCTATTGCTTTGAACACTTAAGGCACATGGCTCCAATATTGGTATTAGATCCTAGAAGTCAAAAGTTGACCATTTCTATTATCTAGGAGGAGCATGGGATAGTGAATTGATACCCACTAAATTCTTCAATTTGGTATCATACATCTCTTCTTTTCTTGCATATTGTCACATCTTGGTTAAGATGACAAAGGGGCATATATTTGATGTCCACCTTTTTGACGATGTCAAGGGGGGAGAGATATATGTATTATGTAAATATCTATGGGGAGATATATTCATATGCATATGGGGAGAGATATATCTATGGGGAGAGATATATGGGTTTAGATAAACCTTTCATGTTTGCATGATATTATCTATTTCATTTGGTTTATTTAATCCATGCCTATTATATGTCACCATGATCTTATTTGGTAGAATGAGTATTTATTATTGTGTATCTCATTGTATAATTGGTGCATATAAGTAGGGGGAGCTTATTAGCATTGTGCTTTAATTCTTTGTGTTTTACATAATGTGTGTCATCATCAAAAAGGGGGAGATTGTTGAGTATTGGTGTTTCATACCAATCTTATTTTTATGATGATCACAACATTATGTTGTTGCTAATGACTCTCATGTTTTAGTCTCTCAGTTTTATTTCAAGAATATCTTTCTTGGAGACTAATCACTTGGTGCAAGGATGGACATCAAGTGAAGAAGGACCATTGCTTGGACTCAAGGAGTGCCAAAGTTTGGAGATGATGTTGAGCAATCAAGGCATCAAGATTGAAGACTTAGACTCTAAATAAAGCATTGTAATCCATGTAATTTACTTTATTGCTTTCTCTCTCTTTTGAGTCTAGGATTAATGTAATGCCTTGTTAGATGGTTTACTCATTCATGCATATGCATTTAACCATCTTAGTGAGCCTTAGGATTATCATAGAATCCAATCCAATAGGTTCACGTTGTCCAAAGACTCATTTGGAGTCTCTGGCTTTCCATCAGTCGCCTGCTGAAGGAAACACAGTCGACTAGGTGATTCCAAGTCGCCTGTAGATCCTTCTATAGTCGCCTGATATGCACAGCTTATGCAACATTTCAATTGACTCAAACTTGAGCTTTACGCACAGTCGACTATTGGTCAGTTTACAGTCGTCTATATATTTACAGTCGTCTGTAGATTGGTCATCAGTCGCCTGAGTAGCGTAAGTGCAATCTCTGCATCTCTCTGTATTTTCTCCATCTTGTTCAGCAGACGACTGATTAAGGTTTTACAGTCGCCTGACTAATAGACAGTTGACTGTAATATTGACATCAGTCGCCTGTGTGCTTAACTGGAGAAAGAGTGCAGCTCTCTGTTTTATTCCATCCCCTGCAGCAGTTGCCTGCTGACGGATTTACAGGCACCTGTCCTGTTCTTAGTCGATTGTACAGTCTTCAGCAGTCGACTGTCCTGGCTCAGATTATAGCCGTTGGATATTTTCTAGCCGTTGATCAGTCGACTGTCTTTTAATCACCAGTCGACTGTTCCTGTCGTTTTCACCCTGTTTCTAGCCGTTGCAGAATCGATTCTTTGGCTGTTTTCTTGGGTGTTGGGGGTTTGATATAAGTCTCCTATATATATGAGTGTGCTGCCATCTCTTATCCTTCTTGATGCTATTGAATATCTCAAGAGATCTATAAGCAACTCACAAACTCCCTCAATTCTCTCTCTAGAGCTCTCATTCATCTTCATGGGTTGAAGACCAGCTCAAGGGAATTCATCCAAGTGCTTTCAAGCATATCTCAACACTTGGATATCCTCTTCCATGCCTTGCATTCATTCATGAGTAAGCATCTCAAGGCATATGTAAGAGTATTTATTTTACTTGGTGATTTTGTGTCTCTAATTCTCTTTGTGGGAATTAGATCTTTCTCTCTTTGTGGAAGTTATCTCTTTGTGGGATTAGGATATTCTCTTTGTGGGAGTAACTCTCATTGTGGGAGTTGAGTGTCCTAGTGTAGGGCTAACCCTAATTCTCTGAGTGGGAGTTAGTGATTCTCTGTGTGGGAGTCTTGATCCTCGTGTAGGATTGGTTGGGTCCTTATGTAGGGCATAAATCCTCTTTGTGGGGTATCTCCTTGTGAGATTTGTATTCACTTCTCTGTGTGGGAATATAGTGAATATTGGTGTGGTTGGATGTACCCAAGTTTGGTGAACCAGGATAAATCTTTGTGTTTGCGTTTGGATTGATTGTGCCTTTTAATTCCTCTTGCATTTATAATTCCGCATTTGCAAGTTTAATTTTAATTGGAAAATTTTATTGTCGTTACACTATTCACCCCCTCTTGTGTGTGTTGTTAGTATTGCAATAGTAAGGCAATCCTTACATGCAAGGTGTGGGGTTTTCAGCACTAAAAACAACACTTTACCCTACTGATAAATCCATACACTCTGCAGCACACAGCTCCAGCACCAACCTGTACCTATCGTGTATGAACTCACCTTGCCTTGATCATGGACATGTGAACCTCCATCATGTGCATCAGAAATTGCACCCTCTGGCGCCTCAATCCTTCGAGAGACATGCCAAGCTCAGAAGCCGTCTGAGCCTAGCCTCACGCATCTCCGCATCGTCCATCGCCATGTCTGTAGTGAAGTCATCTATCTCTGAGGATAACCCTGCGAGCACGCACTCCATGAATGAATCAAATGACACCGTGCCAGTGTCCAATGAGCCCTCTGCCGATCCATGAATATCCATATCATCATCCCACGGGTCCGCGAGCAACTCATGCTCGCCATGGCCATCATCTATGAGAAACACACTATCATCCCCGCTGCTCTGCAGACTGACCACAGCTGGGTCACATAGATACGTTGTCTGTATCTGCTCTGTCTGCTGATGCCTGTCATTAAGACTCGCCGTCCATCGGCTCTGCGCCTCAACTGACTGTGCCGATGACTCAAGACATGAATGTGCACACACAAGCGCCAAACTATCTGCCACACCAACATCTAGCCTCTGGAAATTGTTCTCACATGCCAAGCCCTGTGATGAACACGCCGAAGGTGAGAGATGAGCACACATAGAAGAAGCCCCACTCGGCTCTGCCTCCTCTCTATATCGAGCGAGAACACACTCGATGCGTGGCCTCCTAACTCTCAGCTCAATGTCCCTAGTGGCAACTCCACCAGGGACCACCATCGCAGTCTCCACACTGCCGTGGGAGTCTCCATGCTCCATCATGCTATCAGATTCCCTGCTTATCTGCATCTCCACCGGTCTGGCCTATGAAGTATCAGAAGATGTGCCTGATAAATTACCCCTAGCCAAACGAGAGTCATATTGTAATGGCCCAGAGTGCCATGTACGTATGACCTATATCTTTGTATGCTTTATAGTGAGTATTTACTTGAACGTATGTATGTAGTGTGTATAGCGTATCTCTGTTGTCTATCTACTTGTATGTTTCGATGGATGACTTAAGTGATATATGGTGTCACATTGGTGATTGGTAGTCTCTATCGGTTGCCTACTTGGATGGATTATTGGGTGTATTGTTATTAAGAGTGTATCCTTATCATTATTCTTAAGTGTATTCTTATTACTATTCGTATCATTGTTAGAATTATGATCATGCCTATCCTTATTTGATTATGATGAGGTGAGTATGTTGGTGTAGGGGTGTGTCTTAGTATTGGGTGTGTGCTTTGTATTGGGTAGTTAGTAGAGAAGTGGAGTTGTGTGTTAAGAGAAGTGGGTGTGTTTGGAAGAAGTAGGGAATGGCATGCCCTTGTAATTAGCATACTAAGTTGGAGGGCTTTTATGGAGAGGATTTATGCACAACCCTACTTAGTCTAAGAGGTAGAAGTGCATAAAGAAAGAATAGCCTAAAATTCTCTAAACTCTTCCACAAGCTTCTACACCTCTCTCATTCTTTCTCCAAGATACTCTTCATCATTTCCCTTCCATCCTCACTCGTTCCACCACCAGGCTTAGGCTGAATTTCTCCCCTGGGTAAAAAAAAGAAGGAAAAAAAGAGAAAAGGAAAGAGAGAGAGAAAGGAGAGAGGAAGAGGAGGAAGGAGGAAAGAGAAGGAAGGAGGAGAAGAGAAGAGAAGTTCTCTCATCTTGAATTGAGGTAGGAATCCAATTTCCCCTAGCATGCTATTTAATTGTCATTTGTAGAATTGGTTCATGTTTAATTTTGAGCTTAATAGATGATTAATTCCTTGAAGCACTTTTGTCCATGATGCTGAAAGTATAATCCTGAAAAGCTGAAACTTTGACAAAGATCTGGGCTTAATTGGCTATTAGGAATGCTCTGAAAATTTTATATGTTGTTTATTTCGTAGCTATGAACAACTTTCATGTTCACAACCTTTTCCAATTCAAACTGGAAGTTAGGTTAAAAATTTAATGTTTACAGCTTGTCTGAAATTCTGTAACACTGGACACATTTTAGTAAAACGAAGCTCAGTACCTGCACATACACTGGAATTGTATGTTCTTAGTCTCGTTGGAAAGTTAACAAGTTTTTCTCCAACTTCATGTGACTGCTTATTTTCGTAATTCTGACTGCAATAGGCCCAAAATCAGTACTCAAGACAGACTCTGAAATCTGTCTGGAAAACAGATTTGGCAGACTTCACCAGATAATTCCCCATAAATCACTTACTTAAAATATTTGCCTGAAATTTATCTGAGAATCCATAACTACCATACCTACAATTTTCATTTACATTGCAATATTATGTTCCATACAAAAATATGGAGTAAACTGCTATTCTAACTGACCGTTGTGCAATTTCCAGCAAGCTGAAGTGGTGAGGTGTTGTTCTTAATCCTTATTTATGATAATTGCTCTTAATTTTTAGTGTTCCATGATGGTGGATGGTTGGGACATGAAGTGGTTGTTCTCATATGTGGCTCTAATCTATTACCCTCACTTATATGTTCATGTTTCACTTAAAGCGTTTCATCATGCATGCTTCTATTTTGGTTATATGTTGTCTCCAAGTTGTATATGTCATCTTTGATATGGATGCTTATGTGATGGTGTAAGGTTGGCTTGGTGGAGGCATGACCTTTGTTGTGATATGTGGAATTGGAAAAGGGAATGCACAAGGAGATGCATGTCCCAAGTGTATTCCGAAATGTGGAAAGGAAAGAATTGAAATGGTGGTTGCTATGTGATTCTTTTGTTGCACGTTAATTTTAATTGAAATGCTAAGAAATGATTAAGTCCTCTTAAATGAGGGTGACACGGGGAATTGGGGGACACTATGTAGTGGGGAAAACATGAGGGGCTGGGCTGGTGGTTGGTGGCCCTCATGTTCTTGCCCGAGTGGCGGGGAGTGGCAGAAATGAGGAGAAATGGAGAAAAATGTGAAGGGGAAATAAGGGGAAAACAAGGCTCCTTTAGTAAGAGCGTTTCTCGGGGAGTTTGCCTATTCCACCCCAACTGGGGGTGAGGTCCAATCCCAAGAATGTCTACCCACTACTTAGGGTCCAAATCACTAATTGATACTTTCATTACTTTTGTAGCATTGGTAAATGTTGACCACTTGTGTGTATTCTTTACTTGTTGATCTCATAACTTGCCTTATGTTTTATTATGATGCCAGCTTGCCTTATGTTATATTGGATATGTAAAGTAGTTGCCATTGCAATTCTGTAATGCCATGCTCATATGTTTGGTAACATGTTCCCTTTAGCTCATTTCATGTTTCTTTTGTACATTATCACGGTTGCAAGTAAAGTAGTTACATTTCCATAATAGCATACTAGAGGGAGTTGGCTTTCCTATTGGGTCACGCGTTGACGTGCCCCCGTTGACTTTTTCAGGTGTGGTTCTTGGAGATGGCAGGTGGAGCTAGAGGTTGAGGTTGGAAATTTGTTGTTGGGAGTTGGAGCTTAGATTTTGTGGTGAGGGGTGAGGGGTGAGCTATGTGTACTTTGGGTTTTCTTTTGAGGTGAGAGATGCTTGTACTATATGAATTGATGCAATGAGAGGTTTGAGATGTATATGAAATTGTTCAGTGTTTGGCTTTTAGTATTTCTCTATGACTTTGTGTCGTTTTATGTTTGTTGGTTGGCTGTTTGTTGAATACTACATGTACTATTCCCAGCAATGCGCAGTGGACCTGCAGATACGTTTTTAGTTCTTGTTGTGTATCCAGCCTCCCTGCGTATCCAAGGGAGGGGTCGTGACACATATCACCTGTGCCCATGCTGTGAAGACTGCTCTACCATGCACAATGAATGCTCTACCCTGATGTCAAGCTCCTCAGAAGACCTCTCTACCCTGAAGCTGAAGCTGCACACCTTAACACGCTGGTCCTCCTCAGAAGCAACCAACTCATGCGTGCTAGAAACGTGAGAGACATCCGTCTCCTCAACCACTGCAACCTCTGGCATCGGTGCAAAAACCAACTGCCCTACTCCTCCGTAGATCAACGGCTCTACCTCGAAGCTAAAGTTGCACACCTCAGCATGCTGGGTCTTCTCAAGAGCACCCACAACGTGCATGCTTGAACTATGAGAGACCTCTGTCCCCTCACACACTGCAATTAACTGCATCGATACGACGACCGACTGCAACGCCTCCTCATAGACCGATGTCCTCTGTACCTCCAACTAAACTGAACCTGGAGCTACATCGTGAGATACCTGCTGATCACTGACACTGACCACATCGGATGAACTCTGCACCCTGTCTGTCTGCACACGTGTCAGATCATTTGCCTGAGTCTGAATCCGAATCACCTCATCCTCTCTATGGACCAAGTTGTCCTCTATTCTCTACACACCGTCATGAGTCTGCTCCGTCCTAAGCACTGCAGACTCATCAACCATGACGTGCCATTTGACAATCACCTCACGGGTACTAGGACACTATAACCTGTACCCTCTAGCACCTCCAACATCGTACCCAAGTAGGACACAATCATGCATGCACTGTCCTACATCGTCATCGTCCCTCTCGTGCAGCCGCACTAGACATCCAAACGTACGCAAGTGCAAAAAGTCAACGACTCTGCCCGTCTATAACTCCTTGGGAATAGAACTACCTGCTGCTAGTGACGGTGTTCGGTTGATGAGGTATGCCGCAGTAGCAAGGGTCTCTGCCCATAATTCCCTAGGAAGGCCGGATGGTCTCAATAGCCCCCATGTCTTCTATACCAACATCATTATCATGCTGTCTGCTACGCCACTGTGAGGGTCTCCATCAGGAATGGTGTATCGGCACGTGATCCCCTCTGACTTGCAAACATCCTGTATCTCTACATCGTTGGTAAGAATCTCTCCTACTGGTCTATCCATCCGTTTCTCGACTATGCTCCTCCATAGCCGCACCTTCTCATGGATCTCCTCACGAGATCCCATGAGAGTAACCATGACTCTCCTCGAAAAGTCATCTATGAAAGCTACAAAGTACCTCGCTCCTTCCAGGGAAGGAGCTGGACATGGACCCCATACGCTGGCATAGACGCACTCCAGGGGCTCCCTGCTGGGTCTGACAGCTGTCCCAAACTGCACTTGCCTCTGCCTCTCTGCAACACAGTCAATGTAAGACTCAAGCCCACGATCACCTCTGAACACACTTCTCGTCTGAAGAATATCAAGGCTCTGCTCATCAGCATGCCCCAATCTGAGATGCCACAGTCTCACTGGATCTCCACTCTCGGACTCCTGTGATCTGCCAGTCTCGCCTACTACTGTGTGACCATCGAGCACATACAAGTTCCACGCTTCTTCCCCTCATGATAACCAGGCATCCTCGAAAAATACACAGTCGATTCTCCTCGATCACTACCCTGTAGCCCATCCCGGTCAAAGCTCCTATCGATATCAAGACACTACGAAGAGCAGGAACATGTCTGACGTAATCAAACACAGGGACGATGCCATCGTGCATCCTGACTCTAACTGTGCCACTCCCAACCTACTCGCACTCCATACCATTCCCCATGAGAATCAGCTCTCCAATGCATGGAATGTATGAGTCGACCGCACTCTGATATGGAGTCATATGGAATGAACACCCCGAGTCTAATAGCCATGAACATTGCGCTTCTCCTACGGAGTATGCCGCAAACACCGAGCAATCATCCTCATCAGAAAAAATCTCGTCTCGTGCTCCAACATGAGTCAAACTCTGAGCAACATCTTCCAAAATGCCAATCAACGTCCTCGCTTTCAACCTCGGGCAATCCCTCTTCCAATGCCCACTTTCCTTACAAAGAAAGCATTTTTTGTCATCGCGGCCTCCTGACTTGGACCGCTGCCGCTGCCGATTCCGACTCTTGGAACGGCCTGTCTTGGATCTTGGAGTGGGTCCGCCCTCTTGGCGACCCCGGATGACATTGAATACCTCACAACCATCGATGTCACCTAACACCAAACTTTGAAGATCCTCCGTATTCAATGCAAACTTCACCTCATCCAACGTGAGTGAGTCTCGGCCATTCAACATCGAGCCTACAAACTTGGAATACACCGGAGCAAGAGAACACAATAGTGCCATAGCATGTTGCTCGTCCTCTATCACACTCCCCAATTCCCATAGATCCATTACTATACGGTCCATCTCACCAACATGATTCCACAACGAGGTTCCCCTTTTCATCCTGTGAGTATAGAAGCGTTGCCATAATTGCAACCTTCGTCCAATTAGTGTCTTGGTTGAGTACCGAGCTTCAAGCATCCTCCATAGGTCACTCACGACCTCCACATCAGTAAACTACCGAAGGATCTCATCCTCCAAGGATTGCAATATCTCTCTGAAGGCTCTAAGCTCCATCATTCGCTTGTCATTCACCGTTTCCTTACATGGTATGCCCGTATCACATACGGCACCGTGACCATAATTGTCCCGGCCATTAAGTCTCTCTACTTCGTATGAACACCCGGCCGTCTCCTCACTTGAGCAAGACGCCATCGCGGCACTACACTTCTTTGCAAACCGGAAGCTCTGATACCAATTGTTGGTTTCCCGTGCACCTCCCCAATGCTTAGGCTAGGTAAACAACGCCATATACAATGTGCGGAAACAGTGTCCAAACAATCCCAAGCCAAATTTCCAACGAGTCATCACCTAGGCACAAAACCAAACACCTCACGGGCACAAGAGAGAGTTGTCACCAACAACCAACTCCCTCGACGATCGTGCGATAGATAATGTAAGCACACAAATATAATACGAAATTAAGAGCAATATAAAAGAGACGGAGATTTACCCTGATTCGGTTGCGAACAACCTACATCCAGCATCCAATGCACCCGGTTCCACTACTGATCAAGCAAGGCATACATCGACCCCATCATCTTCCTCCACAATGAGAGAATAGCTCCAAGCAACAAGACCTAACCCTAGATCTCTCACCAAGCTCACACTCTCAACCAAGTGGGAATCCTTGATAACAAAGCCCCTACAACATGTAGAGCTCCTCAAGGGACCAATCTCACACCTAGCTAGATCACTCCTTGGTAATATAGCTCCAAACTAGGAAAGCTATCCAAGGAACTCAAGATATACAAGCTAGAGGAAGAAGGAAGACACACACCATGGATCTCCTCCAATCTCAAATCCAATCTCTCCTTTTGGATCTGCAAGAGAGAATGGCGACCGGCTCTTGTTTTTCCCCTCTCTGGAAAACCCAATAAGAGTGTAACGGCCAGTATTTTCAGGCGAGTTTTCGATTGTGCGTTCCTGTATTTTTCTTCAGTCATCCAGTTAACTTTTTGCCCGTACATGTCAACGCGAACGCGTCACTGTTTTCGTTTTACCGTGTCGTCAATTATCTACCATCAAGTTTTAACTAAAATAATTTAACTTAATTATTCTGCTAATTACAATTTACTAATTACAAAATCTTAATTACTTTAAATTACTTATTTTACTAATTAAATTGTTTTGTTATTTTTAACTAATTACTTATGTTGATTTAATAATTACATTTTACACCTTAATTAATTAATCATCACTCACAAGCACGTTTCGATATTAAGAGAAGTATGACACGTTCGTAGCCAGATGCATTCTTTTCCCCTTAAGTCAACAAACATCTATTAATTCTATCCTAATCGCTAACCTAACAGAAATTAATTTGTTCCCTGCTAACTTCTTCTTAAGGCAATCTAGCTTCTTCTCCTTCATCCTGCAAACAAAATCCTGCAAACAAAACCCTGCAAACAACCAACCAACAAATAGTTCTTCATCCCTGCAATCATCTGCCAATCCCCAACCCTATCAGCCCCAATCTTTCAAACCAAGAACAAATTCCAATTCACCAAATCAACCAAAACCCAAATCAACCCACAAATTTCAGATTCTTCCCCAAACCAGGAACGAATCGTCCCCAAAATCAGCTTTCAGCCAACATTCAAATTCCAATCATTCCTTCCCAAAATCCATAAACACATTCAAAATTGGAACCAAAAATCAGAAATTGGAGAAGAGAAACCACAAATCTGAAAGCAATTTCAGATTCAAATCAAAATCAACATCAAATCTGAAGATGAACTCTTCAAACCCAACAAAACCATCATCTTCAATCTCTTCCTCCCCTCTCCTCTAGGCCAACCCCTCCTCCTCCACCCACGCGCGCGCGCCTAGTGACTCCAGCCGCGCCGCCGCGCCTCCACCAGTCCGCCGCCCGCCTACAGAAGCAGCGCCGCCGCCGGAGGGTGCCCGCCGTCGCCGCCTGCAGGTCCGCCGCCGCCGCCGGGAGCCACCAGTCCGCCGTCCGACTCTTCCCTCCCCGCGCGCAAGTAAGACTCCTCCCCTCGCGTCGTTTGTAACTGCCATTGAATTGTAAACAAAAAAAAATGAAAAATGAAGAGGAAGACAGTGAGACAGAGGAGAGGAAGGGTGACAGTAAGAATAAATAGCCATGTTAAGTAAAGAAATGAGAGAGAGTAGTGTATGGGTATTGAATAATGTAGGGGTAAGTTTTAACATGTTAACTTACCCCATAGTCAAAGTTGGTAGGTGTAGAGTAGATGTACCATTGATGACATGTTAATCTTGTAATTAACTTAGTAAATTAACTAATAAGGTAGTTAGTGTTAATCAAATTTTAATTGATATTCGTTAAGTAGTTTCAGTAAATTAGAAATGTTGGGTTAATAATATTAAGTTGTCACATTGAACTTTTAACCATATTACTTTCGTCAAACCTGGTAAGTAGTTAATAATAAACTTAACCATATCATTTTATCTAAAGTAAGATTAAGTTTGGTTAGTATTAAAATTGATATTAATTTTTTAATGACAAGTTCACCATGTTGACATGATTAAATACCGTTAGTAATATTAGAATAAATAATGTGTGCCTTGGTTATATAACCCAATGTAAACACCACTCTAGCCTAAGACCCGATAAAATTAGACGAACCCAGTTTAGGGATTAACTCGATATTTTGATTATCTCACAATAAACCTAATTTGGTGATTGTTTAACCGAAACAGAGAACCAGTCGTTCCATAGCGTAACGCCCGTCCAGACGAACCTACGACAACCGATATCAGCGGAAACAGGCAAGTGATACTTGCCAGTAATTATTTAGGCCATGTTTTAGGCCAATTTGTGTAGTTGCGTAAAAGAGACTAGGCGGTGAAATGATAGTCGCCTAGACGACCATATTGATCTAGTTTGACAACGAAACTAGATCCGACACTTTTTACCTGTTTGCATTCATGCTGCCATGTCACGTTTACTTTCAATTGAATGTACGCACTTTAACTGCTCATTACATGTCATGCATCAAATTGTTCTATCGTGATTGCGTAGCACACGCTACAATAATGGTAACTATTGAGGCTAGGCACCTGCTTTTGCGGGCACAACCCTATGCCAATAAACACTTCCTGGCTCGTGATCCAGAAGCGAGCACAGTGCTGTTGGGAAACCAACGCTCGATACACGTGGAGGGGTAGGGTTAAGCGATCACTTGAGCGTAGAAGTGTGCCCGTACACATGTCAGGATTTGAGACAGAGCAGGTTGCTGAGGACGAGCAGTTCGTTGACGCTGAGTTCGAGGTCCCTGCTGAGACCGAGTTCGAGGACACGGGTGACCAGTCCTAGACTCGTTTGGAGTCTCCCCTTAGTTGTTATCTTTCCTTAGTTGCTGTTAGGTTTCGGTGCGTAGCACCTACCTCTCTTTGTTTTGTATGGCCATGCTTTAGGCCTATTGTTCAGACTCGTACTTTTGTGACTATTCTGTGATGTAATATTTGTTGGATGTTGTGGTGGATATTTTCTTATCTGCTTTATTATTGTTGTTGTTTCGTCGCAATGCAAGGACCTGCTACTTTTCGAAATTTTTACAGACGCTTATCAGACTGCAGCTTCACAGCTCCATGTCTGAGCGGACCTCCTCACGTCTCGCCTTCCATATTAGGGAAGCGGGGCATGACAGGTTTTAGTGGTGGCCCATGCAGGTCCTCTCCTCTTTGCATCTGTGAAATATCGGAACAACAATAATGATAACAACATCCATTTAAATATTCAGAACATTCGAGTCATGATTAAGTCTAATCTAAATATTTCCTTGTCTTAGATGGCCGGTAGACGCATCACCCGAGGAGCTGGTAGTGGATCTGGAGCTGGTGGTGGAGCAGGACGTGTTGCAGATGCTGATAGAGAACCCACCACGGCTGAGATGATGAGGATGATGCATCAGATGATGCAGGTTCAGCAGGGCATGCTTCAGAATGCCCCTCGCTTCGAGCCGGGAGCGAAGCAGTTTCGGGAGCTGGGCCCGTCATATTTCACTGGGTCAGAAGGATCATTAGCCACGGATGAATGGATGAAGAACACAGAGGATAATCTGCTCCTCTCGAAGGTTAACCCGGCTGGATGGGTTGACTTAGTGAAGAAGCAACTGAAGGACAATGCCCGCAGTTGGTGGAGTCAGAAGAGCAGATGTTGGCAAAGCCTATCCCCTGGGCCACTTTTAAGACGAGATTTAATGATGAGTATTTCCCTCGAGCTGCCAATAGGGAGCTGATGCAGCAGTTTATCAATCTGAAGCAAGGGAATCTGACGGTGGACCAGTACCACCAAGAGTTCATGAGACTGAGTCGCTTTGCGCCGAAGATGGTGGAGACTGCTGAGGACCGAGCTCAGAAATTCTTACAAGGTTTATCTTTGGAGCTGCAGAGTCTGATTTCCTCTTCGGACTTGGATTCTTACCAGAAGTTGTTGATAGCTGCCAAGAGGCAGGAGCTGATTGCCAATCAGAGGAGAGGACAGTATTCAGGTGCTGGGAAGAGGCCTATGGAGCAGGCCAGAGCTGTGGTTAGGCCTGGATTCAAGCCTAATCAGTCCGTGCAGTTTAAGAGGCCAGGTGGGCCTACTCCGAAGTTGTGCCATTTTTGTGGCAAGGCTGGTCATGTGAAGGAGCAGTGTAGGAGATTCTTGGGCCAGTGCTTGGTTTGTGGTGACGCTACACATGCATTGAAGGACTGTCCGAGAACTAAGCAACTGTGGAAGGCACCAGATGGAGTTCAGCAGCAGAGAGCTCCGGTAATCGCTGGACATGGAGCGCCACTCATACCCCAGAAACAGGCCTTCCAGCAAGCCGTTCAGCCTAAGAGGCAAGCCTTCACGATGACTACAGTGGAGGCAGAGACTGAGGACAGAGTTATTGCTGGTAACTTCTATACTAGTCTTCCTTATTCATGCATTATATTTGATTAGTTATATCCATGTTAATTTAGTTGCATATTACTCTTAGGTGTCATCTTAGTTTCATCTCACCCGGCCATGACCCTGTTCGATTCTGGAGCTTCCATGTGTATCCTATCTCGGAAGTTCGTAGTCGAACACTCAATACCCACCTATACACTTCCCAAGTGTTGGAACATTACAACTGGGAATGGTGTAGTGAAGGTTGCACTGGGATGTAAACCATGCCCGTTGGTGATTAGTGGACACGAATTATATGCTAATTTCATCGTCCACGACCTACCCAACTTTGATGCTATTCTTGGCATTGATTGGTTAGGAGCTTTTTATGCCACGATCGACTGTCATCGGAAGAAAGTGGTGTTCGAAATTCCCGACCACCCAGTGTTCGAGTTTGTCGGCGGAGGATGTTCGCTTGGACCTGTCAAGTTCCGAGCCCAGCCTTACCGATTGACCGTTGCATCTATGATTGCTGAGCCAGAGAAGCCTGCAGTAGTGCGAGACTTCGAAGACGTCTTCCCTGAAGACATTTCTGGACTGCCGCCTGATCGAGCGTTGGAGTTCGGCATCGACCTTATGCCAGGAGCTCAACCAATTTCGAAGGCGCCGTACCGTATGGCTCCTGCAGAACTAGAAGAGTTGAGGAAGCAGTTGGATGAGCTACTACAGAAGGGTTTCATTCATCCCAGCGTATCTCCATGGGGTGCACCCGTCTTGCTAGTGAAGAAGAAAGATGGCTCGAGGAGAATGTGTATTGATTATCGAGAGTTGAATCAGATCACAGTGAAGAACAAGTACCCGCTGCCTCGCATTGATGATATCTTCGATCAGCTTGGTGGATCGAGGGTATTTTCAAAGTTGGATCTCCGGAGCGGATACCATCAAGTCAGAGTCAAGAAGGAAGATGTACTCAAGACCGCTTTTCGGACTAAGTACGGGCATTACGAGTTCGTTGTCATGCCGTTCGGTGTGACCAATGCTCCTGCTGTGTTCATGAATCTCATGAACCTTATCTTTTATGAATTCCTTGACAAGTTCGTGATGATTTTCATAGACGACATCCTGGTATACTCGAAGAGCGAGGAAGAGCATGCAGAGCATCTGAAGATAGTGTTGGAGACGCTCCGTCACCATAGACTGTATGCCAAGTACAGCAAATGCGAATTTTGGCTGGATAGAATTGCATTTCTTGGGCATGTAGTATCGGGAGCTGGAATCTCAGTGGATCCGGAGAAGGTCAAAGCAGTCAGAGAATGGCCTACACCTCGATCGGCATCGGACATCAGGAGTTTCCTTGGATTGGCTGGATACTACCGCAGATTTATCAAGGATTTCTCGAGGATAGTTGAGCCGATGACGAGATTGACGAGGAAGGATGTTAAGTTCTGTTGGTCAGACGCTTGTGAGCAAGCTTTTTCTACTTTGAAGGAGAGGCTGACATCTGCACCAGTTTTAGCTATTCCGGACCGAAGCGGAGGCTTCGAAATTTTCTGCGATGCATCAGGCAAGGGACTCGGATGCGTTCTGCACCAGCACAGTCATGTAGTCGCTTATGCTTCTCGACAGTTGAAGATCCACGAGAAGAATTATCCGACTCACGACTTGGAGTTAGCTGCCGTCATCTTTGCTTTGAAGATTTGGAGGCATTTCTTACTGAGTGAGAAAGTGAAAATCTTCACTGATCATAAAAGTTTGAAATATATATTCACCCAGAAGGAGCTGAATATGAGACAGCGTAGATGGTTGGAATTGATGGCAGACTACGACATCGATCTACAGTATCATCCTGGGAAGGTGAATGTCGTACCGGATGCCTTGAGTCGAATGCCCGAAGTGATGATTCTCACAGCTCAGTGGAGATTGCAGCAGGATCTGCGAAGGATGAATGTTGAAGCTGTACTACCGGGAGTCACATCGTCGTTGATGAACATGCAGATTCAATCGACGATTGTGGATCGAATCAAGACTGCTCAAGATGGAGATGCTAAGTTGAAGAAGATCAGAGAGCAAGTCAAAGCAGGACTTCGGACAGATTTTCTGATTCACACAGATGGGTCTCTGAGATATGGTAGTAGGATCTGCGTACCTGCAGGAGATATCAGAGAAGAATTGATGAATAAGGCTCACAGTTCGCCTTATTCTATTCATCCTGGAGGTACTAAGATGTACAAAGATCTTCGACAAAATTTCTGGTGGCATGGTATGAAGAGAAGTGTGGCACGGAGCGTTGCCAAGTGCCTCGTGTGTCAGCAAGTGAAGGCTGAACACCATCGCATTGCCGGGTTACTACAACCTCTGCCGATTCCAGAGTGGAAGTGGCAGCACATCACGATGGACTTCGTGACTGGCTTACCTCGGAGCACCAAGCAGAACGACGTGATCTGGGTTATCGTTGATCGATTAACCAAGTCCGCGCACTTTATACCTTTCCGAGTTGGGCAGTCCACGGAGATATTAGCAAGGAAGTATATGGAGGTAATGACCTAACTCATACCTTAATAATTTCCTTCTAGCACTAGTCGTAACGTGAATTATGTCGTGTAGGAGATCGTGCGCTTGCATGGAGTCCCTGTGAGCATTGTATCAGATCGTGATACGAGATTCACATCTCAGTTCTGGAAGAGTCTGCAAACCAATCTGGGTACCAGTCTGAAGTTCAGTACTGCGTATCACCCGCAGACGGATGGACAGTCGGAGCGCACTATTCAGATATTGGAGGATATGTTGAGGGCTTGCATGTTGGACCTCAAGGGTTCGTGGGAGGATCATCTGCACCTGGTGGAGTTTTCCTACAACAACAGCTACCAGGCGAGCATTAGCATGGCGCCATTTGCTGCTCTCTACGGGAGGAAATGTCGATCGCCACTTAGTTGGGATGACGTAGGTGATAGAGAACTCTTGGGACCAGAGATGATAGTGGAAGCAGTTAATGTTGTGCGAGATATCAGAGACAAGATTCGGATCGCCCAGGACCGTTACAAGCATTGGGCAGATGCTAAACGACGTCCTCTGGAGTTTCAGCCGGGAGATCATGTGTTTCTGAAGATCTCACCAAATCGAGGAGTGATTCGATTTGGGAAGAGAGGCAAGCTTAGTCCGAGATATATTGGACCTTTCGATGTGCTAGAACGAGTTGGAGAAGTAGCTTATCGCTTAGCCTTGCCACCGTCCTTAGAGGGAGTTCATGACGTCTTCCATGTGTCCCAGCTCCGTCGTTATATCAGCGACCCTTCTCACGATGTGGACTACTCAGAGATCACCGTTCGACCAGATCTGACGTACGAACAGCAACCGGTGGAGATCTTAGATCGACGTCAGAAAGTCTTCAGGAACAAGACAGTTGATCTAGTCAGAGTGATGTGGCGTCGTGACTCGCCAGGAGAATCTACCTGGGAGCGGGAAGATGAGATACGGGAGCGTTATCCATATTTGTTCCCTGCTCTTTAGTTGATAAGAATTCTGAGGACGGAATTTTTCTTAAGGTGGGTAGAATGTAACGGCCAGTATTTTCAGGCGAGTTTTCGATTGTGCGTTCCTGTATTTTTCTTCAGTCATCCAGTTAACTTTTTGCCCGTACATGTCAACGCGAACGCGTCACTGTTTTCGTTTTACCGTGTCGTCAATTATCTACCATCAAGTTTTAACTAAAATAATTTAACTTAATTATTCTGCTAATTACAATTTACTAATTACAAAATCTTAATTACTTTAAATTACTTATTTTACTAATTAAATTGTTTTGTTATTTTTAACTAATTACTTATGTTGATTTAATAATTACATTTTACACCTTAATTAATTAATCATCACTCACAAGCACGTTTCGATATTAAGAGGAGAAGTATGACACGTTCGTAGCCAGATGCATTCTTTTCCCCTTAAGTCAACAAACATCTATTAATTCTATCCTAATCGCTAACCTAACAGAAATTAATTTGTTCCCTGCTAACTTCTTCTTAAGGCAATCTAGCTTCTTCTCCTTCATCCTGCAAACAAAATCCTGCAAACAAAACCCTGCAAACAACCAACCAACAAATAGTTCTTCATCCCTGCAATCATCTGCCAATCCCCAACCCTATCAGCCCCAATCTTTCAAACCAAGAACAAATTCCAATTCACCAAATCAACCAAAACCCAAATCAACCCACAAATTTCAGATTCTTCCCCAAACCAGGAACGAATCGTCCCCAAAATCCGCTTTCAGCCAACATTCAAATTCCAATCATTCCTTCCCAAAATCCATAAACACATTCAAAATTGGAACCAAAAATCAGAAATTGGAGAAGAGAAACCACAAATCTGAAAGCAATTTCAGATTCAAATCAAAATCAACATCAAATCTGAAGATGAACTCTTCAAACCCAACAAAACCATCATCTTCAATCTCTTCCTCCCCTCTCCTCTAGGCCAACCCCTCCTCCTCCACCCACGCGCGCGCCTAGTGACTCCAGCCGCGCCGCCGCGCCTCCACCAGTCCACCGCCCGCCTACAGAAGCAGCGCCGCCGCCGGAGGGTGCCCGCCGCCGCCGCCTGCAGGTCCGCCACCGCCGCCGGGAGCCACCAGTCCGCCGTCCGACTCTTCCATCCCCGCGCGCAAGTAAGACTCCTCCCCTTGCGTCGTTTGTAACTGCCATTGAATTGTAAACAAAAAAAATGAAAAATGAAGAGGAAGACAGTGAGACAGAGGAGAGGAAGGGTGACAGTAAGAATAAATAGCCATGTTAAGTAAAGAAATGAGAGAGAGTAGTGTATGGGTATTGAATAATGTAGGGGTAAGTTTTAACATGTTAACTTACCCCATAGTCAAAGTTGGTAGGTGTAGAGTAGATGTACCATTGACGCCATGTTAATCTTGTAATTAACTTAGTAAATTAACTAATAAGGTAGTTAGTGTTAATCAAATTTTAATTGATATTCGTTAAGTAGTTTCAGTAAATTAGAAATGTTGGGTTAATAATATTAAGTTGTCACATTGAACTTTTAACCATATTACTTTCGTCAAACCTGGTAAGTAGTTAATAATAAACTTAACCATATCATTTTATCTAAAGTAAGATTAAGTTTGGTTAGTATTAAAATTGATATTAATTTGTTAATGACAAGTTCACCATGTTGACATGATTAAATTCCGTTAGTAATATTAGAATAAATAATGTGTGCCTTGGTTATATAACCCAATGTAAACACCACTCTAGCCTAAGACCCGATAAAATTAGACGAACCCAGTTTAGGGATTAACTCGATATTTTGATTATCTCACAATAAACCTAATTTGGTGATTGTTTAACCGAAACAGAGAACCAGTCGTTCCATAGCGTAACGCCCGTCCAGACGAACCTACGACAACCGATATCAGCGGAAACAGGCAAGTGATACTTGCCAGTAATTATTTAGGCCATGTTTTAGGCCAATTTGTGTAGTTGCGTAAAAGAGACTAGGCGGTGAAATGATAGTCGCCTAGATGACCATATTGATCTAGTTTGACAACGAAACTAGATCCGACACTTTTTACCTGTTTGCATTCATGCTGCCATGTCACGTTTACTTTCAATTGAATGTACGCACTTTAACTGCTCATTACATGTCATGCATCAAATTGTTCTATCGTGATTGCGTAGCACACGCTACAATAATGGTAACTATTGAGGCTAGGCACCTGCTTTTGCGGGCACAACCCTATGCCAATAAACACTTCCTGGCTCGTGATCCAGAAGCGAGCACAGTGCTGTTGGGAAACCAACGCTCGATACGTGTGGAGGGGTAGGGTTAAGCGATCACTTGAGCGTAGAAGTGTGCCCGTACAGCCACTTCAGCCAAAAGGCGTAAACCCTGTGCACATCGTGAATACAAGTTAATCGTGAAATCGTGAAATCGTGAAATAGTGATTTGTAGCTTTCTGCTACGACGTGCTTAATTATTTTCATCTTGTTAATTTAATTGTTGCACTCTTTTGATGTCATGCCATATCATCATTGTAGAACTGCTAGTTGCATTATTTTATTTGTATCCTTGCACAAAAGTTCTCCGCTTCCCTTGGGAGACTTTTGCTGACATGTGCCCTTTTCTCTTTGGGTGTCACATGTCAGGATTTGAGACAGAGCAGGTTGCTGAGGACGAGCAGTTCGTTGACGCTGAGTTCGAGGTCCCTGCTGAGACCGAGTTCGAGGACACGGGTGACCAGTCCTAGACTCGTTTGGAGTCTCCCCTTAGTTGTTATCTTTCCTTAGTTGCTGTTAGGTTTCGGTGCGTAGCACCTACCTCTCTTTGTTTTGTATGGCCATGCTTTAGGCCTATTGTTCAGACTCGTACTTTTGTGACTATTCTGTGATGTAATATTTGTTGGATGTTGTGGTGGATATTTTCTTATCTGCTTTATTATTGTTGTTGTTTCGTCGCAATGCAAGGACCTGCTACTTTTCGAAATTTTTACAGACGCATCTGTGAAATATCGGAACAACAATAATGATAACAAACATCCATTTAAATATTCAGAACATTCGAGTCATGATTAAGTCTAATCTAAATATTTCCTTGTCTTAGATGGCCGGTAGACGCATCACCCGAGGAGCTGGTAGTGGATCTGGAGCTGGTGGTGGAGCAGGACGTGTTGCAGATGCTGATAGAGAACCCACCACGGCTGAGATGATGAGGATGATGCATCAGATGATGCAGGTTCAGCAGGGCATGCTTCAGAATGCCCCTCGCTTCGAGCCGGGAGCGAAGCAGTTTCGGGAGCTGGGCCCGTCATATTTCACTGGGTCAGAAGGATCATTAGCCACGGATGAATGGATGAAGAACACAGAGGATAATCTGCTCCTCTCGAAGGTTAACCCGGCTGGATGGGTTGACTTAGTGAAGAAGCAACTGAAGGACAATGCCCGCAGTTGGTGGGAGTCAGAAGAGCAGATGTTGGCAAAGCCTATCCCCTGGGCCACTTTTAAGACGAGATTTAATGATGAGTATTTCCCTCGAGCTGCCAATAGGGAGCTGGATGCAGCAGTTTATCAATCTGAAGCAAGGGAATCTGACGGTGGACCCAGTACCACCAAGAGTTCATGAGACTGAGTCGCTTTGCGCCGAAGATGGGTGGAGACTGCTGAGGACCGAGCTCAGAAATTCTTACAAGGTTTATCTTTGGAGCTGCAGAGTCTGATTTCCTCTTCGGACTTGGATTCTTACCAGAAGTTGTTGATAGCTGCCAAGAGGCAGGAGCTGATTGCCAATCAGAGGAGAGGGACAAGTATTCAGGTGCTGGGAAGAGGCCTATGGAGCAGGCCAGAGCTGTGGTTAGGCCTGGATTCAAGCCTAATCAGTCCGTGCAGTTTAAGAGGCCAGGTGGGCCTACTCCGAAGTTGTGCCATTTTTGTGGCAAGGCTGGTCATGTGAAGGAGCAGTGTAGGAGATTCTTGGGCCCAGTGCTTGGTTTGTGGTGACGCTACACATGCATTGAAGGACTGTCCGAGAACTAAGCAACTGTGGAAGGCACCAGAATGGAGTTCAGAGCAGCAGAGAGCTCCGGTAATCGCTGGACATGGAGCGCCACTCATACCCCAGAAACAGGCCTTCCAGCAAGCCGTTCAGCCTAAGAGGCAAGCCTTCACGATGACTACAGTGGAGGCAGAGACTGAGGACAGAGTTATTGCTGGTAACTTCTATACTAGTCTTCCTTATTCATGCATTATATTTGATTAGTTATATCCATGTTAATTTAGTTGCATATTACTCTTAGGTGTCATCTTAGTTTCATCTCACCCGGCCATGACCCTGTTCGATTCTGGAGCTTTCCATGTGTATCCTATCTCGGAAGTTCGTAGTCGAACACTCAATACCCACCTATACACTTCCCAAGTGTTGGAACATTACAACTGGGAATGGTGTAGTGAAGGTTGCACTGGGATGTAAACCATGCCCGTTGGTGATTAGTGGACACGAATTATATGCTAATTTCATCGTCCACGACCTACCCAACTTTGATGCTATTCTTGGCATTGAGTTGGTTAGGAGCTTTTTTATGCCACGATCGACTGTCATCGGAAGAAAGTGGTGTTCGAAATTCCCGACCCACCCAGTGTTCGAGTTTGTCGGCGGAGGATGTTCGCTTGGACCTGTCAAGTTCCGAGCCCAGCCTTACCGATTGACCGTCTGCATCTATGATTGCTGAGCCAGAGAAGCCTGCAGTAGTGCGAGACTTCGAAGACGTCTTCCCTGAAGACATTTCTGGACTGCCGCCTGATCGAGCGTTGGAGTTCGGGCATCGACTCTTATGCCAGGAGCTCAACCAATTTCGAAGGCGCCGTCCGTACGTATGGCTCCTGCAGAACTAGAAGAGTTGAGGAAGCAGTTGGATGAGCTACTACAGAAGGGTTTCATTCATCCCAGCGTATCTCCATGGGGTGCACCCGTCTTGCTAGTGAAGAAGAAAGATGGCTCGAGGAGAATGTGTATTGATTATCGAGAGTTGAATCAGATCACAGTGAAGAACAAGTACCCGCTGCCTCGCATTGATGATATCTTCGATCAGCTTGGTGGATCGAGGGTATTTTCAAAGTTGGATCTCCGGAGCGGATACCATCAAGTCAGAGTCAAGAAGGAAGATGTACTCAAGACCGCTTTTCGGACTAAGTACGGGCATTACGAGTTCGTTGTCATGCCGTTCGGTGTGACCAATGCTCCTGCTGTGTTCATGAATCTCATGAACCTTATCTTTTATGAATTCCTTGACAAGTTCGTGATGATTTTCATAGACGACATCCTGGTATACTCGAAGAGCGAGGAAGAGCAATGCAGAGCATCTGAAGATAGTGTTGGAGACGCTCCGTCACCATAGACTGTATGCCAAGTACAGCAAATGCGAATTTTGGCTGGATAGAATTGCATTTCTTGGGCATGTAGTATCGGGAGCTGGAATCTCAGTGGATCCGGAGAAGGTCAAAGCAGTCAGAGAATGGCCTACACCTCGATCGGCATCGGACATCAGGAGTTTCCTTGGATTGGCTGGATACTACCGCAGATTTATCAAGGATTTCTCGAGGATAGTTGAGCCGATGACGAGATTGACGAGGAAGGATGTTAAGTTCTGTTGGTCAGACGCTTGTGAGCAAGCTTTTTCTACTTTGAAGGAGAGGCTGACATCTGCACCAGTTTTAGCTATTCCGGACCGAAGCGGAGGCTTCGAAATTTTCTGCGATGCATCAGGCAAGGGGACTCGGATGCGTTCTGCACAAGCACAGTCATGTAGTCGCTTATGCTTCTCGACAGTTGAAGATCCACGAGAAGAATTATCCGACTCACGACTTGGAGGTTAGCTGCCGTCATCTTTTGCTTTGAAGATTTGGAGGCATTTCTTACTGAGTGAGAAAGTGAAAATCTTCACTGATCATAAAAGTTTGAAATATATATTCACCCAGAAGGAGCTGAATATGAGACAGCGTAGATGGTTGGAATTGATGGCAGACTACGACATCGACTCTACAGTATCATCCTGGGAAGGTGAATGTCGTACCGGATGCCTTGAGTCGAATGCCCGAAGTGATGATTCTCACAGCTCAGTGGAGATTGCAGCAGGATCTGCGAAGGATGAATGTTGAAGCTGTACTACCGGGAGTCACATCGTCGTTGATGAACATGCAGATTCAATCGACGATTGTGGATCGAATCAAGACTGCTCAAGATGGAGATGCTAAGTTGAAGAAGATCAGAGAGCAAAGTCAAAGCAGGACTTCGGACAGATTTTCTGATTCACACAGATGGGTCTCTGAGATATGGTAGTAGGATCTGCGTACCTGCAGGAGATATCAGAGAAGAATTGATGAATAAGGCTCACAGTTCGCCTTATTCTATTCATCCTGGAGGTACTAAGATGTACAAAGATCTTCGACAAAATTTCTGGTGGCATGGTATGAAGAGAAGTGTGGCACGGAGCGTTGCCAAGTGCCTCGTGTGTCAGCAAGTGAAGGCTGAACACCATCGCATTGCCGGGTTACTACAACCTCTGCCGATTCCAGAGTGGAAGTGGCAGCACATCACGATGGACTTCGTGACTGGCTTACCTCGGAGCACCAAGCAGAACGACGTGATCTGGGTTATCGTTGATCGATTAACCAAGTCCGCGCACTTTATACCTTTCCGAGTTGGGGCAGTCCACGGAGATATTAGCAAGGAAGTATATGGAGGTAATGACCTAACTCATACCTTAATAATTTCCTTCTAGCACTAGTCGTAACGTGAATTATGTCGTGTAGGAGATCGTGGCGCTTGCATGGAGTCCCTGTGAGCATTGTATCAGATCGTGATACGAGATTCACATCTCAGTTCTGGAAGAGTCTGCAAACCAATCTGGGTACCAGTCTGAAGTTCAGTACTGCGTATCACCCGCAGACGGATGGACAGTCGGAGCGCACTATTCAGATATTGGAGGATATGTTGAGGGCTTTGCATGTTGGACCTCAAGGGGTTCGTGGAGGATCATCTGCACCTGGTGGAGTTTTCCTACAACAACAGCTACCAGGCGAGCATTAGCATGGCGCCATTTGCTGCTCTCTACGGGAGGAAATGTCGATCGCCACTTAGTTGGGATGACGTAGGTGATAGAGAACTCTTGGGACCAGAGATGATAGTGGAAGCAGTTAATGTTGTGCGAGATATCAGAGACAAGATTCGGATCGCCCAGGACCGTTACAAGCATTGGGCAGATGCTAAACGACGTCCTCTGGAGTTTCAGCCGGGAGATCATGTGTTTCTGAAGATCTCACCAAATCGAGGAGTGATTCGATTTGGGAAGAGAGGCAAGCTTAGTCCGAGATATATTGGACCTTTCGATGTGCTAGAACGAGTTGGAGAAGTAGCTTATCGCTTAGCCTTGCCACCGTCCTTAGAGGGAGTTCATGACGTCTTCCATGTGTCCCAGCTCCGTCGTTATATCAGCGACCCTTCTCACGATGTGACTACTCAGAGATCACCGTTCGACCAGATCTGACGTGACGAACAGCAACCGGTGGAGATCTTAGATCGACGTCAGAAAGTCTTCAGGAACAAGACAGTTGATCTAGTCAGAGTGATGTGGCGTCGTGACTCGCCAGGAGAATCTACCTGGGAGCGGGAAGATGAGATACGGGAGCGTTATCCATATTTGTTCCCTGCTCTTTAGTTGATAAGAATTCTGAGGACGGAATTTTTTCTTAAGGTGGGGTAGAATGTAACGGCCAGTATTTTCAGGCGAGTTTCGATTGTGCGTTCCTGTATTTTTCTTCAGTCATCCAGTTAACTTTTTGCCCGTACATGTCAACGCGAACGCGTCACTGTTTTCGTTTTACCGTGTCGTCAATTATCTACCATCAAGTTTTAACTAAAATAATTTAACTTAATTATTCTGCTAATTACAATTTACTAATTACAAAATCTTAATTACTTTAAATTACTTATTTTACTAATTAAATTGTTTTGTTATTTTTAACTAATTACTTATGTTGATTTAATAATTACATTTTACACCTTAATTAATTAATCATCACTCACAAGCACGTTTCGATATTAAGAGGAGAAGTATGACACGTTCGTAGCCAGATGCATTCTTTTCCCCTTAAGTCAACAAACATCTATTAATTCTATCCTAATCGCTAACCTAACAGAAATTAATTTGTTCCCTGCTAACTTCTTCTTAAGGCAATCTAGCTTCTTCTCCTTCATCCTGCAAACAAAATCCTGCAAACAAAACCCTGCAAACAACCAACCAACAAATAGTTCTTCATCCCTGCAATCATCTGCCAATCCCCAACCCTATCAGCCCCAATCTTTCAAACCCAAGAACAAATTCCAATTCACCAAATCAACCAAAACCCAAATCAACCCACAAATTTCAGATTCTTCCCCAAACCAGGAACGAATCGTCCCCAAAATCCGCTTTCAGCCAACATTCAAATTCCAATCATTCCTTCCCAAAATCCATAAACACATTCAAAATTGGAACCAAAAATCAGAAATTGGAGAAGAGAAACCACAAATCTGAAAGCAATTTCAGATTCAAATCAAAATCAACATCAAATCTGAAGATGAACTCTTCAAACCCAACAAAACCATCATCTTCAATCTCTTCCTCCCCTCTCCTCTAGGCCAACCCCTCCTCCTCCACCCACGCGCGCGCCTAGTGACTCCAGCCGCGCCGCCGCGCCTCCACCAGTCCACCGCCCGCCTACAGAAGCAGCGCCGCCGCCGGGAGGGTGCCCGCCGCCGCCGCCTGCAGGTCCGCCACCGCCGCCGGGAGCCACCAGTCCGCCGTCCGACTCTTCCATCCCCGCGCGCAAGTAAGACTCCTCCCCTTGCGTCGTTTGTAACTGCCATTGAATTGTAAACAAAAAAAATGAAAAATGAAGAGGAAGACAGTGAGACAGAGGAGAGGAAGGGTGACAGTAAGAATAAATAGCCATGTTAAGTAAAGAAAATGAGAGAGAGTAGTGTATGGGTATTGAATAATGTAGGGGTAAGTTTTAACATGTTAACTTACCCCCATAGTCAAAGTTGGTAGGTGTAGAGTAGATGTACCATTGACGCCATGTTAATCTTGTAATTAACTTAGTAAATTAACTAATAAGGTAGTTAGTGTTAATCAAATTTTAATTGATATTCGTTAAGTAGTTTCAGGTAAATTAGAAATGTTGGGTTAATAATATTAAGTTGTCACATTGAACTTTTAAACCATATTACTTTCGTCAAACCTGGTAAGTAGTTAATAATAAACTTAACCATATCATTTTATCTAAAGTAAGATTAAGTTTGGTTAGTATTAAAATTGATATTAATTTGTTAATGACAAGTTCACCATGTTGACATGATTAAATTCCGTTAGTAATATTAGAATAAATAATGTGTGCCTTGGTTATATAACCCAATGTAAACACCACTCTAGCCTAAGAGACCCGATAAAATTAGACGAACCCAGTTTAGGGATTAACTCGATATTTTGATTATCTCACAATAAACCTAATTTGGTGATTGTTTAACCGAAACAGAGAACCAGTCGTTCCATAGCGTAACGCCCGTCCAGACGAACCTACGACAACCGATATCAGCGGAAACAGGCAAGTGATACTTGCCAGTAATTATTTAGGCCATGTTTTAGGCCAATTTGTGTAGTTGCGTAAAAGAGACTAGGCGGTGAAATGATAGTCGCCTAGATGACCATATTGATCTAGTTTGACAACGAAACTAGATCCGACACTTTTTACCTGTTTGCATTCATGCTGCCATGTCACGTTTACTTTCAATTGAATGTACGCACTTTAACTGCTCATTACATGTCATGCATCAAATTGTTCTATCGTGATTGCGTAGCACACGCTACAATAATGGTAACTATTGAGGCTAGGCACCTGCTTTTTGCGGGCACAAACCCTATGCCAATAAACACTTCCTGGCTCGTGATCCAGAAGCGAGCACAGTGCTGTTGGGAAACCAACGCTCGATACGTGTGGAGGGGTAGGGTTTAAGCGATCACTTGAGCGTAGAAGTGTGCCCGTACAGCCACTTCAGCCAAAAGGCGTAAACCCTGTGCACATCGTGAATACAAGTTAATCGTGAAATCGTGAAATCGTGAAATAGTGATTTGTAGCTTTCTGCTACGACGTGCTTAATTATTTTCATCTTGTTAATTTAATTGTTGCACTCTTTTGATGTCATGCCATATCATCATTGTAGAAACTGCTAGTTGCATTATTTTATTTGTATCCTTGCACAAAAGTTCTCCGCTTCCCTTGGGAGGACTTTTGCTGACATGTGCCCTTTTTCTCTTTGGGTGTCACATGTCAGGATTTGAGACAGAGCAGGTTGCTTGAGGACGAGCAGTTCGTTGACGCTGAGTTCGAGGTCCCTGCTGAGACCGAGTTCGAGGACACGGGTGACCAGTCCTAGACTCGTTTGGAGTCTCCCCTTAGTTGTTATCTTTCCTTAGTTGCTGTTAGGTTTCGGTGCGTAGCACCTACCTCTCTTTGTTTTGTATGGCCATGCTTTAGGCCTATTGTTCAAGACTCGTACTTTTGTGACTATTCTGTGATGTAATATTTGTTGGATGTTGTGGTGGATATTTTCTTATCTGCTTTATTATTGTTGTTGTTTCGTCGCAATGCAAGGACCTGCTACTTTTTCGAAATTTTTACAGACGCTTATCAGACTGCAGCTTCACAGCTCCACGTCTGAGCGGACCTCCTCACGTCTCGCCTTCCATATTAGGGAAGCGGGGCGTGACAAAGAGCCTCTTTGGAAATGGCCGCTAGCTTCTCTGGAAAACTGAGAGGGGTTTTATTTTTCTGGCTTCTGGACCTAAACAAAAGGCAGCAGCTCCTTGTCTTCTGCCAAATGAAAACCAGGAAGGCACATGTCCTTCAATCCCCAACAATTTTGTCGGCAGGCAACCAAAGGAAAGGCCCCCAAGGCCTTAAATTCCCAACAGCTATGGCATGTGGGAGGTGGCCCATGTGTTGTGCAAGGTGTGGGGGTTTCAACACTAAAAACAACACAGCTGACCCAAAGAATGGCTAGCAGCATCCAGAGGGTGATGAGGCAAGCAGACCCACCCAAATAAAAAAAAACCCAAGCAAAGGGGTTTTCCCACAATCACACGATGATCTCATACACATTCAAGCTTTAGAAAAAAGGCATATTCTCCTTTCTCCAAACAGTAGATGCCTCTCGCAAAACAATGTGAGCTCTACTCTCAAGCGTAGGAGATCGTGCAAGTAGTACCTGGAGAGTCCAGAGTCAAATCCTCGGGACAAGTCGACCTGAGATAACACAAATTCACCTAATCAAATAAAATATACGGTTAAGAGAACAACCACCTTTGTGAAGGTGAAAAATGGTTTAATGATCGGTATCGAAGAAGTGGTTCCTAAAAAGTATTACGGTGTTTCGAATGTTTTGTAATCAATGAGATAAATATGCTACGGTTGTGATTTCATTAGGAGTTTATAATCGCTGAAATATCATGTCTTTTAATATCACACAACGCTTCACCCGGTCAAGGCGTGAAGATGTTGGAAGATGATTCGATAAAAACTAGTCAAAATAGCCGTATACGTATTACTAGTAACATTGATTTCATTGAACATTAAACACAGCGATATGTTCAGATTAGAGAACATGAATTAGCTAGCCTTATCAGGGCCTAGCCGTAGGGAATATAAATAATATCGACCTAAGCAATACCCAACAAATACGTTGTAGAAATCAACATTACGAGCAATTTTTACATGATAATAGGGCTAAAGACATGAAATTCATTGACTACATACTCCTAATTACATCACAACCATAGCACAAGTAATTTAGCCAATCATGGGGCAATAAAAATCAGATTTCATAAGATAATACATCGTTCAAATAGCGAAATACAATGAAAAATCACCAAATACGGAGTATAAGTTCAAGAATCTATCATTAAAACTCCAAGTTAGGCACCCAAACTCTCTGGAAATAGGGAAAATAGGCTCTGGAATTTATCAGCAACGTTTCTCAGAAGAATACACGCAGTAGCCCCTTCAAAAGCTCCAAAATACGCCAGAATATCACCAAAAACCCTAGAATACGCTTATATATTAGCATTGCGGGTTTAGAGAGCTTAACGGGTCGAAACCCACTATCCGATACGCCTAAACCTAAACCCGCTTGGCGCTTCAAATATCAGCCATCAGATCGTAGCGTGATCGAGCGTGGGCCTGCCACGTAAGCGTCAAAATTCGTGCACGCCCGCTTCGCGTCGAACGATCCGCGTTCGAATCGGATTGGTCTTGCACCGTCGGATGGTGATCGGGCGACTGAGATTCGACCGCTTCTTCGCCCATCTCCTCTTCGCGCTAGATCATTGGATCATCATCCAACAATCGACACAGCGCCGCTTCGTCCGCCTCGTTGATGTCGTTGCATTCTCGATCAGCGGCTCAGATTGCGCCGCGTCACCAGTTGCTTAGTGCGAAATCGGGAGAGATGCTGGCCGTAGGATTGCGATCCAACGCACACAAATAATCCATGTCGTAGCTTGCTGAGCGCCGTTCGATGGAGCGGGAAAGCGTGCGATCATGCCACGTCGTGCGCCAAGATTCGTGCACCGATTTTCTTTTTATTTCTTCATTTTATTTGTATTCTGCATTCAAAAATTCATAGTAATTAGCACAGATCTCAGAAATATACAAATAAATAGTCGTTGGAATCGTGAGATCGAGATCAAGCTATGAAAAATATAAAAAGTGCAGAAATACGCAGTTAATTACTGTTTTGTGCTCAAATAAGGTGATTTCTCTAATTAATGATGGTATACAAAAGACGAACGTATTAGAGACCAGTTAAGCAACATATAAGCACAAAATCGGGCTAAATAGAGGGTTCAATATGCAATATTCAACCTGAATCACACCCCCAACTAGCGATTTGACAGTCTCTAGCAAAGTGAGCGAAACGTGATATCCAATATACACATAGATCATCTTATCAGATCTCAAATCATTCACCACCATACTACAACGACAAAAGAAGGTGTCCACACACTAATGCCATGATTACATGCTCATAATATAATGGTACTCATGGGGTTAACGATGAAAAATAAGTATCTCTTAAATGGTTATGAAATTGACTTAACTACACTATCCATTACTTCTTAGCGCATAATATGCAAAATCAATTGCTCACACCTTTCAAACAAAGATTATAACTTGGAGCGTAGATGTATCATGCAAAGCAAGCATAAAAAAATAGATTGGCATCAAGACATACACACGTCAATCTTCATTCATAGGAAATCACACCATATCTTGTGCTTTCTTTAAGCTTTGGAAATTCTCTTGCCTTACTAATTATGCACACTTTTTTTTTCACTTTTCTTTCTCTTTTTATTAGTTCCGCGTAACGCGCATAAAGCAACATTCGCAGAAAAATGTATAACTTGGATCGCTCCATCAAATAAATGAGGTTCCGGTCAATGGCTCCCAAATCAGACGATAATAGGGCAATAGGCCAAAAAGGACCCCTCGGACTGTACTACTCGAGCCAACCAAGTTATTTATTTTAGTGACCCACTTATTCATTCATTTTTTTCTGTATATTTTTTTCATTTTTTTATATGGTGTGCATAAATAACTTGGCAAGATAGCTTCCTCTTCATAATCCTTTCACAAGAATGGGTTATCCTAATCATTTCAAAAGACAGTGTACTCCATCTACCCAAAATCATACAAAGCATGCAAATAGCAATGAATAAGAAATAGAAAGCAATGCTCCAGTTATTTTGTGAACTAGTAATGCATGAACCTTGGTGTGTTCCATTGAAAGCATACGATTTGCTAATTCATAACTTCTAGATTCATTAAGTCATCTATCAATCCTACCACTGAGATATACCAATAGAAATTCACCACGAGTACTAACATTCATGTCAAATGAGACTGAAATACTCAACAATAGTGGTGGAAGACAATAAATCACATGTGTACAGTGGTGAATGGATTTCGAGAATTTTCATCACATGAGGTTCATCTCTAGGTAAAATAAGAATTGGTGATAGATCTTGACTCAAAAATTTTTTTTAATAAAAAAAATATGCAAAAGGGAACTAACTAATAAAAAAAATCCTAAAAGTTTATACCCTCCACCCAACTTAAAATAAGCATTGTCCTCAATGTTAAGGAGAGGGAATCATGGAAAGAACACACCTGATTAGTTACCACCCGAAGGTGGATCTGTGAGATCAATGGTGATATCCTCTCTGGCCCAAAGCTTTTGAAAATGTTTTAGACGTTGTCTGTTGACTTTGAATTCATGGCCATCTTTCTCATTCACCAAGACCATCGCTCCATGTGAAAAGACTTCTTTGACAAAGTATGGTCCCGTCCATTTTGAGCGCAGCTTTCCTGGAAATATATGGAATCTTGAATTGTACAACAGAACCTTGTCTCCAATTTTGAATTCCTTTCGCAGGATCATCTTGTCATGCACAGCTTTCATCCTTTCCTTCGCTAGTTTCACATTTTCATATGCCTCTCGTCGTATTTCATCAAGCTCCATATCTGCAATTTACGAGAAACATTTGGTGAGTCATTAAGCAAATTAAATGTTCTAATTGCCTAAAAAGATTTATGTTCTAATTCAACAGGAAGATGTAAATTTTTTCCATAGACCAAACAGAACGGTGACATCCCTAAGATAGTCTTGTATGCAGTCCTGTAGGCCCATAGAGCTTCAGGCAAGCGAAGACTCCAATCTTTGCGTGTTGGATTCACTGTTTTCTGAAGAATGTTCTTTATTTCCTTATTCACCAATTCCGCTTGTCCATTTGTTTGGGTTGGTAAGGTGTCGAAACTTTATGTGTAACCCCAAATTTCTTCATTAGATTTGCAAAGAGCCTGTTGCAGAAGTGGGAACCTCCATCACTGATAATGGCCTTTGGCACTCCAAAGCGCGAAAAAATGTTCTCTTTCAAAAATTTCAGCACAATGGACGCGTCATTGGACCTGTAAGGAATAGCTTCCACCCATTTAGAAACATAATCAATGGCCACCAATACAAATATATAACCAAAAGATGGTGGAAAAGGCCCCATGAAATCAATACCCCAACAATCAAATAATTCTATTTCTAACATGGGATTCAATGGCATCATGTTTCTTTTCGTTATTCCCCCCAACTGTTGACAACACACTCATGATTTACAATAAGCATATGCGTCTTTAAACATAGTAGGCCAATAAAAACCACTCTGTAAAATCTTGGCAACAGTTTTATGCACTGAAAAATGCCCCCCACATACCCCATCCTGGCTAAAATGTAAAACAATGTCAAACTCATGGTCGGGTACACATTTCCTTACAATTTGGTCTCCACAATATTTAAAAAGATAAGGGTCATCGAAATAGAACGATTTTACCTCATTCTTGAAGCGTTTGAAATCTAAAGAAGACCAATGTGGAGGGGTTCTACCTGTCACCAAATAATTAGCTATATCTGCTTACCCTGGTAGAGTGGAGATGGCGAAAAGCTGCCCATCTGGGAAGGAATCTCGCAATGGGATATTAGGTGACTCTATTCCCACCGTCAATCTAGAGAGGTGATCTGCGACATTGTTTTCAACTCCTTTCTTATCCTTGATCTGAATATTGAACTCCTGCAAAAGAAGAATCCATCGTATAAGTCTAGGTTTCGCATACTTTTTAGATAAAAGATATTTCAGTGCAGAATGATCTGTAAAGATGAGAATAGGTGATCCCAATATGTAGCTTCTGAATTTCTCCAACGTAAACACCACCGCCAGCAACTCTTTCTCCGTAGTAGTATAGTTCCTATGTGCTTCATTTAACGTCTTACTGGCATAATAGATAACACAAGGAACTTTTCCTTTCTTTTGTCCAAGCACTGCCCCCATCGCGTAGTCACTTTCATCGCACATGATTTCAAATGGCATAGTCCAGTCTGTAACCTGCAAAATAGGGGAGGAAACAAGTGAGTTCTTTAATTTATCAAATGAATATTGACACTCTTGTGTCCATATGAAATCAGCATTTAAAGTTAATAAGTGGCAGAGGGGGCGAGAGATAGCGCTGAAATCCTTTATGAATCTTCGATAAAATCCTACATGGCCTAGGAAGGATCGTATGCCCTTGACGCATTTTGGTGTAGGTAACTTCTCAATCACTTCAACTTTTGCTCTGTCTACCTGAATACCTTCTTTGGAGACTAGGTGACCAAGAACCAAACCTTCAGTTGTCATGAAATGACATTTTTCCCAGTTTAGTAGCAGATTCTTTTCCTGGCACCTGTGCAAGACAAGAGCTAAGTTAGATAAACAATTTTCAAATGACGTGCCATATACAGAGAAATCATCCATAAACACTTCCATAATCCTTTCAACCATATCGCTAAATATACTCAACATGCAACGCTGAAAAGTAACAGGCGCATTGCATAATCCAAAAGGCATTCTTCTAAAAGCGAAAGTTCCAAAGGGGCAAGTGAAGGTAGTCTTCTCTTGATCCTCTGGAGCAATCTCTATCTGATAATAGCCAGAATAACCATCTAGAAAGCAATAAAATTCATTACCTGCTACTCTTTCCAAAATTTGATCAATGAAAGGTAATGGAAAGTGATCTTTTCGTGTTTTAGCATTTAACTTCCTGTAATCAACACACATCCTCCAACCTGCGGTGGTTCGCATGGGTATAAGCTCATTATTCTCATTTCTTACCACTGTGAGGCCTGATTTCTTTAGCACCACCTGTATGGGGCAAACCCATCTGCTATCAGAAATAGGATATATTATACCTGCAGCAAGTAGCTTAAGAACCTCTCCCTTAACAACCTCTTTTAATGTAGGATTTAAACGACGTTGCATCTCACATGTAGGCTTGGCATCATCCTCAAGATAAATATGATGAGTACAAATTAAGGGATTTATACCTGTAATGTTAGCAATAGACCATCCAATGGCCCCTTTGTGTTCCCTGAGCACATCAAGCAAAGCATATTCTTGTTCAAGCGTGAGTTTAGAGGATATTACCACCGGGAAGGTTTCCTCCTCTCCAAGGAAAGCGTATTTCAAATAGTCTGGCAGAGGCTTCAATTCCAACTTTGGATGCTCAATCTCTGAGGGTTGTTGTGGTGGCAACTCCACAGGCAATGTTTCAAACTTTGGCACCCATGCATCCATTGATCTTTCATTTTTGCCCTGCACAAAATAAGACTCATCAATATCGTCGAAATTATAATCAATAAAATTGGACGAGCGTTCATACTTAGTTTCAAAATAATCTTCAATTAAATTCTCAATAAAACATACCTCTTTCACTTCATCAATACTTGCAGGTAACTTACATGATTTAAAAATATTCAGCTCAAGTTTCATGTTACCAAAGATTATCTTCAATTGTCCATCCCTACAATTTATCATAGCATTGCAAGTTGCTAGGAATGGACGTCCCAATATAATCGGAGTGCAATTACCTGATTGTGGCCCATGTATATCAAGGACGATAAAATCCACGGGGTAATAGATTTTTTCCACTTGGACCAACACATCTTCCACGCATCCTCGTGGGATTTTTACCGACCTGTCTGCTAACTGTAGAACCACAGGTGTCGTTTTCAGCTCCCCCAATCCTAACTGCACATAAGCAGAGTAAGGCAAAATGTTAACACTAGATCCCAAATCAAGTAAAGCATCTCCAAACTTCTTGGTTCCAATAATGCATGGGATAGTAGGAGAACCTGGATCTTTGTATTTGGGAGGGGTGTCATGTTATACCATTGCACTTACATGTTGTGTTAGGAATGCTTTCTTTTTCACATTTAGACTCCTTTTCACAGTGCATAGCTCCTTCAGAAATTTATCATATGCAGGCACTTGGTTGATTGCATCAAGTAATGGGATATTAATTTTTACCTGCTTAAAGATATCTCTTATCTCTGCCTGATACTTATCCTTTGATGGTGGAACGAGTCTATGTGGGAATGGAGCTGGAGGTATATATGGTTCTGGCTCTTTTTCTGCGACCTCTTCCTCAACCTGCAATTTTTCAAGTGCTTGTACCTCCTCTTTCTCCTCAGCTGGTTGTTCATGTCTAGGCATTTCTGGCTTTTCAATTTCACGTCCGCTACGCAATGTAGTCATTGCCTGACATGGTTTGACGTTGTTTCCTGAAAAGGAAGAAGAAGGATTTGTGTTAGGATTTGCAACAGGCTGAGCTGGTAATTTACCTTTGTCTTGTGATGCTATAAATCTCGAAAAATTCTCAGTGAGCTGTTGTTGCATCTGAGCCATCTGTTGGACTACAGCAGTGAGACTCTGAATTTCATTGCGCTGCTCCCTTTTTCCTTGATAGTTGGAGTGGTTGGGATGGTAATAAGGAGTGGACATCTGCTGCTTCTGCTGATATGAAGCACCTCCTTGATTTGATTGGTTCTTCCAATTTGCATCGTAACCTTGATTTTCCACCCAATTCACCTCTGATTCTGGATTTCTGCCCAATTCTTTAATTGCTGGGATCAGTGGGTAGACGGTAGTATCATGAACTGGCTTCTCGCATATGACGCAATATTGCTCTGATGTGACTGCCTTTGCTGCTCTGAGATCAATGTTTTGTAGCTTTTGTGTCACCCATGCCTCCACTTGCGCCATCAATGCATCTTCAGGCTTCAAAGTCTGCAAGCCACCTCTTGTTTGATGTGTAGACATAGACCTGTCAAATTCTGAAGTTGGCTCCCATCTTCTCGCATTCTCTGCAATGTTCTCCAAGTATGCCCAAGCCTCCGTTGGAGTCTTCTCAAAGAAAGCTCCATTGCACATCATCTCTACATATTACTTCATATTTGGCTGCAATCCATCGTAAAAGAATCCAATGGTACGTCCCTTGTCAAAACCATGATGTGGGCACTCTAACAGAAGCTCCTTGAATCTTTCCAAAGCTTGATCATATGCTTTAGTTTCCTTCTGTGAAAAAGACATGATGTGCCTCTTTAAAGCCTGAGTCCTGTGTAAAGTAAAGAATTTTTTTAGAAACTCAGTTTGCATTGTTACCCAAGATGCAATAGATCTAGGAGGCAATGCATTGAACCAATTTTTCGCTTTATCTTTTAACGAGAATGGAAAAAGTTTAAGATAGACAACATCATTGCTAACTTTTCCATCTATTTGTATAGAGCATGCTTCTTCAAATATTTTAATGTGTAAATAAGGATTTTCTCTATCCTCTCCATGGTAAGAGGGGAGGATTTGGATGGTCCGAGCTTTAAAAGAAAAAGAATGAGCACCCTCAGGCAAAACAATGCATGATTCAGAAGCAACTCTAGTGGGCATATAAGTAGCACTCAATGGTAGTTCTTGTGGGTGTGCAAGAGGTTGTTCGTTATTATTATCAGCCATGTTTTCAATTCTTATCAACCTGTGTGAAGTAGAGGTCCTATGCCACATAAACTAGCAAAGAGATATTTTTTTTCAATAATAAAACTACGCTATAAAGTAGAAGGATCTCACCGAGTACTCCTCTGAAAAGCTGAAAATGTGGATCAAAGATACCGTTGTCCCCGGCAACGGCGCCAAAAACTTGCCTCTCTCAAAACAAAGTGAGCTCTACTCCCAAGCGCAGGAGATCGTGCAAGTAGTACCTGGAGAGTCCAGAGTCGAATCCTCGGGACAAGTCGACTTGAGATAACACAAATTCAACTAATCAAATAAAATATATGGTTAAGAGAACAACCACCTTTGTGAAGGTGAAAAATGGTTTAATGATCGGTATCGAAGAAGTGGTTCCTAAAAAGTATTACGGTGTTCCGAAAGTTTGGTAATCAATGAGATAAATATGCTACGGTTGTGATTTCATTAGGAGTTTATAATCGCTGAAATATCATGTCTTTTAATATCACACAACGCTTCACCCGGTCAAGGCGTGAAGACGTCGAAAGATGATTCGATAAAAACTAGTCAAAATAGCCGTATACGTATTACTAGTAACATTGATTTCATTGAACATTAAATGCAGCGATATGTTCAGATTAGAGAACATGAATTATCTAGCCTTATCAGGGCCTAGCCGTAGGGAACATAAATAATATCGACCATAAGCAATACCCAACAAATACGTTGTAGAAATCAACATTACGAGCAATTTTGACATGATAATAGGGCTAAAGACATGAAATTCATTGACTACATACTCCTAATTACATCACAACCATATCACAAGTAATTTAGCCAATCACGATGCAATAAAAATCAGATTTCATAAGAGAATACATCGTTCAAATAGCGAAATACAATGAAAAATCACCAAATACGGAGTATAAGTTCAAGAATCTATCACCAAAACTCCAAGTTAGGCACCCAAACTCTCTGGAAATAGGAAAAATAGGCTCTGGAATTTATCAGCAATGTTTCTCAGAAGAATACACGTAGTAGCCCCTTCAAAAGCTCCAAAATACGCCAGAATACCCCCAAAACCCCTAGAATACGCTTATATATTAGCATTGCGGGTTTAGAGAGCTTAACGGGTCGAAACCCGCTTTCCGATACGCCTAAACCCAAACCCGCTTGGCGCTTCAAATATCAGCCGTCGGATCGTAGTGTGATCGAGCGTGGGCCTGCCACGTAAGCGTCAAAATTCGCGCCCGCCCGCTTCGCGTCGAACGATCTGCGTTCGAATCGGATTGGTCTTGCACCGTCGGATGGTGATCGGGCGGCTGAGATTCGAGCGCTTCTTCGCCCGTCTCCGCTTCGCACTAGATCGTTGGATCATCATCCAACGATCGACACATCGCCGCGTCGCCCGCCTCGTTGATGCCGTTGGATTCTCGATCAGCGGCTCAGATTGCGCAGCGTCACCAGTTGCTTAGTGCGAAAGCGGGAGAGACGATGGCCGTAGGATTGCGATCCAACACACACGAATAAGCCACGTCGTAGCTTGTTGAGCGCCGTCCGATGGAGAGGGAAAGCGTACGATCATGCCACGTCGTGCGCCAAGATTCGTGCGCCGATTTTCTTTTTATTTCTTCATTTTATTTGTATTCTGCATTCAAAAATTCATAGTAATTAGCACAGATCTCAGAAAAATACAAATAAATAGTCGTTGGAATCGTGAGATCGAGACCAAGCTATGAAAAATATAAAAAGTACAGAAATACGTAGTTAATTGCTGTTTTGTGCTCAAATAAGGTGATTTCTCTAATAAATGATGGTATACAAAATACGAACGTATTAGAGACCAGTTAA
Source organism: Scilla litardierei (assembly GCA_030789695.1). Taxonomy (NCBI): domain Eukaryota; kingdom Viridiplantae; phylum Streptophyta; class Magnoliopsida; order Asparagales; family Asparagaceae; genus Scilla; species Scilla litardierei. Next base: position 18,182,882 of record CM061130.1, on the reverse strand, counting down.
GCAACATATAAGCACAAAATCGGGCTAAATAGAGGGTTAAATATGCAATATTCAACCTGAATCAGTAGACATCAATTTTATAGCATGAAAAAAAAATCAGAAAATCCCTTTTCAGTTATAGACAAAAGGAGAAAGAGAAATTTAACATTTCAATTTGAAAAGAAAACACAACAACAACCTAATATAAGACCGTACCTTAATTTTCTTGAGCAAATTATATCCTGTCATCCCAAGCAAACAATAATATGTAATTATCAAGTTCCTCTCAATCTCCTATAAGTAGAACAAAATCAAAACCATTAGCTGCCCAAGTTTACAAAACAAATTCATTAAGCAAATTAACACCAAAAACTCTAGAGCCTTGCTCCCAAAATCAATTGTGGTAACTGTAAGGAAAAAAAAGCATCGGAACAACGAAAATAATCAAAAACAAAAGATGGGTACTTCTCATTTGGTAAAACATGCATTGAGTAAATTGAAACACATTAAAGATCTTCTTGAACATTTTTAATTAGTCGATTATAGGTTACAACCCACATTTGGTCCTTATATTTCTCTTGGAACTCATAGCTTTTCTCTATCAAATACTTTGACCAATTCAGTGTAATAATTTTTGCATGAACAAAACATAAAAACTTCTATAAGAAGGAAGTATAAAAGTGCTAGATCGATTTTAGGATGGGGGAACATGGTAAAGTCTGCTTTAAATTGGTAAAATGAACTATACAATAAGTTTCTTTAAACTGACCAAAGAATCTATAACTGCAAGGAAAACATAATTCTTCTACATACTTTAAAGAAAAAGAATGGTTATTATTCTGTCAATACCCACAAATTGTGGATAGTTATACAATAACCATATGCTCTACCCACTTCTAACGGAACTGAGAATAATCAATGCTTGTAAAAAAGAAATACAACAATGATCCAGCATGGATCCTATTCTTTAAAAAACAACTGCATAAATATTTACTTTGACATGTATAAAATAAAGTAACTAACATCTAATCTATTATGCAATATTGCAGGATTAACTCACCAAATATGCAGACGGTTTCTGAAGAATTTGCCATTAATTAACTTAACACAATGCTGAGCTTCATTTATGTAACACCAAGAAGGATTGACATCTTCATCTTCAATGAGTTCAGGAATGGTAACTCACTTCGGCTACCATGCCATTTGGGATACAGACCAAATGAATATGCATGCCTCACCTTAATTAAACCCACCATAGTAGCATCTCTACAGTTGATGGAGAGAACATATAAGAGGATGGTCATAATATAAATAATTTCAAAGACATGACTACATGCTCATACCTGCAAGAAGCATCACAACATGCATAGGCAGAGGGCCCAAAAATCTCAAAAGGAACAAAAAAGAACTCATTGTAGATAAACCATGTATAAATTGAGAACATTGCCATCAACAAAATTACATAGCAACCACCAAATTTAATCTCCATGATATCTCCAAGTTTCTGTTGATCATATAACATGGAGGGAAAAGCCATCAGTTATGAACTCTAACAAATAAAATTCCTTCATACATATTAAATCGGATGAAATTGAAAAGCAAACACAAAACCATACTAAAACATCAAAGCCCAATTAAAAAATAGAACCATGAAACAAAGGGAGCAAACATAGAGAAGACCACAAAATGAAAGTAACCATTTGGCTGATTACAGTAAAAATTTGAACCAACCTATAAAAATAGTCATCATGGACCATACAGCACATAAATAACTCATAACTACATGATGCATCCCCACGCTCCATCTACAATATACCCTGCAAACCGAAAAAATCAATTAACATTCTTCATTTAAAAATAATAAAAAAAACTCTGCAATGTTTTGTAGCAAACGCTACATCTCCTCATGCTCGAGCCCGATGGCGATCGGCATCACATCCTCCACCTTCTTCTTCAACATATCCTACAAACCATTCTTCATTCAAAAAAATGAAAAAAAAATTCTGTAAATGAGCACCTCCAATAAGCATCTGCAAGAATTTTCATCAGGTAGCTTAGCCTCGGATCCTTACTCATCTCTAATATGGAAACTAACAGAATTGATGATTAAAACTTGCAACAGCAAATAATGTCTTTTAATCCTTTGATATAATAGATACCAATCACCCAATTTTAACATAATATTCGAATCCCAAAGGACTGCATGTATCTTCATATAATAAAAACATGAATACTAATCCGTTTAACAAAAAAATTTATTCTACCTTATCCTCAGGATTTCCTAGGGTTATACACAACACACGTTGTTGCTCTAAAAAGATGTATGACAAACAATAGGGCTTCCAAACGTTTGGTGATTACTCGGATTGTTAGAGAGATGGCTGGCCAGAAGACAGCATCTCGCGTCTTGCTTTATCGGATTTCTCCATGTAATCTTGATGGGACTGGTGCTTTAATCATGTAGGAACATGCAAAAATTTGTATTGACATAGAAAGTAAACAATGAAATAAAGTACCTGGCATAAAAGCATCTCATCGTCTGCTGACCAACCGCCTTTCTTTGTGTCTAAGTTCAAGTATGTATACCATCTTCAATATTATTCAATGTAAACAATTTCAAATTAAACAATTAAAAGTGAATCACATTAATGTTGGAAGGATATATGCAGTCAAATATCATTGCATAATCTTGATTATTTCTTTCCAACAACTTGATTCTTAAGATATAGAAATCAGATGACATAAATCATTGTCTCTTATTTCTTGATACCATGCAATATGATAAGATGCATCGAAGGTATTCAGCTTCAAATGTACAAAAATAAACCCGTGGAAAGCCCATACAGCAAAACTGAAGACATCTTAATGCCATTCGAGCAAAATCAAGCAAACATAATTTAGGCTACCCAAAATAATAATAATAATAAACTAAACTAAAACATTGAAAATTTGAATAGGATCGCACCATTTTGAACCTAAGATCTAAGACAGTAAAAACACCCATGTTCACCGCGTTCTCAACTATAGCAAATTTAAATGAAAACAAAAACAGGATAGCCACATATTCACCACGTTGTCGAGCTAAGACTTCTCTATCTTTAAGATGAAGAACTGATAAATGACCTCACACCAATGCCACCTCCATTGGTGAAGTTGCAGACCTGGAGCCGTCAAAATTTGTGAAATCAAGGAAGTGATGTTACAGACCTAGATCCGATCTCACTAAACGGAGGCAGCATTAGTGTGGGGACTAATCTTCTTTGTTGTAGTTGGCCTCCATTGAGGAAGGAATTAAGCTTGTCGTTGCCGTCGGACTCATCTTCTTCAATTGGATCTCAGACCAAAGGAGTCATCTTCTTCAAGTGGAGGTCCCAGAGGCAATGGCAAGCGCTTTGAGGACACAAAGACATGTTCCCGACCTAAGGCTTCCTATCGGCAGGCTCTTTGAGGACACAAATCTGAGTGTCTTGGGTGTTGCCTCGAGATATGGGGCTGTGAGCATTTTTCCCTATCAGCACGCTCCTTGAGGACACATGGAGAGATGCTAGCTAGGGGGGAGAGAGAGAGACTGCGATTACTTCATTTGAAGTGCGCGATGGATCTTGAGCTCCTCCAGATTTTTCACCCAAAGTTCTTCAAATGATTTGTTCTGCAAATGAGAGGTGATGGGAGAAAATGACAAATGGGAGCTGGGGGTTTTAGGCAGGTGCGTATCTGTGAGAGGCTGAGTTCTTTTGTCCCAAAACTTTTGTTTCAAACTTCAAATTTCAAAGCTCCCATCCAATAATTTCCCCCCAACAACTTTCCCCCCAATTTCTCATCTCCCAATTTCTCATATTCATTCTCTCATACAAAATGTAATTAACCTACATACCCAATTACCCAAATTCTCTTATCCATATTCTCGTATCCATTTTCTCTTGACCAATTTCTCTTATCCACAAACTCTTATCCAATAACCCATGATAACATCCCTATTTTATAGAATAGATATCTATATATGTTTGATGAATATAAGTGAATGAAACTATTTGCTATGTAGGTATTGAGATGTGTGTGATTGTTTGTATATGTATACGTGTGTGTGGGGGTGTTTATGGATATTTATATTTATTTGTCTATTATGGCAGTATGTGCGTAGCGTATGCAAGGATAGTTATATATATGTGTGTAGCATATGAGGGAAATGTATTATGTTGTGCACTCTTGTGTGTATTGTGTGTAGTATATGTGTCTATCTGTGTGAGACAGTAGGTGCATCGCTATGGATGTGAGATTATGTGTATATTTATCTATAGTTATGATTGCGGACCTAAGTGACTTGATCATTCATGTGTTAGTGTGTGATCGTAAATGTATGTTGGATGTGACTAAATATTATGTGTATGTAAATATTTATGTGCATATGATTGTGGGTGAACTTATATGATTAAATATTGAGTGTATAAAGATCTGGTGTACATATGGTGTGACACCATGATGGTGATCCCGTTTGTCAAGTTAAGTGTGTAGATTGATGTGTATAGTCGCATGTCTGTGCATACATATAGACGTATATGTAATATATAAGCAAGCAGAATATAAGTTGTTATACTTGAAGGTATTGTGATATATGTGAAAGCATTCCACGTAAGAATGCCTTATGTGTTGTGATATGGATATGAGGTGATGTCGTATGCACATAGATATTAGTAGTAATCTAAATATGTATAATAATATGTATAGAGACTTATTTGTGGTGTGTGATGTACATATTAATGTGTGAATATGTGTGCCTAGATGTTTATGTGAAAGACACACACACACACACACACACACACACACACACACACACACACACACACACACACACACACACATGAGAAAAGGTTTCTATGTCCACGTTTATCGGATGGGCGACTGGAGACCCTAGAGACGGCCAGGGTTTCAAACCAGAGGGTTTAGGCATTTCAGTCGGAGGGAACTCCTTGGATTCTAGGGCTAACATCAAAGGGAGTATAGGAGATCAGGATGATTGCTCACGGGCCGATCAGGTGAGTTCTCTGGGAGGTCCTTCAGGAGTTAATTTAAATCATGAAAATGGTGATCGTATTTCACTGGGCTCAGGAAATGAGGAGTTAAATGGTGGATGGAAGACGGTCACTAGAAGGAAGGCTTATTTTGGATTGGGAGGGGTCGGGATTCCTCATGGGGGAAGTAGAAGACCCTATAGAAAGGTATGAATCAGCAACTTCGGAACGGGGGGTTCAGAGGTTTCCAGCAGTCTCAAGTTCGCTCTAATCATCCTAGTGATGATCGCAAGGTGTTTGGGAAAATGCCCGTAAGGCCTAAGGTGGATATAAAGATTGACCCGAAGGCGACTAAGCTTTCATGGGCTGATAAGTGTGCTAATAAGTGAACGTATGGCACAATCCTTTCTATGGACTTTGTGGCGCCTTGTTTGGATGAGGAAGGAACTGAAATTGCTACGGTGGCCAATTCTAATTCTCTGTTGGCGCGAGGTCAAGCACAATGGAATAATACACTTGTGGGGTATGTACTCGGGGATACCCCTATTATGGCCAAATTCAGGCGTGGGTGGATAGGCTATGGTTTCTAAAGAAGGGGCTAAAGATTTATAGTAGAGAAAACAGTTTTTTCTATTTTAAGTTTGAGGAAGGCAAGGAATGTGAAAGAATTTTGCATGGGGGCCATGGCTCTTTCATGGGCGCCTTGTGGTGTTGCAAAGATGGAGCTCCACACTTCGACATGAAAGAGATATCCTATCTGCAGTTCCTGTTTGGGCTCAACTTCATGGAGTACCTCTAGATATGTGGACAAGGGAGATTTTCAATATTATTGCTTCAGTTATTGGTGTACCCCTGTGTTTGGACCGACAGACTGCAAAGCTAGATAGGATTTCTTATGCTCGATGCCTGGTGGAGGTAGATGCTAAAAAGCCAATTCCAACCTCTGTTCTAGTTGTACTTGAGAATGGATCAAAAATCTCGGTTGATGTGAAGATTGAAGGAGAACCTCCCAGGTGCTCAAAATGCATTTGTTTTGGCCATTCAGATACTCAATGCCCAGATAATATGCATCTCCCTTCAATTCAAGAAGTCAATATGGCGGGCAAGAATAAAAATAAAAATGGTAAAGGAATTTAGGCAAAGACTACATCTGATAATAATAATATCAGCACAAGAGTGGAAGGGGCAATCAATAGTACACAGGGAGGAGAAAAGAGTATCTCACAATCTTCTACTTCTATTACTCTTAATCCATCTAGCAATGGGAAGATTATTCAGCATTTGGCTGAAAAGGAGCTCCCAGACAGTACCGCATCATCTCCAAAACAAGGAAAATCCAAATAAGGACGTTTGCCACCTAAATAATGCTGAACATGGCCAAAACTCTGTGGAAGGAGCCGAAGTGGGGATGAGGCTAGAATACACTACGTGCATTGTCGATAAGCAACTGACAGACATTATAGTGGACACTTCAATACCTATTTCGGATGCGGTTCATAATATTGATGTGAATTCAGCTGATACCCTGTATCCAGTGGTGTTGGCTCCTAATATTCCAGCAGCTAGTACAACTGGGGCTCAATTGAGTGGATTGCTTCTGGGTATTCCTGCTCAAACCCCACATGACACTCCAGCTATGGACCCCATGACTGTAATAAACCCTGAATGGATAGCTGATTCAGTCGATGTTGATAAGTCTGATGGCGTAGAAGGGATCATAGCAAAAAGAATGCTCAATAAGAGGTTATCAGGGGAAGTACTAGGAGAAGCATGAGAATCAAGGAAGGGGCTTCGGGGAAACCCACCCAAACCAGTAATTAAGGAGTATATTCGTGTGGAATACGCGAGGCCTCAATAATTCTGTAAGAAGACGAGACCTTCATGATAGACTCAAGTTTATTTTGCCTACGGTGGTTATCCTGGTAGAGACTAAGTTTAAAGGAGTTGGGAAGTGGCGATCTTGTTTCCCCAAAAATTGGAGTTTGTTTGACAATTTCTAATTGCATCTGGGAGGGAGAATACTGATCGGCATGGATAATGTGTGGCTTGCTACGATCCAGTCTATATCTACTTAACGTATTACCTTGAGCTGTATAAATGCTGGTGGGCTCTCGATTGTAGTAACTGGCGTGTATGGTTCTAATATGCGGAGCGAGAGGCATCTACTTTGGAGGCTCCTTGAAGCTGACGCTGTATTGCGTAATGGGAAAGCTTGGATAGTAGGGGTGATTTCAATTGCATCAAGTACACGCAAGAGAAGATGGGAGGAAGGCGTTGTGATTTCAAAGTGTTGGAAAAATTCAATGATTGTTTAAGTAAGTGCTCTCTTTCTGATATCAAAAGTGTGGGTAATCCCATAAGTTGGTGTAATAAGAGGATAGGAGCAGGGAGAATTGCGGAAAGATTAGACAGGGTCCTATGTAACCCACATTGGCTAGACGTGTTGCATGAAGCCTTTGTTGAGTATTTGGATTCAAAGACAAGTGACCAGGCACTCATGTTAATCAAGCTTCATTCAAAAATGGGTTCCCTCCCAAAGCCGTTTAGATTTTTCAACGCATGGATGAAGCTCCCAGGCTATCAAGACCTGCTGGATTCGGCTTGGAAACACCAAGTCGCGGGATCCCCTATGCACAGACTTTACATTCAGCTTCGAAATTTAAAACCAATCTTACAGACTTGGGCGCATAAGCAAGAAATGGGGGAGATATTATGACTTGTACTGCAGCACTCCAGGAGGTCAGAAGCTCACCAACGCTCCACTCAGACATGCGGCTTCAACTTCAGGAACGTGACTTATCAAAAAAGCTGAATGCAATAATTGGAATGGAGGAAGACATGTTACATCAAAAGAGCAGACAAAACTGGCTTACACTGGGAGACAAGAATTCAAGATTCTTTTATACGGCCATGAAAGCTCGACAAAGTCACAACAACTTGGGGCACCTGATTAATGTGAATAGTAGTCAGCACAACTCATATGAAAATATTAGGAAGGATGCTTCCAATTTTTATAAAGATCTCAATACCCAAAGCAGCTATTGGAATGTTTTTCCTAGATTGGTCACCAAGAGAATTGTAACTACTAATGTGGTAGTCTGGCTCGAGTGGAAAGTATCAAATGATGAGATTAAGGAGGCAGTCTTCCAAATAGGGGTGGATAATTCCCCTGGCACTGATGGATATAATGGGTTCTTCTTTCAGCATGGGTGGAGCATAGTAGGTAATGATTTAACCGATGCAGTCCATTCTTTTTTCCACTCTGGCTTGATTATGCATCCTCTTAACCACAAAAATCTAACCTTAGTCCCTAAAAATGCAAACGCCTCTAGTCTTGGTGAGTACAGACCTATTGCATGCTGCAATGTTGTTTATAAGATTATTAGCAAGATCATTTGTAACATGCTGAAAATTGTCATTCATGATCTTATATCCCCGAACCAGTCTGCTTTTTTAAAAGGGAGACTATTATTTGATTGTGCCCTCATAGCACATGAACAGATAAGAGATTTTAGCAATCCTATTGGTGCAAGGGCTTGCTTAAAGCTAGATCTACGGAAATCTTTTGATAGCGTCAACCGTGAGTTCATTTATTATATTCTACACAGAATGGGATTTGGCAGGAGATTTATATCATGGATTCAGGAATGTATTTCCACCTCTACTTTCTCTGTTATGGTGAATGGCTCCCTAACTGGGTACTTCGAGGGAAACCGGGGTATTAGACAAGGATATCTTCTTTCCCCATACCTTTTTGTCATTTGTATGGAAGCTTTTTCTTTGTTAATTGATAAGGCTATTGCTGCAGGTACTATTCATCCCTTGAAGAGATCTGGAGCTATATCCCATCTGCTGTTTGCTGATGACCTGTTGGGTTTTTGTCGAACTAATAAGCACTCTTTTCATGGCTTAACACTGTTGCTGGAGGAGTTTAACAATTTTACGGGTCTGGAAATAAATTGGGATAAAAGTACTACTATTTTCAGTAAAGGAACTAGGAATCCAAATGAATTGGATAACCAGCTTGGTATTAAACTCGGGACTTCTATTACTACATATCTTGGTCTGCCACTATCTTCAAAATACCCGAAACCCTCTATGTATAGCAGGTTGGTTGATAAGTGCAAGAATCGTTTAGCAGGCTGGACTTCATCTATGTTATCAATCTCGGGGCGTATTGAACCAGTCAGAACATTTATATATGGCATGCTCTTTTTTGGATGCAAGTTTACCACATTCCAAAAACCATTCTCAGCTCTATCACTTCAGCCTGTAGGAAATTTATCTGGGGGACATCGCATATTTGGGCATGGAAGGACATATGTACACCTAAGGAAGAGGGTGGTGTGGGATTACGGCTGCTTCCAGATTTAAATATGGCGGTCGGGGTGAAACTAACATGGCGCATGTTATCTAAAGATGGACTTTGGGCTAGTTACATGAGGCGCAGCTACGGGGATTCATCTTGTTTCTTCCCGGCAAAAGCTAGTGCAACTCAATCGGGCACTTGGAAATTCATTTTGCATTACAGGCGTTTCTCAAAACACTTATTAGAAGGCAAGTTCGGGATGAATCAACCACTCTCTTTTGGCATGATAATTGGTTACCAGTCGGTCCCCTTAGTGACTCATATGATGTACTGGAAGAGACAAAATACAAGACAGTATCAGATTATTAGGCCGGAACTAGCTGGATCCAAGATGAGGCAATTGACAACATTCGGCCTCTACTACAGCATATGAAGCTGGACACATGTTCGGACCAATGGATTTGGGCGGCTGGCTCTCACTTCAAAATTTCGACGGCCTGGGATAGCATCAGATATAGGGGACCAAAGTTTCCCTACTTTAATCTCATTTGGTTAAATAATAATGTCCCTAAAATGTCGCTGACCACCCTAAGAGCTTTTCTTGGAAAGCTCCAAACAAAGGCCCAGCTTGCAAATTGGTGTGCTAATGTAGACATGTGCTGTGTACTTTGTGAAAAGGGTTTAAATGAGGATATGAATCATCTGTTCTTTGATTGCGAGTACATCAACTACATCTTCAAAAGGAGCCTATTAAAGTTGGGAGTTTCTGCCACTATTGACCATCAGCTTGCCAAGGTGGGGGATTATTTTTTATCGTATTTTGGAAAGAAGGATTCCTTAAGCATTCTAGCAAAAACAGTGCTCTCTGCGATAGTATGTCATATTTGGAAGGAAAGAAATAAAAGGATTTTTGAAAATACAAGACGGTCGAAGATTATACTGTTTGAAAAGATTGCAGCATATGTCAGAACCATTCTGGATAACTGATGTGTCCATATTTTACATCATTTTCATATCATATTTCCATCGCATTGCACGTCATCCCCGCGTCCAAATCCCACTTTTTACTGCGATTTTGGTATTTCTGACGATATTTCGATTTTCGTAGTATATTTTAAGTTTTCAGGGATTTTGGAGCGATTTGGACCCACGCCTGGGTTTGGACACATCCCACATGTTCATGAGCTTGTTGGCAGGGCTCTGGAGGAGTTCGTCGCGTTCTCGAAGCTGTTGGAGGAAAGAAGGAGAAGAAGAAGGAGAAAGAGAGCAGACAGAGAGAGAGAGAGAGAGAGAGAGAGAGCAGCTGCAGCAAGGCATTTTCCCAGAAAATGCTCGGCCAGAGCAGCTTCTGCTCGGGCCGAGCCATGACACGTTGAAGAATCTACAGATACGGCCGACGCGGGCCGAGCAGCCCATCTACTCGGCCAGACAGCACGCCCCGAGTAGCCCCCGAGTACACCCCGGGCAGCCGACCGAGTCATCCATTACGAGCCCGAGCAGCATGCGACCCGGGTCGAACCTCTGCCCGAGCAGCTCAGACTCGGGCCGAGTCACTTACTCGGCCGACACTTCCTGGGGCATTTTTGGAAGTTTTGTTGAACGCGCGATGTGCGCTATTTTGCGTAGCTGAAGCTCGCGACTGCGGGCTCAGCGTGGGGGAGAACTATTCTTAGTTTTGTTTAGGAATTTTTAGAGAGGGCTTTTGGGTGATTTTTGGAGGAATATTTTTGGATTAATTTTTGTAACAACTATGGATCGTTAATTGAATATTATTGATTTCTTCTTTCTCTGGATTTGTTCTTCGTTCATTCTCACTGTAAGTAATTTTTAGCCCTAATTTTTTTTGTTGCAAAAAAATATTTTCCTACGCGAATTCAATATTTTTGTGCCCTCCGATCACCATGAGTGAGTAGATTCTCTCTAGGGCCGATGGGTGAACACTAGGATTTTAGGGGAAAATGTAGATCTGGATCCCTACGTCGAATTGGGGATCTAGGGTTGTATCTCGGTAGATCCTACCGAATCCGTAGATAACCCGTACTGAGATCATGCCTACGGTCTGTGGAATTGATGTTCTTAAGGGGTATCTAGGGATTTGAATAGGGAAATCGGTGGATCCAATCAAGGCACGTGACCATGCCTGGCTCACGCCTTGAGGGGATCCATCCACGAACTATATCGCTACGTCGATGGCTACCGCCATTGCATCAACAAGAGCCACCGAAATACCCCGCAGTTCTAACCCACGAGAGTGGTACGAATTGGGGGATTAATTCCCTAGCCCTAATGCGATGTGAGGAACCTATTCAACATCAACCCCAACGATCCTAGCGACGATCCCTAAAGCCCTAGTTTCTTTTATTGTATTACACAACAACAATCGTCAACCCAAACCTTTCCCTCCGACCACTACGACACTTCAAGATTTAGTTATAGACTGAGATTACCACGAACACTATCACCGCCCCTGTGGGATTCGACTATCTTATATACTATAACTCGACACCGTCCGCTTGCGGATTGAACCCGAAGTCGTAGCCTACGAGCCATATCACGACTGGCGATCGTGACACCGCCTGGTGGGTCCTAGGTGTAAATTGCGGGCGTGTCAATAACATGGACCAAGAATCCCATGAAGCCAAACTGGCTATGGATAGATGGGAATTTCGAGATGCGCGATGATAGTAACTCTGAGTCTTTATTACATATTGGTAGGATAGATGGGTTAGCCAGTAGAGGGTGATGGCGCTTGTGCCCTATCCCCCCTCTGTCACTATCCCAATCATTGTATCTACTTACTGTACCTGTAACTTTTTGATTGTTTAATAAAGATAGCATACTAACTTTCTAATATATATGTATATATATATATATATATATATGTGTATATATATATATGTGTATATGTATATATATATATGTATATATATATGTGTGTATATATATATATATATAAATGGTGGCTCTGGCGATCGGGGAGGAAGACTCAGGCGATCCTGGGAGGGAAGCTGAAGTATCTTACGATGGGGGAATGGATTCTGTAGGACATTTTCTTCCTACGGTGGATAAGACTTGCAACCCTAGTGGCATCGGAGGTGATCAATCTCAGGCATCAAAGAATGTGGGAGTTGGCATCAAGGAGGGTTTGGGTGACGGCTCTAGGCCAGTCGACTGTGACCTTAATCAGAATGGTTAGCGGTGACTCCCAAAAGTCACCAGCGGCGTTTCTAATGTCGGATCTGGGTCTAACAGAGGCGGATCTGTAGTCTCCTCCGGCGGATTTGGATCTAACAGAGGAGGATCTAACAGAGGCGGACCCGGCGCCATGGTTGGAACCTCAGGCGGAGGCACGGAAGGAGGGAAGACGGTAACTAAGGGAGACGCTAATGGGAGAAGGGTAACCGAAGACCTCGGGGATGGATGGCATGTAGTGCGCAAGAAGACAGCTTCTCCTCGCGATGGCAAACTTCCGTCCCAGCGACGGCCTCCTGTCTCTAGGGGGGTTTCTACCGCAAACCTTTTTCTAAGGAGCAGAATAAAATGGGATCTCAACTTCCGCAGAAGCAAGGTAGACATGGCCGCCAGCTATCTGATAAAATGCCTGAGAGACCAAAAATTGATGTAATCACTAATGGGGCCAAAATTTCTTGGAGTGATGTATGCGCTAATCGTCGTTCGTATGGAGCAGCGTTGGGCATGACTCATGTTCCCCCTTTGACTCGGGAGGATGGTTCGGTGTGTGCCAGGTTCCCAAAGGAACTTGTGCAGCGGGGAGCGGAAATTTGGAAGAACACACTTGTGGGCTACGTATTGGGGGATATTCCCTACTATAGTCAAATGGTGGCTTGGATGGAGAGATTGTGGAAGCCGAGGAAGAGGGTACAAATTTATAGTAAGGAAAACAGATTTTTCTACTTCCGTTTTGAATCCCAGGAAGAATGTGACAGGATTTTATCTGGCGGCCCGTGGCTATTTGATGGCCGACTGGTGGTGCTCAAGAGATGGAGGATGGATATGAAGCATGACAAGGATATCCTTTCATCAATACCAATTTGGGTGCAATTACATGGGGTGCCTCTCTATATGTGGAATCTGGAAGGTCTAAACATCATCTCCTCTGTAATAGGTACTCCTATTTGTCTCGATCGCGCTACAGCTTATCTAGAGAGAATCTCGTATACCCGATGTCTCATTGAAGTTGATGCTTCAAGTCCCCTTGTTTCTTCTTTTGAAGTAGAGATAGAGGATGGGTCAATAGTGATTATTGACACCAAATTCGAGGGCGAACCTCCCCGGTGCAGTGTATGTGTTTGCTTCGGACACACTGATGAACAATGCCCCTCAAAGAATAAGCTCCCTTCAATCCAAGCTGTGGCGAATAATAATGTCCAAGGATCCCCTGATTGCACTACAATGCCAGACACTGAGAAGCAAGCAACTTCGGGGTTGAATGTTAATTCGGTAGATCAAGAAAATGTGGGGGGTAACAATGTGACAGGCAGCTGGCCTGATATTATTGTAACTTCGGTTGAGCCTGGCCCTATAGGCGGTAGGGGTATAATTACGGAGGAATCAATCAAAAATGCTGCTGGGTGCCTTGGGCCCCAGGCACAGTTGACGCATCCTGAGAAAGTACACACTCCCTCATGTTCGCATGATGTTGCGTGGGCCCTAGAAGACTTGGGTTTTCCTTTGTAGACGGAGATTTCTGAGGGTTGCGTGAACTCTTTTATCGCATTGCCTGAGCAGACGGAGAGTATTGAGAGTACTGAGGGGTTTGCTGCTGAGAAGCAAACATCATCTCGCACATTGACTGAAGGGGAACTTGAAGGAAGCATGGACATCCTGCCTGAGGGGCTGACTATTGAGAATCCAGAATGGGATTTGGAAGTGGAAGCCCAGCTTCGACACAAGGCGGAGATCAGAGCGGGGAAGAAGAAGCTTGTGCCAAATGTATCTGCCTCAGTCAGGAGGAGTACCAGGACTCAGGTGACTCTCACTGGCTCTTCCCAACCCAATATTAATTAATGTCTATCTTCATTTAGAATACCAGGGGACTGAATAATCAGGTACGGTAGAAGGACCTGAAGAATAGAATTACTTCAATAAAGCCCTCGGCTATTATTCTCTTGGAGACTAAAATTAAGACTCCATCTAATTGCAATAAATCTGGGATTCCCAAGGATTGGTGCACTTTGGATAATTCGGAATTGGCTCCAGGAGGTCAAATTATTATGGGGTTTAATCCATCCATTTGGAGGGTAACTCCTTTATCTCGCTCTGATCAGCACATCTCTGCCTCTTGTTTGAATATCGGAGGATTTTCTTGTGTCATCACGGGGGTATATGGTCGCAATACTATATTGGAGAGGAAAAACTTGTGGAAATCTCTGTTGGCGGATATATCTTTGGTAGGTAATTTGGCGTGGATGGTGGGGGGGACTTTAATAGTGTCCTCTACACTATTGATAAGGTTGGTGGTAGAAAGCTAGAAGAGTCTATGGTCCAGGACTTCAGTGATTGCATTAGTAAGTGTGCGCTACAGGAACTGAAAAGCACGGGGAACAAATTAAGCTGGCACAACAGTAGGATTGGAAAGGACCGTATTGCTGCCCAGCTTGATCGAGTTTTGTGTAATTCTTCTTGGATTAATGTGCTGTCGGAAACTTATACGGAATACTTGGATCCTCTAACTAGTGACCACTCTCCTATGGTGGTCAATCTCCACTCCCAGGTGTTGTCTAATCCTAAACCTTTCAAGTTTTTTAACTACTGGATTCATTGTCCAGGTTTCAAGAATGCTATTGAGACTTGTTGGGCCCGCCAAGCTAAAGGAACTCCTATGTTTAGGTTGACACAAAAATTAAAAAGGTTGAAACATACCCTCCGTGCTTGGGCAGGTGACTTTAATGCGGTAAACACGGTTAATAAAATCAGGAAGGAGCTAGAGGAGACCCGTAATGACCCTGGCCTACATTCAGCTAGTGCTATGCAGCTCAAAGAGCATCATTTGCTTAGGAAGCTGATTAAAGCAATGAAGCTTGAAGAAGAGATGATTCGACAAAAGAGCCGTCAGGATTGGCTATCATTGGGAGACAAGAATACCAAGTTCTTTTACATGGCGATGAAGTCTAGGACCAACAGGAACAATCTTAATCACCTAGTGGACAGTAAGGGGGGCCGCAACTTAGTCCATGATGATTTGAAGAAGAAAGCGCCTGCTTTCTTTAAAGAGTTGTATAGTCAGAATTGTTACATGTCCCACTTTCAGAAGCTGGTCCCGAGACGGATATTAACTGAGAGAGCTACTGTATGGCTGAGCAGGAGGGTTTCTGATGAGGAGATCAAATCTGCTGTTTTTCAGATTGGGCCTGACAAGTCACCTGGGCCAGATGGATTCAATGGTTGTTTCTATCAGCATAATTGGGGGCTTATTGGAAAAGAGGTATCTTTAGCCATTAAATCTTTTTTCTCTTCTGGTACACTACTCAAAGCTGTTAATCACACTTTTCTTACTCTTGTTCCGAAGAATGACAACGCCTCAGATTTAGGAGATTATAGGCCTATTGCCTGTTGCAATGTTCTCTACAAGATCATCAGCAAAGTTATTTGTAACAGGATGAAAGTGGTTATCCATGAACTTATTGCTCCTAACCAAGCTGCCTTCCTGAAAGGTCGCCTCTTGACTGATTGTACCCTTCTTGCCCACGAGAAAATCAGGGACTACAGCAATCCTATGGGCGGAAGAGCCTGCTTGAAACTAGACTTGCGGAAAGCTTTTGACAGTGTTAATAGAGAGTTCATTCTCTATTTCTTGCGGCTAGTTGGATTCCCAGAAAATTTTGTCGGATGGATCAGAGAATGCATAACTACCCCAACCTTCTCAGTTATGATTAATGGAGCTCCTTATGGCTATTTCAATGGAAATAGAGGTATTCGTCAAGGTGACCCTCTTTCCCCTTATTTATTTGTCCTAACTATGGAAGCCTTTTCTATACTGATGTCTAAAGCTATTAACATGGGAACAATCCTTCCCATGAGACGCACTGGGTCTATTTCCCATCTACTATTCGCTGATGATCTCCTGGTTTTCTGCCGGGCAAATAGAAGTTCTTTCTTGGGCATCAAAAATTTGCTGGATGAATTCTACTCTTATACTGGGCTGCAGGTTAATTGGGAAAAAAGTGCCGGTTTGTTTAGTAAGGGGGCAAAAAATAAGAATGTGTTGGCTGATATATTGGGGATCAGGATTGCTACCACTATAACAACCTACCTTGGTCTTCCGCTTTCTTCTAAATACCCCAGGACTACAAATTATGGGAAGCTAGTGGAGAAATGCAAGAAGAGAATGATGGGTTGGACCTCTACTATGCTCTCTATTGCGGGACGCATTGAATTGGTTAGGACGGTGATATATGGGATTGTTGCTTTTTGGTTGCATGCATTTCATCTCCCCATCAATATTTTGAAAACCATTTCTGCTATGTGCCGTCGATTCATTTTGGGGTCTTCTAGAGCTTGGACTTGGGAAGACATGTGCAAACCAAAAGAAGAGGGCGGTGTTGGGATCAGACTCCTTGAAGATTTGAATGCTGCGGCAGGATTGAAACTAACATGGAGGTATCTCACTTCAGATAGTATTTGGGCTAAATATATGGGAAGTAGATATGGCACTGGAGCTAGCTTCTATGCGGCTAGAGGGAATCCACTGCAATCCGGTACTTGGAAAAGGCTATTAAACAGCAGGCAAATCTCCCATAAGCTCATCAGGAGGAGGGTTAAGGATGGCTGTCAGACTTTATTCTGGTTAGACCCATGGGCTACTTGCGGAAGACTATGTGACATCTGCGAAATACCCCCTGGCGCCGAATATCTAAAAGTCAGTGATCATTGGCGGGATGGTGCTTGGTCTACTGATTCCGCCCTTGACCCTATTCAGCCTATGTTACAGCATTTACGTCTGGGTGTTGGTGCGGATAGTTGGGCTTGGGAGCCGAGTGACAGATTCAGCTTCAAGGAGGCATGGAATGGGGTCCGACAGCGTGGCAATCCCTTCCCCTACCACAGTCTTATTTGGTATACTCATCACTCTCCGAAAATGTCCATTACTCTTCTTCGTGTTTTTCAAAATAAATTTCTTACCAGGGAGATGATGGGTAGATGGGGGATGAATACCCCCGTCCATTGTGTATTATGCGAGGAGAATAAAGTGGAGAGCATAGATCATCTATTTTTTGAGTGTAGCTTATCTAATTATATTATGCGCAGATCTTCACTTAAGCTCCTGGTTACTAGTCAGATTGCCCCAAGGTTAAATGAGATTGGGAAGTTTTATCTTCGCCAGTATGGAGGGAAAAGTTCTGTGAATATACTTGCCAAAACCTGTCTAGCAGCTATGGTTTGGCACATTTGGAAAGAAAGAAACATACGCATTTTTGAGGAGGAAAAGAGACCCAAGACCGTGCTTTTCGAAGAGATTGCTGCGGATCTCAGAGTTAGTTGGCATGATCAGGAGCCGACTACTATAGAAGAAGCCAGAATATTTAAAAACTGGGGTTTCAGGGACTTGGGTTGAGTTTTGTTTGTCACTTTGTTAATGTATAAGTTGGGTTTGGAATAGCCACATGTAGGATGAGGGACTAATAGTGGAGAGTGACGGCGCTTGTGCCCTATATTCTCTCTGTTATTACCACATGCCTAGATGTGCTATTTCTGTACATTGTATACTTATTCAATAAAATACCATGCTAACTTTTCAAAAAAATGTGTATATATATATATATATATATATATATATATATGTATATATGTATATATATATATGAATATGTAGTGAGTACACATAGTGATGTGGATGTGCTACTAAATGAATAGAAGGATGCATCCGTGATATGTAAGTGATGCAGATGGGTATGGATGACAATGAAATATATAATTTATATAGGTGTGGTGTAGGTAAATATTCTTGTTCATACTTCACGGGTAATTAGACCATCATACCTAGTTGACCTTGGGCAGTGTTCACAACCTAGAAAGTCCGAGGACGGACTTTATTTTAAGGTGGGTAGGATGTCATGCCCTATTTTGCACTATACGTGTATTCTACTGAACACACGTTGTATTTCTACTTACGATACATGGGTAGGCATGAAATAAGTGTGGATATCGATGTATGCAATGTAGTGCAAGGGGATTGGGCCGTAATACATGGCTAAGGGAAGAGAATGCGAAATGTGAATGCGGGGGAAGTGCAAATGATGTCGGGGGTGTAAAACAACAACAATGTATTGGACGTGTGTGCGTGGTGCATGTATGCATGTGTAGGCATGCATGAGTGTGTGTAGGGAAGCATGCTAGTGTGAAAGGGGTTAGGGATTAATGGCAACCCCCGTAAATTTTTAGAAATGTGAGGGGCAAAATGGTCATTTGGGCTATATGAGGTGTGTGTACATAGAAAAGTGGTGTGTGCATAAAATAATGGCAAACTTGTAAATAAGTGAAAGTTGAGGGGTATTTTAGGGAGGGTATTTTGGTCATTTAACTAAGTGCATGCTTATCCTAAGGAGCTTCTAGTGATAGATATTTTAGAGAGAAACTTCTCTCTTTTTCTTCACTTTTCTTTTCCTTTCTCTTTTCATTTTCTTTCTTCCTTTTCCCCCAATAGGGCCGGCCACCTCCCCCCTCTTTCCTCCTCCTCCTTCATTTGGAAACCCTAATTACTCAATGCAAAAATCAAGTCTATCAAATAGCTTGCAAGTAGAAAGAAGTTAGAGAAGAAAGGAAGAGAAGAACAGAAAGAAATCAAAGTTTTTGAGGTAGGAATCTAACTTGGTTTTGGAAATATATTTAGGGTATCTTTCCATCATGTTTTTATATCATGTTTTACCAATTAAGCAGTGGTAATCAAATTAATGTGCCATGATTAAATTTTCATGAATAACCCCTTGAAATTCCAAGCATAATCACTCTCTTGTAAAACCAGAAATTCTGTAGTGTGTTATTTCATGATTTTCGGTTGTTGTGGTTTAAATCAAGTTTCAAAAAAATTATATCCTTGTAGATCTTGAAGTTCTACCCCAAAATCATATAAATTTTGATATATATTCAATTTAGAAATTAGGAGCAAAACTTCCATCTTTATAACATGTCTGTTTGATCTTCAGTCTTGACATAGTTTAGTAAAATTGACCTCGGTACCTGCACACACAATGGAATTTTATGTTCTTAGTCTCGTTGGAAAGTTAATAAGTTTATATACAATTTCATCACAGTGCATATTTTTCGAAATTCGGGCTAAACCATGCCCAAAACAGCAATCTTTACAGACCTTGAAATCTGTCTGAAAAACGGACTGAACAGGCTTCACCAAACAATTCACCATAATTCACCTACTTAATATTTTTGCATGAAATTTATCTGTGAATCCAGGAATAACATGCCTACAATTTTCATTTAGGAAGTTTTGTTAAATTCTGACTATAATTGAGTAATATTATCCATTTTTTACGACTGCATGTACATTTCCTGCAAGCTGAAATGGTTAAGTGGTGTGATAAATTGTGTATTGTTGTTATTCTACCCTCTATGGTACATGATTATTGTTTTTACATGGAATGTATACTAATGATATGTTTTTTCAATTGATTTTCTAATGTGCTTATGGACATACACGTCACGTTCACCATGTGCTTGTGAAAATGCCACATTGATATGAAAGTTGAGAATTATGAGAAATGGGCTTGCAAGTATTTGTATCAGGAATCGTGTGGTGAATTGGTAATGATGGGGTCATGAAAAGCATGGTTTCATATGTTATGAGTAACGAATTGAAATGGCTATGATGAAGGGCATGACACTTTGGTGCATGACCCATTTGATATGTGATTTGATTACAATGGAGGGCATGGCACTTCGGTGCATGACCCATGTTGATATGAGTGTGGAATGTGAAACCATGCAACGTGTCCCCTTCAATGCTAAATATAATGTTAAATGAGGTTTTAGAATGTTCAATCCTCTCTAAGGAGGGTGAGTTAGTAAAACACGGGTTTTAGGTGGAAATTGAGTAAATTGTGGCTATGAGGCTTGCACTGAGAAGTTGGAGAAAATGATAATGTGATATGTGATATTTATTCACACTCGCCTTTATCGGGAGCGTAGGAGACATACGGAGGTTGTGTTTATTATGGGAGGCCTCACTCCTGCTAGGGACGGGTGTCACACCCCACTTCCCATTATACGTGGGAGCGAGGACGCGAGCGGGTCCGCATGGGATGGAGCGGTGAAGCTCGAACCTAATAAGCGTCTGTGAATAACACCTTCCGCGGGATCTTGCATGTAATTCAGGGCAACAGAGATACTATGAGAATAAAAGCCAACATCCAGATAGAGTACACAATAATAAAAAGGGCCCCAAGCATAGCCTACAACGATAGGGTTACAAGATAAAATGGGTACACACCCTACAAACAATAGCGGTGAAAAGAAATAACAGTAGCAGTGAAAATCAGCAACTAGTCCATGGTAGGGAGGACTTCAGGATCAGTTGAATCCTGGTCTAATGGATCACTATGATCCAACAGCTCGTCCTCCTGGTATCCTGTCTCGTAACCTGACATACATTCAAACAACATAGACTGTATGTCAGCAAGGATCCTACAAGACATTGTTAGAAGAGAACCCTTGGAAAGATATATATAACAGGTTATATATATGGCAGTTTAAAAAAGTTACAAGAATTTACACTAGCATGCATTTCTATTATGAAAATGAAACGTGGCAGTTAAATAATGTAACAGCAGTTCTGTAAGTAAACTTTCTTTTCAATTGTTTAAGTATGTGCAAGTCCGTGACTAAGGCCCTCGTCGTTAGACGAATAGTAATTGAATCCACCTTCAAGTGCCCCCAAAGACGACCTGTTTACTACCGGCTAGTGCCCGGGAACCCAACCCCACCCACGTGTACTTCCTGGACCACGAGCCAAGATGCTAAACCGTCGTATACTGGAACACGAGCCAGACTAGTCATATGTGTCCCTACTGGAACACGAGCCAGACTAGTCACATGTGACCGACGAGAATAGCCAACTAGTAGCCAACGACATGTAACATCTAATAGCCAACGGCATGTAACATCTAGTAGCCAACGACATGTAACATCTAGTAGCCAACAGCATGTAACATTTTGTGAGTTGCCAAACCGGCTATCATGTTTATTCAAGTTATTCATTTCCTGTCTGTTCAGTCCATGTTATATCAAAGATGTTCGTTTTCTTAACGGTGTCCACACACACGCACACGAGTTTAGGTTTAGCATTTCACAAAGTGGTGTTTTAGTGTCAATGTCTCATGGCAATTTTTGTATACAATATATCCCAGTTTAAATATTAGAAGGTAGCACAAAAAATATAATAAACTGCACGCTTGCCTGACTGGGACAGTTTTGGTTGTCCAAGCAGCGGTATGAAGAGAAGAGACATATGCAAGGGGGAGAAGGAGTGACGCACGTGCGAAAGAGGAGGCCGTCGACGACGGACGACGGCTTTGGACGGCTCTCCGGCGGCGGTCCAGCAGCTTAATGCAACGGGGCTCACAGCGCTGGGGGAAGAAGGGGGCTGGCCAGCAGCGGATGTGCGACGGCGGCTGCTTCGGCTCTCGATGGATGCACGTGTGGGCGAGGGGGATGAGGGGCAGCTTGGTGTCTCCAAGGGAAAGCGAGGAGAGATTTTGAAGTTGTTTTGATTTAGGTTGTATTCTGATTTTCCTCTTTTTGATTACTGATTTCAAAAATCAGTTTGTGTTTGATTTGGGGGGGCATGATTTTGGGGCTGATTTTGATGAATCTGAAGTTGATTCAGATTTCTGAAATTTGTTTGATTGTGGCTGATTAGTTGATCAGGTTTGATTTGGAAAATAGGTTTTGCAGGTTGATTTGCAGGGGAGGAGACTTCCTTAAGAAGATTAGCAGGGGAACAAGGGTGCTGCATTTGTCAAAGATTAGGCTTTAGATTAGGATGGAAAATTAATTTTGTTGACTTAAGCAAGGGGGAAGCATCTGCCTTAGGCAACATGTTTGTTTTGATCAAAGTGAGATTTCATATGTTGACTAATCTCTTTTGTTAGGGGATGTATCTGCCTTCAAAACGAAGTCGGACGGAACATAGACAGAGAAAACAAAAGCAGCGGAAGAAAAACAGTTAATCTTAATTAACATGCAAGTTAAAACAATTTTAACTTGGCCCTAAGGTCCAAGACCCTATGCCAAGATCTATGCCGACTTGGGATGGGTCTGACCATCCCAAGAAGGATCTAGCCTACTGCGATTAAACTAAACTAATGCTAATAAACTACTTTAACCACATACCCGGAATCTCAGCCCTGGAGCAGGCGAGATGTTCCGCGCCGTCTTCCGAGCTGCTCCCGTCCCACGCTGAGCCGCTCCTTGAACCGCTCCCCGAACCGCTCCTCGAACCGCTCCGCATCTCGAGGCGATCAATCCCCGTGCCACCGAGCCAACCAACCGCCGAAGAAAGTTTCACGCGAGTGAAACCTCCGCCAAGATTTCGGATCCAGAATCCGAACTCCTTTGAGGCTTTGCTAGAGCCCGCAGGAGTAAGGCAGAAATTTTAGGGAGATAGAGAAATATTTAATTTAAGCTTAGATCCGAGCGTGCTCCAACATTTACGAGAGCCGCTCAGATCTAGAGCTTGGGACGAGTTTTGAGAAAGGGGGGAGACCCCTATTTATATAGGCGGCGGACTCTCCCCATTTCTCAAAATCCGATGTGGGACTAAATAAGTGGGTTAGTTAAAATCAAGTTAGTTTGCACTTCACAAAGTGCAAACTTCCGTGAATTTTAACTCACTCACTGTTGAACTTCAGGATCGATACAACCTATCAATACGACAAGCGTTCAACGGTGAACGCATAGGAAAAAAACCGTTCGTCAATCGGAGTTCGTTTGACCCTCCAATTGACCGTCCAAAGATCAGCCCAAAGTCACGTTTTAACAAAACTGCAGCCGTCAAGAAATTCAACTAGGGTTCGAAACCCCATACGTGTGGGTCCCACCGCGTGGGCCCCACAGGCTGAATCAGCCCGCCCAGCTCCGGGGCGCGTGCGCTGCACGCGCCCCTGGGCGCTGCATGTCACGCGCCCCAACAGGGGCGCGTGCCCTGCACGCGCCCAGCGGGCGCGTGCAGAGCACGCGCCCCTGGTGGGCGCCAGCGCCCACGTGGGCGCGTGCGCTGCACGCGCCCAGCGGGCGCGTGCAGAGCACGCGCCCATGTGGGCGCCGGTTGAATTAATTTGCCCGGCCCTTTGGGCCGGGCCATTAAACCAGTGTTGGCCCCTTTTTTTTTTTTTTCTTCTGTGTTTCTCAAACAGCAAAAAAAAAAGCTTATGGGCCTGATTTATTTGGGCTTCTATCTAAACACTTTAAATAGACTTACTGGGGTCATTTGAACTCCGTTTTGGACGCGGTTCGAACCTGGGCGTAGACCGGGACATTCCCGTCTTACCCGTGAACTTTTCCTTGCGTTTATTTTATTAAATATTGTATTAAACAATTTAATACTATTTAATCGATTTTGCATCAAATGCAAAATAGTCCCTATCTAAGCTTAAATTACCATATTGCATCAAATGCAATTATCTCTTCTTTTGCATCAAATACAAATATTTTCCCTAACTATTTTCTACCTATTACTAGACGAAGCGTTGCACTCTGTGTGAGACCCTACAGCCTGACCCTTACAACAGGTTGGGCTCGAAGCCCTATACGGCAGTGACCACGAGCAGTGGTTGCCGTCCCTGCTTCAGGAATCATCATTATGTGGTTGACTCATTGACATGAGTATTGTCGGGACCACCTGACTGTTTCTGTGATGAATTCCGTAGTTATAGTCTTTTCGTCTTAACTGTGTCGTGTAGATCAAGTCTGGGGTACGGTCAAACTGTCAACCCCAATAACTTGACTCCGGTTAGTTTCTATCGATCTTTAGTCAACTTATGTTGGACTTCTTCCAACATACTCTGCGCAGAGTTTTTACTAAAGACCGAACTAACTCTACGACACTAACCCCCATTGACCGGGAGAGACGAATCCTCTCTTGGTCATTACTCGCCTCGTATGTTTCAAGTGACACCCAATCAAAAGACCTTTCGACAGGCCTCGCCTCGAAGCTAGGTCAGTTGATCTAAGTGGCACCGTTCACGCACAGGTCCGTCAAAATGACCTCAAGTCAAAAGACCAACTATCCTATCATCACTCAGAGTTATCACTGACAGATTGGTCAATATAACCATATGATAACTCTAGTGGATCGTTCAGTGAACTCATTATAATGAGCACCTGTGTCTCGTCTTCGACTTCGCCAAGTCTAGCGATCATGAGATCACCGCCACCGCTAAACGGTGAAGACTAAGACACAATGGTCTATCCGATGTTTCGATATCCTTGTCTCGAAACATCTACGACCACGAACCATTTCAGACTTATGCTACAGACGGTCAAACGTTTCTCCATGATCGAGATACTCATCTCGATACCCGTTTGACCTTGCATAAAGTCTCAGGACTTTACCTAAGTCGATATCTAATTATAAAATAACTTAGATAAATTATTACCAAACAGCTTACTGTTATTTCGAACAAGATGTTTGTGCTATTCACACAGGAATAAATGGCCTCGAGGGCATAATATTCCTACATCTCCCACTTGCACTCAGGCCCATTTATCTCGATATCTAATATCGTTTTACACATAAGTTTTCCCGACTTCATGTGATAGAGCCTTCGTGAGTGGATCTGCTAAGACCGTCTACACTATAGACTTAAGGAGTTTCTATGTTTATGTTAGACCAACCATTTGAATCTCATTCAAATAATTCACTTGGTCTATCGGAATCTATAATACTTTATTTCACTGGATCTTATCCAGTTCATCGTATCTTACGATAATAATTTTAAATTAGTTACTGGTCATTTCAAATGGTTCATATCCATTTCTGATAAATAAGCAAACTCTTTGATTACTTAATCAAAATATATGTTCCATCTCTTTGATGTCTCGCATGTAATTTACACGCTCCCACTGACCTTGAAAATTCTCTGGCCAATTCATATAAGTTGGTCCGTCTAAATCATATTTAGAAAAACGAACTTATAAGTGAATGCTCGAATTTTCATGGTCAACATGAACGTTTTACATCGAGCTTGGTCCGAGTAGATCTGTACACATCTGCTGGCGAGACGGTTTCAACTAATCCGTTTTAAAGAAATTAGGATGAAAACCGTTCTCGTCCAACAAGATTGTACTTCACTATTTTCTTTCTGCACCAATCTTTCAACTTAAAGATTTACTTGCAGAAAGTGAGGAAACATTTTCTTTGGGCACGTAAACTAAATTCTCAATTAATTTACGCACACGGACTTGCATCAAGTTTTAAATCGGAGTTACTACTCCAAATTTCATCCTAGAAGTTGACTAAGTCATCATCAGTTATGATGTTTAACTCGACATTTCGTCTAACGAGATTCGAGTAATAATACAACTTCCTTACAATTGATTTATTGAATATATTATTGATAATGTCCTTATAGAACATTATCAAAATCTAGGCATTACTATCTGGGACTTAACCCAGAGGGAGGACTTAACTCAGAGTCACTTACAATGGATCACACTAAATCTAATTAAGTGTGATTCATACCTTTTAACACACTGATGTGTTAACAGACTTGATCTGAGAGAAAATCACATTTTCTTTTAATTACACAAGATTTTATTTAGCTAAGTATTTGACCATTCGATCTAATCGAATCAGTTTAAATACTTTAGTCATTTCGTTCTTTATTTTATCAGACTTGTGTTTCATCAAGAACACGTGTCTTAATAAAATATACGAATAACTTATTTTGGTTAATCTAGACTCAGGTACATCAGTATGTACTAGACTGAGTTCGACAACTCATTCTCCCACTGTCTCACAGATGGGTTTTGGCCATTGTATCTAAGAGGCTAAGACTCACAAGTGTCCGTAGACTTCATAATACGAGAGGTCAGACCCCTCTTTATGTGACTTGTGAAGCTTAATCTCTAGATACGGCCTAGTCTAATTTTACCATATAAGTTTGCTACTATCTTGTGTATTTATATATTAACATTTAATATATATTTAGTTATTTACAAATTACTTAACGCAAAACATTACTTCAGAAGCAATGTGACGACATTCGTCAAAATGTGTTAAACGTCTTTTGTATAACAATTCATTCTGAAATCGTGACATCAAAATATATCACATTTTCATTTCCTCCTACTTATGCCTGTACTAATGATAAATTAAACTAACTTTCTCAATTGACTTTCCGAAGTGCCTTCTTCCTTTTCTAAATCATATTTAGATATCAACATAAATAAATAGCTTTGCAAGCAACTTATGTATCCAAACGCTTGAGCTTTGCAATCTTGAGTGTAGCTCAAGAAGTTGCTAGTCTCAAGATCCGGTTGGGATACATAGTCTTGCACCGCTCATGCACTCGTATTCGAGTCAAACGGTTTGATCGAATTTTCGAACTTTGCGGATCAAAATTGTTTGTCCATACAACCTTGAGGGTAGCTCGACAAGTTGTAGGGAGAAACATACTTTGAATGTCCTATATGTTCAAGCTGCCTCATATAGAGACGAGTGACATGTAGCGTTAATTTATTTGTTGGACACAGAACTTAATGAAATCATATTTCTTAAGTCTGTTCTTTTAGAAGGTCATTTAATGTCAATGAGAATATAGTTTGATTACATCAATTAGAATTTAACTTGATATTCAATTAATCAACTTTATGACCAATTAACTAATTTCAATATTATCAATTGATTCTTTCGGTAAACATAATCTTGCCCTAGTTTTAGCATATGTTCAATATTAAATACAGGTAGATTGGCTTTTATCTATCTATACCCTCCCACTATTTTTACGAACGTTTTAAAGCTTAATAACGAACGATTTAATCGAATTAAAATTAATGGGTAAGAGTTCCAATCACCTTGAGTCTAAACAACCTTGAGTGTAGCTCAACAAGTTGATTGAATCTGTGATCGGAAGATGACTCTTCATCGATCATATCGGATATGACTCTCTTAATCGGTTTTTGCCCCTAGCCATTTGTGATCATGAGTGTGCTCATCCAAATCACAATGTCTAGTCTAGTCGGACCCTTGTTTTCATGTCTAGCCTGACTTGCCCCTTAGCTCGGTGTATGCACGACACGTCGGTTTGGGTCAGGTCTTAGACCACATCTAGGCAGACTACATCGTTGACTTAACTTACGCCGACGCTCGGGGTACGAGACGACGGTTAGGGTTAGTCAAGATTTCATCTTATGTATTTAAGGTGTTAGTTTCTACAGGGTTGCCGTGTCACAGCTTGAGTGTATCTCAACAACTATAACACGGGCCCTATAGTTGCTAACCCCTAAAACAAGGAGGGCTACGGCTAATCTTGAAAAAGATCATTAACGTATTTGACTTAGATATAGTCCAGGGTGTCATACAATCATGATTCGCGACATTGCGGTCCAGCGGAACTCAGCCAGGGAATTGACTAAGCCAGGATCACTACCCCTTGGACTAGCAAGGGTTGACCCAGAACTCTTAGCCAAGCACATTGACTGGATCATGGTCCATTGAATGAAGCTTGTCATTTTTGTATGTATGCCATAGACTAAACAGCTTTTATTAACAACGAATTAATCCTATCAACTAGTTGAATCCTTAAATTCAAAATTTTAGGATGTGTTTAATAACTTTTATTAAGTCCTTATCAACTATAAGGTTCACGTGCTACCCTAATCGTTATTAGGTTTTTAATAAATTATTAACAACGCTAGAAGCGAAGTCCTTTAATGAAAATTAATTATAACAATTAGAATTTAAAATTCATTTAAAGGACTACCCTAATCAGGAATTAGGTCTTTAATATTGTTGTTAATGATTTATTAAAGCATAGCATGTCATTAAAATTCAAGTAAAAAATTTTAATCATTTTTAATGGCTAACCTAAAGGGTTGTCTTGTGTTATCAAATAAGGGACAAGATAAACAAGCCATTGAAATAACTCTACACTAATTTATCGCATAAAGATAGTGCACAACTATTTAACATTTAAATATACTAAGTTTATCGCATAAACTATTTCTGCATGCAAACATAAATTTAACAATTAAATTTAAAATATGATTTTGAAATTATTTTATTTTTATCTCATAAAAAAAAACTTAATTTTAAAATCACTAACTTTGCATGCTATTTAAAAAAAAAAAAAATTATCGCATAAAAATTTTAATCTTTAAAATCAGTTTTAAAATTATCTCATAAAATTAAAACACTATTTTAAAGACTTTCATGTTTAAAAATTTATCAAATAAAAATTTTAGGCATCCAAAATAAATTTAAACTTTTAATTTTTTAAAATTAGTTTTAAAATTATCACATAAATTTTAAAACGTTATTTTAAAATTTTTCATGTTCAAAAATATCAAAAAAGAATTTTGAACATCTAAAACATTTTTAAAATATTATCTCATAACTTTAAAAACATTTAAAAGTATTTAAAAGCATTAACACGTTTAATAAAATCGCAGTACCTAGATCGCTACGCAAACCTAGGCTCTGATACCACTGTAGGGGAATTGGGCGTTCCCTTAGGGCACAAAAACTCTAGTCCCGTCCTAAGTCGGACGGAACATAGACAGAGAAAACAAAAGCAGCGGAAGAAAAACAGTTAATCTTAATTAACATGCAAGTTAAAACAATTTTAACTTGGCCCTAAGGTCCAAGACCCTATGCCAAGATCTATGCCGACTTGGGATGGGTCTGACCATCCCAAGAAGGATCTAGCCTACTGCGATTAAACTAAACTAATGCTAATAAACTACTTTAACCACATACCCGGAATCTCAGCCCTGGAGCAGGCGAGATGTTCCGCGCCGTCTTCCGAGCTGCTCCCGTCCCACGCTGAGCCGCTCCTTGAACCGCTCCCCGAACCGCTCCTCGAACCGCTCCGCATCTCGAGGCGATCAATCCCCGTGCCACCGAGCCAACCAACCGCCGAAGAAAGTTTCACGCGAGTGAAACCTCCGCCAAGATTTCGGATCCAGAATCCGAACTCCTTTGAGGCTTTGCTAGAGCCCGCAGGAGTAAGGCAGAAATTTTAGGGAGATAGAGAAATATTTAATTTAAGCTTAGATCCGAGCGTGCTCCAACATTTACGAGAGCCGCTCAGATCTAGAGCTTGGGACGAGTTTTGAGAAAGGGGGGAGACCCCTATTTATATAGGCGGCGGACTCTCCCCATTTCTCAAAATCCGATGTGGGACTAAATAAGTGGGTTAGTTAAAATCAAGTTAGTTTGCACTTCACAAAGTGCAAACTTCCGTGAATTTTAACTCACTCACTGTTGAACTTCAGGATCGATACAACCTATCAATACGACAAGCGTTCAACGGTGAACGCATAGGAAAAAAACCGTTCGTCAATCGGAGTTCGTTTGACCCTCCAATTGACCGTCCAAAGATCAGCCCAAAGTCACGTTTTAACAAAACTGCAGCCGTCAAGAAATTCAACTAGGGTTCGAAACCCCATACGTGTGGGTCCCACCGCGTGGGCCCCACAGGCTGAATCAGCCCGCCCAGCTCCGGGGCGCGTGCGCTGCACGCGCCCCTGGGCGCTGCATGTCACGCGCCCCAACAGGGGCGCGTGCCCTGCACGCGCCCAGCGGGCGCGTGCAGAGCACGCGCCCCTGGTGGGCGCCAGCGCCCACGTGGGCGCGTGCGCTGCACGCGCCCAGCGGGCGCGTGCAGAGCACGCGCCCATGTGGGCGCCGGTTGAATTAATTTGCCCGGCCCTTTGGGCCGGGCCATTAAACCAATGTTGGCCCCCTTTTTTTTTTTTTTTCTTCTGTGTTTCTCAAACAGCAAAAAAAAAAGCTTATGGGCCTGATTTATTTGGGCTTCTATATAAACACTTTAAATAGACTTACTGGGGTCATTTGAACTCCGTTTTGGACGCGGTTCGAACCTGGGCGTAGACCGGGACATTCCCGTCTTACCCGTGAACTTTTCCTTGCGTTTATTTTATTAAATATTGTATTAAACAATTTAATACTATTTAATCGATTTTGCATCAAATGCAAAATAGTCCCTATCTAAGCTTAAATTACCATATTGCATCAAATGCAATTATCTCTTCTTTTGCATCAAATACAAATATTTTCCCTAACTATTTTCTACCTATTACTAGACGAAGCGTTGCACTCTGTGTGAGACCCTACAGCCTGACCCTTACAACAGGTTGGGCTCGAAGCCCTATACGGCAGTGACCACGAGCAGTGGTTGCCGTCCCTGCTTCAGGAATCATCATTATGTGGTTGACTCATTGACATGAGTATTGTCGGGACCACCTGACTGTTTCTGTGATGAATTCCGTAGTTATAGTCTTTTCGTCTTAACTGTGTCGTGTAGATCAAGTCTGGGGTACGGTCAAACTGTCAACCCCAATAACTTGACTCCGGTTAGTTTCTATCGATCTTTAGTCAACTTATGTTGGACTTCTTCCAACATACTCTGCGCAGAGTTTTTACTAAAGACCGAACTAACTCTACGACACTAACCCCCATTGACCGGGAGAGACGAATCCTCTCTTGGTCATTACTCGCCTCGTATGTTTCAAGTGACACCCAATCAAAAGACCTTTCGACAGGCCTCGCCTCGAAGCTAGGTCAGTTGATCTAAGTGGCACCGTTCACGCACAGGTCCGTCAAAATGACCTCAAGTCAAAAGACCAACTATCCTATCATCACTCAGAGTTATCACTGACAGATTGGTCAATATAACCATATGATAACTCTAGTGGATCGTTCAGTGAACTCATTATAATGAGCACCTGTGTCTCGTCTTCGACTTCGCCAAGTCTAGCGATCATGAGATCACCGCCACCGCTAAACGGTGAAGACTAAGACACAATGGTCTATCCGATGTTTCGATATCCTTGTCTCGAAACATCTACGACCACGAACCATTTCAGACTTATGCTACAGACGGTCAAACGTTTCTCCATGATCGAGATACTCATCTCGATACCCGTTTGACCTTGCATAAAGTCTCAGGACTTTACCTAAGTCGATATCTAATTATAAAATAACTTAGATAAATTATTACCAAACAGCTTACTGTTATTTCGAACAAGATGTTTGTGCTATTCACACAGGAATAAATGGCCTCGAGGGCATAATATTCCTACAGTATCTGCCTTCAAAACGAAGTGAGCTGGTTTGAATAGTTAAGCAGGCATTAAATTTTTAGTCAAATAGGTTAGATTTAGACTAAGTTTAGAAAGTTAATCACACGTTAATCAAATTGAGGGGCTGCCGACAGAGGATTGTTTAATTATGGTAATTAGTAAAAGTTAAACATGATTAGCAAATTGTCATTAGTAAGATAATTAAGTTAAAGTAATTAGTTAAACCTGATGGTTAATTAATTATGACACAGTAAAAAAACGAAAACGGAGACGCGCTCGCGTCGACTCGTAACAAAGAAAGTACAGACGAAAGATTATCTGGACGACTGGAATGAAATACCGGTACGCATGGTCTAAAACACGTCTAAAAATACAGGCCGTTACATTCTACCCACCTTAAGAAAAATTCCGTCCTCGGAATTCTTTTCAACTAACGAGCAGGAAACAAATATGGATAACGCTCTCGCATCTCATCTTCCCGCTCCCAGGTAGACTCTCCTGGCGAGTCGCGATGCCACATCACTCTCACGAGATCGACGACCTTGTTCCTGAGCGCCTTCTGACGTCGGTCTAAGATATGTACCGGTTGATGCTCATAAGTCAGGTCCGGTCGAACTGTGCTCTCTAAGTAGTCCACAGTGTGAGAAGGGTCACTGACGTAACGATGCAGCTGGGACACATGAAAGACGTCTTGAACTCCCTCTAAGGATGGTGGTAGTGCTAAGCGATAAGATACCTCTCCAACTCGCTCTAGCACATCGAAGGGTCCAATGTATCTCGGACTAAGCTTGACTCTCTTCCCAAATTGGATCACTCCTTGATTCGGGGAGATCTTCAGGAACACATGATCTCCCGGCTGAAACTCCAAAGGACGCTGTTTAGCATCTGCCCAATGCTTATAACAGTCCTGGGTGATCCGAAGCTTGTCTCTGATATCTCGCACAACATCAACTGCTTCCACTATCATCTCTGGCCCCAAGAGCTCTCTATCATCGATGTCATCCAAACTTAGTGGCGATCGACATTTCCTCCCGTAAAGTGCAGCAAATGGTGCCATACCAATGCTCGCCTGATAGCTGTTGTTATAGGAAAACTCCACCAGGTGCAGATGATCCTCCCATGAACCTTTGAGATCCAACATGCAGGCTCTCAACATGTCCTCTAAGATCTGTATGGTACGTTCTGACTGTCCATCCGTCTGCGGGTGATACGCAGTACTGAATTTCATACTGGTACCCAGATTTGTCTGCAACTCTTCCAGAATTGAGACGTGCATCTCATGTCCCGGTCGCAGATGATACTCACGGGAACTCCATGTGATCGCACAATCTCCTGCACGATTATCGATCACATCACAATGTATACTAGAAAGAAGTTATAAAGGTATAAGAAAGATATTTACCTCCATATACTTCTTCGCAAGTATCTCCGTAGCTTATCCTACTCGAAAAGGTATGAAATGCGCAGACTTGGTTAATCGGTCAACGATAACCCAAATCACGTCATTTTGCTTGGTGCTCCGAGGTAGTCCAGTTACAAAGTCCATGATTATGTGCTGCCACTTCCACTCCGGAATCGGTAGGGGTTGAAGCAATCCGGCAATGCGATGGTGTTCAGCCTTCACTTACTGACACACAAGACATTTGGCGACGCTACGAGCTATGCTCCTCTTCATACTGTGCCACCAAAAATTCAGACGGAGATCCTTGTACATCTTGGTACCGTCAGGATGAATGGAATAGGGAGAGATATAAGCTTTCTTCATCAGCTCATCTCCGATATCACCAGAAGGTAGGTAGATCCTACTGCCGTATCTCAAGGAACCATCCTCATGAATGATAAAGTCTGTCCGAAGTCCAGCTTCAACTTGCTCCCGGATCCTCCTCAGTTTAGCATCTCCAGACTGTGCAGCTTTGATGCGATCCACTATCGTCGACTGAATCTGCATATTCATCAACGACGATGTGACTCCAGGTAACACAACCTCTGTGTTCATCTCATGCAGATCCTGTTGTAACCTCCACTGAACTGTAAGAATCATAACCACTGGAAGTCTGCTCAAAGCATCAGGTACAACATTAACCTTCCCTGGGTGATACTGGAGGTCGATGTCGTAATCAACCATCAGCTCTAACCATCTGTACTGTCTCATATTCAACTCCTTCTGAGTAAAAATATATTTCAAACTTTTGGGATCAATGAAAATGTTCACTTTCTCACTCAGTAAGAAATGTCTCCAAATCTTCAAAGCGAAGATGACCGCAGCTAACTCCAAGTCATGAATCA
This sequence comes from Scilla litardierei, assembly GCA_030789695.1. NCBI lineage: Eukaryota > Viridiplantae > Streptophyta > Magnoliopsida > Asparagales > Asparagaceae > Scilla > Scilla litardierei. Next base: position 18,149,003 of record CM061130.1, on the reverse strand, counting down.
GTTAATACTTTTCGTGGATCTTCAACTGCCAAGAAGCATATGCGACTACATGACCATGCTGATGCAGAACACATCCAAGACCTTTGCCCGAGGCATCTCAAAAGATCTCAAATCCTCCAGTTCTATCTGGAATAGCCAGAACTGATGCAGATGTCAGCCTTGCTTTCAAAGTCTCGAATGTCTGCTCGCAAGCGTCTGACCAAACATACTTGACATCCTTCCTCGTCAGTCGAGTCATGGGCTCTGCTATCCTTGAGAAATCCTGAATGAAATCGACGGTAGTAGCACGCTAATCCTAGGAAACTACGGATGTCTGATGCTGACCGAGGAGTAGGCCAATTTCTGACTGATGTAACCTTCTCTGGATCGACAGAGATACCTTCGCCTGAAACCATATGTCTAAGAAATGCAATCCGGTCCAATCAGAACTCGCACTTGCTGTACTTGGCATACAACTGATGACAGCGAAGCGTCTCCAAAACCATCTGCAGATGCTTAGCATGCTCCTTCTCGCTCCTCGAATAGACCAATATGTCTTCAATGAATATCACTACGAATTTATCCACATAATCTTAGAATATCAGATTCATGAGATTCATGAATACTGCTAGAGCGTTGGTCACACCAAATGGCATGATAACGAACTTGCAGTGTCCATACTTGGTCCGAAAATCTATCTTGGACATATCGTCCCTCTTGACTTTCACCTGATGTTATCTGCTTCGGAGATCCAACTTCAAGAATACTCTCGATCCACCAAGCTGATCGATGATATCGTCAATTGAGGCAACGGGTACTTATTCTTCACAGTGACATTGTTTAGCTCTCGATAATCCACACACATCCTTCTCGATCCATCCTTCTTCTTGACTAGCAGTACAGGTGCACCCCAGGGAGACACGCTGGGATGAATGAATCCTTTCTGCAACAGATTGTCCAACTGCTTCCGTAGCTCTTCAAGTTCTGTTGGAGCCATATGGTAAGGCGCCTTCGAGATTAGCTGAGTATTTGGCATCAGGTCAATACTGAACTCCAAAGCTCGGTCAGGGGGCAATCCAAAAATGTCTTCCGGAAATACATCTTTGAAGTCTCGAACCACTACAGGCTTCTCCAGTTCGACTTACATAGATGCAAGGATCGTTTCGTTCGGCTGAGCCTGAAATTTGATAGGCTCGAGTGAACAAGTACCACTGATGAATTCGAACACTGGATGGTCGGGAATTTCGAATACTCCTTTCTTCTTGTGACAGTCGATAGTAGCATAGAAAGTCCCTAACCAGTCCATGTCGAGAATATCATCAAAGTTAGGTGTGTCCAAGACCATGAAGTCTACATAAAGTTCATGTCAACAAATCACTAAGGGACATGATTTGCATCCCAAGGTAACACTCACTACGCCACTTCCAGTTGTGACATTCCATCTCTTGAAAAGTGGGTAGGTAGGGATCGAGTGCTTAACTACAAACTTCTGGGATATAACACACAGGGAAGCTCCGGAATCAAATAAAGTCAGAGCCAGGTGGGAGGCCACTAAGATAACACCTAAGATAAAAATAATAGACTTAGCACGGAAACCTAACTAACAAGCATGAATATATGAGAAATGAAAAATACTAGGTATAAATGTTACATGTGATCACTTCATCCTCAGTCTCAGCTTCCGCAGCTGTCATCGTGAATGCCTGGCACTTCGGCTGATTGACCTGCTAATAGGCCTGGTTCTGTGGAATAAGAGGTGGTCCATGCTGAGCAGATCTGGGTGCTCCTCACTAAACAGGTGTACGCACTGCTCGCTGAATAGGTGCAGGTACTCCAGTTGGTGCTCGACAGTCCTTGCCATGAGGGCAGTCTCTTACAACATATGCAGGTGATCCACAAATCAGGCACTGGTTCAGCATCCTCTTGCAATCCTTCTTCTGGTGTCCTGCCATAGAAGTAGCAAGTCAGCTGCGATCGATCGGTATGGGTAGATGACCTCTTGAACGGTGTGGTCTGCGGAGGTCAGAAATTTCCTCTGGGCACCATCTTAGGCGGCTCCATGGGACGCTTGCCTCCTTTAGCTGAAGGTCCCACGTGGAGTCTTACCATAATCTCATGCTCACGTGCAGAATCCATAACGTCTTGAAGTGTCGTCGGTCTCACCGAGGTCATCGAGGCTTGGACCTTGGGATTCAGGCCTTTGTGAAACTCAAATGCACAGTCTTCAGGGTCTTCAACCATGTGAGGTGCAAAATGGCTAAGCATGGCAAACTCAGCCTCATACTCGTCCACGGTCCTGTCTCCTTGGACCAGATTAGCGAAATGCTGCTGAAGCTCTCTTTTGGCTGCTTTGGGAAAGTATTTAGCATCGAACCTTTCCCGAAACATGCCCCAAGAGATCGGCCTGACCATACGTTTCTCCTCCAGTTGCCACTAGCTCCTAACATTGTCAGTCAGCTGTAGTTTTGCTACATCAACCCATCCAGCCTAAGGGATACGTGCAGCACTCAGCTTATCTTCAGTCCCTTGGATCCATTCATCAGCTCCTAGAGGCCCTTCTTTTCCAGAGAAGCTACTGAGTTGCAACTCATGGAACTGTCTAACTCCTGGTTCAGACTTAGGCGGTGGCGGTGGCGGTGGCGGTGGTGCAATCTGAGCAGGTTGTTGTCCTTGCTGAATCAGCTGATGCTGGACCTCCAACATCCCCCTTATGACTCCAAGGAGTTCATTAATATCGGCACCTCCATTAGCTGCATTACCATTCCCATTCCCATTCCTGGTGTTGTGTCCTCCTGCCATGCTGAGACAAGAAACTTGGTTAAATTGTGTACAAGATAAATCTAAACGTTTGGCCATTGGTTAAACTTGGTTAAATTATGTACAAGAAACTTGGTTGTGAAGCTTAAACCTAATAAGCGTCTGTGAATAACACCTTTCGCAGGATCTTGCATGCAATTCAGGGCAACAAAGATACCATGAGAATTAAAGCCAACATCCAGATAGAGTACACAATAATAAAAAGGGCCCTAAGCTTGGCCTACAACGATAGCTTTACAAGATACAATGGGTACACACCCTACAAAAAACAGCGGTGAAAAGAAATAACAACAGCGATGAAAATCAGCAACTAGTCCACGGTTGGGAGGACTTCAGGATCAGCTGAATCCTAGTCTAATGGATCACTCTGATCCAGCAGCTCATCCTCCTGGTATCATGTCTCGTAACCGGACATACATTCAAACAACATAGAATATATGTCAGCAAGGGTCTTGTAAGACATGGCTAGAAGAGAACCCTTGGAAAGATATATATAACAGGTTATATATATGGCAGTTTAAAACAGTTATAAGAATTTACACTAGCATGCATTTCTATTATGAAAATGAAACGTGGCAGTTAAATAATGTAACAGCAGTTCTGTTTGTCAACTTTCTTTTCAATTGTTTAAGTGTGTGCATGTCAGTGACTAAGGCCCCCGTCGTTAGACGACTAGTAAGTGAATCCACCTTCAAGTGCCCCCGAAGGCGACCAGTTTACTACCGGCTAGTGCCCGGGAACCCTGTTGAGTTTTGGACTCTCCACCTTGATTTTGATGATGATCAAACACAAATCATTGTGACTAACTCTTGTGATTGCAGTTAGCTAAAAAGTTACCAATTAGATTCAAGAAGATCAAAAGTGACTACATGTGTTGATTCAAGTGGAGGACTTGGTAGATCTACAAAGATGAAGCATTGGCTTGAAGAACTCAAAGGATACTTTAAACCTCAAGCCAATGGCATCAACAAATGAATGGAGATTCAATCCAAAGAGAAGAAAGGAATGGATGAGTCAAAATCTTCGAAGACTATGACGTTGGAGATATTCAAGTCATTCAACTAAAAGATTCAAGTCCATGAAGAATTATGGAGATCGTCGCCAAAGTAATTTGTTCATCTCAAGCGACGTCCCAAGACTTCCTCAGAACACGTGATCGTTGTGCCTGGAGCTTCGTTGATGCACAAGGAGTATTATTGAAGTCGAGGGATTCAGAATCTTCATGTTGAAGCTTTGAAGACGGTTTGTCGTGTTTACTTTTATTTTCTTCTGTCTTCGGTTTAGTAGAATGTTAAGCCTTAAGTAGTACTTGCCTAGAAATCTTCTTGACTATCATATCTTATCTCTAGGATTTCCTTAGAAGCCCTTAGAAACTTTCCCGAAGCTTTTCGCTTCATTTCTCGGCTTCATATGCATCTTAGTTGGTTCAAGTAAAAGAACCAACCGACTAGATGACGATCTAGTCGGTTGGAAATCCTTCTTGAACCGACTAGATATCCTTGCTTGTTTCAGCCCATTCACTGTTGATCATTTAGTCGGTCCAAGAAGGGTCACCGACCGACTAGATGACGATCTAGTCGGTTGGAAATCCTTCTCAGACCGACTAGTTATCCTAATTAATTCAAGCCTAGTTGTTGACCTATTAGTCGGTCCAAGAAGGTTCACCGACCAACTAAATGACGATCTAGTTGGTTGGTGTTTCTTCTCAGACCGACAGTTCTTCTAGTGAAATTCGACTTCTTTATTGTTGATCAATTAGTCGGTCCAAGAAGGTTCACCGACCGACTAGTTATCAAACTAGTCGGTTGATGTTTCTTCTTAGACCGACTAGTTCTTATATCTCTTGAATTCACTATCTTTGCTGTCAACCTTCTAGTCGGTCCAAGAAGGTTCACCGACCGACTAAATGACGATCTAATTTGTTGGCGTTTCTTCTTAGACCGACTAGTTATTCATATCTTGATCTTCGATGTCTTCCTTCTAGTTGGTCCAAGAAGGTTCACCGACCGACTAGTTTGACAACTAGTCGGTTGATATTTCTTATTAGACCGACTAGTTCTTATATCTATTGAATTCACTATCTTTGCTGTCAACTTTCTAGTCGGTCCAAGAAGGTTCACCGACCGACTAGTTTCCAAACTAGTCGGTCAATGATCCTTCTTAGACCGATTAAGCAGCTTCAGAATAGAGCCGTTGGGGCATTTAATGTCACGATTTTTGTGACCGTTTTGTCTCTTCCCTATATAAGCTTGAGTGTTTCAAACCAGGTATTTAAGGCTGAAATTAGAGACATTTTCACATCTTTGAGAAGAGCCATTCAACTCCATTTCCAAGCTCTCTCATCTCACAAGAATCTCTCCCTAACTCTTTGATCCTAATTCCTCAAGAGAGATTCTCATTCTTTGTTGTCTTCTCAAGCTAAGAGCTTGAATCCATGTCACCAACTTCTTCCTAGCCATCTATTGCTGCTCATCTTGGTGGAGCTAGGGTTTGGTGATCTCGTCTTCCTCAAAATCCATTCTTGCCCTATTTTGGTAAGTAGTTCTCAAGGCATAGGATTTTGTGGTAAGAAGTTTTATATTTCATTCTTTATACTTCATATTTGTTGTATACTCACGGTGGTGAGAGGATTGGCTTGATCCCAAGTTGTGGGAGTCAAGATTTCGTTTTGCTCTCGGTTTGTGAGAGTGTTCTTAGTCCCAAGTTATGGGATTAAGGTCTTTGCGTGTTCCCGGGTTGTGGGATACACGGACATCGATTGTAGGTCGATTGCACTTGTGAGGTTTCCGCAAGTGGGCTAAAGGAGAGCTCTAGTGGTTTTACTAGAGTATCCGGAGGGGATCCAGGTGTTGCTGGATTAGGGCACTGGTAACAAGTCGGGGAGACTTGGGTGGCACCAAACCAGGGTACATTGCATGTTGGCATTGCTTTCTTGCTTGGGTTGTTGTTTATTTCTTATATTCCGCATTTGTTGGTTAAGTAGGTTTTTATTTGGCGTAAATTCCATATAATTCTATAAAACACTATTCACCCCCCCTCTAGTGTTTATTCCTCATAGCACAGGGTCACTACAATTGGTATCAGAGCAAGGTTATAGCTATGGAAACCAACAACAACATCACGCGAAGTTATTTTCCATCATATCTCCTTGGGCCCAACTATCAAATTTGGTGTGTGAAGATGAAGGCCCATATTCAATCCATCGATGAGGATTATTGGAAGCTTGTGGAGAAGCCCTTTCACGCACCTACCACTTCCGTACATAAGTGGACTAATGAGTAAAAAGAATTGGTGAAGAAACATGAAGAGGTTGTAATGAATATCTTGCTTGAGTTTTTAACTTATGACATTCTTATGCGTGTGTCCAAGGCAACAACGATATATCAAATATGGCACATGCTAGCGGAGCAAGAAGAGTCCACCTCGGAGTGTTCTTTCTCCAATGATGAAAGAGATTCATTCATGGGTTTGATGGCACGAGAGGACGACTCTACTAATGAATTAAGCGATTCAGGTGAAAGTGATAGCGACAATGAAGAGGTAACAATAGAAGATCTTAAAATTGAACTTAAGCAATTATTTGATAAATATCAAAAGCTTATGCATAAATATTATGATGTTAAGAATAAGATTCCTAGTCTCTCTAACACATCTTCATGTAGCACCTCTAACAATGACACCATTGTTGAGACACTCGCTATTGAAACAGCAAGTTTGCTTACTCAAAATGGCATGTTGAGAAATGAGGTGGAGTCCCTCAAATCTCAACTTGATCGTGTTTCTATTGTGGATAGTAACGATCTTGAGATTGAAAGTCTTCAATCTCAAAACACTTTCTTGGGCATTGAGAATGAGGATCTCAAATCCCAAGTGCACGAGCTCACCACACATGCATCCACCTTGGATGCTACTATTTCTTCAAATTCGAAGAAATATGAGCTCATGTCCTCCATTGTTGAGAGATTCAATAAGGGAAAGGACAATTTGGATGATTTGCTAAAGAATCAACTACCGGCAAACCATCGTGTTGGCCTTGGTTATTCTAAGGCAAGTGCATCCAATCGCACCTCCTATAGTGAAGTAACTATAGATTTTGTGAGGCCATCCTCCGGTGCATCCACGAGTGGTGTCTATAACAACTTGTGTAGTTCTACTACTAAGGAAACCACCACTCCTATTCCTCCCTCCTTTCGAAAGAAACCCACTTTGGGTGGACCTCCAAAGAAGGGTCATGCATTCATGTACACAAATACTATGCCACGTAGGAACACACCTCCTCACATTCCTACAAATGATGGTTTTTATGCTCCACACCCACGAGCAAGTGCAAACACTCATTTGAGACACTCTCATGCACGTACTCATGCTCATGCACCTTCACATGCTTATGATCACACATCACATCCACATATGCATGCTTATTCTCCTGATCATCCTCATGCATACACACCTCATATTCATCCACGTATGTATGCAACACCACACCATGGACCATATGCCCATCATCATGCTTTAGCACAACACAATGTTCCATACACATTTCCTCATGCTCTTGCTAGATCTCATGTTCCTAGGCCACATGCACCACGTAGAGATCAACCTTTTGTGCATGCAACCACTAGGAAGAGGATACCCAAATCATACACTATTTGGGGTCCTAAGAACACTAGTAATCATGCTGAGGATATGTATGTGCAATCTTATATTCATGATATTATTTTGAATGATGATTATGTTGGGAAATCACGGTCCTCTTGGACTTGGTTTCTAAAGGGTTAGTTTCCGTTGACCCTTCTTTGCTTGGTACCATAAGTTTATATTCATTTTATGGGTACCAAAGCATTTGTGTTAATAATTGATTTACTCTTTTGTTTGCATTTTGGTTTTAGATTCTCATGTTTGTTAGAAACTTAAATTCATATTGAATTTGATTTCCAGTGCATGTTTATTAGTAAATCATTATGTTTATGATTTTCATGTCTAAAATATTTAATATTTTTATGCAACACATGCTTTGGTTCATACTTATGTTTTGTTGCATGTGATGCATGTCATGCTTTTGGATTAATATACATATTAAATTTTGGTACATTTGGTACATGCATGTATATGGTTATATATTTATCTAGTAACATGATTACATGTCTCATTAATATTGTGTATGATTACATTAGGATATGGGTTACAATAATTTTAATTTAGTATTCTAAATTTGTTGCCTAACCCATAAGATCCAAAAAGGTTTTTGGATACCAAAATTATGTTTTCTAGGTTCAATCCACTTTGGGATACCAACCCTACCAACTCCTTGATTTGCAAATATTTTCATTCAAATGGAGTTGATGGTGCTTAGGTGATGCACCAAAGTAGGGGGAGCTTAATGTTGTAAGTATATTCTTACATTTGGTATCCATGTATGTTGGATGCATGTAGATGTCACTTTGTATTTGAGATTATCTCATGCATATCCTATGTTTGCATATTGTGTGTCTTGTATGTCATTCATGTCTATGTATTTCACGTGTGTCAAATTCTTGACTGATGTGCATTGTGTATTCATAATCCTTACTCATATGTTTATTCGAGGATTATTTATAACATGTGGCTTAAAAATTTTCATGTTAGAACTAATGCTCATTTGTATGTTTCACACATGGGACACGCTTATATTTATGTTCCACTTCACAAGCGTGCATCCCAACTTCCTACTCATGCCACTACACAACCTCTTCTTAAGAATCCCAAATCACTATCTTTTGGATTCCTAAGATTGTTCCTAGGCATGATATAAACACACATATATAATCGTATATTAGGAATGACATATTCTTATGCGACTATATATAAAAATCAAACTCAGTCTTTATTTGATTTCCACCTTGCTTACTCACTCATATTGCACTTCATTGCTTGGGTACCATGCTTGTATGATTACTTTTTGTACCCATATATATGTGTGTGTGTGTGTGTGTGTGTGTGTGTTCGTCCACTACTCCCAAGTTTGCATAGTTTGTATGACATGTGTGGGAGTATGACATTTTCATTTATATGCCATTGCATTTCATTCATATTATGTTGTGCATATAGATCAATTGATTTCTCTGACCCTTGGTGATTTATTATCAATTTGAACCTTCCTATCTTGTTGATATGCCAAAGGGAAAGAGAAATTTGGTTTTGAAAATTAATACTTCATGCTTTTCATGCACACTCTTTGTGGTATTACTTTTCATGCCTTCCTTCAATATGTGTTGTGCTGTGAATGTTTATTTTGTGCACATATGCATATTGAACGAGGAATCTTTCTAGCACACACTATTATATTAGATGTGTGTATTCATAATGACGTTGCTTGACTAAATCATATGCATAAGAATTATTAATATAGTTGTATATAATTTCTAATGGTTGAGAATTGTTAATTTCTTATATGAATGATTTTCGTGATAATAATAACTCCTATTAATGTATGTCATGCATTTCTATTGATGCGTGTTATTTACAATTGGTAAATGATTGGTATTGGACTACTTGATTTTGTTCCTTAACCTATTGGATCCAAAAAGTTTTTGGATACCACCAGTTATTGAATTGTCAGATTGTTGTGCAAGATGCCTACTCTACACACTCCTTGGTTTACAAATGATGGATCAATTCAAAGGAAAGGATGGTGCATTGGAGATGCACACATATAGGGAGAGCTAAATGGTTGTAAGTATGTGTTTTGTACAATTGGTATTTTAACATATTGGTTTTGACTACCATGTTTACAATTGGTATTTTAATATATTCGATTTGTGTAATATATCATATTTCTTCATTAGCTCATTCTTGTCACACCCTCATGAAGACTGTTTGTTTATGTGACTACCCTGTTCATGTATGTCATATATGTCTTATTACGACTCATGTACCATGGTAGCTATAACATTCATATAATGAATTGGTTAGTTGCTTATTGATGTTCATATCTTTTTCATGCCATGAATAAGATTAATGATTTAGGATCTTTATGCATATTTGTTCATTGTATCATCACACATCTCATACTTTTCTTATAGTTTGTATGATTTTCTTTATGAGACGTATTGATATGATTTGGGGTGATCAATGTATGTTACTTGTCATTTTAATTACTTCATGACTAATGTTTAGCTATAATTTTATTCAAGAGATCTTTCATGTCTATAGCTAAATCTTTCATGTATGATATTTTCACAAGTGACATAACACTCATTCATATAAGTTAGTCATCTTCAAGCTATATTTCTCACTATCTTATCTCTCATCACATGCTCATATTTTATGCTATTTTTATGAGATGTTAGAGATAACTTGTGCTATACACGATCATATACGCTTTGTATTGTGTTTGATGATATGTATATTCTATCATAGATATTCTTCCATGAATATATCTTGATTCACTATGACTACTTTGATGCTACCTCCGATTATATTGTGCTTACACAAGTCTTTTTATTCTAATCGCACAATTGGTATGCATGCATGCGATGTTCATGTTAACTTTATTCGTTTATGTCCTACCTTGTGACTTTGATCGTAGACTATCTTCATGTCTTTGCTCAAAAGATATTTTGTCACATTACGCCTCATGTTGAATCCTTTGTGATAATTGAGCTAGGATGAAATCATGTCTCTATTTGTTCACTTGGTTTCCTTCTCAAGTGATATCATGATCTTGACATTATTTGCCTGCTTTGCATACTTTGTTAGACTACATTTGGTATCATCTCTACAAATAGACTATTTATATTAGATATCATCTTTACATGCTCTTGCTTGATGCTAGTTTTGAGCTTATGATATAGTACTTATCTTCTTTATGCTCATGGCATTCCATGCTTATCTTTGACTCATTCTGTGAGTATCTCTTCTGGAATGCATGCTAGTACTATGGTTCTTTTGAACATTGTTTCAATTAGTTTTCTAGTGTGCTAGAATTATGTATACCATATGTTTTATGTAGTTACTATCTCTATTTTGGCATAACACTTTTGCATGATATAGATATTTGTGTATGCCCACATCGCACACTTCACTTAGATTTGGTATGCTTAATTTTGGAGATGCTTTGTGGGGTTCAGCTGGAGATACTTTTTGAGATGACTTAGTATGTCTATTATTGGTATCTCATGCCATTATACTTAATTTGTGCTATTATTTCATAATATAACTTTGTACACATGGTTAAGAATTTTCCATAGTCATGTTTGTTTACTTCGTCGCTCGACGATTATATTGATTAAATAGATTTGTTTGTATGAAAACATAGAATTGTTTTCCATGCACTAAATTAGCTAAAATATTGATTTATGTCAATGTGATGATTTTGATTCCACCATAATGTATTTAATCATGTTCATGTCATATGTCATGCCCTTGCTCAAGGACAGTCTATCACATTATGCTTAATGTTATAAATTTTGTGATAATTGAGTTTGTTTGGGTATTTGACACAATTTGATCACTTTTTTTTCTTTGACAAGTGATGTCATGATTTTTGCATTGTTATCCGTATTCTTTATAGCTAGTAGCTACTGCTAATTATGCTATGTTGCTTTTCTAACACTGCTCACACTACTCTTTTCAATTAGTATCTATTGTAATCCTTTATCACATATGATTATTGCTTATCTTCTTGTGATAATTGAGGATAGTTGAGTTGTTGTTGGATATGTGCTCTTGCAATTGATATCTTTATTTTGATATCTTGTTTTTAAATTGGTAGCTTATCTTGTTTACACTCTAATGTTGCATTTGTTGTTTCTTTACCCCCATGTCTTTTTGTTTGTGACAAAGGGGGAGAGAAATAAACAAAGGATGTGCTTATTAAATGTTGAGTGTTAAACAATAACTTGAATCATATAGTCTTTATGTATGATCGTTCATGTATATGATTCAGGGGGAGCATTGGTGATTACCTTGGTTTATATTGATTACATTATATATATATTGGTAATCATGCTCATGTTTATGATGTGTATCACCTATATGATTTGTATTGTGTATGCATATTATTTCTGGTCATTCATGCGATATATACACAACCTCATGTGATACACACACTATTAACTGTTGAATGATGCTATTGATGATTGATATTAACTTGATTGGCATCATTGCAGGGGAGTAAGTATATTTAATGCACAATTATTTGTTTTTTTATTTGGTTTGTCATCATCAAAAAGGGGGAGAATGTTGAGTATTGGACTCACCACCTTGATTTTGATGATGATCAAATACAAATCATTGTGACTAACTCTTGTGATTGCAGTTAGCTAAAAAGTCACCAATTAGATTCAAGAAGATCAAAAGTGACTACACGTGTTGATTCAAGTGGAGGACTTGGTAGATCTACAAAGATGAAGCATTGGCTTGAAGAACTCAAAGGATACTTCAAACCTCAAGCCAATGGCATCAACAAATGAATGAAGATTCAATCCAAAGAGAAGAAAGGAATGGATGAGTCAAAAGCTTCGAAGACTATGACGTTGGAGATATTCAAGTCATTCAACTAAAAGACTCAAGTCCATGAAGAATTATGGAGATCGTCGCCAAAGTAATTTTTTCATCTCAAGTGACGTCCCAAGACTTCCTCAGAACGCGTGATCATTGTGCATGGAGCTTCGTTGAAGCACAATGAGTATTATTGAAGTTGAGGGATTCAGAATCTTCATGTTGAAGCTTTGAAGACGGTTAGTCGTGTTTACTTTTATTGTCTTCTATCTTCGGTTTAGTAGAATGTTAAGCCTTGAGTAGTACTTGCCTAGAAATCTTCTTGACTATTATATCTTATTTCTAGGATTGCCTTAGAAGCCCTTAGAAACTTTCCTGAAGCTTTTCGCTTCATTTCTCGGCTTCATATGCATCTTAGTTGGTTCAAGTAGAAGAACCAAAAGACTAGATGACAATCTAGTCGGTTGGAAATCCTTCTTGAACCGACTAGATATCCTTGCTTATTTCAGCCCATTCACTGTTGATCATTTAATCGGTCCAAGAAGGTTCACCGACCGACTAGATGACGATCTAGTCGGTTGGAAATCCTTCTCAGACCGACTAGTTATCCTAATTAATTCAAGCCTAGTTGTTGACCTATTAGTCGGTCCAAGAAGGTTCACCGATCGACTAAATGACGATCTAGTCGATTGGTGTTTCTTCTCAGACCGACTAGTTCTTCTAGTGAAATTTGACTTCTTTACTGTTGATCAATTAGTCGGTCCTAGAAGGTTCACCGATCGACTAGTTATCAAACTAGTCGGTTGATGTTTCTTCTTAGACCGACTAGTTCTTATATCTCTTGAATTCACTATCTTTGTTGTCAACCTTCTAGTCGGTCCAAGAAGGTTCACTGACAGACTAAATGACGATCTAGTCGGTTGGCGTTTCTTCTTAGACCGACTAGTTATTCATATCTTGATCTTCGATGTCTTCCTTCTAGTTGGTCCAAGAAGGTTCACCGACCGACTAGTTTGACAACTAGTCGGTTGATATTTCTTATTAAACCGACTAGTTCTTATATCTCTTGAATTCACTATCTTTGCTGTCAACTTTCTAGTCGGTCCAAGAAGGTTCACCGACCGACTAGTTTCCAAACTAGTCGGTCCGTGATCCTTCTTAGACCGATTAAGCAGCTTCAGAATAGATCCGTTGGGGCATTTAATGCCACGATTTTTGTGACCGTGTTGTCTCTTCCCTATATAAGTTTGAGTGCTTCAAACCAGGTATTTAAGGCTGAAATTAGAGACATTTTCACATCTTTGAGAAGAGCCATTCAACTCCATTTCCAAGCTCTCTCATCTCACAAGAATCTCTCCCTTACTCTTTGATCCTAATTCCTCAAGAGAGATTCTCATTCTTTGTTGGCTTCTCAAGCTAAGAGCTTGAATCCATGTCACCAACTTCTCCCTAGCTATCTATTGCTGCTCATCTTGGTGGAGCTAGGGTTTGGTGATCTCATCTTCCTCAAAATCCATTCTTGTCCTATTTTGGTAAGTATTTCTCAAGCCATAGGATTTTGTGGTAAGAAGTTTTATATTTCATTCTTTATACTTCATATTTGTTGTATACGCACGGTGGTGAGAGGATTGACTTGATCCCAAGTTGTGGGAGTCAAGATTTCGTTTTGCTCTCGGTTTGTGAGAGTGTTCTTAGTCCCAAGTTGTGGGATTAAGGTCTTTGCGTGTTTTCGTGTTGTGGGATACACAGACATCGATTGTAGGTCGATTGCACTTGTGGCGTTTCTGCAAGTGGGTTAAAGGAGAGCTCTAGTGGTTTTACTAGAGTATCTGGAGGGGATCCGGGTGTTGCTGGATTAGGACACCAGTAACAAGTCGGGGAGACTTGGGTGGCACCGAACCAGGGTACATTGCATGTTAGCATTTGCATTCTTGCTTGGGTTGTTGTTCATTTCTTATATTCCGTATTTGATGGTTAAGTAGAGATTTATTTGGCGTAAATTCTTTATAATTCTATAAAACAATATTCACCCCCCTATAGTGTTTATTCCTCATAGCACAGGGTCACTACAAACCCAACCCTACCCACGTGTACTTCCTGGACCACAAGCCATGATGCTAAACCGTCATATACTGGAATATGAGCCAGACTAGTCACATGTGACCCTACTGGAACACGAGCCAGACTAGTCACATGTGACCGACGAGAATATCCAACTAATAGCCAACGACATGTAACATCTTGTAGCCAACGGCATGTAACATCTCGTAGCCAACGACATGTAAATCTAGTAGCCAACGGCATGTAAATCTAGTAGCCAACGGCATGTAACATCTAGTTGCCAACGGCATGTAACATTCTGTGAGTTGCCAAACCGTCTATCATGTTTATTCAAGTTATTCATTTCCTGTCTATTTAGTCCATGTTATAGCAAAGATGTTCGTTTTCTTAACGGTGTCCACACACACGCACGCAAGTTTAGGTTTAACATTTCACAAAGTAGTGTCTTAGTGTCAATGTGTCAGGGCAATTTTTCTATACAATATATCCCAGTTTAAATCTTAGAAGGTAGCACCAAAACATATAATAAACTGCATGCTTGCCTGACTGGGATAGTTTTGGTTGTCTGAGCAGCGGTAGGAAGAGACGCGACGTTTGCAAAGGGGGAGAAGGAGCGATGCACGTGCAGAAGAGGAGGCCACCTGTGACGGACGGCGGCTGTGGGCGGCTCTCCGGTGGCAGTCCGGCGGCTCAGCGCAACGGGGCTCACGGTGCTGGGGGCGGAAGGGGGCTGGCCTGCAATGGATGCATGACGGCTGCTGCTTCGGCTCTCGACGGATGCGCGTGAGGGCGAGGGGGATAAGAGGCAACTTGGTGTCTCCAAGGGGAAGACAGGAGAGATTTTGAAGTTGTTTTGATTTGGGTTGTATTTCGATTTTCCTCTTTTTGATTACTGATTTAAAAAATCAGTTTGTGTTTGATTTTGGGGGCATGATTTTGGGGCGGATTTTGATGAATCTGAAGTTGATTCAGATTTCTAAAATTTGTTTTATTGTGGATGATTTGTTGATCAGGTTTGATTTGGGAAATAGGTTTTGCAGGTTGATTTGCAGGGGAGGAGACGTCCTTAAGAAGATTAGCAGGGTATCAAGGGTGCAGGATTTGTCAAAGATTAGGTTTTATATTAGGATGGGAAATTAATTTTGTTGACTTAAGCAACGGGGAAGCATCTGCCTTAGGCAACGTGTTTGTTTTGATCAAAGTGGGATTTCATATGTTGACTAATCTCTTTTTTTAGGGGATGTATCTGCCTTCAAAATGAAGTGAGCTGGTTTGAAATATTTAAGCAGACATTAAATTTTTAGTCAAATAGGTTAGGTTTAGACTAAGTTTTGACAAGTTAATCACACGTTAATCAAATTGAGGGACTGCCGACAGGGGATTGTTTAATTATGGTAATTCGTAAAAGTTAAACGTGATTAGCAAATTGTTATTAGTAAGATAATTAAGTTAAAGTAATTAGTTAAACCTGATGGTTAATTAATTATGACACAGTAAAAAATGAAAACAGCGACGCGCTCGCGTCGACTCGTAACAAAGAAAGTACAAACGAAAGATTATCCGGACGACTGGAATAAAATACCGGTACGCACGGTCTAAAACACGTCTAAAAATACAGGCCGTTACAGCGGGGGAGCTGAGAGGCCCGGCGTACAGTGCACGTGTCCACTGTGTCGTGTGCTATATTCACCCCAAATTTGGGGTGAGGTCCATGTCCTGGTATCACACAGTTTACCCAAGTTTCCAATTAATTCAATTAAAAAATAAGAGTCTTGCATGTTACTTCTTCTGCTTGCAGCACTTCCTTTGTCCTTATCTGCTATGCTTGTGATGACGTATATTGAGTTACACTTTTGGCATTAATACCTTCCTTTTAAATCATGTTGGTATGAACACTTGCTTTATTACTCGTGCTAACCCTTTTCATGGAGTAGCTCAACCTTGGACCGCAGGTATGATCCTCTTTCTTGGTTATTTAGTACTTAGTTTACATGTCTTATGTCTCTTACCTTGCCTTGTGTATTGATAACCTTAACACGGTGTTCCAAATCCAAGTTGGTTCCTATTGGGGCACGCATTGATGTGCTCCTCCCCATTTTTCAGGTAGCAGGGGTAGCATGGTTGGTGGTGACTTAGAGTTGTGTTTCAGGGGGGTAGCACTTGGTGTGAGCTGCAGCTTGCGTTGTGACATGGTTGTCTTTGGAGGTGGAGAGTGGCTGTATATATGTATTGATACACATGGACTATGTATGTGAATGAAACATGTTATATATAAAATGTTGTTGTTGTTTATGGGGTTGTCTGATATTATAGTGGAGCCTCACTTGTACTATCCCAGCATGTGCGCAATGGCCTGCATATTCAGTTTCTCCTTTCTCTCTCTTTCCTCTCATCATCTTCACTCTTCAGGATACTTGGAAAAAAAAGAAAAAAGAAAAGAGAAATTCCAGGTATTTGGGGAGCAGGGCGTTAAACATGTGACTCACTATTGGTTTTTACCCCTAGTCACTTATGATCTTGAGGAGACTCAACAAACCATAATGAGTAGTCTAGTCGAACCCTTATTTTCATGTCTAATATTAATTTAGACCGATACTCGTGGAGACCTGACGCAGCGGTTTGGGTTAATATCAGACTACATCTCATGTATGATGGAGTCGGTTTTTGAAAGAGACCATGTCATAGCTTGAGAAGACTCAACAAATATGACAGGCGTCTTTTAGTCCCCTAATCCAAAAACAAGGAGGGCTACGGCTTACCTTGAAGAAGATTTTTACCGTAATTGACTAGATATAATTGACGATGTCACATAATCATAATTCGCATCCATGAGGTCCAGCGGAACACGACCAGGGATTTGGCTAGGCCAGGATCACTATCCCAAGTCGAGCTAGAGTGATCCATAACACTTGTCAAAAAACACTAGACCGGATCATGGTCCATTGACGGAAACTTATTATTCAAATGTGTCCCATCAATTAGAAATGGCTTCATTAAAACAAGTTAATCCTATCAACTAATTGAATCTTAGAATTCGAAATTATTTGGATTGGTTAATATCTTTCATTAATATCCTTATCAACTATAAGGATTTTTAAGATGCTATCCTAATCATGTATTAGGCATTTTAAAATTCAAGTTGCAACAATTTAAATCATAGCCTTTTGTTCGAAATTATTATTAGAAGAATTAAAATAATATTAGGTGAGGGCTACCCTAAACATGAATTTAATATGTTGCACCAATTTTTAAATATAGCATGTCCAAAAAATTATCTCTTTATTTTCTGAAAGGTTTTTATGGCTATCCTAATAGTTTTTCTTGAATTATCACATAATCAAAATAACTAATATAACCATTAAAAATTGTTAACTAAACAATTTATTATAATAACAAAGCAATAAAAATTTATCTCGTAAAAGTTTCTTGCTAAACATGCAACCTAAAATTTATCGCATAAGTTTAAGTTACAACAAAAAATTATCACATAATTTTAAAGATTTAATTTTAAAATAAAATTAAATCTAATTTTCAAAAACAATTTTCGAAAATAAAAAACGTTGCTTTAAAAACGACATTTTTAAAGTTTAAATAAAACCTCCATCTGATGGAGAAGCATGATGTATCATATACAATTTATAAATTGCTAAAATAGATCATATAGACCATAGCTCTGATACCACTGTAGGGTTTTACGGGTCCTTAGGGCAATAAAATTGATGTCTGCTCTAAGTCGGACGAACGACGAGATCGAATAAGCAGGGGAAAATAGATTTAAAACATTTCTAAATCAAGCCATAAAGGGAACAAACCCTAGCCAAGATCTCTATTATCTCGGGGTTGGGTCCGACAAACCCCTAATGATAAATCTATCTAACATTTGAATTATAAACACATGTTTAATTTAAACTACATACCTTTCACTTCGTTTCCCAGAATACGAAGCATCGTTTTCAGCAACATTTCTTTGGCCCCCCGTGCCGCTTCTCCCGAGCCAAACCGCGTCCTGAGCCTCACCTCGTCCCGAGTCGGACCACTTCCCGCACCGCACCGCGACCCGAGGCGAGCAACACCCTTGTCGCCAAGCCAACCACACGCCGAAGAAGATTTCATCTTTAGTGGATCCTCTGTCAAGACTTCGGATCCGATCCGAGCTCCTTTGTAGCTTTACTAGAGCCTGAATAGGAGCAAGGAAGAAATTTTGGGAGAAAGAGAATATTTAATTTAAGCTCAGATCTGGGCCTGCTCACGTTTAATAGAGCTACTCAGATCTAGAGCTCGGGACGAGTTTCAAGAAGGGGAGTAGGTCCATATTTATATAGGCAGCTGACCCCTCCCCTTCACTTTATATCCGATGTAGGGCTATTAATTTTGGAGGAAAAATTAATTGAAGTTTGCCTTTCACAAAGGCCAAAATTTAGCGAATTTTTCTCCCTCACCGTTGAGCTTCGTAAGTGATACAACCTATCAAATTGAAGAGGGTTGAATGGTGAAAATGTAGAAAAAAGGCACTCAATTCCAACTTCGTTTGACCCCTCAAACGTTGTCTCAAAGTTACCCAAAAGGTTGATTTTCGTAAAAAACTGCAGCCTCATGGTCTGCTCGTAACCCTTGACCATTGGGGCCCACCCGCAGGCCCCACCCGCATTCCAGTGAGCATAGCCGACCAGGGGCGGACGTGTCAGGCGTCTGCCCAAGCGGGCGGGCCTGACCTGCTCGTTAGGTGGGCGGACCCTGACCCGCCCAGCTTTGGGCAGGCGCGCCCGCCCCTGGGCTGGGCGCCCACGCCCAAAACGGGCCTGGGTGACCAGTCCCCTTGGGACTGGGCTGGGTCTTGTTTTTTCTCTAAATCCTGTGTTTGGCGTCCGTTTTGGACGTCATTCGAATCTAGGTTTAGACCGGGACGATCCCGTCGTCTAGGTGACTATTTCTATGCATTTATTATATTAAATATGCACGTAAACAATTTACGACACATTTAATTTCTCTTTGCATCATATGCAAAATTCCCACATCTATTATAAAAAATCATTTGCCTCAAATACAAATGAACTGAGGGCATACATCCAGCAACAAACCAACCCTACACAAGAGTTATATGCTCACACAGAGAGTAACTAGCTCTCACACAGAAAGCTAGGGTTTCAAAGAAACAAAGTCAAACAAATATTTTTACATATGCCTTGATGATGAACTTACTCATATGAAGAAGAAGGCATGGAAGAGAGTCTCCAAGTGATAAGATTTAGCTTGATTGCATTTGGATGATTTCCATTGAGCTTGACTTCAATGCATGAAGAGGAAAATCAGCTCGAAGAGGGAATGAGAGTTTGAGAGTGTCTTAATCAATCTCTAATGATTTGCAATAGTTCCTAGAAGTTCTAATGAACTAAGCCTCTCCTATATTGGAACCTCAACTGAACCCTCAAACTTAAGCAAAAAGCCCAAATGAATAAATCTACAACGGCTAGATTTTGGTAGTTTACGCTTCAGACAGTCCACAGATGAATAACTGAGAGTCGACTGGTCAACGGCTCTAAAAATCCCAACGGCTATAATATTAGCCAGGACAGGCGACTGTAGAAGACTACGCATGCACATGTACAAGGTGTAGGCGCCTGGATATCCTTCAGCGGGTGACTGACACATGGGATGGAAAGGAGCTGAGAAAAACATAACATTCGCACTAGCGCCTACAGAAGATAGATGGCCAATTCTCATGTACCTGTAATTTGACAGGCGACTGAAAACCTCTCATCAGTTGACTGACTTGCAAAGTTGGTTGAAACACAGAAAATGCAAGTTACGCACTATGACACACAGACCACTGGAGAACAAATCCCAGGCGCCTGATTGAAGACATACGCCTGTAATATGAACGTCAGTCGTCTGTTTCCAAGAGCGCAAGAAATAGTCAACAAATGTTGACTTGAGTTATGTATATCAGTCAGTTACAGGAGGTTGGTCAGGCACCTGGATGTCATCCAGTCACCTGTCATGCTTTCACCAGTCGACTGTGGGAGAGCCAAATACTCCAATTTGAGTATTTGGCAAGATGAACCTATTGGGATGATTTCTATGATAATCCTAAGGTTCACTAAGATGGAAAATGCATATGCATGAATGAGTTAGTCCATCTATCAAGCCATTACATTAAACGTAGACTCAAAAAGAGAAAATCAATAAACGAAATAATACATGGATTACATTGCTTCCTTTTTATAGTACTAGATTAGCCATAAATATGAATTAGAAATATAGTTCTAGATTAGCCGTAGCCATCCTTGTTTTAGAGGTTGGCAACTATAGGTTCTATGAAGTAGTTGTTGAGCATACTCAAGCTATGGCATAGCTACCATATGGAAACCAACTTCTTATTACACGAAATGTAGTCTAGACTTAACCCAAACCGTTGTATCGTGCACATACACCGAGCACCAGCGTACGTTAGGCTAGACAAGAAAACAAGGGTCCGACTAGACTAGTTATTGTGATTTGGATGAGCATACTTATGATCATAAGTGGCTAGGGGTAAAAACCAATAAGGCAATCATATATGATATGATTGATGAAGAGTCATCTACCAATCGCAGAGTCAAGCAATTAGTTGAGCACACTCAAGTTTGTGAGGCTCAGTGTAGTTGGATCCCTTCCCAGTAAATTTAATTAATTTAAATCATTCATTATTATGCCTAAAATGATCACCAAAATAGTGGGAGGATATAGTTAGATGAAAGCCATTCTATCTATATTTAATATTGAACTTATGCTAAACTAGGGTAGTTCTATGTTTATCGATGGAATCCAAAACATAATATCCTAAGAGAATATGCTAAATAGTCAAGAGGATTGATTAAAGGAATATTAATTAAAATTCTATTTGATAGACTAAACTATGCTCTCACTGACATTAAAGTGTCATTCTTAATAATGGCTAAAGGACAATGACTTCCTTAAAGCCCTGGACCAAACACAATTCAATCTGCAAGGTGTGGAACTTTGTGCAAACTATTTGGCTCGAAGATGAATACATGAGCAGTGCAAGACTATATATCCCAACCGAATCTTGAGACGAGAAACTTGTTGAGCACACTGAAGTTTGTAAATCTCAAGCGTTTAGATACATGAGATGCTTGCAAAACTATTATTTGTGTTGGGACACGTAATACCTGAATGAGATTTAGAAAATAAGAAGGCATTTGTGAAGTCAAGTGAGAAAGAAAGTTTTATCTTTCATTAGTAATGAAAAAGGTTGGAGGAACTGAAAATTGTTGAGTATTGATTCCCCGGATTTGGTTTTGATGATGAACAAACATAAATATCGTGAACTAACTCTTTGTGAGCGCAGTTATGGAGATTGTCGCCAAAATTCTATGTACATCAAAAGCGACGTCTCAAGACTTCTCAAAGCGCGTGATCATGTGCATGAAGCTTCGTTGAAGCTCTAGGAGCATTATTGAAGTCAAGAGATTCGGATTGAAGCTTTGAAGACGGTTCGTCTAGCTTATTTTTATAGTCTTCTAGCTTCTTTTCGTAAAATGTTAAGCCTTGCGTAGGTTTTACATTATAATCTTCATAACGCTCATATCTTAGAGCTAGGATTATCTTAGAAGCCCATAGAAACTTTCCCGAAGCTTCACGCTTCATTTCGCAGCTTCTGGTGCATCTTAGTTGGTTCAAGAAGAAGAACCAACCAACTAGATTGTCATCTAGTCGGTCAGTAATCCTTCTTGAACCGACTAGATCTCCTTGCTCAATTCAGCCTATTCACTGTTGATCAATTAGTCGGTCCAAGAAGGTTCACCGACCGACTAGTTGTCAAACTTGTCGGTTAGGAATCCTTCTTAGACCGACTAGTTATACTTTCACTTTTCAGCCTGAGCTACTGTTTACAGTTAGTCGGTCCAAGAACAACCATCGACCGACTAGTTGTGAAACTAATCTGTTGGAATTTGTTCTTAGACCGACTAGCTCTCTTTGAATTCAGCCTATTGTATTTCAACTCTTAGTCGGTCAAAGAACACTCACCGACCGACTAGTTGTCAAACTAGTCGGTTGTCAAGTCTTCTTAGACCGACTAGTTCTTACTCCTGAAATTCTTCTTATTGGTTGTGAACCAGTTAGTTGGTCCAAGAAGAATCACCGACCGACTAATTGCAAAACTAATCGGTCAGTGATCCTTCTTAGACCGATTAGACTGCTTCAGAAATAGATCCATTGGAGCATTAAATGCACAAATTTTCCCTCTCTCTCTCTCTCCTCTCTATCCTATATAATCTTGAGATGCTTCTTCATAGCATTCAAGGCTGATTATAGACACATTTTCACATCCAAGAGAAGAGCCATTCAATCTCATTTCCAAGCTCTCTCTTCTCACAAGAATCTCCCCCTCAACTTCTTGAGCCCTAATTCCTTAAGAGAGATTCTCTTCATTGTGAGCCACTCAAGCTAGGAGCTTGAATCCAAGTGTAACGACCACTTTTCGTCATACGTAGTTCGTGCACGTGCTTTTGGCCGTGCACGTGTTTGTTTTAGACCTTGTTTATTTGTGAATACTTTGTTGTAATATGCCGTTATGGACGTCTCTGAGAGTATTAAATTATGGTGTTAATTTGGAACGACATTTCTCGGGTCGCTCTCCCACGATTTGATTTTATTCGAAGAGACGTTGTGATTTTCACTTTTGGCGCGAGGCGTTTTTATTTTTTTAGTCTCGTCCCTCGTCGTCGAAATTGTGGTCCGTCTTCTCCGTCTTCCTTCTCTCGTCGTCCCGGTCATCCCAGTATTTATTTCACAATTTTGTGCTTCGTTTGACCTACTTTCACTTTTTCCCAACCCATTGCGTTTTAACCTAAGTTCCTTTTGGCTTTTGTCTCTAAAAGAATTTATTATAGATTACATCCTATTGCCTTGCCTTAGCCCAGCCATCTTAGCCTAGGCCGCACACAGTGCACGCATGGGAGAGAGAGAATTGAGTTGGGCTTTAATAGATATTATAACCTCTACTACCAGTTTCTTTATCATTAAACCCAACCCAAATAAAAGTCACGGGATCTGCAGCCCAACCCAACTGTTTTTATTATTTTAAACCTAAATATAAGCCCAGCAGCCCTAGAGTACTAGCTCTGAACCCTACATCGTTATAAATAATAACCTAGGGTTAAATCATCTCCCAGCGTACACAAACGAGCCGCCACCCTGTTCTTTTCCACGCTGCAGCACCCAGCGCACGCGGCCGCCACATGTGCCCCTTTGGCCGGATCTCCGGCCATCTCCATTACGGAGTGCCTCATCACGAAGCTGCCCCGACCATCACCGCAGCCATCTCGCCTGAACCCAGCCTGTAAACCGCCGCCGCCTGTTCTCGTTCGCTCGCAGTTTCCGCCGCGCCGTCCGACTCCCTCCCGCATCCCTGACCTCCCCCTCCGTCTCCTGGCCGCCGTGGGCTCTGCTGCTCGGCCATTGGTCGCCAGAGCTCCGCTGTAGGTTGCTGCACCACCGCCAGGCTTTCGCTGCACCGTCGGATCTTCGGCCTAGGCAAGCTGCAGCGCCCGAGCGCTGTCACGGCGACAGAGCCACCCCGGAGCTCCGTAACGTCGCCCCGCCCCGCCGTGACACCCCCTTAACTCGAGATCGCCGGCTATCCTCCCTCACAAGCGCCCTCCGATCAAGGACCCTCCTCCGGCCTCCTACCGAGCCCGACACCGCACGACATCACACCGGCACCGTCGCTCCACCATGCTAGCCCGCCGGAGCCTCCTTCTTCGTCGCCCTGACCCACCTCACCGGCGTCACGACTCCGGCATCACAGCGCCAACCGAGCCTATCCTCTGTTCAAGAACAGAGCTTTAACTAGGTACTTTGGTTAAACCTTTTGTATGATGATTTATTAAACTTTAGCTATATTAAATGCCGTTCATTTGGATAAACCGTACGTGTCTAATAAGGCTACATTCCATCCAACTGGGAGGGTATAAAGGGTATTAAGGGGCTATAATCAAACACTTAGTGCTATAATCAAATACCAGGGTATTAAGGGGTTAATTTTGATAGTATACGCTTGCCCGTTATAATAAGTGCCTTAGTCTATACGTTTGAATACGGATGTAGTTTGTGCAAGCTAGCAATGCTGATACGCTGTATAATATAGTATAGGGTATAAGTAGGGCTAAATGATTATTGGTTGGTATTATTTTTCCGCTGATAGCTTAATATCGCACGTCCGATGTCGCAGGTATAAAATGTTTTGTGTCACGACGTCGTTACCCGACACGCTACCGGAAATCCAACCCCTGACGTCGCTACCCGACGTCAGAGTAGCTTTCGCGTCGTGTTGAGGTAATGTTCTGCACTCTTAGGACTCCCAACCCAACCCTGTTAAACAAGATAAAAACCGGTATTTTGATTGTCTGATAAATCACTAATGAAGATAACTTAATTTGGGACTGTAGGCTGGTGGACTTGCGCACATATGTTGTTTGTGACTTGTGGACTTTTGGACGGTAGTTTCAGTCGTCAGACTTGCAGGCAAGTGAAACTTGCCAAATCTTGTTTAGGGCCATGTTTTTAGGCCACTTCCTTGTTTTTAGCGTAAAAGAGACTAGTCAGTGAAATGATAGCTGGCTAGACGCCTACTTGATCTAGTTTGACAACGAAACTAGATCCGTCACCTAATTTATCTAGCTTGACAACGAAGCTAGATCCAACCCTTTAAACTTGTTGTTCATGCATACTAAACTGTCACGTTTACTTTCCTTACCTGTACGCACTTTTAACTGCCATGCATTGCATCTTACATGTCATCCAAATTGATTGTTGCATCGTAGCACACGCTACAAAATACTTGTACAATCCGTGTTTCCGTGTTTCCGGCTAGGTGCACCCCTACGCCATACTTGTTAAAAACACTTCCTGGCTCGTGGTCCAGAAGCGGGCCTCATGTGTTGGCTGAAAACCAATGCCCGATACACGTGGAGGGGTAGGGATAAACGGTCACTTGAGCTTAGGAGAGGCCTGATCCGCCCTCTAGCCAAAAGACGAAGTCTCTGTGCACGAGGTGCTTACTTTACTTGTCTTGTACTTGCCTTGTGAATGATTCATGTAATACTTGTCATCCATGCCATGTTTAAATGCCATGCTCGTACTTTACTTTACTTTACCTTACCTGTTGCACTCTTTACTTTAACGGCCATGTCATCGCATCATGCTAGAACTGCTAGGTTGCTTTACTTTTACCTACTTTCAGTTTCCTTGCACAAGTCTCTTGTAGACTTGCTGACATGTGCCCCTTGCTCTTTTGGGTGTCACATGTTAGACCTGAGCCAGAGACCGTTGCTGTGTACGTGCTGCTTTACTGACGCTGAGTCTGAGTCCATGATCGCCCAGGAGGATTTTGGTGGACACCGGTGACCATTCTTTGAGTATTTGCTGAGCTTTCTTTTGTTTTAGGTTTCTGTTAGTTGTCGGTGCGTAGCACCGTTGTGTTGTACGTTGTACTTTTGTTGGCCATGTTTGGGCCTTTAGACTCTTTTTCTTTTCAGCCTGGTGGCTTTTCTGCGATGTTGGAATTTATATTTATGGATATTCTGATATTATTATTTCGTCTCATTTCATTCTTATTATCTTGTTTCGTTCGCGTTGCAAGGACCTGCAGTTTTAAATTTGATTGACGCTTATCGGACTTGCAGCTTTGTAGCTTCAAGTCTGAGCGGACCTTCTCACGCTTCGCCTCCATATTTTTGGGAAGCGGGGCGTGACAGGTTTTGTTGGTGGCCCATGCAGGTCCGGTCTTGCAATTGCGAATTAACGAAACAACGATGATAACGGAATGTCCATTAAATAAATTGCAACATCTGAGTAATAAGCCCTGAGTTTAGTCGTTTTCTTATGACACTAGGTGATAAGAAGACTAGTTAGACGTCTGTGCTTGCTAGTTAGGGGCCCTGATTGTAGTTAGACTCCCTTTTAGAAATTGATTTAATCGTCGTAGGAGTTACCTTAGTGGTCCATGTCTACCCCTGACCATATTAGACTTCTAGAATTTCCTTTAGCCGTTCGCTTGGGTTCATCGATTTCGGGCCAAGTTGAACGCATTTCTTTACCGTCTAGCCCCTTAGAAGGTCTTAGTGCCTAGTTCCAAATCTTTAGTTGGTCGACCGTAGGAGTTTCCCCGTAGATCCTTCAGATTCATATCCTAGGCGTATGTATGTTCTGATCACCTGACCAAATTTCCTTGCCTCGATTCACGAGATCGCCTCATGACGATCGTCGTCAATTTTCAAACATCTCCATTGCAAATCTTGAACCTTCTGAAAATATTTTTTTTAATCTTCCCTTCCGCTAAGTTTAATTTTGTTCAAAATTTTAATATACTTATATTTCATACTCCTTCATTGGTTTAAATTTTAAAACACTTGTCGGAATTTTTGAATACTAGTTTATAGTATTTTCCCAGCCTACGTTTTTCGTACTTAGGTAAATGCGTCGTCCCTTCATATATTAATTCTGAACCGTACTTTTGCTTTGCCCAATTCGATTTATAATTTTCCTTCTTATTTGTGTTATACGAATGATGCGTCGTGTTTACTTTAATATACCTTCAAGCCACATGGAATTTCAGCTTTTAGCCAGTCGGTTTTATGTTCATCGTTTTCGCTATTTCAAAATTTTAAGAAATTACTATTCCTGGCCCAGACTTCCCCTAGTAGGTTTTAAAGCTTTACCACAGTTTTTGATAATTTCACTACCAAGTTAATATTATTTTTCCGTGCACCATACATACCTTCAATTATTTTTATATCCGTACCAGACTTGTTGTGCCCGTATATTAAGAACCTTGTGTAAATCAGTCTTTTCATTTTTGGCAAACCCTGGTTCTCTAAAAGTAGTTTCAAACTGATCATTTTTAATTTTTCCATAGCCTAAAAGTTTTGAAAGCATTTAACATGAGTTTAAATTCTTCCGTTACTTGATTTCATTCTTTGACTTTCAAAAACTTTTGACAACATTATATTAAAATACTGACGGATAGAATTTTCTAAACCATGTCCTTAATATTCGTGTAAATGAGTGTACTCCATTTTCTTAATAATTTTATATAAACCAATAGATCATTTTCTATTATTTTGAATATTCGACTCAGATTTATTTTGAACAACTCGTTTTATCGATCTCCAAATATTTCTTTTCAGACTGAGATTTCAATTTTTGAAGTACAACAGTTTTCAGATTTCGCGTGTTTTTAGCTTGTGCTATTCACCCTATTTCCTTTTCTGTATCCTATTCAAGCATCACTACATCTCCTTTTCCTTCAACCTAAACATCACCATTGAGCCAATGTCTTCCCTAACCAAGCCGTCTCCTTGTATTCGTCATATCTGAACTCGTGCTTATCGATCCTTCACTCGTCATGCTCTCGACCTCTCTTTATTGCTTAGGCCTTAGGGTCCGTCAATGGCTGTGTCAACCCTTAGTTGTTAGTAGACCCTTGGACCCTTGTGAGGTTGTCGTGGTGCACGTACCTAAGTTGTGTACGTGGGCTTGAATGAGAATTTCTATAGTATAATGATGTTTGCCTATTGAGTGATATATATATATATACTCGGAGTTATTCGTGATAGTATGAAGTTGTTGTGTGTTAGTAGTTATAGATTTTTGTGTGGATAGCTATACTATACTAGGGATGCCTGTGTATATAAGAGTTAGCGTTGAAATACCTAAGTTGTGTATGTTGTAAGAGATACTTATAATGGTTGAAATAAATGATTGGTAAAGCTATGTGTATGTTAGTAGTGATAATAATAAGAGTACGTATGGTTAAGATGGTAGGCCTATTATGTGAACTATAGGTTAGCACGTATGGGTATGTGCTCGTAGGTAGATATGTATAGTGTTTAGACGTAAGTAGTTATGTTTTGTTGCATGAGTATATAAGAGATATACATATGGAAGTAGGAGTATGATTTTGATTGGTATTGCTTGCTTTTCGGGATGTTGCATGCGTGCATACCGTGAGGTATACACGACTATTGCACATCTTAATTATGTATGTGTGGATGTGTTAGTATACTAATTATAGGTAGTAGGCTATGGTGTGAATATATACATTATTTATGTATGACTATACGGTGAATGTTTGTACTAGGGAGGGTATTATAATTATATGTGTGCTGATGTCTGTAATGTTATTATTATGGTATATAAATTGATTTAACCATGTGAGTATTACCTGACTAAATATTAAGTGTGATTGATCTATGGAATGTATATGGTTGTATTGGTAGATGTATATATAGGGGAGTGGTATTGGTATAGGTATGAAAGCCGTGATATGTATATAGAATATTCTGATATGTGTATTGAGTCTCACTCAAGCTTGAGTGGGTATACTCTAAGTATATTGAATGTATGTTTGTAGGTGAATATAGCAATGTTTGATGTATGTATAGTGATAGGAGTGTTTGTGCCTGGTTGTGTTACACACATGATTGTGGGTCGCTACACCAGTATATAGTTATGGGTGTTGGTCTTGTGGTATAGTTAATTACTAAGGACTTGCCTGTGTGAACGTATGTGTGCTAGCTAAACTGAGTGTGTAGATGTACTAGTAATATAATGGTATGATTAGTATGCGTAAATGAAATGTTAGCGTATATGGGTGTGCACCATGCACGAGTAAGTAGGTGCTTAGTTATAGGTATTGATGACTAGGATATATGTGGCGTGTCGTAAATACAGTTATAGGACCGTATGCGATGAGAATATATGGTGAACTATTTGCATGCATTGAATGACTATATATTGTGAAACTATAGTAGTGGTGGATATATATATATATAGTGAAACAGGATTTAATTATGGTATGGTGTGACTACATGAGTTGATGCGTTGGATGTATACTAGGAAATATTAGAGGGTAGTATACCCTTGATGTTTGTGCATAGGTAGCTATCTATAAGTAGAGCAATGATTATATTTGCTAAGTGGACTATCCTTATGTGAGTATCTGAACTATTGTTTTGTACTAGGTAAGTAGTAGTTATATAAGGGATGTATGTTTATATATATATAATTGAAATACATGTATGAATTTGACTGGCTATAATAGGTATAAGTGTATAACGTACGTTAATATATATATACCTGTTGGTAGTGTTAATGTTTGACTACCTATTGCATATATAAGCACTTGTAATAGCTATACTTGGTTTAAATTATAACGTGGCTTGATTGGGGAAGTTACTAGAGTGATTAGCTATATTAGAAAGTCCGAGGACGGACTTTATTCTAAGGTGGGGAGGATGTAACGACCACTTTTCGTCATACGTAGTTCGTGCACGTGCTTTTGGCCGTGCACGTGTTTGTTTTAGACCTTGTTTGTTTGTGAATACTTTGTTGTAATATGCCGTTGTGGACGTCTCTGAGAGTATTAAATTATGGTGTTAATTTGGAACGACATTTCTCGGGTCGCTCTCCCACGATTTGATTTTATTCGAAGAGACGTTGTGATTTTCACTTTTGGCGCGAGGCGTTTTTATTTTTTTAGTCACGTCCCTCGTCGTCGAAATTGTGGTCCGTCTTCTCCGTCTTCCTTCTCTCGTCGTCCCGGTCATCCCAGTATTTATTTCACAATTTTGTGCTTCGTTTGACCTACTTTCACTTTTTCCCAACCCATTGCGTTTTAACCTAAGTTCCTTTTGGCTTTTGTCTCTAAAAGAATTTATTATAGATTACATCCTATTGCCTTGCCTTAGCCCAGCCATCTTAGCCTAGGCCGCACACAGTGCACGCATGGGAGAGAGAGAATTGAGTTGGGCTTTAATAGATATTATAACCTCTACTACCAGTTTCTTTATCATTAAACCCAACCCAAATAAAAGTCACGGGATCTGCAGCCCAACCCAACTGTTTTTATTATTTTAAACCTAAATATAAGCCCAGCAGCCCTAGAGTACTAGCTCTGAACCCTACATCGTTATAAATAATAACCTAGGGTTAAATCATCTCCCAGCGTACACAAACGAGCCGCCACCCTGTTCTTTTCCACGCTGCAGCACCCAGCGCACGCGGCCGCCGCATGTGCCCCTTTGGCCGGATCTCCGGCCATCTCCATTACGGAGTGCCTCATCACGAAGCTGCCCCGACCATCGCCGCGGCCATCTCGCCTGAACCCAGCCTGTAAACCGCCGCCGCCCGTTCTCGTTCGCTCGCAGTTTCCGCCGCGCCGTCCGACTCCCTCCCGCATCCCTGACCTCCCCCTCCGTCTCCTGGCCACCGTGGGCTCCGCTGCTCAGCCGTTGGTCGCCAGAGCTCCGCCGTAGGTTGCTGCACCACCGCCAGGCTTTCGCTGCACCGCTGGATCTTCGGACTAGGCAAGCTGCAGCGCCCGAGCGCTGTCACGGCGACAGAGCCACCCCGGAGCTCCGCAACGTCGCCCCGCCCCGCCGTGACACCCCCTTAACTCGAGATCGCCGGCTATCCTCCCTCACAAGCGCCCTCCGATCAAGGACCCTCCTCCGGCCTCCTACCGAGCCCGACACCGCACGACATCACACCGGCACCGTCGCTCCACCATGCTAGCCCGCCGGAGCCTCCTTCTTCGTCGCCCTGACCCACCTCACCGGCGTAACGACTCCGGCATCACAGCGCCAACCGAGCCTATCCTCTGTTCAAGAACAGAGCTTTAACTAGGTACTTTGGTTAAACCTTTTGTATGATGATTTATTAAACTTTAGCTATATTAAATGCCGTTCATTTGGATAAACCGTACGTGTCTAATAAGGCTACATTTCATCCAACTGGGAGGGTATAAAGGGTATTAAGGGGCTATAATCAAACACTTAGTGCTATAATCAAATACCAGGGTATTAAGGGGTTAATTTTGATTGTATACGCTTGCCCGTTATAATAAGTGCCTTAGTCTATACGTTTGAATACGGATGTAGTTTGTGCAAGCTAGCAATGCTGATACGCTGTATAATATAGTATAGGGTATAAGTAGGGCTAAATGATTATTGGTTGGTATTATTTTTCCGCTGATAGCTTAATATCGCACGTCCAATGTCGCAGGTATAATATGTTTTGTGTCACGACGTCGTTACCCGACACGCTACCGGAAATCCAACCCCTGACGTCGCTACCCGACGTCAGAGTAGCTTTCGCGTCGTGTTGAGGTAATGTTCTGCACTCTTAGGACTCCCAACCCAACCCTGTTAAACAAGATAAAAACCGGTATTTTGATTGTCTGATAAATCACTAATGAAGATAACTTAATTTGGGACTGTAGGCTGGTGGACTTGCGCACATATGTTGTTTGTGACTTGTGGACTTTTGGACGGTAGTTTCAGTCGTCAGACTTGCAGGCAAGTGAAACTTGCCAAATCTTGTTTAGGGCCATGTTTTTAGGCCACTTCCTTGTTTTTAGCGTAAAAGAGACTAGTCAGTGAAATGATAGCTGGCTAGACGCCTACTTGATCTAGTTTGACAACGAAACTAGATCCGTCACCTAATTGATCTAGCTTGACAACGAAGCTAGATCCAACCCTTTAAACTTGTTGTTCATGCATACTAAACTGTCACGTTTACTTTCCTTACCTGTACGCACTTTTAGCTGCCATGCATTGCATCTTACATGTCATCCAAATTGATTGTTGCATCGTAGCACACGCTACAAAATACTTGTACAATCCGTGTTTCCGTGTTTCCGGCTAGGTGCACCCCTACGCCATACTTGTTAAAAACACTTCCTGGCTCGTGGTCCAGAAGCGGGCCTCATGTGTTGGCTGAAAACCAATGCCCGATACACGTGGAGGGGTAGGGATAAACGGTCACTTGAGCTTAGGAGAGGCCTGATCCGCCCTCTAGCCAAAAGACGGAGTCTCTGTGCACGAGGTGCTTACTTTACTTGTCTTGTACTTGCCTTGTGAATGATTCATGTAATACTTGTCATCCATGCCATGTTTAAATGCCATGCTCGTACTTTACTTTACTTTACCTTACCTGTTGCACTCTTTACTTTAACGGCCATGTCATCACATCATGCTAGAACTGCTAGGTTGCTTTACTTTTACCTACTTTCAGTTTCCTTGCACAAGTCTCTTGTAGACTTGCTGACATGTGCCCCTTGCTCTTTTGGGTGTCACATGTTAGACCTGAGCCAGAGACCGTTGCTGTGTACGTGCTGCTTTGCTGACGCTGAGTCTGAGTCCATGATCGCCCAGGAGGATTTTGGTGGACACCGGTGACCATTCTTTGAGTATTTGCTGAGCTTTCTTTTGTTTTAGGTTTCTGTTAGTTGTCGGTGCGTAGCACCGTTGTGTTGTACGTTGTACTTTTGTTGGCCATGTTTGGGCCTTTAGACTCTTTTTCTTTTCAGCCTGGTGGCTTTTCTGCGATGTTGGAATTTATATTTATGGATATTCTGAGATTATTCTTTCGTCTCATTTCATTCTTATTATCTTGTTTCGTTCGCGTTGCAAGGACCTGCAGTTTTAAATTTGATTGACGCTTATCGAACTTGCAGTTTTGTAGCTTCAAGTCTGAGCGGACCTTCTCACGCTTCGCCTCCATATTTTTGGGAAGCGGGGCGTGACACCAAGTCACCATCTTCACCCTAGCCATCTATTGCTGCTCATCTTGGTGGAGGTAGGGTTTGGTGCTTGTTTCTTCCTCAAAATCCCTCTTGCCCTAAAATCAGTAAGTTTTACTCAAAGCATAGGATTTTGTTGGTAAGTGTTTTATCGTTTCATTTACTTTGCTATTAAGTTTATCTCTCGGTTATGAGAGAAGATCGTGATCCCTGGTTGTGGGAGTCACGTTTTCATTTGTGTATGATTTGGTCTTGTAGAGGTTTTCTACAAGAATTTATATAGTGCAAATTTGAGTTAGAGGTTTCTAACTCTAGTAGCCAGAGGGGATCCGGGTGTTTGGGACGTAGGATCACCGGAAGCAAGTCGGGGAGACTTGGGTTGATCCGAACCCGTTATATCGCATGTTTGCATTGTTTAATTCTTGTTGTTTGTAGTTATTCCGCATTGTTGTTTGTGTTTGCACAATAATTAGGAATTATACTCTTGATTATTTTAAAGTACTATTCACCCTCCCTCTAGTACTTGTGTAGTAGCTATCAGGGCATTACAAAAATGTGCCATATTTGATGTCATGATTTCTGGATAATCGTTATATAAAAGGAATAGATTGTCATATGTGTTGGAAAAATGAGCAATTTTGTTTCTTGGACCATAGAGGACGTCGAACACATTTTGGCGAATGTCGTCACCTTGCTTCTGAAGCAATGAGTAATTTGTATAACGATATTGTATTAGGTGGTAATATATAAATGTGCAAGTTGTAAAAAACTTATATATGGCAAAACAGACTGTAAGAACCATGTCTATGAGGAAAACACTAGAAGGGGGGTTGAATAGTGTTTATGCAAATTTAAAAGGAATTTACGCCAAATAAAATGCAATCCAACAAATAGTGCAGAATAGAAAAACGACCCAAAGAGAAACACACGCAAACGCAGATATGTTTCAAGGGTTCGGATTACCCAAGTCAACTCCTGACTTGTTCCCGGTAATCCTACGTCCCTACCACCCGGATACCACCGGATACTCAAGTTAGAACCCTAACTTGAGGTTTCCTTATAGCCCACTTGTAGCAACCCTACAAGTGCAATCGAATACAATCGATGTCCTTGACTCCCATAACTTGGGAGCAAGGAAAACCACTCTCACAACCGAGAGCACAAATCAAATAACGAAAGTTATGAAATATGAAAGCAACACTTACAATCACCTATGCCTTGAAGTAGAACTTGAAGGAGAAGTGTGATGTGTGTTGAAGAACTCTCTTGGAAGAGAGGTGAAAGCCCTTTCTCATGACTGCACCAAATGCCTAGAAGATCAATCTTTGGTTCTAGGTTGGAGAGCAAGAGAACAAGATTTGGAAATACTTAGGGCTTTGGATTTGAGAGCTTTGATCTTTGGAAATGAAAGCTTGAAGGATTTTGCAATGAATGAGTAACCTTCCAATGGAACAGTAGAAGCTTTATTTATAGCTATCTCAAATTCACAAAACAGTTTAGGCAAAAAACCAATCGAAATCCGTGAGAAAAATCTCAACGGATATAATCTGAACTTGTGACAGTCGACTGTTGAACAATCCACAGTCGACTGTTGCACAGTCAGCAAGGGTAGGTGAGAATTCATAACGGTAACTTACCACGTGGACAGTCGACTGATGAAGCCAAGACAGTCGTCTGTTAAACCAACAGGCGACTGTACATTCTTCGACAGGCGACTGGCCGAGAGAAGAGTAAGTTAGATAAAATACTGGAAATCTCACAAGATACAGGACAGACGACTGATGCAAGGAACACAGTCAACTGTAAATCAGAACAGGCGACTGTATATCCTTAAACAGATGACTGTCAAAGACAGGAGAAATTTCCAGAGAGCTGAGTCAAAGAATAGAGTTACAGACAGGCGTCTGTTGCAGCATAGATAGTCGACTGATCTAATAGACAGTCAACTGTATATACAACATAAGTCGACTGGCCGTAGAACTCAGATCTAACAGAGTTTGGGCAAGGAGAGACAGGCGACTGATTTACAATTCACAGTCGACTGTCACTAGGACAGGCGCCTGTTAATCGTTCAACAGTAGCCTGTGCGAGAAAATCAGAGAAGGCCCAAAAACTACATTGTAATAGTCTGTGCATAACAGGCGACTGTAGAACAAAACACAGGCGACTGTTGTTGAGACAGGTGACTGTAAACTGTTAAGCAGTCGGCTGTTATAAACAATCCTAGCACAAACAAAAGAGGATTGAATTGGGATCAAAGGACAAAAGTCAAAAGATGTCCTATGACAGAATGTAGATGTGTGTAAGTGCTCCATCAAAGTTCTACTTCTAAGCTACATACTAGAATAGATAAAAGAAAAATTACATTGACGAATAATCTCTTCTTTCAATCGTATGAGCTTGAAGTCTTTACGGAGCTTCAATCATCAATCTACGATCATCCAATTCATATCATTTGCCTTCAATCACGTTTGAGAGTCATCCATTGCTAGTTGATCTTCATAATAAGCTTAGGCAATGGATTAACTGCAAAATAGGGGATTAGTCACAAGTATTTATGTTTGCTCATCATTAACACCAAGTAGAGAGAAGTCCAATACTCAACATTCTCCCCCTTTTTGATGATGACAAACAAACATAAACAAAAAGATAAATAATTGTGCGCAATGAAAACTTACTCCCCCTACATAGATGCCAATCAAGTTAGTCAACAAATATTAGAGCATCTACATAGCAATTGAAGCAAATGAGTGAGATATGAATGAATTCAAATCAAGAAATCTAGGAAATAAAATCCCTATTTATTATAATCTTACTCCCCCTGAATCTAAGGCAACGAAAATCTTAGATTCAAGCGTTAGAACATACTTAGCACATCCATTATGAATCTTGTATGTTTATTTCTCTCCCCCTATGGCATTATCCAAAAAAGGTGGGAGCAAATAACAACAACAATAATAGTGCTAAATACGAACTAACAACAATCAAGAAGTATAAAGATATATCGAATCAAAAACTCATAAAATCTCATCATATACACATGTGAGTAATGGAATGGAAATCCAATATCAACATTTTAGATATACGAAATGAAAATAATTTTCACAAATTCATCACATCAACGAAAGAGCATGAATTAACCAATATCAAATCCATATATTGTCTCAAAAGCACATCAAGGAGAGTGAAGCATACATGGAGACAACATAATATACATCACACAGATACGATAAACAATATAGCAAAGTGTGACACAAAAGAGGGTGCAACATCATATATATATAGTCAGAGTACATCAAAGGATGGTCATCGACATGACCATCCAAACACGATACATCATGGTCAAAAAAAATATCACATCATGACGACATCAAAACGTATATCACCATACATATATGAAGAGTCGCAGACAACATCATCCATCATACACCACCAAAAAATATATATGAATCACTCCACCTAAACAAAAGCTGACCACACAAAATAAAACAAGGTCTTCAGGTGAGTGAACAGAACAGCATCAGCAGCAGCGACTCCTCGAGATTGGCGCACAAAAGGGAGCGAGATCGACGGCAAAGGAACATCAATCGAGCGGGAAAACGTACAGTTGAAACTGAGGAAAAGAATCGATGAAGGGAAGTGATCGCGAATGCTGAATATAAAATTGGGGGAAAGAATCTGAGCCGTTGGATCAAGGAATCGACGGCTCGGATCAAATCACTTGAACCGACACAACAAGAGACAGTCGACTGATGAACAAAAGTCAGTCGACTGGATGAAGTGACAAAAATAAAGCTCAAAAAGATGGGCAGTCGACTGGCAAGTAATATGCAGTCGCATGTCCACTGGACAGTCGACTGACATATACACAACAGTCGGCTGGCCGAGAATTAATACAGTTCACAAAAAAGAACAGAGAACACTGTAAAAATTCGACAGAGAGTACAGTCGCCTGATGACTAAAATACAGTCCCCTGTTAGATTAACAGTCGACTGTAAAACAGTCATCAGTCGGCTGTGCGAAAGACACCAATTTTCATATAGATGATATAGAGTAGGGCAGTCGACTGTCAAAAGAAAAACAGTCGTCTGTCCTGGTCCAAAAATGCACAGTGAGATAGAATTCCAGAGAATAAGAACACTCACCCTAGGACCTATACTCTAATCATAACAACATCGTAAAATCATTGTGAAAACAATAAATCCATTGAAACACAAATTACTCCAATCAAACTCAAAACTCATGAAATCAATTAAGACACAACTGTCTTTCTTAAGCTCATAAAACAATAAAGCACATGAAGAAAGACAATCAGAAAGATATGACCTCAATAAGGAGTTATAGCATGAAAGATTGAGCTTCTAAATTTCAGATTCACCCATAATTCCCAATTCTCCACGCAACCTCACAAATGAATCTTCTTTAAGAGGTTTAGTGAAGATATCGGCAATTTGTTTTTGGGTTTCAATGTACTCTAAGATGATGTCCTTCTTAGCTACATGATCATTTATAAAATGGTGTCTCACATCTATGTGTTTGGTACGGGAGTGGTGTACCGGATTCTTGGAAAGACAAATAGCACTTTGATTATCAACCATGATAGGGCAAGTATCACAATTGACACCATAGTCACTAAGAGTGTGTCTCATCCAAAGAACTTGTGCACATGCAAGACCCGCGGTAATATATTCCGCTTCAGTCGTGGACAATGACACCGAATTCTGTTTCTTAGAAAACCAAGAAACTAAGGAATTTCCTAAGAAATGGCATGTGCCACTAGTACTTTTCCTGTCGGACTTGCATCCGGTAAAGTCGGTATCTATATGAGATTAACTCATATGTGCTAGACTTAGGGTAAAGTAACCCATAATCTAGGGATTGATTGAGATAACGAAATATTCGTTTAACCGCAATCAAGTGTGACTCCTTAGGTCTTGCTTGATATCTAGCACAAAGACATACAGAAAACATGATATCGGGCCTACTAGCGGTTAAGTAAAGTAAGCTATCGATTATACCTCGATATAGACGAACGTCTACATCTTTTCCGCTTTCATCCTTATGTAGATGAGTAGTAGTACTCATGGGAGTCCTTTTGCATGAAGACGATTCCATTCCGAATCACTTAATAAGCTCCCCTGTGTACTTTGTCTTATTTATGAACGTGCCATTCTCCATTTGTCGAATTTGCAATCCAAGGAAGTAGGTGAGCTCTCCCATGTGGCTCATCTCAAACTCATCCTTCATAGACTTGGAAAATTCTTGACAAAGATTAAAGTTAGTAGAACCAAAAATAATATCGTCTACATAAACTTGAATCAAAAGAATGTCATTCTCATAATCTTTAATGAAGAGCGTAGAATCAACTTCTCCCATTTTAAAACCTAAATTCAAAAGAAAGGTCTTAAGACGATCATACCAAGCTCTAGTAGCTTGTCTCAATCCATACAACGCTTTCTTAAGTTTGAAAACATGGTTTGGAAATTTTTCATGAATAAAACCGGGAGGTTGAGAAACATAGACTTCTTCATTGACAAACCCATTTAAAAATGCACTTTTAACATCCATTTGAAATAATTTAAAATTCTTATGGGATGCAAAAGATAAAAGCAACCTAATAGCTTCTAATCTAGCTACGGGGGCAAAAGATTCTTCGAAATCAATACCTTCCTCTTGCCGGTAACCTTGAGCTACTAACCTTGCTTTGTTCCGTGTGATTACCTCGTTTTCATCCGTCTTGTTCTTGAAGATCCATTTGGTCCCAATAACTTGGTGACCACTAGGAAGAGGTACAAGTTCCCAAACTTCGTTTCTCTCGAATTGCGCTAGTTCTTCTTCCATTGCCACTATCCAAGAGCTATCCTCACAAGCTTCTTGGATGTTCTTTGGCTCAATGGTAGAGACGAATGTGCAATGGGAGAATTCTTCAATTCTTGATCTCGTTCAAACACCCACACCAATATCTCCAATAATTTGGTTATGGGGATGGTTGCGAACGGTCGGTTAAGCTTTGGGTAAACCTGGATCACTAGGAACAACTTCAACAACTTCGTTAGAAGTGTTAGTCTCAACAATATTATCATTAATCTTAACATTTTTAAGAGAGTCACAAAGAATCTCTACATTATCATCATCAACATGAGGAAAATCAAAATCTTCATAAAACGATACGTGAAGTGATTCCTCAATCGTTGAAGAAGTTTTGTTGTATATCCGATAGGCTTTGCTACGTGTGGAATATCCAAAAAAATTCCTTCATCGGATCTTGGCTCAAATTTGTCTAAATTACCAAAGGTGTTCTTTATAAAACATTTCGAACCAAAAACACGAAAATATTTCACTTGAGGCTTTTTATCATAAAACAACTCAAAACAAGTTTTGTTTGTTCGGGGTCTCATTAGAATCCTATTGAGCACATAACATGCCGTGTGCACCGCTTCTGCCCAAAATTGTAGTCCTAAATGACTATCATGGAGCATAGTGCGAGCACACTCAATAAGAGTTCTATTCTTTCTTTCTACAACACCATTTTATGGTGGAGCATGAGAAAAGGAAAAGTTATGAGTTATCCCGGAGTCATCACAAAACTTAGTAAAAGACTCATTCTCAAATTCTCCTCCATGATCACTACGAATAGTGATAATGGTGGATCCTAAGAGATTCTGAATCTTCTTTGCAAATTTGGTGAACTCTTCATGAGCTTCATTCTTATTAGTTAAGAATGAAACCCAAGTAAATCTAGAAAAGTCGTCAACGACAACTAGTCCATAATGAGCATTACCTAAAGAAGCGGTTCTAGTTGGCCCAAATAAATCTAGATGAAGAAGTTCTAGGGGCCTCTTAGAAGTAATCCCTTCTTTAAGCTTAAAAGAAGATTTACTTAGTTTACCTCTTTGACATGAATCACAAAAGTTTTTCTTATTAAAAACAATCTTTGGAAAACCTTTGACTAGATCATGCTTAGCTAACTTATATAAGTGCTTGAAGTGAATATGACCAAAACGGCGATGCCATAATAGTTGTTCACTTGTGTTAGCAACTAAGCAATGTTCTACGGTTTTAGGCAAGCTCAAATAATAAATATTTTTACACCTAATACCGGAAAATAAAACATTTGAATCACAATCAACAATATTACACAATCCTTCTCCAAAGTTAACTGATCACTCCATATTTTACACCTTTTTTCTGCATGTTTGCATGCCATTTTGATCGCTCAAATCGTGTTTTTCACGTTTATTCGGCAATATTGCGATGCTTTTCACGATTTGTTGTTTTTGTCGTATTTCAGGAGATTTGGAGCGATTTGGAGTGATTCTGAGATGCACCCACTCCGGAATGTCACCGACGACTCTCTTGAGGGGTATTTTGCTATTGGAGAGGAGTGGAAGGAGAAAGAACGTCGTAGGAGCGACGAGGAGGCGAAGATGTGAAGTTTGGGTATTTTTAGCACTTCACTCGGCCGAGTGAACAAGTCACTCGGCCGACCATAGGAAGCCCGCTCGGCCGGCTAGATCGGACAAGCAACAGGCGTGCACTCGGTCGAGCATCGCCATGCCACTCGGCTGAGCACCGAGTCACCCACCGCCCGAGTGGAGCCAAGACAACGGCATCAAATATCACCAACTCTATGTTTTCCGTCAGTTTGCTCCGATGACTGACTCGGCCGAGTGGAGAAAGACGGTTCGCCCGAGTGACTACCGCCGTCCGCCCGAGTGACCTCCGAGGAGACGACCCCCGAGACCCCCAACTCTCTGTTTTTGTACAGGGTTCGTCACTCGGCCGAGTGACATTTGTCACTCGGCCGAGTGAGCCACGCTGCCTGTAGCGAAAACTGCGGATTTGAGGCTGCGCAGGGGCATTTTCGTCAGGGTTTTTTTGGGCGATTTTGGGGGGTATTTAACCCCAGTTTTTAACCTAGTTTAGGAGAGCTTTTTCAGAACTTTTTGCAGCATTTTAGATTAACTTTTTAGGGATTAGATTAAGCTTGAAGGGAGGAGAGAAAAGTGAGATTTTGTTGGATGCTACCTTGTTCTTCATTGGTTTGTATTTCTCTCCCTCAAAAACTCAATTTTTATTGATATTCTGAATATTGCTATGAATTCTATGGATTTTATTTGTGAATTTCTATTGCATTTTATTATGAATTGTGAGTAGTTCATCGTCTTAGGGCATAGGGATGAACCCTACGAGCCCAATTTCGAAATTGTGATGAATTGGTAAAACTATTGCTAAGATTGATTAGGGTTAGTTTGGGATTGCTATAATACGAATAGCTAGGGATTCATATCGATTGGGATTTGCAAGAGATTGGATCCCAATTCGATAGGAAGCCCTAGATATTCGAATTGGGTTGCAATTGAATTCCTCCGGAATCGGTTTGCAAGAGATTGGATCGAAACTAGGGCTTTCCGATTGCAGTTCTATACCAATACCCGTTTGCAAGAGATTGGATGGGTAGGAACTATCCCAACCTTGGTCGTAGCTCGAATTTGCACGAGAGTGTGCTCGAGATGCGATTGAACGATGATGTTGTTCTTCACGCTAGTTTGCCTAGGTTAGGGTTTGCAAGAGATTGGACCCTACCCTAGGTTGGCAATAGACCGGCAATAGCGCGAGAGCATGAGCTTGGTTCCACATTTAGTTGCAACTAGTTCACCCAGTTTTCAAGTCTAGCAATTGTGAAACCTACGAGTCACAATGATGAGATACGGCGAGTAGCGGAGATTCTCTATCCCCTAAGAATTTTTATTAATTTGTTCTCTTTATACATTTAAACGACTGTGACCGCACATTGCGAACATTCTCCCGACTTCCCCTATAGCCAGGTGATTCGAAGAAGACACTGTTATTAGGCCTCCCTGTGTTCGATACCCGCTCGCCGCTACACCGTGCGCTTGCGGTAAGACTACGATCGTCGCCGCTCCGGGACGTGTATCCGGGGCGCGATCAAGTTTTTGGCGCCGTTGCCGGGGAGGCAATAGTGTTTGATTCCTATAACCTAGCTATTTTTCTTTTTGTTTTAATATTTTCATTTTTATTTTATCCTTCCGTTGTGCTAACTATTTCTTTGAAACTCTGTTTTCCCTTGCATGTACACGAGATCCTCGACGAACCCCGAAGAGATACTATACGATCCGGAGATCGGGCGTACATTGAGGAGGATCTGAGCGGAGAGGAGACCCGATACGGAAGGAAATTTTATGACCCATCCTGAGACCCCCGAAGAATTAGCAGCGTGAATGGCGAGGATTATTTCCATAAGAGATAGACTTCGGCCTAAGGCTTCTTCCACGACCTCGTCCATAGTCATGTCGGAGTTGGCGGCCGACAAGAATTTTGAGTTGAAGACCGGATTGGTGGTCATTATGCAACAAGATCCTTTTCATGGGAACTCCCATGAAAACCCTCACTACCACATCTAGCTCTTCCTATCAAAGTGTGCCACCTTCCAAATGTCGGGCATCTCCGTGGATGCTATCAGACTGCGCCTCTTCCCTTTCACACTAAAGGACAAGGCATTATATTGGTTGAGGACGCAAGTTGAAGGAATATTCACCACTTGGGATGAGTTGGCGAGTGCATTCGTCGACAAATTTTACCCGCCCTCCAAGACGGTGAAGATTAAAAGTGCTCTCATGTCCTTCAAGCAAGGACCTCAAGAGACTCTCTACGAAGCATGGGAGCGCTTCAAGGACTTGCAACATCAGTGCCCTCATCATAGCATTGAGGATTGGGAGCTTGTCCATAGCTTTTACAATGGACTCCAACCGGGGACGAAGCAGATTATTGATGCCACGGCAAATGGAGCCATTTTGCCGAAGACTCCCGATGAAGCTACGGCCTTGCTTGAGGAGATGGCCTCGAACAACCAACAATGGGGGGACGAGCGAGGACATTCTTCGTCCTCCTTGAAGCCCACAAGTATCTATGAGGCCAAGGCCATGGCGGAGCTTTCTAGCAAGTTTGACTCTCTCCACAAGGTTGTGGAGAGATTGGAGAAATTCATTACGGATCCTCAAGGAGCCCCTTCTACATCCATGCCGACAAATCATATGAGCGATTGGCAAGACCAATCCCAATCCATATATGCGGGAGGAGAGCAAGGAGAAGGAGCTTTGGAGCAAGTTCAATACGTCGCGGGGAATTCTGGATGTTGGGCCAATCCGGCCGCTAGAAACCATCCGGGTTTCTCTTATGCCAATAATTATGGAGCATTAAACCCCCCGCCACAATAACCTCCTCAAGCTCGGGCTCCACCACCACCACAACCGAATTATCCACAAAGGGGGCCACCGCAGCAAAATTTTCCACCGAGGCAACAAGTGGGACCTTATAAGCCGCCCGGATACAATCAAGGGTGGAGGAATCCCAACCCATCACAAGCTCAACAACGCTCAGATTTTGAAGCAAAGGTGGATGAGTTTATGGCGGAACAACGAAAGATCAATGTCACATTGAAGGCGGGACAAGATTCCCTCGCCACCGTCGTAGCTCAAATCGGGGAGCAACTTGCGTTGCTAAAAAACAATCACCAATTGCCGGCTCAACCCGAGCCGAATCCACGGGGCAACACCGGCCATATTAATGCGGTCGTTGCGGTTACTACAAGAGGAGGGAAGGATACCACCACCCCCCCCCCCCACATGACTCAAGCCAAGGAGCCCGTGGTGGAGATTCTACAAGAAAGTGAGCCGGTAATTGAAGTTGAGAAAGATAAGGAGTTGCAAGGAGAAGTGAAATCTAGAACGGAGGAGCTTATCGATGAGCACCGATTTATGCCACCGGTGCCCTTCCCTCAGCGGCTAGCTAGAGCCAAGATGGAGAAACGGCTAGCCAAGTTTCTCGAGTATTTAAGAGGGGTGAGCCTCAATATCCCCTTCCTCGACGCTTTAGTGGAAATCCCATCTTATGCCAAGTTCTTAAAAGACTTGATCACGAG
This sequence comes from Scilla litardierei, assembly GCA_030789695.1. Taxonomy (NCBI): domain Eukaryota; kingdom Viridiplantae; phylum Streptophyta; class Magnoliopsida; order Asparagales; family Asparagaceae; genus Scilla; species Scilla litardierei. The sequence goes on along the minus strand of CM061130.1, from coordinate 18,105,137 downwards.
AAGGAAGAGGAAGGAGAAGATAATGCTCGCGGAGGAAGGGACTTGGTTCACAAAGAGGGAAAAGGAGCCCGCCAAGCTTAAATATCCAGGGAGTTTTCGGATTCCTTGCACTCTAGGCGGCGTCCCCCTACAAAAGGCATTAGTAGACTTGGGGGCTAGTGTTAGCCTCATGCCCCTCTCCATGTTCCGGAGGTTGAATACCAGCACGGATTTGAAGCCTACCGACATGCGGATTCAACTAGCGGACGGGAGGATTACAAGACCAGTTGGGATAGCGGAGGACATCCCACTCCAAGTTCTGGGGGGCATATGTTTGCCATGCGATTTCGTGATAATGGACATCAAGGAGGAGGGCGATACATCACTCATACTCGGACGCCCGTTCCTCGCCACCGCCGGTGTCATCGTCGATGTGCGGGAGGGGACCCTTACCTTGAATGTCGACAACATCGAAGTGGAGCTTCATATACCAAAGGCAATGAAGCACATGCCGTGTCACAAGGAGCTTGATTACATGGACCTCCTTGATGAGGTCATTGAAGAGGCGATCCCCCATTCCATCGGCGCACCCCACTAAGGTAGCTTCGAAGAAGGCCTAGACTTGGCCGAAGAAGAGAAGATGGAGCATTCCTCCGATATCTCCATGGCAATTGATGATGGCGACGCTGATGTCGCAAGAATACGGGAGCTCTGCAAGCTCTCGAAGTTGAGGACTCCAAAGAAAGCTCCACCAATGCGAAGATCGGTGTCACCGGTGAAGAGGAAGACCGGAGCAAGCTCTAGCTTGGGGGAGCCACCCCCCAACATTGCCCATGACGAAGGGGCGCTGAGGAAGACCTCACACCACCATGATCCAAATCCGAGTGGTCTTCCAAGCAAGTTCGACGGGTTCATCTCGTATGCACCCAACATCAAGCGTTAATTGAAAATCAATAGGGGTCGAGCTCAAGACCTAAAACGAGCACTTGTCGGGAGGCAACCCGACGGTTATCGCGTTTTTCTATTTTTGGTTTTTATTTTTTTGTTTTAGATTTTATTAGTGTTTTTGAGTCGTTTGCCCGAAAAATTTTGACAACGGGTCCTATTCTATTTGACAGGAGAGGAGAACGGGATATCTATCATATGGAGGATGACTAAGGCGAAGAAGAGCGCTCCAGGAATGCGCTCAAGGCTTAGGAGAAGGAAGAAATCAACTAGAGAAAGAAAAACAGAGACTAGAGCCAAAACGGAGCATCACAGCAGAAAACAGAGCCTCACTCGGCCGAGTACCTTAGCCACTCGGCCGAGCAAACAACATCGTCCGCCCGAGTGGCGCACCAACGAGGGAAGTCTGCTGCACCCAACTCTCTGTTCTTTTTTCGATTTCAGAATAAATTGCCACTCGGCCGAGTATATATCTTCACTCGACCGAGTGAAACTGATACGCTCCTAGGGCGAAAATTGCCGAGTAGCTTGTGCCACTCGGCCGAATGGACTTTTTCCACTCGGTCGAGGGTGGCAAAGCCACTCGGTCAAGCCAAAAGCAGCGAGGAGTTTTTAAAATAATTTCGTTACGATCACTCGGCCGAGTGACATAGCCACTCGGCCGAGTCGTAACTAATCCTATATAAGCGGACGCGGGCTCGGCGAGGAATACGAAGCGTAAAATTTCTTCGATCGCCCGAACCCGCGCCCGTTTGACCCTCGCTCGCCCACTGCCGCTTTCCACTCGCCCGATCGCCGCCTCAACCGCCCGACCGCCGGCGGCCGAGCGTCGACCGTCGACCGCCCGAGTACCCCGACCGCCGGTGACTCCCTCGCCGCCGGCTGACCTCCGGTAACCCCTTTTCGCCCGTTTTCTCCATTTTCTCGTATTTTCGACGATCCGTGCACTAATCGAGCCCCTACCCCAAATTAATTTCATTATCTATCTATTATACCCCTAACCCCCCATGTATTTTGAATTTTACACGCTGATATCATTGTTTGATGTGTAGGCAATCTTGGGGGGCTTAGGGGAGCTCAGGGGAGCCTCTGGGGCATGCTTTTGGCTTAGTGGAGGCCGCGTCTTCGCACGCATCCGCTGTTTTGCTCTCGCAGCATGTTCAGGTACCATCGTTCCATTTATTTTAGCACGCCGCGTTTTACTTGTTGGGTGAGCACTCGGGGCGCACATGCCGCCCCGCACACGACCACGCACTCGGGGAGCTTCCGCCAAGCGAACGCGGCCAGATGAGCCCGGCCCCTCCCACGAGGTGGAGGACTCTCCACCGCCTACACTACCTCACCCCACACAGCCACAGCCTACCGACCCAGTCCACCCACAGCCACTTCCAGCCAAGCCCCCACACCCACAGCCACCACTGTCTCCTATCGTCGGGCCGCCGGGTATTACATTCCGAGACGATGCACATCGCGTCGCTTTTGAGCGTATCTCCCAGCGCTCGATAGTGCCCTCCAGGTTCACACACCTTGCTGACTTAGACCGCCTGGGGGTACTTGAGGGGATGCTCACGTTGTACGACAACGTGGGTTGGTAAGACTTTCTTTCTGTGTCGACGGACACCTACGTCCGTCCGACACTCGAGGTGCTCAGCTCGATCGCCCGGACCGCTGAGGGATGCTCCTTCTGACTCATGGATCGAGAGTTTCAGATCACTCTCGATATGCTTCGAGCGTTCTTTCAGTGGCCCGCTGTCCCCACCCCCGACCGAGCCTACGCCCCCCCACACATCCCTCCCCCATCCTTCGATTCACACGCCTTCTGGGCCCGGATCACAGGTTTACCACCGGCCTTTGACCCTAGTAGGGCCAAGGCCTCAGCCATAGTCCACCCCTGCCTCCGTATAGCACAGCGCCTTATGGCGACCACCTTTCTGGCGAGGTACGAGCCTGGGACGATGTCGACGCCTGAGCTCTATATGCTCCACGCGATGACTCGCCCCAGAGTTCTTGATATGGATGGAGTTACATTGGTCTCCGCCGTTGAGATTGACGTCGCTAGCTGGTTTTTGGACCGCATCATCGTATCGGTGGGCGCTCGCTCCCCGATATGTTGCGACGGTCTGATCACCCTGCTGGCCCTGATAACCGGCGGGGACCTTCCGGCTGACCTGCGACGAGTCCCGGTCCCCACTGCACTATCGATAGACGTCATGGCCCGGATGAAGATGCTTCGTCCACACGGCCAGCGGCACTGGGTTTGGTTGCACGGTCCGTACGGTGCTGACTACATGATCCTTCCGAGCCCCGCTCGGACACACTTAGGACCAGCACACGACGACTGGATTCCTGCGATGGATCTCCTGATCCCCGCAGCCTACGTGCTAGAGGCCGAGGGAGCTGAGCCTGCACCACCTGCACACCCTGCACCGCCAGCTGACCCTGTGTTCCCTCAGCCTGAGCCTGCACTTTCTGCCGCTCCCGACACTTCTGTCCCCACTTCTGCCAGTGTCGGGAGTACACTTGCTGAGCCTACGCCCACCACGTCAACCACTGCCACCACCACTGCTGTGCCCTTGTCGGTTGAGCCACTCACCTCTCTGCTACCCGAGCGTCCACCCACCATACTTGAGAGCAGCGAGCCTTCTTTCGCTGCTGTTGTGGAGACCATGGCCAGTATGATCTCTGCTGGGATTTCACCTTTTGGACCCCACACTTCATCCCCAGTGGTTGACACTTCTGTCTCCACCGTAGCTGTTCTATCTGAGAGCGTCGTGACGTCTGTCCCCCACGTTTGTGTCACTGACCTCTCTTGTCGCCTCGTCACCGATTTTTTCTTCCACTCCCACTGCTGATGCTTCCACCTCACACCAGCCTGCGTCCCTGCCTCGCACTGAGGTTGGGCATCCACTGTTGAGCACAGCACCCTTACCACCCATGCCTGATGTCCCGATCACCTATGCCGCCCGTATTAGACAGCCCCGACCAGCTCAGCCTAGACCTGTCCGTCCCTCCGCTCCACCACCCCCTGACGCCTTAGTTCAGAGCGTTCGTGCTCTTGAGGGGGGGGGTTGAGTGGACTCCGGGGCAATTTTAGGGCTCTGTCTTCCACAGTCACCGCCATGCAGCACCGCCTCGAGCTACTTCCCAGCATTCACTATTGCTTGACCCAGATTCTCAAGCGACTGACACGACCCCCGCCCACCCAGCAGACTGTTCCACGCCCACCACCACCACCACCCCCCCACCTCCACCTCAGGACGGAGATGGCGCAGCACCACCAGCTTAGGCACACCCTTGATGCCTCCGATTTTTTTCTCGTTATGCTGCCTATTCTCTGCTTGGTCCTGATGATTTCTGCCCACCCCTCCCCCTCCCCTCACTATTTTTGTCCACTTTTTGATCATATCATTCTATATCCTTTTTTTCGGGAGTGAGTGAGAGTATTTTTGGTGACACACACATTTTTGCATCACTTTTGTCCTTGCATGCATCACATTCGCATCATATTTTTCATTTTGTTATTTTTATTCCCTTTTATCATGCATGCATGCATACCCACCCCCCTCCCATTACACGTCTCTCGGTGTGCCACACTTCGCACATTGAGGACACTGTGCACTTTAGCTTGGGGGAGTAAGTTCTCACGCTTTTTGCTTTTGTCACCCTTTATTTTTAGTTTTCCCACGTTTTTCCACTTTATCACTCACTTTTTCATCACTTTTTCATTTTTTTTTACCATGCATCACATTTTTCTTATTTTTCTTGTGTGTTGCATTGTAAATAGTTTTTATTTTCATTTATCTTTATTTCTTTCATCTTTTGCTAGAGATGACTTTTCTGTGATGATGATGACGTGGTGTTGGCTTTTCTCTATATGCATGCTATATTTGTCATGTCATAGCTTTATATTTCTGATATCATATGATATATTCTGCTTGCATTTAGAAATAGTAACCCACTCTCTTTTGGTGTATGAAAATGGATGAAATTCTATTATTAGCTGATGTCTGATGATTTATATGTATGCTATCGTAGAAAACACACCAAGATTAACGCATTGATGCTTATATCTGGAGTATTGCTTTCCTTTCTCTCATATCACTTCTTATTGCATGACTTGTACTTTTCACTTCGGGTTGATTGAATTGTCGCTAGCAATGATAAATCTGGATTAGTTTACTTTTTGAGATTAAACTGAGTAGATTATATTACCCTGCTGAAGTTGTCATGCACGTCCTATAGAGTGAACTGAGAGATACATTTATTTCTTTCTCCACATATCTTGAACATTATTTCTCTATTTTAAATTCATTGGTGAATCTCCCCTTAGCGATTCTATTATTGGCATTCCCCCGTTATTAAAATCACATGCTCCAATTTCCCCAAAACCCAAAGAAAAAATACTTGTATATCCTTCTCTTTGATTTGGGATCATTGTGTATATATGCTATTGAGAAAAAAAAGGAAAACAGAAAAAAAGGGAAAAGAAAAAAATTTGAGAATAAGAAAAGAAAAGAGAAAAGTAGTTCGAAAACGATCCCATCTCATATACTTTGTCTCTTTCTTCCCTCTTTTGTTTTATTTTTGACTTTTGGAGCTTCATAAAAATGGGGATGTAAATATCGTTTTATATATGCCACCACGCTTATAGATAAGCTTGGGGGAGAGAATCCAATGATGTGTGAGAGAGTGACTACTTGACTGTGCATGACGACCTAGGCTAAGTAATATTTTATACTCGGTGAGATTGCTAAAGTTTCACGAAATCCAGAAATCTACGCTTAGCATTCATTTCATGAAAACCGCATTTTTCTATTCTTACTACTCTATCATGTGATATCTCTTATACTCCCTATAGAAAGCATTTAATTGAAAAGTGTGTGATCTACGATATTGTTTACCGCTTAAGATGCTTCAGACGAAGTTAATCATAGAATTATTCCATTTTTCATGCTATATCGATATTCTTGGGTTCTCTATTTCAAATGCACCATTATACTATGGTATCAAAATAAAAGACTTTGACATGTGTTTTATATTCGATGCATGCTATATGAGTAAGCAAAACCCACGTCCTAAGAAAAACGATCTAGCAACTTCCCTCTTCGTTTTCTATTTTGTTTTTCGTTTTCCGTTTTCCGTCTTTCCGCCGTTTTCTTTATCTTTATCCACCGGGTTCGCTTTTTACTTATCTTCCTCGAGGACGAGTAAGAGGTAAGCTTGGGGGATTTTGATCACTCCATATTTTTCACCTTTTTTCTGCATGTTTGCATGCCATTTTAATCGCTCAAATCGTGTTTTTCACGTTTATTCGGCAATATTGCGATGCTTTTCACGATTTTTTGTTTTTGTCATATTTCAGGAGATTTGGAGCGATTTGGAGTGATTCTGAGATACACCCACTCCGGAGTGTCACCGACGACTCTCTTGAGGGGTATTTTGCTGTTGGAGAGGAGTGGAAGGAGAAAGAACGTCGTAGGAGCGACGAGGAGGCGAAGATGTGAAGTTTGGGCATTTTTAGCACTTCACTCGGCCGAGTGAAGGAGTCACTCGGCCGACCAAAGGAAGCCCGCTCGGCCGGCCAGATCGGACACGCAACAGGCGTGCACTCGACCGAGCATCGCCATGCCACTCGGCCGAGCACCGAGTCACCCACCGCCCAAGTGGAGCCAAGACGACGGCATCAAATATCACCAACTCTCTGTTTTCTGTCAGTCTGCTCCGATGACTGACTCGGCCGAGTGGAGAAAGACGGTCCGCTCGAGTGACTACCGCCGTCCGCCCGAGTGACCTCCGAGGAGACGACCCCCGAGACCCCCAACTCTCTGTTTTTGTACATGGTTCGTCACTCGGCCGAGTGACATTTGTCACTCGGCCGAGTGACATTTGTCACTCGACCGAGTGAGCCGCGCTGCCTGTAGCGAAAACTGCGGATTTGAGGCTACGCAGGGGCATTTTCGTCAGGGTTTTTTGGGTGATTTTGGGGGGTTTTTAACCCCAGTTTTTAACCTAGTTTAGGAGAGCTTTTTCAGAACTTTTTGCAGCTTTTTAGATTAACTTTTTAGGGATTAGATTAAGCTTGAAGGGAGGAGAGAAAAGTGAGATTTTGTTGGATGCTACCTTGTTCTTCATTGGTTTGTATTTCTCTCCCTCAAAAACTCAATTTTTATTGATATTCTGAATATTGCTATGAATTCCATGGATTTTATTTATGAATTTCTATTGCATTTTATTATGAATTGTGAGTAGTTCATCGTCTTAGGGCGTAGGGATGAACCCTACGAGCCCAATTTCGAAATTGTGATGAATTGGTAAAACTATTGCTAGGATTGATTAGGGTTAGTTTGGGATTGCTATAATACGAATAGCTAGGGATTCATATCGATTGGGATTTGCAAGAGATTGGATCCCAATTCGATAGGAAGCCCTAGATATTCGAATTGGTTTGCAATTGAATTCCTCCGGAATCGGTTTGCAAGAGATTGGACCGAAACTAGGGTTTTCCGATTGCAATTCTATACCAATACCCGTTTGCAAGAGATTGGATGGGTAGGAACTATCCCAACCTTGGTCGTAGCTCGAGTTTGCACGAGAGTGGGCTCGAGATGCGATTGAACGATAATGTTGTTCTTCACGCTAGTTTGCCTAGGTTAGGGTTTGCAAGAGATTGGACCCTACCCTAGGTTGGCTATAGACCGGCAATAGCGCGAAAGCGTGAGCTTGGTTCCACATTTAGTTGCAACTAGTTCACCCAGTTTTCAAGTCTAGCAATTGTGAAACCTACGAGTCACAATGATGAGATACGACGAGTAGCGGGGATTCCCTATCCCCTAAGCGTTTTTATTAATTTGTTAATCTCTTTATACATTTAAACGACTGTGACCGCACATTGCGAACATTCTCCCGACTTCCCCTATAGCCAGGTGATTCGAAGAAGACACTATTATTAGGCCTCCCTGTGTTCGATACCCGCTCGCCGCTACACCGTGCGCTTGCGGTAAGACTACGATCGTCGCCGTTCCGGGACGTGTATCCGGGGCGCTGGTCGGTCCTGAGTATACACCCAAAGAACGGTTGTAGTTTTACCGCAAGCGCACGGTGTAGCGGCGAGCGGGATATCGAACACAGGGAGGACGAATGACCGTGCTTGCTCCTAATCAACCTGGCTACTTAAGAGAGAAATTTGCCTTTGGCGATCCTGTCACAATCGTCAGACAAAACGTGCAGAAATATCAAATCAAATAAAGAACGTCTAGGGAATGGGGAATCCCCGCTACTCACCGTATTTCATAAATGTGGTTCGTCGGTATCAAGATTGCTTGAATAAAAATTTGGATGAACTAGTTGCAACTGAATGTAGAACCAAGCTCACGCTCTCGCGTTGTTGCCGGTCTATAGCTATCCTAGGTTTGGATCCAATCTCTTGCAAACCCTAGCCTAGGAAAGCTAGCATTAGGATCAACATCATCGTCCAATCGCGCACCGAGTCCAATCTCTTGCAAACTCGGTCCGCGATCTAGATTGTGATAGTTCCTACCCGTCCAATCTCTTGCAAACGAGTATAGGCATGGAATTGCAACCGGAAATCCTAGTATCGGTCCAATCTCTTGCAAACCGATACTTCGAAAATCCGATTCCAACCCAATTCGGATTTCTAGGGCTTCCTATCAAATTGGGATCCAATCTCTTGCAAATCCCAATCGATATGAATACCTATCCATCCGTAGTAAATCAATCACAATCTAATCCCTAGTTATTAATTCTAGCACAATTTCTACCAATTCATCACAAATATGAAAGTGGGTTTGTAGGGTTCATCCACACGCCCCAAGACGTGGAGACTACTCACAAATCATAGCAATAGCACAAGAATAATCAATGAAATAAGCAATAGAATTCATCACAATATTGAGATAAGCAATAAAAATAGAATTTTTAAGGAAAAGAGATGCAAACCAATGGAGTTCTTCAATAGTTCCAACAAAAATCACAAATTTGTCTCTTCTCCAATCACAAGAATAAAGCTAAAAAACTAATCTAAAAAGCTGCAAAAAATCTAAGAGAGAGGCTCCCTAAACTAGGGTAAAAACAGGGCTTAAATAGCCCTCAAAATCGTCCAAAAATCGTGACCAAAATACCCCTGCACAGCCTGTTTTCCGCAATTTTCGCACAGGCAGCGCATCGCACTCGGCCGAGTGACAAAAGTCGCTCGGCCGAGTGAAAACCCTGTCATTTTCCAGTAAGTCGGGGGCTTCAGGGGTCTTCAGTTCGGGGGCGGCTCGGCCGAGTTAGTTGTCGTCACTCGGCCGATGGCTTCAAGGCACTCGGGCGGACGTAATAATCCACTCGGCCGAGTGGGTCTTCTGAAGTTCCGGCGGCCAAAAAACATTAACTTGGATGTTTTGGAAGGGCCTCGTCTGGGCGCCACTCGGGCAGACGCGATATCGTCACTCGGCCGATGTGGTCTTCGGTGCTCGGCCGAGTGCACATAGAAATCGTATCTGTTCAGGTCGGCCGAGCAGTGTCTCGCTGGTCGGCCGAGTGGCTCCTCCACTCGGCCGAGTGGGACACAAAAAAATGCCCAGTCTGATTGTTTTGGCCTCCTCGTCGCTCCTGTGACATCCATTCTTCTTCTGCTCCTCTCCAACAGCAAAATACCCCTCGGGGAGGTCGTCGGTGACCGTCTAAAGTGAGCGCATCTCAAGATCACTCCAAATCGCGCCAAATCACCTGAAATGCGACAAAAACAACAAATCGTGAAAAGCATCGCAATATCGTCGATATATCGTGAAAAACATGATTTGGGCGATCTAAATGGCATGCAAACATGCGGGAAAAAGGTGTAAAATAAGGAGTGATCAAAATCCCCCAAGCTTGCCTCTTACTCGTCCTCGAGGAAGATAAGTAAAAGGCGAAACCGGTGGATTCGGAAAACGGTGAAAAGAAACGAAAAATGAAAAACGAAGAAGAATGAAAACAAAATAGAATAAAGTAAGAAAGAAAGAAGCGAAGAGGTAGGATGCTAGATCATTTCCTCAGGACGTGGGTTTCACTTACTCATATAGCATGCTCTGAATGAAAAATACATGTCAAAGAATTTTATTTTGATATCATAGTATAATAGTGCAAGTAGAAATAGAAAACCCACGAACAACGATATAATCATGAAAAACGGAATAATTTTAGAATTAGCATCGTCTGAAACATTTAAAGCGGTATACAAATCACAGATCACACACTTTTCAATTGAACGCTTTCTATCAGGAGTATAAGAGTATCACACTATAGAATAGAGAGAATAGAAAAGTATGGATTTCATGAGATGAACGCTAGGCTTAGATTCCTGGATTTCGTAAAGCTAAAAACAATCTCATTGAGTATAGAATATTACTTAGCCTAGGTCGTCGTGCAATGTCAAGTAGTCACTCTCTCACACATCAATGGATCCCCTCCCCCAAGCTTATCTATAAGCGTGGTGGCATAAAAAATATTTACATCCCCATTTTTATATACATATAGCTCCAAAAGTGATAAAAAGAAAGAAGGAAGGAAGAGAGTGAGATGGGATCTTTTATTGAGGATTTTTCCTCTTTTTTTGGATATAGCATATATACAATGATCCCAACTCAAAGAGAGATAATGATATACAAGAATGTTTTTCTCTCTTTTATTTTTTTTTATAGAATAAGAGACTTGGAGCTAGGGATTAATAGCGGGGGAAATGCCATAAAATAGAATCACTAAGGGGAGATTCACCAATGATTTTAAAAGTAGAGAAATGATGTTCAAGATTTGTGGAGAAAGAAATAAATATAACTCTCGGTTCACTCTATAAGACATGCACGACAACTTCAGCAGGGTAATCTAATCTACTCAGTTTCGATCACAAAAAAGCTAACTAATCCAGATTTATCATAGCTAACATCATCCAATCATCCTGAAGTGAAGTGTACAATTCATGCATATAGAAGTGATATAGGAAAAGAAATCAGTACTCCAGATATAGGCATTCAATGCATGAATCTTGGTGTGTTTTCTGTGATAGCATACATATGAATATTCAGACTCAGCTAATAATAAAATTTCATCCATTTTCATGTGGAAAAAGTGTGGGTTACTGTCTCTAGACGCAAGGCAAGTCATATCATATGATATCAGAAATAAAATCTAAGACACGACAAATATAGCATGCATATAGAGTAAGCTAAATCCAACGTCATCATCATCACAGAAAAGTCATCTCTAGCATGAGATGAAAAAGGAATAAAGATAAAGGGAAAAATAGAACTATTTACAATGCAGCACACAAAAAAATAAGAAAAACGTGATGCATGGTAAAATGAAAGAAAAATAATGAAAAATGAGTGCAAAAGTGAAAAACGGTGTGAAAAACTAAAAATAAAGGTGGTAAATCGAAAAGAACGTGAGAACTCACTCCCCCAAGCTAAATCGCACAGTGTCCTCAATGTGCAAAGTGTGACAAACCGAGAGACAAGAAATGTGAGGGGCGAGTGAGGATGCATGCATGGACAAGTGAAAAATAAAAAAGAAAAATAAAGAAATGAAAATATGATGCGGACATGATGCATGCACGGATAGGAGTGATACAGATATACAAGTGGCACCAAAAACTCTCACTCTCTCCCAAAAAAGATATATATAGATATGATCAAAAATAGAATCCCAAAATAAGTGAGGGTAGGGGGTGGACAAAAGTGCATCAGGACCCAGCAGAAACGGGCAGCACAACGGTAAGAAGAGACGATGGCATCAAGAGTGCCTAAGAAGGCGGTGCTGCGCCGTCTCCGTCCTGAGGCGGAGGTCGTGAGGGTGGTGCTGGCTGGACAGGCTGCTGAGCGGGGGTGGGTGTGGGAGTGGAAGCAGGTCTAGTGTGTGTGGAAGTGTGTGCGGGAACCTGCTGTGTGGGTGGGGGTACGCGCGGGAGACGCTCCAGAACCTGGGTGAGACAGTAGTGGATATGTGGTAGCAGGTCGAAGCGGCCAGCCATCGCAGTGACGGTGGCGGACAGGGTCCGGAGGTCGCCTCTGAGGCCACTCACCGCCCCCTCTAGAGCATGAATGCTCTGAAGTACTGTGTCAGGGGGAGGTGGTGCAGAGGGACGCACCTGGCGAGGCTGGGCAGGTCTGGTCTGGCGTACTCGGGTCGCGTATGTGACGGGCTCAGCGGGAAAGGGTACAAAAGGTGCTGCGCCTGGAAATGTGGGCCGGGCCTCAGTGTGAGGCCGGGGCGGGCGGTGAGAAGTGGAGGCGGCAACAGCGAAAGAAGAGTGCAAAAGAGGCAGTGAGGCGGCCAGAGAGGTCGATGGCACAGAAGTGTGGACAGACGCCACGACGCTCTCAGAAAATACGGCAGGGGTGGAGACAGAGATAACTACCGCTGGGGTGGAAGTGTGTGGTCCAAAAGGTGCAACCCCAGCGGAGATCATGCTAGCCATGGTCTCCACGACCGCGGCGAACGAGTGCTCTCCACTCTCAACAAAGGTCTGCGGGCGCTCGGGGAGTGCAGAGCAAAGAGGCTCGACGGACAGAGGGCCGGTGGTGGGAGTGGGAGTGGTGGTGACAGCCTCGGAAGTGGTGGAGGTGGGCTCAGCTAAGATGCTCCCGACACCGACAGAGGTGTCAGGATCGACGGAAACGTCAGGTATGGGCTGAGGGGCCACAGGGTCAACGGGCTCGGCAGCAGGCTCGGCAGGGTGTGCAACAGGGTCTACCGGGGCAGCGGGGGCCTGCTCGGCCTCCTCGGCCTCGAGCACGTACGCAGCGGGGATGAGGACATCCATCGCAGGGAGCCAGTCAACGTGGGCCGGTGCAATCTGGGTCTGAGCTGGGCTCGGGAGAATCATGTAGTCGGCACCGAAAGGGCCGTGCAACCAGACCCAGTGACGCTCACCATGCGGACGAAGCATCTTCATCCGGGCCATAACATCTATCGACAAAGAAGTGGGGCCCGGGACGCGTCGCAAGTCGTCGGGGAAGTCCTCGCCGGTCATAAGAGCAAGCTAGGTAATCAGGCCGCCGCAGCATATCGGTGAGCGAGCACCCACCGATACAATGATGCGGTCTAAAAACCATGCCGCGATATCGATCACGACGGCGGGGACAAGCTCATCTCCATCCCTAGATAGAGCTCTGGGACGTGTCATCGCGTAGAGCATGTAAAGCTCTGGCGTAGACATCGTGCCCGGCTCATATCTGGCCAAAAATGTCGTCGCCATAAGGCGCTGAGCAATGCGAAGGCAGGGGTGGACGATGGCCGAGGCCTTGGCCCTACTAGGGTCAAAGGCAGCGTGGAGACCCGTGATACGTGCCCAGAAGGCACCGGCGTCGAAAGAGGGTGGGGGATATGGGTGGGGCCGTAACCGCGATCGGCTCCGGGGACAGCAGGCCACGAGAAAAACGCTCTCATCATATCGAGAGTGACCTGGCACTCTCGATACATGAACCGAAACGAGCATCCCTCGTCAGTCCGGGTGATCGAACTCAAAACCTCAAGTGTCGGGCGGGTAAAAGTATCCGCCGACACCTGGAAAAAATCTCGCCAGCCCACGTTGTCGTACAACGTGAGCATCCCCTCAAGTACCCCCAGGCGTCCTAGGTCAGCGAGGTGTGCAAACCTGGAGGGTACGATCGAGCGCTGGGAGATACGCTCGAAGACGGCACGGTGTGCGTCGTCTCGGAACGTAATCCCGAGCGGCCCGACCAGTGGAGCCGGTGGTGGTGGCTGTGGAACGGCAGGGAGAGGCTGTGCGGGCTGTGGGTGCACTGCAGGCTGTGCGGGGTGTGCGGGGCCTGCAGGCTGTGCTGGGTGGACGGCGTGTGTGGGGGAAGGAGGAGGAGACTCTTCCACCTCGTGGGCGGGGCCGACATCATCCGACCGCTTCCGCTTAGCGGAAGGTCTCCTCGTCCGCGGCCGTGTCCGGGGCGGCATATCGGCCCCGAGCGCGTGCCGAAAAACGTAAAGAGTGCGGCGTGTGCAAAAAGAATGGAAAGAGTATACCCAAACACGCCGCGAGTGCTAAGCAGTGGAAGCGTGCGAAGTCCGCGCCTCTACGAAGTCCAAAACAGCCCGTAGAAGCTCCCCTGAGCTCCCCTAAGCTCCAAAAAGCAACCTGCGCATGAAAAAGCGATATCAGCGAGTAATAATCAAAATGTATGGAGCAATAGGGGTATAATGGATAGATATAGAAATTGATTTGGGTTAGGGTGGCGTTTAGCACATGGATCCTCGAGAAATACAAGAAAAGAGGAGAAAGCGGCGAAAACAGGGGTACCGGAGGTGATCAGACGGTCGGCCGCCGGCGGCGACTCGGGCGAGGCGTCGGCGGAGCTCGGCCGGCGGTGGCGGGCCGAGCGGCGGCGGGGCGGCGCTGGTCGGGCGAGTGAGGGCGAGAGCGAGGGGGGTTCGGGCGAATCAGCTGAAGGGGCGCGGGGGTTTTGGGGGTTTTTACGTTTCGAAATCCGCGCCCCCCCCCCTCGCCCTTATATAATAAAAGTTACGACTCGGCTGAGTGACGTGGTCACTCGGCCGAGCGGGACCAATGAAAACTTCCTCCCCGCTATCGCTTCGGCCGAGTGGCTTTGCCAGCCTCAGCCGAGTGGAGTAAGTCCATTCGGCCGAGTGACTCAAGATACTCGGCATGACTCGCCCTAGGAGGGTATCCGTTTCACTCGGCCGAGTGAACAAATGTACTCGGCCGAGTAGCAATTATATCGAAATCAAGAAAATAAACAGAGAGTTGGGTACAGCAGACTTCCCTCGTTCGTGAGCGGCTCGGCCGGACGAACTTGTGTACTCGGCCGAGTGACTAGTATACTCGGCCGAGTGAGCCTTGTGTTCTGCTGTTTGTCTTCGTTTTGGCTCCAAACTCCGTCTTTCTTTCTCCAGTCGATTTCATCCTCCTCCTAAGCATCGAGCGCCTTCTTGGGGTGCTCCTCGTCATCTCCTTCCTACTCCTCATGATGGATCTACCTATCTCCTCTCCTGTCAAGAAAAATAGGACCCGTTATCACAAAATTTTTGGGCGAATGACTCAAAACACTAAAAATTTCTAAAACGAAAATAAAGGAAAAGTAAAATAAAGCAAAAACCGTCGGGTTGCCTCCCGACAAGCGCTCGTTTAAGGTCGTGAGCTCGACCCCCTATAATTTCCAATCAATGTGGGATGTTTGGTGCATATGAGATGCACCCATCAAACTTTCCGGGGAGCGCGCTTGGATTTGGATGTGGCGGCGGCGCGTTCTCCCTCGGTGGTCTCCTATCTCGAATAGTGCTGGGGGGAGGCTCCCCCAAGCTAGCATTTGCTCCGATCAACGGCCTTGCCGGTGACGCCGATCTCCGTGCCGGCGGAGCTTTCTTCGGAGACCTTGATTTCGAGAGCTTGCAGAGCTCTCGAATCCTTGCGACATCAGCGTCGCCTTGATCATCTTCAGCGGAGAGGTCGGGGGAATCATCTTTATTCTCTTCATGGCCTAAATCCGGGCCTTCCTCAAAATCTTCATCAAAAAGAGCGCCAATTAAGTGAGGAATCACCTCCTCTATCACCTCATCAAGGAGGTCCATGTAGTCAAGTTCCTCGTGGTAAGGCATGTGCTTCATAGCCTTAGGAATGTGGAGCTCCACCTCGATGTTTCCGACGTTTAAGGTTAAGGTACCTTCGCGCACGTCGACGATGACTCCGGCGGTGGCGAGGAACGGGCGTCCAAGTATCAATGAGGTGTCTCCCTCCTCCTTAACGTCCATGATCACAAAGTCACATGGCAAGCATATTCCACCCGGGACTTGAAGCGGTATGTCTTCGGTGATCCCTACCGGCCTAGTTATTCGCCCATAGGCCAATTGAATTCGCATGTCGGTAGGTTTCAACTTTGTCCCGGTGTTTAGCCTTAAAAACATGGAGAGGGGCATGAGGCTCACACTAGCCCCAAGATCAACCAACGCCTTTTGAAGAGGAACGCCGCCCAAGGTGCAAGGAATCCGAAAACTCCCCAGATCTTTAAATTTTGCCGGCTCCTTCTCTCTCTTGGTGAACCAAGAGCCCTCCTCGGCTAGTATGATCTTCTCCTTCCTTTTCCTCCCCGAAATCAAGTCCTTCAAAAATTTAGCATACGTGGGGATCTCGACGATGGCGTCAAGGAAGGGGATGTTAAGGCTAACTCCTCTTAGGTACTCGAGAAATTTTGTTAGCCTTTTCTCCATTTTCGCTCTAGCGAGCCTTTGGGGGAATGGGACCGGTGGCATGAAGCGCCTATCCTCAATTAATTGCTCCGCTCTAGATTTCTCCTTTTCTTGTGGCTCCTTCTCCTTATCAACCTCAACCACCGGCTCAACCGGCTCCAAGCTTTCCTCCATGGCCTCCTCGGTAGGAATCATAGCGGGGGTGGTGTCCTTCCCGCCTCTAGTAGTGATGGCAACTACGGCGTTGATGTGGCCGGTGTTGTCCCGTGGGTTTTGCTCCGGTTGCGCCGGCAATCGTTGAGTGTTCCGATTGAGCAACGCTAATTGCTCCGATATTTGAGCCACTACGGTATTAAGAGAGTCTTGCCCCGCCTTCAAAGTAGCATTCACCTTATTTTGCTCGACCATGAACGCCTCCACTCTAGCTTCGAAGTCGGATCGTTGTGGAGCTTGTGGCGGATTTTGATTTTGGTTCCTCCACCCTTGGTTGTATCCGGGAGGCCTATATGGTGGAACTTGTTGCTTCGGTTGAAAGTTTTGTTGAGTAGGCCCCCTCGGTGGATAGTTTTGTTGTTGGGGTGGTGGTGGTCGAGCTTGTTGAGGCGGTGGTTGTGGCGGGTTCAAAGCTCCTTCATTGTTGGCGTAGGAGAATCCCGGATGAATTCTTGCGGCCGGATTGGACCAATACCCTTGGTTCCCCGCAACATATTGTACTTGCTCCAAGGATCCTTCTCCTTGCTCTCCTCCCGAGTACATGACTTGAGATTGGTCTTGCCAATCACACATTTGGTTGGTCGGTGCGGAGGTGGATGGGCTTCCTTGGGGCTCCGTGATAAACTTCTCCAATCTCTCCACCACCTTGTGGAGAGAATCGAATTTGCTCGTGAGCTCCGCTACGGCCTTCGCCTCGTAGATGCTTGGTGGCTTTAAGGAGGACGTGGAGTGTCCTCGCTCATCGCCCCATTGTTGATTATTTGAGGCCATCTCCTCAATTAGGGCCGTAGCTTCCTCGGGAGTCTTTGACAAGATTGCACCATTCGCCGCGGCATCAATAATTTGTTTGGTCCCCGGTTGGAGACCATTGTAGAAGCTATGCACTAGCTCCCAATCTTCTATACTGTGGTGCGGGCATTGATGCTGTAGATCCTTAAAACGCTCCCAAGCTTCAAAGAGCGTCTCCTGTGGTCCTTGCTTGAAGGACATGAGAGCGCTCCGGATCTTCACCGTCTTGGATGGCGGATAGAATTTGTCAATAAATGCACTCGCCAACTCGTCCCAAGTAGTGAAGACACCCTCAGCTTGCGTCCTCAACCAATAGAGTGCCTTGTCCTTAAGCGTGAAGGGGAAGAGACGCAGTCTGATAGCATCGATGGAGACCCCTGTCATCTGAAATTTGGCGCACTTCGACAAGAATAGTTGGATGTGGTAGTGGGGGTTCTCATGTGCGTTCCCATGAAATGGGTCTTGTTGCATCAAAACCACCAATCCAGTCTTTAGCTCGAAGTTCTTGTCGGCCACCAACTGCGGCATGGCGATGGATGAGGTGGTAGAAGAAGTCTTAGGCCTAAGCCTATCGCGAATAGAAATTATTCTCGCCATCCTTGCCGCCAATTCTTCAGGAGTTTCCGGGTTGGTCATGAACCGCCCTTCCGGACCTTGTCTCCTTTCCGCTCTAAGTCTCCACGCGGTACGTTCAATCTCGGGATCAAATAGTATAGCTTCAGGGTCCGCCGTAGATCTCGTGTTCATGCACAGAGAAAACAGAGTTTCAAAAAATGATTAGAACCGTGAAAGGGTTAGGTAAGAAATAAAAAAAATAAAAAAATAAAAATACTGAGAATAATAAAACAAAAAGAAATAGCTAGGGTGAGAAAGAATCAAACGCAATCGCCTCCCCGGCAGCGGTGCCAAAAACTTGGTCGGTCCGGAGTATACACCCAAAGAACGGTTGTAGTTTTACCGCAAGCGCACGGTGTAGCGGTGAGCGGGATATCGAACACAGGGAGGACGAATGACCGTGCTTGCTCCTAATCAACCTGGCTACTTAAGAGAGAAATTTGCCTTTGGCGATCCTGTCACAATCGTCAGACAAAACGTGCAGAAATATCAAATCAAATAAAGAACGTCTAAGGAATGGGGAATCCCCGCTACTCACCGTATTTCATAAATGTGGTTCGTCGGTATCAAGATTGCTTGAATAAAAATTTGGATGAACTAGTTACAACTGAATGTATAACCAAGCTCACGCTCTCGCGCTGTTGCCGGTCTATAGCTATCCTAGGTTTGGATCCAATCTCTTGCAAACCCTAGCCTAGGAAAGCTAGCATTAGGATCAACATCATCGTCCAATCGCGCACCGAGTCCAATCTCTTGCAAACTCGGTCCGCGATCTAGATTGTGATAGTTCCTACCCGTCCAATCTCTTGCAAACGAGTATCGGCATGGAATTGCAACCGGAAATCCTAGTATCGGTCCAATCTCTTGCAAACCGATACTTCGAAAATCCGATTCCAACCCAATTCGGATTTCTAGGGCTTCCTATCAAATTGGGATCCAATCTCTTGCAAATCCCAATCGATATGAATACCTAGCCATCCGTAGTAAATCAATCACAATCTAATCCCTAGTTATTAATTCTAGCACAATTTCTACCAATTCATCACAAATATGAAAGTGGGTTTGTAGGGTTCATCCCCACGCCCCAAGACGTGGAGACTACTCACAAATCATAGCAATAGCACAAGAATAATCAATGAAATAAGCAATAGAATTCATCACAATATTGAGATAAGCAATAAAAATAGAATTTTTAAGGAAAAGAGATGCAAACCAATGAAGTTCTTCAATAGTTCCAACAAAAATCACAAATTTGTCTCTTCTCCAATCACAAGAATAAAGCTAAAAAACTAATCTAAAAAGCTGCAAAAAATATAAGAGAGGCTCCCTAAACTAGGGTAAAAACAGGGCTTAAATAGCCCTCAAAATCGTCCAAAAATCGTGACCAAAATACCCCTGCACAGCATGTTTTCCGCAATTTTCGCTACAGGCAGCGCATCGCACTCGACCGAGTGACAAAAGTCGCTCGGCCGAGTGAAAACCCTGTCATTTTCCAGTAAGTCGGGGGCTTCAGGGGTCTTCAGTTCGGGGGCGGCTCGGCCGAGTGAGTTGTCGTCACTCGGCCGATGGCTTCAAGGCACTCGGGCGGACGTAATAATCCACTCGGCCGAGTGGGTCTTCTGAAGTTCAGGCGGCCAAAAAACAGTAACTTGGATGTTTTGGAAGGGCCTCGTCTGGGCGCCACTCGGGCGGACGCGATATCGTCACTCGGCCGATGTGGTCTTCGGTGCTCGGCCGAGTGCACATAGAAATAGTATCTGTTCAGGTCGGCCGAGCAGTGTCTCGCTGGTCGGCCGAGTGGCTCCTCCACTCGGCCGAGTGGGACACAAAAAATGCCCAATCTGATTGTTTTGGCCTCCTCGTCGCTCCTGTGACGTCCATTCTTCTTCCGCTCCTCTCCAACAGCAAAATACCCCTCGGGGAGGTCGTCGGTGACCGTCTAAAGTGAGCGCATCTCAAGATCACTCCAAATCGCGCCAAATCACCTGAAATGCGACAAAAACAACAAATCGTGAAAAGCATCGCAATATCGTCGATATATCGTGAAAAAAATGATTTGGGCGATCTAAATGGCATGCAAACATGCGGAAAAAGGTGTAAAATAAGGAGTGATCAGGCGCGATCATTAACCTTGTAACCTTTGTCACAAAGTTGACTAATGGAAATGAGATTGTGACATAAACCACTAACAAGATAAACATTAGTAATTAGGGGTTTGGAAGGATTACCAACGATACCTACTCCAATGATGGTTCCCTTTTGATTACCACCAAAAGTGACCGTTACACCATCTTTGATGCTAATCACTTCAGAGAGCAATGAGGGATTTCCCGTCATGTGTTTGGAGCAACCGCTATCAAGAATCCATCCTTTTTCTTTAGAGCTAATAAGACATTTATTGCTCTTCTTCTTTCTCTTGGGTACCTATATAATATACCATAAGCTTATGGTACCCAATGTTTGTTGGGTCCAAGGGAATTAGCCCTTTGGAAGCCAAGTCCAAGTGAACTTCCGCTTTCCAACATAGTTACTATTTCTAATTACATCATGAAAGTAGGAATCGACATAAGCATTCCTAACATTTAGATTAGTGTTCTTAGGACCCCAAATAGTGTACATCTTGGGAGTCCTATTCCTAGTTGCATGCATATGTGTTGGTTTTCTATGTGATGCATGCTTCTTAGGAACATGATTTCTGGCATAAATATGTGGTGGAGGATATGCATTGTACATTCTAGAATGATATGAGTTCTTGGGAACATGCATATTATATGAAGCATATTGATCATGCATGACATGTGGAGAATTAGCATACATGAAAGAATGACGCGTATGAGCATGCGGGTGTGTAGGAGCACGTACATGAGTATTTCTCATGTGTGGTTGTGTACGTGTCCGTGGGTGCGGAGCATAAAATGTGTCATGATTATCCACTTGTGAAGTAGGATGTTTCCTAAGTGGATGAGTGTTAGTGTACATAAAAGCATGGCCTTGCTTTTGGTTTCCACCCTTAGTGGGTTTCTTGCCAAAAGGAAGAGAAGGTGATGTGGTGACATTCTTGGTAGGATTGCTACCTATAGTGTCTTTAACACCACTTGTGGATGCACCGGAGGAAGGCCTCACAAAATCTATAGTGACACCACTATAGGAGGTGCGAGCATTAGAAGCATTTGCTTTTACAAATCCAAGACCAACACGATGTGTGGCCGGAAATTGGTTTGCAAGCAAATCAACCAATTTTCCTTGTTCCTTATTGAATCTCACAATACGGGAGGACATGAGCTCATATTTCTCCTTTAAAGAAGAAAGGTTGGTATCCAAGGTGGACACCCGTGCTTTGAGCTCGTGCACTTGGGTTTTAAGAGAATCATTCTCTACACCCAATTGTGTGTGACGTGTAGCTAGATCACTATTATCCTTGGGATGTGTTTGTTCTAGTTGAGATTTGAGGGAATTCACCTCATCTCTCAATGTGACATTTTGAGAAGCTAAGTTTGCTTTCTCAAGAGTTAAAGTATCAACAATGTTGTCATTATTGATAATGCATGGAATGGATGACCTGCTAACATTTGATTTCTTTAAGCTAGTGTATCTAAGCATTAAAGATTGGTATTTAGCAAATAGTTCTTCATTAGCTATACGAAGTTCATCCATTGTTACCTCGGTGTCATCCGTGTCGGAGTCACACTCATCCGAGAGTGGGTCTTCAAGTGCCATGAAACACATGTGGGCGCTCTCACCCTTCTCATCATCGGAATCGCTTGATGAGTCATCACTTGAGTCATCAAAGGTACCGATGAGTCCTTTCTTCTTGTCTCTCTTGTTCTTGTCGGACTTGTGGTACTTTGGTGCATTCCACTTTTCTTTGCTGTTTAGCATTGGGCAATCCCTCTTGATGTGCACTGGCTTATTACACTTATAACAAAGAGAGGAAGTAGCATTAGTAGACTCAAAACATTTGTTGGAGGGAAATTTACCTTTGCGGAAGAAGCGTTGGAACTTCTTCGCCATTTGGGCCATTTCACCCAAATCCATCTCGTTCTCAGATTCATCACTTTCGGAGGATGATGAATTGGCGTTGAATGCCAAAGCTTTCTTATTGGCCTCCGAGGGATTCATCATGGCTCGAATCATCAATCAGTTATCCCTTCTTACTTCGTAAGACATAAGAGTCCCGATGAGATTCACCACGGTGTAGTTCTTCAAATCATTGACCTCCTCAATGGCGATTGCTCGTCTTTCCCATTTGGAGGTCATCCCCATGATGATCTTTCTTACCTTTTCAGGCTCGGTGTATATTTGGCCAAGGGCTTCCAATTCGTTTGTGATGTCGGTAAAGCGTCCGTACATCGACGCAATGCTCTCATTTTCATGCATGTGAAACAAGTCCAAGTTTTGCACGGCAACATATACCTTTGAAAGCTTTACCTTGTTCGTTCCCTCGTGGGTAACGATGAGATGGTTCCAAATTTGATATGCACTCTTACATGTGCATATCTTGTTGAACTCATTCGGGTCCAACACACAATGAAGAGCGTTCATTGCTTTAGCGTTGTTGACTTCGGTGGACTTCTCGAAAGTTGTCCATTTCTCGAAGTCATCTTCGGCGGGCTCGACGTACTCCTTGTGGAGAGTTCTCCAAAGAAAAGCAATCCTAAGGAATGTCTCCATCATACACTTCCAATAGCCAAAATTAGTACCATTGAAACGTGGAGGACGTACCGTAGATTGACCTTCGAAAAGAGTGGACGCTCCATCACAGTCGTGATTGTTGTACGAAGGCGACGGAGGAACGTTGTTGTTGTTGGATTCCATAGATGAAACCTTGCGCTCCGATACCAATTGTAAGGACCTTGTCTATGGGGAAAACACTAGAAGGGGGTTGAATAGTGTTTATGCAAATTTAAAAGGAATTTACGCCAAATAAAATGCAATCAAACAAATAGTGCGGAATAGAAAAACGACCCAAAGAGAAACACACGTAAACGCAGATATGTTTCAAGGGTTCGGATTACCCAAGTCAACTCCCGACTTGTTCCCGGTAATCCTACGTCCTTACCACCCGGATACCACCGGATACTCAAGTTAGAACCCTAACTTGAGGTTTCCTTATAGCCCACTTGTAGCAACCCTACAAGTGCAATCGAATACAATCGATGTCCTTGACTCCCACAACTTGGGAGCAAGGAAAACCACTCTCACAATCGAGAGCACAAATCAAATAACGAAAGTTATGAAATATGAAAGCAACACTTACAATCACCTATGCCTTGAAGTAGAACTTGAAGAAGAAGTGTGATGTGTGTTGAAGAACTCTCTTGGAAGAGAGGTGAAAGCCCTTTCTCTTGACTGCACCAAATGCCTAGAAGATCAATCTTTGGTTCTAGGTTGGAGAGCAAGAGAACAAGATTTGGAAATACTTAGGGCTTTGGATTTGAGAGCTTTGATCTTTGGAAATGAAAGCTTGAAGGATTTTGCAATGAATGAGTAACCTTCTAATGGAACAGTAGAAGCTTTATTTATAGCTTTCTCAAATCCACAAAACAGTTTAGGCAAAAAACCAATCGAAATCCGTGAGAAAAATCTCAACGGATATAATCTGAACTCGCGACAGTCGACTGTTGAACAATCCACAGTCGACTGTTGCACAGTCAGCAAGGGTAGGTGAGAATTCATAACGGTAACTTACCACGTGGACAGTCGACTGATGAAGCCAAGACAGTCGTCTGTTAAACCAACAGGCGACTGTACATTCTTCGACAGGCAACTGGCCGAGAGAAGAGTAAGTTAGATAAAATACTGGAAATCTCACAAGATACAGGACAGACGACTGATGCAAGGAACACAGTCGACTGTAAATCAGAACAGGCGACTGTATATCCTTAAACAGACGACTGTCAAAGACAGGAGAAATTTCCAGAGAGCTGAGTCAAAGAATAGACTTACAGACAGGCGTCTGTTGCAGCATAGACAGCCGACTGATCTAATAGACAGTCAACTGTATATACAGCATAAGTCGACTGGCCGTAGAACTCAGATCTAACAGAGTTTGGGCAAGGAGAGTCAGGCGACTGATTTACAATTCACAGTCGACTGTCACTAGGACAGGCGCCTATTAATCGTTCAACAGTAGCCTGTGCGAGAAAATCAGAGAAGGCCCAAAAACTACATTGTAATAGTCTGTGCATAACAGGCGACTGTAGAACAAAACACAGGCGACTGTTTTTGAGACAGGCGACTGTAAACTGTTAAGCAGTCGGCTGTTATAAACAATCCTAGCACAAACACAAGAGGATTGAATTGGGATCAAAGGACAAAAGTCAAAAGATGTCCTATGACAGAATGTAGATGTGTGTGAGTGCTCCATTAAAGTTCTACTTCTAAGCTACATACTAGAAGAGATAAAAAAATTACATTGACGAATAATCTCTTCTTTCCATCGTATGAGCTTGAAGTCTTTACAGAGCTTCAATCATCAATCTACGATCATCCAATTCATATCATTTGCCTTCAATCATGTTTGAGAGTCATCCATTGCTAGTTGATCTTCATAATAAGCTTAGGCAATGGATTAACTGCAAAATAGGAGATTAGTCACAAGTATTTATGTTTGATCATCATTAACACCAAGTAGGGAGAAGTCCAATACTCAACACAGACTAGGTCGTACCAAATAGAACAGACTTGAAAAGTCACATAAAGATAGGGCTTTTGACCTCTCGTATTATGAGTCGAAAGACCCTTGTAAGTCTTGTCTTAAAGGTATGATGACCAAAATCCTTCTGTAAGACAGTGGGATAATGAGTTAGAGATTTCATGGTCTCGTACATTCGGATGTATCAAAACAAAAGTCTAATTAGCCTAAATGTGACATTCTTATTTTATTACGACATGTGTTCTTGATGAAACACAAGTCTGATAAAATAGAGAAAACAATGACAAAAGTATTTAAACTGCTTCGATCAGATCGAAGAGGCGAATACTTAGCTGTGTAATTCTTGCAAAATTAAAAAAATGAGATTTTCTCTCAAGTCAAGTCTCTTAACACATTGGTGTGTTGGTGAGCATGAATCACACTTTGTTAGAAATGGTGCAATACATGGACAGTGAATCTGAGTAACAATCCTCCCTCTGGGTTAAGACCCATATAGTAAGGCCTATGTTCTTGATAAGGTTCTATGATGACCTTATCAATATGGTATTCCTCAAATTAATTGTTTGGAAGTCACAAGATTACACGAGCCTCGTGAGACGAAAAAGTCGAGTAAACCATCATAGTTAATGATAGCCTAGACAACATCCAAGATGCCATTCGGAGTAGTGACTCTAAGAAATGGATTGATGCATTCCGAAAAAGGTCCTTGCACGTAAATAAGGTATGGATATTAGTTGACGTGCCCAAGGAAAGTGTTTCCTTTTGCTGTAAGTGAATCTTCGAGACAGAAGATTAGTGTAGATGGAAAAGAGTGAAGTACAAGTTATGCTGGTTAAGAATGTTATCAATAGAACTCATATAAACGGAATATGATGAAACTTTTCTCATCAACAGCTATGTACAGATCTATTCGGATCAGACTCGATGTGAATGCTCATGATGACCATGATAACTGGAGTATCCATGTATAGTCTGTTTTCTAAATATGATTTAGAAGAACAAACTTATATGAATCAGCCAGAGAGTTTTCAAGGTCAGTGGAAGCGAATAAAAGGCATGCTAGGCATCAAGGAGCCGGGACATATGTTTTGATAAAGTGGTCAAAGAGTTTGACATTTTATCAAAAACGATTATGAGCTGTGCTGATGAACAGTGACTATTTTAAAGCATTCTCGTAAGGTACGTAAAGGATATTGTTTTAAGTCTCAAGTGAGGACGTTGAGCTGGATGAGATCCAGGCAAGTTAAATATTATGGATTCCAAGAGACCAAGGAAACGATTTGGATGTGATTCAAATCTGTGATCTAGGAGAAACATAGAACCCTTTAAGTCTATACTAAAGACGGTTTAGCGGATTCACTCACGAAGGTTCTACCAAAAAAAGTCTAGAGAGACTTATGTGTAAAAGTGGTATGAGATACCGAGATAAATGGGCATGTGTGCAAGTGGGAGATGTTGGGAGATGGCTATGCCCATGAGGTAATTTATCTTTGTATACGTGTACAAACGTCTAGTTCAAAATTACAGTAAGCTGTTTGGTAGAAATTTACAAAAGTTAATAATAATGTAGTCAACATTAGAACTTAGGTAAAGTTCTGAGACTTAATACGAAGTTAAACAAGTATCGAAATAAGGATCTCGATCATGGAGAATTGTTTGATTATTAGTAGCATAAGTCTAAGATCATTCGTGGTCATATATGTTTCGAGAAAAGGATATCGAAACATCGGATAGACCATAGTGTCTTTGTCTTCACTATTGAGTGGTGACGATGATCTCATGGTCGTTCGACTTGGCAAAGACGGAGACGAGACACATGTGCTCTTTGGAGAATGAATTCATTGAACGACCCAACGAGAGTTATTACATGATTAACATAACAAATCTGTCAGTAGTAACTCTCAGTGATGATAGGTAAGTTGTTCCTTAAACTTGATGTCATTGTCGAACCTGTACGTGAACGGTGTCACTTAGATCTCTAACCTAGCTTTGAGGCAAAGCCTGTTGAAAGGTCTTTGTTTGGGTGACACTTGAAGCGTGCGATGAGAGTAATGACCAAGAGCTGATTTGTCTCTCCCGTTTTTTGGTGAGTTAGTGTCGCACGTGTTGGTTCGGTTTTTAGTAAAAAACTTTGGCCAAAGTATGTTGAAAGAAGTCCAACATTATTTGACTAAAGACCGATGGAGACTAACCAAGTTCAAGCTATTAGGGTTAACCATTTGACCGTACCCTAGGCTTGACTAGGCGACATAGTTTTGATGACGTGACTAAAACCACGGCATTCATTACGGACACAGTCAGGGTGGTCCCGACAATACTCATGTCAATGAGTTAACCACATAATTATGATACCAAAACATGGAAGATACTTGTTGCTCGTGGTCACTGCCGTCTGAGGTTTTGAGTCCCACCTATAGTAGGGTCAGGCTGTAGAGTCTCACACAGAGTGAGACCTTCGTCAAGTAATATGTAGAATTAAGGGAGATGATACGTATGATGTATGGGAATTAATTAAGTCGCAAAAAGTTTGCGATATAAATCTAAAATATTATTGATGGGATTATTTGCATTTGATGCAAAGGTATTTAAATATGTCTTAAAGTGTTTGCGAGCGTATTTTAAATAATAAATGCATAGAAATAAAGAGAGGATTTTTCCACGCAAGTCGGGGAGAAAATCGTGCTCAAATCGGAGTCCAAATGGGTCCAGAAACCTATTTTAAAGGAGTTTTAAACAGAAGAAGGCCCAAAGAAAATAAAATCCCACAAGTGTTTTTAAGGGATAAAAAGGGTTTTGGGACCCGGCCCAAGGGGCCGGATCCTTTTTTCTTAGCGCCCCAAATGGGGCGCTAGCATGAAGCGCCCCAAAGGGGCGCATGCATGGCAGCACACCAAGGGGCTATGTGGGAATCATTTTGTATGGCCCATGCTATAGGGCCCACACATAGGGGTTTGAACCCTAATTGATTAATTTTTTACTGCTGAATTGTTCCGCGAAAATCTGGTTTTGGGCTAACTTTGGATACAAGTTTGAGGGGCCAAACGAAGTCGGAATTGAGCCATGTTTGTTTCTATGCAATCAATGTTCAGTGCTCTTCGATTAGATATATTGATATCACTTGCGAAGCCCAACGGTGAGGGAGAAAAAATTCGCTAAAGATTGGCATTTGTGAAAGGCAAACTTTAATTAACTTTTCCCCCCAAAATCTATAGTCCCACATCGGTAAATGAAAAAAAGGGAGGGGTCAGCCGCTTATATAAATAGGGGCCAACCCCCTTCTTGAAACTTGCACCAAGCTCCAGATCTGAGTAGCTCCATTAAACGTGAGCAAGCTCGGATTTAAGCTTAAATTAATATTCCGTCTTCTCCTAATTCTTCCTTGCTCCTGATCGGGCTCTAGCAAAGCTACGAAGGAGTTCGGATCGGATTCGAAGTTTTGACAGAGGGTCCAATCAAAGTGAAACTTTATTTGGCACGTGGTTGGCTCGGTGACAATGGTGTTGCTCACCTCGGAACACGGTTCGGCTCGGGACGCGGTTTGGCTTGGGAGAAGCAGCGCGGGGCGTTGCTTCAGAGAAAAAGAAATGTTGCTGAAAACGACGCTTCGTATTCTGCATAAACAAAGTTAAAGGTATGTAGTTTAATTTACATGCGTTCATAATTGTTGTTAGATAGATCTATCTTTAGGGGTTGGTCGGACCCAACCCCAGGATAGTAGAGATGCTGGCTAGGGTTTAACCTTTAGGGCTAGGCTTAAAATTGTTTTAAGTTGTTATTCTGCTGCTTTTATGATTTCGTTGTCCATCTGGCGTTGGCCAGACGTCGATTGTATAGCCTTAAGGACCCAGAAACCCCTACAGGCACAGCCTTAAGTCAAAGCTTATGTCATAAGACTGAAGAAGAGAAGGACCTAATGAGCAAGATTTCTTATGCCACTGCTGTTGGCAGTCTTATATGTGCTATGACGTGTACAAGACCAGCCATCCGCTTTGCAGTTGGAATTGTTAGCAGATATCAATTCAACCCTGGCCAAGCACATTGGGATGAAGTTAAGATAATTTTGAGATATCTAAAGGGGATTACTGATTATACACTGCGCTATCATGGAAGTGATCTGCAACTAAAGGTTACACTGATGTTGATTGGGGAGAAGACCTCGACGAGAGGAATTCTACCTATGGATATGTCTTCTTACTTAACCATGGTGCCATTTCATGTAGTAGTAAGAAAAAATCATGCATAGCCCTATCCACAATGGAAGCAGAGTTTGTAGCATTCTCTGTAGCAGCCCAAGAGGCTGTTCGATTGAAAAGGTTCTTGGATCATTTAATTTTTGCAAGTGATTCTGATCTAATTTTAGTTAACTATGATATTCAGGCGGCTATTGCATATACAAAGGATCCAAAGTACCATTTCAAAACCAAACACATAGATATCGAGTACAAATTTACAAGAAGATGGTTGAACGCAAGTAGATAAACAAGAAGTACATGCCTATGCTGGATATGATAACAGATCTTCTTACTGAGCATATTCCTAGAAATGTGCTCTTAGAACACACAAGATCTCCATGATTGCATATAATATGATGTACTTCTCTTTTGTATTTCCCAAATGTTTATATATTAATGTCAATGTATTTAACAGCATACAAAATTGTGAATGTTTTATGGAGCATTCTTGATTAAAAAGTATGTCGGACAGATGTATGATTAGCCTTCTCACACAGATAACCGCCTACATTATTTAAGAAATGAGTGGAGATGAGACGAGAATTTTAGTTAATTTTCAGAAGGATAATTATGAGTTCGGACTTAAAATCACAAGTCGACTAATAACTAAGGAGTCATTATGATTGTAAAGGCGAATTTAAGAATTCACATCAAATGTCTTAGATGCCAGATGTGATTCCTAGTGGTTTGACGTGAGTAGACTGGAGGACTCAAAGTTAAACATAGTAATGTCTAATTATCATCTGTACAGCACTATATGTTGAGACATACACTCCATGAGAAAGGAGAAAGTGTTGCAACACATGTTTCATATCATTTGTGCATAAGAGACCAAAGTTAAACATAAGTTTGATCTCAATTAACTGTTGTGTGAGAACCTAAGGCCTTAAGAGCCTTAATCCAGTATCCTCTGGACTCTGATCGGGTTCTCGAGGCTTGGTTTAATGTTTGCTATCTTGAGATGTTCCCAAGAGATCGCGATGGATTCGGTCTGGTGGGGGCATACTTGGAAAAGCAAGTTAAGCTAAGTTCAAAAGACTCACGAGAAGAGGAATATCATTTCGAGTATCACATTGATTTGCGTTCATCGGTCGACCAGTTGAACTTATACAAAGTTCAATTGTGAATGCAAAGTACATGCGATCAAGGGATAATGCTTAATGTGATAAAGTGATCTAGGGTGCTGCATGCTTTTGATCTACTCATATGAGTTGTTGTATACGCCTAACCATTATATAGCAATAAAATTGTCCAAATAAAATTGTATTAGGAGATACCCCACTCATTGGCGTTGATTTTGATCTACTCATATGAGTTGTTGTATACGCCTAACTCATATGAGTTGCTGTAGGGATCGTATAACCCTTGCAATACTAACAACACACACTAGAGGGGGGGTGAATAGTGTAATGGCAATAAAATTGTCCAAATAAAATTTAACTTGCAAATGCGGAATTATAAATGCAAAAGGAATTAAAAGGCATAATTAGTCCAAACGCAAACACAAAGAATTACCCTGGTTCCTCAAACTTGGGTACATCTAGCCACACCAATATTCACTATATTCCCACACAGAGAAGTGAATACAAATCTCACAAGGAGATACCCCCACAAAGAGGATTTATGTCCTACACAAGGACCCAACCAATCCTACACAAGGATTAAGACTCCCACACAGAGAATCACTAACTCCCACTCAGAGAATTAGGGTTAGCCCTACACTAGGACATTCGAACTCCCACAAAGAGAGTTAATTCCCACAAAGAGAATTCCCAAGTCCCACAAAGAGACAACCTCTCACAAAGAGAGAAACTCCCACAAAGAGAGTATCCTAATCTCACAAAGAGAAATAGGAAAACAATTTACACCCTGTAAAGTAAATGCTCTTACCTATGCCTTGAGATGCTTACTCATGAATGAATGCAAGGCATGGAAGAGGATCTCCAAGTGTTGGAATATGCTTGAGAGCACTTGGATGATTTCCCTTGAGCTGGACTTCAATGCATGAAGAAAGATGAATGCTCAAATAGAGGGAAATGAAGGAGCTTGAGAGTGGCTTATTGATCTCTTGAGATTTTCTATAGAGTCAAGAGTTTATCAAATGTTGTCAAGTGTTCTCAAGAAAGGCATCACACTCATATATATAGGAATCCTATATCAAGCCCAAAAACCCAAAGAAACAGCCAAATAATCAAATCTGCAATGGCTAGAAACTGGGTGAAAACGACAGAAACAGTCGACTGATGATCATAAGACAGTCGACTGATCAACGGCTAGAAAATATCCAACGGCTATAATCTGAGCCAGGACAGTCGACTGACAAACAGGACAGGCGCCTGTTAATCCTTCAGCAGACGACTGTTGCAGGGGATGGAATGAAACAGAGAGCTGCACTCTTTCTCCAATTCTTCACACAGGCGACTGATGTTAACACTACAGTTGACTGTCATATAGTCAGGCGACTGTATATTCCTCATCAGTCGACTACTGTAAAGTATGGAGAGAAGACAGAGAGATGCAGAGATTGCACTTACGCTAGACAGGTGACTGTTGACCAAATCTCAGGCGACTGTAAATATACAGGCGACTGGGAACTGATTGACAGGCGACTGTGCGTAAAGCTTAAGTTAGAGCCAATAGAAATGTTGACTTGAGCAGTGCAAATCAGGCGACTGTAGAAGGATCTACAGGCGACTGGAAATCACCCAGTCGACTGTGTTTCCCTCATCAGACGACTGACGGAAAGAGTGAACCTATTGGGTTGGATTCTATGATAATCCTAAGGTTCACTAAGATGGTTAAATGCATGAGAATGAATGAGCAAACCATCTAGCAAGGCATTACATCAACCCTAGACTCAAAAGAGAGAGAAAGCAATAAAGTAAATTACATGGATTATAATGCTTTCAAAAGAGTCTAAGTCTTCAATCTATGATGCCTTGATTGCTCTCCATCATCTCCAAGCTTTGGCACTCCTTGAGTCCAAACATTTGCCCTTCTTCACAAGATGTCCATCCTTACACCAAGTGATTAGTCTCCAAGAAAGATATCCTTGAAATAAATTGAGAGACTAAAACATGAGATCCATTAGCAACAACATAATGTTGTGATCATCATTAAAATAAGATTGGTATGAAACACCAATACTCAACATATACGCCTAACCATTATATAGCATCGAACTCATTCGGTATATTGGTTACACGATTTATCTTTCTTTTATGAATTGGTGCAGAATTAAGGGAACAAGTTTCCTTATGTATCCCATTATGTGTGAGTGGAAGATGTTGACATATGATGGCTAATGACCAAGTTATATCACTCATAAGTGAGTGATAACTTAGCAAATACAGCCATTAATGGAATACCTAAGTATATGACTTAGGAAATGACACAAATATGTGTATAAAGTAGTTTTTGGGTGGTTGCTATAATTACAAAAAAGTAATTATGATCTGAATTTGAATTCCCAAGAAATGGGAAGTCTATAAATAGCCTCGCCTCTTGTGAGTATGATGATGTTTTTGTAGAGAATAACTACTACCAAATGGCCTTCATCTTCCACAAAAAGAGTGCGTCAAAAGAGAGATTTAGGCTGTGAGAACTAATAGATTTTTCATCGTGTAATTATATACATCAACCGGTGTGGAGAAGCTTTGGCAATAGATTATTCCACTGCACATCCAAGGAGATTGGTAAGCATTGGTAAGTATTTATAAGTCTCCTTTAGGGATGACAAATCCCTTCACTGTAGTTGAGCAGCATCCCATGGCCGTCGAGTAGCCAACCAGGACAAAGCACATGGCTAAGCGACGCGCAATCAGAGCCCCCATGATTCAGTATGGCAATAGGCATAATCCTAAACTTAAGCATGGGTTAGGGGCCCTCGGCCAATCGACAGACAGCGGGGTAGAGCCTCCTGTAACCCCCGACTAATAGGGGGCCCGAAGAGGGGTTGGGTGATGAAGCCCCTCGGCTGATGAACGGTAGAGCAAAGCTTCCTTTGACCACCAACGAACGGCAGGCCTGAACAAGGGTTGGGCGGTGAAACTCATCTACCGACAAACGGTGATAGGGGCTGAGGGCTAACTGCAACCGACAATTGAAGCCCTTTTTGGCCGACGCACGGTGAACGTTGCCCAGCGCTCCTAGCCCAAGTGAACGGCGTGCCAATCCAATGCGGGGCAAAGCCCCTAGGGACAACCACAGTCGCTGAAAAAGGACCATCGCCAGTCAATGGGGAAGGGGGTGAGCGAAACCCTATTGCCGCACGCAGTCACCAAGACAACTTGAATGGCTTTTGGCGGGTGAAGCCCTCATAGGCCGATCGCATAAAACTAAAAATATTTTTGGCACAGCCAATTATATTCAAATATAAACAACGAATTCCTCTACATAAGGACTCTGATACAAATGGAAAATTTAGGAGAAGACAGACACATCACCCTCTATGTAGCGGTATAAGATTGAGGGGAGGAATTGCTATGCATTGTATCGGATTTGGAATCACGTAAGGGAAACTAAATGGTTGTTCACCCCCAAGGGTACACTGTGTGTCTTCTTCTTCTTATTGGGAGAGAAGAACGTAAAACAACGTATGTTTGGCACAAAGACTCCAAGAGGCATATACAGGAATACGTGAGAGAAGTTTATTTTGATTTACGTTGGGATTCTAACTATATGGTAGTTAGGATAACACTTCCATACTAGGAACCATTAACTTCTCTTAATTTCACTTATCCACAAGGGTTAGTTGAAATTGCATATAGGTCCCTTATTCCTTAAATATTTACATTTTAACCCCAGGGTCAAGCCCGGTTCTATTTTTACGGTGTGCAGGTGGACAAAGAAAGGCTTGAATGATGATGATGATGATCTCGTTCCTATCCTTCAGGTATGCTATTTTATTGAACATCGACGGTCTAATATAAATTTGTAGGAAGAACAAGCTCTCGGGTCTGAATCATTACTCCATAAAAGACAGATCATCAAGATTTTCATCACCATGCTTAATATCTAGCAAAGGTTGGTGAACTAACAGTCGCCGAGAAGGCGTATCTGAATCAGGCCTAGTGCTGAAAGATGATCCGGGTTGGGCAACAGCCAAAGGCATATATCATCAAGGCATTGCAGCATAAATTCGTGAAGTCTTCATATTATTAGTCAGTTTGTGACCGTGATGCTTCGAATCCAACATGCCCACATACACGGAGGTCAGAATTGCCTGCTGGTTTCTCTCAATTGATGCATCACTAGGTATCCCAACCAACAAGCTGCCTGGTTTGCAAGTTGCCGAGTGGCCCTCTCACATTCGTCGAGTTCTCCAAGTCTCAAGGGATGTTGAAATTGGACAGATTGTAGGCTATAGAATAAGTCATGCCATGTAATTTATTTGAGCAACTTACATCGTTGAAGCAAGCTGGTGTTGCTATCATCCATCAAATATCTACTACATAAGAGTCAACCAAACCCTGCTTTGCCCTTTGAGCACAATAGAGAGGCGATTTGAAAGCCCCTCTGACCAACTCTAACCCCCATCTCGAGCTCCAAATCTCT
This sequence comes from Scilla litardierei, assembly GCA_030789695.1. Lineage (NCBI taxonomy): Eukaryota > Viridiplantae > Streptophyta > Magnoliopsida > Asparagales > Asparagaceae > Scilla > Scilla litardierei. The sequence continues at coordinate 18,070,958 of CM061130.1, read as the reverse complement.
CATTCAATAATGCCAATGAAAGTAACAGCCTCTTTCCCTTGGCCCCCTGGAAAAGGCCTTAGCCTCTTTCCGCTGACATTGCCTCTTCATCGCGACTGCAGGGTTGCGTGGAGGATGTATAAATATAGCTGCTGCCTGCTCCAAAATAAAAACAAGCGAGGCTTGCAATTCCGAGGCAAGAAAAATCGGGAAGAAGATGGCAGCTGCAGGTCTCCTGATCTCGTCTCCGGCGACCGCCCTCCTCCTCATCCTCCTCCTCCTTGGGACAACTGTTGATGGGGTACAGTTCTCCAAACTTGCAGAGACCCTCCAAGTCACGGCATCCCTCAAACAGGGCCAAGGTACCGCTCTAAATCAATTTCCCAACCACAAACAAGAAGAGACTATATATTGGTCTTATTTTTGAAGATTTTGAATTTGCAGTGGTAAAGGCTGGGGTGGACAAGCTCTCGGTGTCGTGGGCATTGAAGGAGGGGCAGCGAGCGGGCGCGGACTCCTCATACAAGAACGTGAAGGTGAAGCTTTGCTATGCTCCGATAAGCCAGAAGGACCGAGGGTGGAGGAAGACCGTCGACGACCTCAAGAAGGACAAGACCTGCCAGTTTGAGATCGCCGTCAGGCCTTACTCCAAATCCAACACCACCGTCGATTACCTGATCAAGCGAGACGTGCCCACCGCCACCTACTTCATCAGGGCCTACGCGCTCGACTCCAGCGACGCCGAGGCTGGCTACGGCCAGACGACCGACGCCGGCAAGGCCACCAACCTGTTCCAGATCACTGGAATCACTGGCAGGAGTGCCTCCCTCGACATTGCCGCCGGGTGCTTCTCCGCCTTCTCGGTCCTGTCGCTCACCTTCTTCTTTGTGAGGGAGAAGAGGAATGGCAAGAAGTGATCGTGATTGTTTCGCTGCTTTGGTTTGTGTTGCGTTTTTTTATCTTGCAATAATCTATGCTTCTTGTGATAGCAAGTTAACCGATCGAGCATGAAAGGTTTGTAAAAGATAATAGCAAGTGTTGTTTTTAAATTTTAATATACAGAAAGGAAGGATGAGGGGGTTTGAGTCAACAATTTTTCAACTTAAGCAAATTTTTACAAGTAATATTATAAATCATACTTCGTTTTATTCACCAAAATCGATCAACTTCAAGCCATTTGAACATTCGCAGACGAAGATTGTCGTTAATGCAGGTATTGTGAAACTACAAAATGATTGGGGCTGGCAATCCATGTCATTCATTCTTATCTTTATTTACCATCGCTCTAAACCCCCATCGCTTGGCTCTCAATTTTTTTCTCACACTTTATCCCTTCTTCTATCTACTAGCTCCTTTGGTTTACTAGTGTTTGCTCGCCACGTATTTTACAAGAAAATACAATTGCAGTAGATGTCTTTGGACGCTTCTTTGGAAGACGTCAGCGGTGGACTGGACAATGGATGAGCTATCCTCGGGTTGGGTAGGCTTCAGTTTGAGCTATCGTCGGCTGATTAGGCCCTGGCGAGCTGGCCTAGGGCTGCTGGTCTCTATACATCAATGGATGGAGGTTACCCCTATCGGGGTTGATGTCTAGTGACTTGGCAGTGAATGATGTAGACCTCAGAGTGCTGGACGAGCTGGCCCCGAGTTGACTGAACCTTGATCCGAGCTGAAAAAATCGTGTTCGAGCTATGTTTCCTGGGTCCGGGCTATTCGGGACCACCTTCAGCCTCCTGGGTACTAGGAGAGTCCATATCAGGCTGGTTGGTCCTCGGTCCAAGCTGTTGGAGCCAAGCCCGAGCTATCTCTGCTACGTCCGAACTGTTGGCACTGGTCCGAGCTCTAGCGGCCGAGTCCAAGCTGCTTATGCTTTTGTCCAAGTTGTTTCTGGGCTTCTATCGGCTTCCTGCACCATAGAGCTCGTTAGGGAGGGTCGAATCTGAGTTCTAACCTAATCCTCTCCAGTGCTTAAGCTGGTAGATGAACTAAGAGGTGTTGAACATTTGACTCCCCGGATTTGGTTTTGATGATGAGCAAACATAAATAATCCATGAACTAACAATTTGTGAGCGCAGTATTGGAGATCGTCGCCAAATTCACGATAACATTCAAAGCGACATCTCAACACTACCCAAAGCTCGTACTCATGCCTAAAGCTTCGTTAAAGCTCTTGCGCCATTTTGGAAGTCATGAAGATTTAATCGAAGCTCTCGAAGACCGTTCTTTAAGGTTTTATTTATAGTCTTTTAAGCTTCGATCTATAGAATGTTAAGCCTTGAGTATATCTTACGATTCTATCTTCATAACGCTCATATCGTAGCTCTAGGATCTTAGTACAAGTTCATTCTAACTTCCTCGAAGCGTCGCGCTTCGATTCGGACTTGTTTGTGTATGTTAGTTGGTACAAGAAGGAGTACTGACCGACTAGATGGTGATCTAGTCGATCAGCAACTCTTCTTGGACCGACTAGTTTGATTCCTTAATTTCTTGGACTTTATTGTTTACGGTTAGTCGGTCTACGTTGACTCACCGACCGACTAGTTTGTGAACTAGTCGGTCAGTGATGCTTCTTTGACCGACTAGTTGTGACTTACTGTTCATACTAAATTTCTCCTAAGCTACTGTTTATCGTTAGTCGGTCTAAGAACGTTTGGTGACCGACTAGTTGACAATCTAGTCGGTCAACTTTTGTTCTTGGACCGACTAAGTCAATTTATATACAGACTATTTCATTTTGCCTCTTAGTCGGTCTACGTTCACTGACTGACCGACTAGTTGTGAAACTAGTCGGTCAGAATGTCTTCTTGGACCGACTAGATTTCTAGGTCTGAATTTCTATCTCTTCCCTGTTCCTCACTTAGTCGGTCCATGTTGTTTGACTGACCGACTAGTTGATGAACTAGTCGGTCAGTGGTTGTTCTTTGACCGACTAGTCTTCTCAGATTTCTATCCGTTGGAAATTGACCTAACTTGTTTTTATGGGACCCTATAAATACGAACCTAGGTCATTTCTATCTAGGTTAGAGCTGCCATTAAGAGATTCATTGAGTTCAAAAGAGATAGCCATTCTCACTCATTTCCAAAGCTCTCTTCCTCACAAGAAACCCATTCTCTCACATTCTAGATCTAGAATCCATCTTAAGAGAAGCTTGTTCTTGGTGAGCCCTTCAAGCCCTAGCTTGATCCAAGTCTCCAAATCACTCCTAGGCACCTATTGCTGGTCATTTCTTTGGTGCTAGGTCTTGGTGACTTCATCTTCCTCAAATCCTTCCTTTCACCTATTTGGGTAAGAAAAACTCAAGGTATAGGATTTTGTGGTAAGATTGTTTATTTCATTATAAACTCATTTATATTGCTTGTTGATTCTCTCGGTTGTGAGAGAAGGTTGTGATCCCGGGTTGTGGGATTCACTATTGTCGTTGCATGTATGATTTGATCTTGTGAAGGTTTTTCACAAGATATTCATAGTGGAAATCTTGGGTTAGGGTTTCTAACCTAAGTATCCGGAGGGGATCCGGGTGGTTGGGACGTAGGATCACCGGGAACAAGTCGGGGAGACTTGGGTGGATCTGAACCCATTAACATAATTTGTTAGCATTGTTAATTTTGTTGTTGTCAATCAATTTAAGCTTCCGTAAATTGATTTGGTAGTTGTTTGCACTATAATTTGGAATTATACTCCTTGTTATTTTTAAAGTACTATTCACCCCCCCCCCCCCTCTAGTACTTGTGCAGTAGCTTGTAGGGCATTACATTTGGTATCAGAGCCAGATACTTAGCTATGTCTGCCAACGACAACAAGACCGTGCGTCCACCTTCCAACTATGACACCTTCAGGAACCGTGAAGGAGCATCTTCGGTGATGGAAGGACATTCTTCTACGAGGCCTCCATTCTTCAACGGTACCAACTACGGGTACTGGAAATGCCGGATGGAAACCTTCCTCCGGAGTGCATCTTTATGGAGGACCACAATGAAGGAATACATCGAACCCGAAGAAGAAGACTTTGAGAAATGGACTACCGCGGAGGTCGCCGCGGAGGTAAGCAATGCCAAGGCAATGAACGCCTTGCAATGCGCATTGGAGCCTGAGGACTTCAATAAGATATGCACATGTAAGAGTGCATATCAAATTTGGAACTCTCTCCTCATTCTTCATGAAGGGACGAGTAGGGTAAGAGACTCTAAACTCGTAGTCATAAACAAAGATTACGAAATGTTTCATATGCAACAGGGCGAGAAGATGAAGGAATATTACGCTCACTTCGTTGACATAATAAACGAGTTAGAGGCCCTCGGCAAATCCTACACTCAAAAGGATAAGTGCTCAAAGCTTATCGAAGGACTTCCTTCTTCTTGGGAGAAACGTACCTTCGCCATCGAGGAAGGTAATGACATGAATAAGTATACCGTAGTTCAATTGATGGGTACTTTGATGTCATACGAGGTACGCAAAGATAGCAAGGTGAAGCTACAAGAAAAGATGAAGTCCTATTTGAACCAAGACGTGCCTAAGAAAAAGGCAATTTCTTTCAAGGCGGCTTCATCCACCTCTACCGATGATGAGGACTCGGAAGAAGAAATGGACATGGAATCCATTGCACTTATGGCAAAGAAGTTCAATCGCTTCTTCTGAAAGGGTAACTTCAAACAAAAATCTAAATTTACTTCTACTAACGCCTCTCCACCTTTGTGCTTTAAATGCAATAAGCCAGGACACATCAAAGCGGATTGTCCTCAAAACAAGCAAAAGGAGAAGTGGAAGGCGCCGAAGTTCGACAAGTCTAAGAAGTACAAAAAGGGGTACAAAAAGGGACTTGTCGGAGCAACATTCACCGACTCTGAGGATTTCTCAAGCGGAGAGTCGGACGATGAGAAAGTGGAGCAAGCACACATGTGCTTCATGGCAAGAGAGGAGCATGATCAAGGATCTTCCTCCTCCGATGATAGCGACGACGAAGGCGATGAGGTAACTATGGATGATCTTAGGAATGCTAACTCTCAATTATGGTCTAAATACACTAAATTAGTAAATAAATATACTAAAGTAAAAGATGACCTAGCTAGCATTCAAACCTCGCCTAAGACTATCATCACCAACAACGACACCGTTGTTGAAGAGCTAAGAAATGAGATTGTCAATCTCAAATCTAAACTTGAACATGTTAGCATTGATGATCCGGAAGAACATAGGATAGCGGATTTAACTTCTCAAAACTCGACTTTGAGTATTGAGAAAGAGAATCTTAAATCTCGTGTTTATGTGCTCACATCGCAAGTATCCACTTTAGATACTTCTTTTCGTTCTCTCACCTAGAAATATGAGAACACATTAGGCCGAATCAATGAATTCAATAAGGGTAAGGGCCATTTGGATAATATCCTAAGTGTCTTACTCCCGGCCAAACACCATGTTGGTTTGGGGTATACTTTGGGAAAGTCATCCAAGTCGGTCACTACTTTTGTTAGGCCAACTTCCGGTGACTCTACGAGTGGTAGCAAACACTCTATTGGTAGTTCAACTACTAATGGTGCTTCCACCTCGTCCACACCCTCTTTCGGAAAGAAACCCACTTTGGGTGGACCTCCAAAGAAGGGGCATGCTTATATGTACACCAATACCATGCCACGTAGGAACACACGTCCTACTCCACCGTCACACACATATGATGATTTTTATGCAACACATTCTCGGGCACGTGCACACCATGTGAGACACCCTCACGCACGTGTTCCCACACATGCATATGTTCACCCACCTCATCATATGAATAATTCTCGTCGTGCACCATTCCATCATGTTCCTTATGCCTATCCACAACATGCATCACGTAGAAACCAACAACGCATGCATACACCCAATAGGATGAGGGCTCCCAAGATTTTCACTATTTGGAGCCCAAAGGACACAAGCATGGATGAAAAACAAATGTATATGAATGCTTATTTTTCGGATGTTGTGCATAGTAGAAATTATGTGGGGAAGTCTAAGTCCAATTGGACTTGGCTTCCAAAGGTCTAACCTTTGAGGACCCAATGACCTTGGGTACCATGATATGAAATTTTCTATCTTTAGGTACTCAAGGGAAAGAAAAAGAAAAGGAGCAACCAATTCAAATTTAGCTCCAAAGGGAATTGGATACTCGATAGCGGGTGTTCAAAACACATGACGGGTGACGCTCAATTGCTCTCCGGAGTAGTTCCCATTGCAAATGGAAACCGCGTCGTATTCAGAGACAACGAGAGCGGAACCATCGTCGGTGTTGGTAAAGTGGGTAACCCGTCTAAACCCTTAATTAGTGATGTTTATCTAGTTGATGGTTTAAATCATAATCTTATTTCAATAAGCCAACTTTGTGACAAAGGTTACAAAGTTAGCTTTGCGAAAGGATTATGTCATATTTCAAATGATAATAATAAGTTATTATTTTCCGGCACACGCCATAAAGATATTTATATTTTGGATCTTCCTAAGTCATATGAACAATGTCTAGTTGCCAACACAAGTGAACAACACTTATGGCATCGACGATTTGGACATGTGAACTTTGGAACACTTTATAAGCTTTCAAAATTAAATTCCATTAAAGGTTTTCCGAAGCTCGTTTTTGAAAAGAAATGTTTTTGCGATTCTTGTCAACGTGGCAAGCTTCCTAAATCTTCATTTAAACCTAAGAAAAGCATTTCTACTAAACGGCCACTAGAGCTATTACATCTAGATTTATTTGGGCCAACTAGAGTTGCTTCCTTAGGAAATACAAGATATGGACTTGTCATCGTTGATGATTATTCTACATTTACATGGGTATTTTTCTTATGTAATAAAAATGAAGCTTTTGAAAACTTCACAATATTTGTGAAGAAAGTACAAAATCTCATCGGAATCACCATTGTCACTATTCGTAGTGATCATGGGGGTGAATTTGAGAATGAGTCTTTCTCAAATTTTTGTGATGATCTTGGAATTACTCACACGTTTTCTTTCCCTCGCGCACCTCCTCAAAATGGTGTTGTTGAGAGGAAGAATAGAACGCTTGTGGAGTGTGCTCGCACTATGCTCGAAGATAGTCAACTTGGTTATCAATTTTGGGCGGAAGCGGTACACACCGCTTGTTATGTGTTTAATAGAATACTTTTGAGGCCCGGCACCAAACAAACTTGCTATGAATTGTTGTTTGGTAGATTGCCTCAAGTTAAACATTTTCGTGTTTTCGGCGCAAAATGTTTTATTAAAAACACATATGATAATTTGGACAAGTTTGATCCGAGATCGGATGAGGGGATATTTGTTGGGTATTCCTCACGTAGCAAAGCCTACCGGATATACAACAAAAGATCCTCTACGATCGAGGAATCATTACATGTCTCTTTTAATGAGAATTTTACTACTTCTAGAATTTCAAATGATAATGATTCTATGGATGTTTTATGTGATTCGTTTGAAAATTCTAAGTCTATTGATTCTATTGATTCTATTGATACTAACCCGACTAATGAAGTTGTTGAGAATGTACCTAGTGATCAAGGTATTCCCAAGCGGCTTCATACCGTTCGCGACCATCCCCATGAGCAAGTCATTGGCAATATTCATGATAGTGTCAAGACGAGATCGCAAGTCCACCACTTCGCCAATTGTGCCTTTGCCTCATCGATAGAGCCAAAGAATATAGTTGAAGCGTGCGAAGATAGTGCTTGGATCCTTGCCATGGAGGAGGAACTCATTCAATTCGAGAGGAATGAGGTATGGGAGCTTGTTCCTTTGCCATCGAAGAACCACACCGTCATAGGGACAAAGTGGTTCTTCAAGAACAAAACCAACGAAAATCAAGTCGTCGTCCGGAACAAAGCTCGGTTAGTTGCTCAAGGCTATCGCCAAGAGGAAGGTATCGATTTCGAAGAATTCTTCGCTCCGGTAGCTAGATTAGAATCTATTAAACTATTATTGTCTTATGCATGCCATAAAAATTTTAAGTTATTTCAAATGGATGTTAAAAGTGCATTTTTAAATGGAGATGTTGTTGAGGAAGTTTACGTTTCTCAACCTCCGGGCTTCATAAATGAAAAATTTCCAAATCATGTTTTTAAACTAAAGAAAGCTCTTTATGGTTTGAGACAAGCTCCTCGAGCTTGGTATGATCGCCTAAAGAATTTTCTTTTGGATTTGAATTTTAAAATGGGCGAAGCCGATTCTACACTTTTTGTTAAGCATGCGAATAATGATATTTTATTAGTTCAAATTTACGTTGATGATATCATTTTCGGTGCTACTAACTTCACTCTTTGCGAAGAGTTTTCTAATGTTATGAAGGATCAATTTGAGATGAGCCACATGGGCGAACTCAAATATTTCTTAGGTCTCCAAATTCGCCAATTGAACGATGCAATCTTCATCCACCAAACGAAGTATACGGTGGAGTTGCTTAAGCGATTTGGAATGGAGAGTGCTTCAGGGAAAAAGACTCCAATGAGCACGACTACGCATCTTGACAAGGATACGGGCGGTAAGGATGTAGACATTCGTCTATATCGAGGTATGATAGGTAGTTTACTTTATCTTACCGCAAGTAGGCCCGATATTATGTTTGCCGTATGCATATGTGCTCGTTATCAGTCTCAACTTAAGGAGTCTCACTTAGTAGCGGTAAAACGTATTTTCCATTATCTAAGTTATACACTTGATTTTGGATTACTTTATCCAAAATCTAGCACGTATGAGTTAGTCTCATACAGTGATGCCGATTATGCAGGATGCAAATCCGACAGGAAAAGTACTAGTGGCACTTGCCATTTTCTAGGAAATTCTCTTGTCTCTTGGTTTTCCAAGAAGCAAAATTCCGTATCACTTTCAACCACCGAGGCGGAATATATTGCCGCCGGTGCCGCTTGTGCCCAGGTTCTTTGGATGAGACACACTTTGAAGGATTTTGGTATTCATTGTGATACTAGCCCTATCATGGTGGATAACCAAAGTGCTATCTGTCTTTCAAAGAATCCGGTGCACCATTCCCGATCAAAACACATAGATGTCCGACACCACTTTCTAGATGATCATGTTGCTAAAAAGGACATCATTTTAGTGTACGTTGAAACCCAAAAGCAAATCGCCGATATTTTCACGAAACCCCTAAAGGAGGACTCCTTTGTGCGGTTGCGTCGAGAATTGGGGATTATGGGTGAATCTGAGATATAGGATTCATATTTCATTCAATTATCTTGCATGCTATTAGATTTCGCGATATTTCGTTCATGCTAGATTTATTGAATTTTTGGGATTTTAAGTGATATGTTTGAATTTGTGCTCGAATTCGTATTTGAATGTCGTATTTAAGATTTCGACGTTTTATGGGGTAATTTAGATAACTAATGAGAGTGTTAATATGTTTCATCCAAGAGGTTTGTGAAGAGAAATCATTAATCAATTATTGGACTCTTCTAGTCGGTTTCAGTTCATTAGCCAACCGACTAGATGCTCATCTAGTCGGTCAGCTAGTGAACTCAGACCGACTAGATCAAGCTTTAATCTAACCTTTGTCATTTTCTTTCTTTAGTCGGTCACAGTACACTTACCGACCGACTAGATTGAAAACTAGTCGGTCAGTGAGTATACTGCGACCGACTAACTCTAGCCCTAAAAATTTCATGTTTGCCTCTGTTTCGACTTAGTCGATTCAAGCTCATTGACCGACCGACTAGATCGTAATCTAGTCGGTCAGTGCTTGAACTGTGACCGACTAAGTGTGTTAGGGCAAACGTGTCTTTTCACTTTCCCGACCGACTTAAACTCCTTCTAACCGATCGATTCTTCATTTAGTCGGTTGTTTCCAAAGCTCCAGCTCGAAAACTCCAAAACCCCTCTCGAGACCCTTCGACTTCCGACGTCTTTCCAGCCATCTTTCCGACCATCCCGCCGTCCGTCGCCGTCGACCCTCTCCTCCTAGGTATATCTCCTCCTCCTAGGTCTCGATTCCTATTCTAGGGTTTGCTCTAGCTTGATTTCTTCTCTTCTAGGGTTTCGGTTTTACTCTATTAGGGCTTGTTTATTTCGATTCTTTTCAGCTCTAGGGTTTGTGTTGCTACGCTTGATTGTTCTCGTCGTGCCACGATCATGGCAAAGACGAGGATCCCTATCACTCCCTCTGGGGCTTCCCCCATGACTGTAGAGCCTTCTAACCCTAGGAATCCATCTAAGCCCAAGCGCCGTGCTAAATCTACCCAAGCTTCTCCGTCTTCGCCTCCTCTGAAGAAGCAGAGGACGGCGACGGTCAAACCCCGAAAATCTAAGTCTAAAAAGCCCATACTCCACACTCCCTCTACTCCTCCTGATTCCGATACTGAGTTTATTCCTGAGGATGACTCTGGCCATAGGGAACCTACTCCTCCACTTCGTCCTAGGACTCGCCAGCCTAAGGGAAAGGGCCCAATGCCAGCGGGTGGTGTTGACATATCGTTGTGTCGCGACGACCCTATGTGTCTAGCGGCCTACAACCATATTGAACACTGCCCGATGCTATTGGAGCACTATGTTCAGTTTTCAGATTTCCTTGGCTTAGCTGACCTCCTCTCCTATAGTGGGCTCCTTGATTACCTTCGCTTCGACCCTAAGGCGAACCCCAGACCATATCCTCGCCTGGTCAAATTATTCTACGCCAATCGTGTTTGGGGCCAGTACGATGCGAGTCACTCCATCGAGACTACTGTCTTGGGAACTCCTATAGTTCTCACGGCAGAAATCTTGGGGGAGGTACTTGGTTGTTCGTCGTCCGGTCTCCTTCCGTCGGATATTTCTGTTGATGATATCTCTTCCTTGGATCAGTCCGTTCTTTCTGATATCTTCCATGTGATCCCTCCTGCCTTCATTGGTGTTCCTTCGAAGTCGTTCAAACCAAATGCATGGGTGCTTAATCTCATTCTGAAGTCGTGCTTGCTTCCCAAGTACGGCTCATCTTCTCTGCCATCCCAGCCTTTTCTCAAGCTGATTTACGCTCTTTTCTTGGATTGCGAGATTAATTGGGCTCGCGTTATACTCGATAAGATGGACTCATTCGAGTGTATTCGCAAGACCAATAAATCTGTGCATATCCCTTACCCGTGTCTGTTGACCCTGGTTTTTCGTCATTTCCGTGTTCCTCTCCCTCCTTACGATGAGCGTCCTTTGGGTCCTCCTCTGAACACGACGGCCGTTAAGAAATCTCTTGCGGCGCTTCGTCACATGCAGAGGTTGACCACATCTGTTTCCCAGGCCACTCCCTCAGCTGTTGCAGCCCCTACTCCTCTTGCCACATTAGATTATGTCGTACGGTTACTTCATCGGCACGAGTCGCGTTTGGCTCGTACCGAGGAGGTAGTTTGCCGTATGGCACGTTTGATGGGTATTGATCTTCCTCCGTCTGTTTCTGAGGATGAGGAGATGGGAGATGAGGAGTTTGATGATCTTGTCACTTCCTTGGTTCGTGGTGATGAGGCCACTGCTGCTGCTGCTGCTACCACCTCTGCTCCTGATGCCGGCACCTCTTCCGGTGCTCCTGAGACTTCTGTCCCAGTAGATCAGACTTCTGTTGCTGCTGACATTCCTGTTGATACTTCTGTCGTCGAGCCTGTCGTCGACGTCGCGACTCCTGCCCCGACGATCCCGTCTGTTGAGACGCCTCTACTCCCAGCAAAGCCTGAGTCCACTCCGTCGACTGGACCCATGGAGACTGTTGATCCAGCCACTCCCTCGTGATCGTCAGTATCGAGGACTCTCCACTGCTCATTGGATGATGCATTTTATTGAGAGTATTTTGGGTTAGGATGGAGTTTGAGGGTTATGTTGATTTGTTGTATTTTGATATGTTGGATGTCGGTGTATGTGTTGTATTTTTTGTTGGATGTTGATGATGGTGTTTTGATGATGTTGTTGTATCTTTTCGTGTTTATATCTATGGTATGTTGTACTCGATGTGATATCTTTTTGGATGTACTCATGACATTTTTATATATATCCATCGATGTTCACTTTGTTTTCTTCATCGTGCACATTTATTCTAATTCAATGTCCATGCTATGTGAAATCGTCGCTCGACGATTGAAAAACTTGGTTAAATAGATTGAAATTCTATAATTATATAGAATTGTTTTCCATGCACCAATTTAACCAAGAATATTGAATATTGAAGAGTATGTTTCTTTATTCAAGAAATGAATAATAATTTGGTATTTTTGATGATTTTAATTATCGCTTTTTGATAATGGACATTTTGGCACACCTTGATTTGATTTCAACATTTTTCCCTTGGTGTCAATTAGTTCCATCGTCATTGTCTACGACTCCCGATGTTGGATTTTCTATTTCCTAGTTGTTGTCGTTGTATGCCCCCCATTTTTGGGATAATGCCAAAGGGGGAGAGATAATGATAATAAATAGGGCAAATGAAAATTTAACTCAATTTCCAAGAATCTAGTTTGATATGTTAGATTCAGGGGGAGTTAAGATATATATAAGGATTTTCAAAATCCGTTATTTCAAAAACCGATTCTCTTTATATATCTTACTCGTCTGATTGATGCAATTCATATATATTCATTTTGGAATTAACGTGTCATCAATGCAGGGGGAGTAAGTATTTTACATTTGAATCATTATTTTTTATTATTATTTATGTTGGTTTGTCATCACCAAAAAGGGGGAGAATGTTGAATATTGGACTCCCCGGATTTGGTTTTGATGATGAGCAAACATAAATAATCCATGAACTAACAATTTGTGAGCGCAGTATTGGAGATCGTCGCCAAATTCACGATAACATTCAAAGCGACATCTCAACACTTCCCAAAGCTCGTATTCATGCCTAAAGCTTCGTTGAAGCTCTTGCGCCGTTTTGGAAGTCATGAAGATTTAATCGAAGCTCTCGAAGACCGTTCTTTAAGGTTTTATTTATAGTCTTTTAAGCTTTGATCTATAGAATGTTAAGCCTTGAGTATATCTTACGATTCTATGTTCATAACGCTCATATCGTAGCTCTAGGATCTTAGTACAAGTTCATTCTAACTTCCTCGAAGCGTCGCGCTTCGATTCGGACTTGTTTGTGTATGTTAGTTGGTACAAGAAGGAGTACTGACCGACTAGATGGTGATCTAGTCGGTCAGCAACTCTTCTTGGACCGACTAGTTTGATTCCTTAATTTCTTGGACTTTACTGTTTACGGTTAGTCGGTCTACGTTGACTCACCGACCGACTAGTTTGTGAACTAGTCAGTCAGTGATGCTTCTTTGACCGACTAGTTGTGACTTACTGTTCATACTAAATTTCTCCTAAGCTACTGTTTATCGTTAGTCGGTCTAAGAACGTTTGGTGACCGACTAGTTGACAATCTTGTCGGTCAACTTTTGTTCTTGGACCGACTAATTCAATTTATATACAGACTATTTCATTTTGCCTCTTAGTCGGTCTACGTTCACTGACTGACCGACTAGTTGTGAAACTAGTCGGTCAGAATGTCTTCTTGGACCAACTAGATTTCTAGGTCTGAATTTCTATCTCTTCCCTGTTCCTCACTTAGTCGGTCCATGTTGTTTGACTGACCGACTAGTTGATGAACTAGTCGGTCAGTGGTTGTTCTTTGACCGACTAGTTTTCTCAGATTTCTATCCGTTGGGAATTGACCTAACTTGTTTTTATGGGACCCTATAAATACGAACCTAGGTCATTTCTATCTAAGTTAGAGCTCCCATTAAGATATTCATTGAGTTCAAAAGAGATAGCCATTCTCACTCATTTCCAAAGCTCTCTTCCTCACAAGAAACCCATTCTCTCACATTCTAGATCTAGAATCCATCTTGAGAGAAGCTTGTTCTTGGTGAGCCCTTCAAGCCCTAGCTTGATCCAAGTCTCCAAATCACTCCTAAGCACCTATTACTGGTCATTTCCTTGGTGCTAGGTCTTGGTGACTTCATCTTCCTCAAATCCTTCCTTTCACCTATTTGGGTAAGAAAAACTCAAGGTATAGGATTTTGTGGTAAGATTGTTTATTTCATTATAAACTCATTTATATTGCTTGTTGATTCTCTCGGTTGTGAGAGAAGGTTGTGATCCCGGGTTGAGGGATTCACTATTACCATTGCATGTATGATTTGATCTTGTGAAGGTTTTTCACAAGATATTCATAGTGGAAATCTTGGGTTAGGGTTTCTAACCTAAGTATCCGGAGGGGATCCGGGTGGTTGGGACGTAGGATCACCGGGAACAAGTCGGGGAGACTTGGGTGGATCCGAACCCATTAACATAATTTGTTAACATTGTTAATTTTGTTGTTGTCATTCAATTTAAGCTTCCGTAAATTGATTTGGTAGTTGTTTGCACTATAATTTGGAATTATACTCCTTGTTATTTTTAAAGTACTATTCACCCCCCTCTAGTACTTGTGCAGTAGCTTGTAGGGCATTACAAGAGGGCTCGGTGTAACTATGTCCAACCTGTTGGGAGGTCATCTGCTATTTATCACGCCAATGTATGAAGGAAATGTAAGAAGCTAGGTCAGAGCAGACCCTCAATTAAGAGGTACCTGACCGGAGATTGTCTGAGAAATTTTTGTGAGAAGTCATCTCAGAATTAGTTTATGAATGTGGAAGAAGCCCCAAGAGAGCCAGAGAGAGCACCACTTACCTTCATCAAAGAGGCTATATATGTAACGACCCATATTTGCCAATACATCTATTTACGTATTTAACGTATTTTCATTTTTAAAAAGTATTTTATAGTGGTTGATCAGGAGTTTTATATCAAAAATGATTTCAAAATTCTTTATAAAAATATCTTGAAGTATCAAACTAGTTATGGTGTATTTTAGTAAGTTCGGTTTAACCAAATACCTCTAAACAATTTTATAATAATTCATTTTTCAATTGTCACTGTTTTAGCTGAATTAATTAATTTTCTATACAAACATCTTCAAAACGTTTTCAAACTTCTATAGTATCATTCTATGATCATTTAGGGCACCCCATATTAATTTCGTAATTTTTTGAAATCAAATCGACCTAAACTCCGTAAACCCGCATCCCAAATGTTTTGGCCTAAAACTAGTATCCACGTAGCTCAAACCCCAAATTGGATCGTGTATTCGTGATCCTCACGATGATACGATCCTGTGGCTATGTTTTTGTAATTTTTCGGAGTCGTATGCGAAAACGGGATTGTATCCCTCCGATTTTACTAATTACATTCACTAATGAATGTTTACTCTTACTAATCACTTTTACTTTTAACTAATTATCTTTTACCCTCTTAAATGACTGCCTAAGTGGGTGAGATCCAGTAATTTCGGATCCACCCACCCTAATTACTACTCAGTAATTAATATCCCTATTATTATTATTATTATTTTAACGTTAGTATGTTTCTAACCCTATATAATAACTACCCACCATTTCATCTTCAACCCAGGCTAACTCCTCCTTCCACTCTCGTCCTCAAGCTCACCAAACCAACCTGCAACCTCACTCACTCTCTCACTCAGTAAACCCAACCCCATCTCCACGTTCAAATGCCCGAACCCACGGACTCTCTCCATCTCTCTTCCGTTCGACGCACACATGCCCTCTCTCTCTCGTTCTCTCCTCCAAACGCCGAGCCCGTACGCATCTCACCCTTCGCTCACTCTCCCCTCTCTCGCCCTCCCCCGGTGGGCTGCCGCCCCAAGACCCGCCGTCGCTTCACGTCGACCCCCGCAACCCCCACCAACGCCTCCTCCACACCCCAAGCCCACACGCACAGACCCCCCTTCCGAAGCTTGCCGCCTACTTGATCCGCCATGAGCCTCGCCCTCTCCTCTCTTCACCGACGACACCGCTGCACCCGCTGCTTCCCCGAGATCCGACAATGCCCCGAGCCCGCCGCAGCAACAGCGCCGAACCCCACCCCGACATGTCACCGCACAGCCCAGCATCGATGTTACCATCTCCCTCTTCGACGAAGTTCCACCGCCGCACTCACCGCCGCCCGTTGCCGCTGTCGCCACCCCGCTGCCGCTTCGCCGTCGGCATCGATGAACACCCCCCCCACCCCCACCCCCACCCCGCTCTTTGCTGCATGCACGTACGGGGGAAAACGAAGGTGAGTTATTTTATAACGTATTTTCTTAAAAAGGAATACGTATACGTATTCGTATACGGCATATTCTATAAAACATTATATATGGGTAATTGAGTTTAAAATTCATAAGTAATTATATACATCTCAGACAATTACAAGACCATGCCCAGAAAATCAGAAATGTGGACTCAATGGCGCTGGTTTCATCTCAATCAGACAGGTAGATTTTCCACAATAAAGTTTTAAGCCTAAAACTTAAATACGTCGTTTTCACTTGAAAATTCATAACTTATTATTTTCACACAAACTGTTACGTTAAAAAAATTATATGTTGTAGTACTCTTCGAGATGGTCATTTTGACACCTCACTCGAAACAATCTGATAAGTATTTCATCCAGAATAAATTATTGAATAATTACGATAATAAAATTAAAAATAGTTTTTAAATACATTTTGAGCTTTCAAAAAATTATAAAAATTACCAGACACTTCAAAAAAATATTTCCTCTTTCAGTAAAATTATTTTCCCCATATCTAGCCTATATAAAAATTTAGAAGCTTTTCGACAACGTTTTAATCAGTTTAAAAATCAAAACGATCATGTTAAATAGAAAGAAAAGAGTAATATTTTTAACCGATTTTTTCTTGTGATTACAGGTACCAATTCTCATGCACCAACTCCCTTGGAAGCGCTAGATCCGGTTCTGGCTCACTACGACGATCTCGGTAGAGTAAGTCACAGTGAATTCTATTTTTAGAAATTTAAATAGTGTACTTGATGGAAATACCGCATGCTCGAAGCATGGGATCGGTATCTTAGTTGTTGGACTTCAAAACATTGCTCAAGACTGACATTCTCTGTTGAGGTTTCTGCCTTGACTTTTCAACAAACAAAGCTCTATAGAGTGTTGTTGATACCTTTGAATATCTCTGGAGTGAGACCATTGTGCGTAACTCCATTGGTATGTAAGTTGGTCTATCACAATTGCCATTAGCATCTTTACTTTTGGAACAACGAATTGATGTACCGTATTGCAACATAATGATTGAATGATATACCGTGTTGACATCAAACTGCTGGAATGTCCTATTGAAATTGAATGCTTGGAAGTAGTTGGTACTGCATTAGGTTTTTGGGGTAACTTATATTAGAGAAAGTGTGGGAGCGACCGCGAGCCATCTACACATTGCACCGTACCGTACCGACCGTCTAAATGAAATGTACCGTCTAAAGTGATTTGAGATCTGCTCGGGTGAGCGCCCCTGTGGCAGGAGATGGGCTCAATGGTCGCACACTGTACTTTCCTATATAAGTCACGTAGTTTCTAGTTTTACTATTGCTTACTTGTCCTTTTTATTGTTACTACATCTACATGGTTATCCTACCATTGTCATCACATAGCATACTGGTTAAAATATTGTTGCTATCATGTTACATATGACATGCCACAGTTGTTGCTCTTGCACGTTACTTTTGCACTTACACAGTCACCTTTACTTTATGCATTTCATGTACTTTACTTACCACACCTGAGCAGCCACCGGTACTTTACTTATCGCTCTTACACACATGTCTGCTCTTACTTTACTTTTGCACTTGCATGATCATCTTTTGTCACTATAGCCCATTCCATACTTTTGCACTACTCTCTTTCTATTGCTAGAATTGTTGTGACTTACATACGGTTCCATCTTCGTGGCACCGCGGACGCCGCACCTGTTGAGGTAGATGTTAATGAGTTGGCAGAGACAGAGTTCGTCATAGAGGCTGCAGATTTTAGCGTCCGAGTTGCATATTTTCAGTTGTACTTTCTTTCTTTCATGTATCTTTATTGGAACATTTTGTACAGTATGGATTGTAATAATTGGACACTATTTGTGTATTTTTTGTACACCTTTGCATCATGGCTATTTTGTTCACTGGTTAACTGTAGACCTGCAAATAAATCAAATAAGTAACGGGCCTCCGAGAGCGGGCTGTTACAATATATATAGGCTTGACGATCATAGGGTAACTAGGGCCATTAAGCTGATTTACTGTCATTGATGACGATCTAATGGTCAGACATTCAATGCCTTCATTGATAACGAGCTTAACGACCGGTATTAATGAGGAAGCCCAGCGGTCAACTCAGCTGTCGCCTTTAATAGAGGGATGGCCAGCCTCATGTGCAGATTTATGGGTCGTTGGGTCGTAGCTGTGGGCCTTACTAGGCTTGTCTGCTCAAATAATCACCCAAGTGATCATTGAAGGTCGGCCCAATGTAGTATCAATGGCCTAATCTCCTAAGCTCAACCGACGTGACGGTTGCGTTCTGATGATGTGACATGCATTAACTGGGCAAAATAGTCAAGGTAGTACATTACGGTCGTCAGAGCACATGAAACCTTAGAATTCTTTTGCTAGAGTGCACAGAACTAGAGCGTTGGTGCTCCAAGATGTTGACACACATCTGAGATCAGACAGCTGAGCTTTGAGCACTTTGAGCAAAACGAGAGTTTTTATTTTGGTCTAAAATTGTTGTGTTAAAACCTCTGAAACCTCTGCTATTTATAGTGTAAAAAGTAGCTTAAAATCAGCTCAAAAAGCCGTCTCCAACGGCTAGCACAAATCAAGCGAAACTGCCAAATTTGTCAAGGGTTGACCCAGATAGTCGGCTATTCTGGTGGATAATTGGCTATCTTACCCTGATAGTTCGCTATTTTAAGTAATAGTCAGATATTATTTTGACAGAGAGTTGTAGGCAAAATTTGTCTGCCTGAGTCGGCTATCTGACTAAGATAGTCTTCTATTTCCGGATACTGGAGTTTTTCTACATAAAATTACTTGAAAAATAATTTATAAGGATTATATTAAAGTTTTATATGATATAGTATATTTTAAAATTATTTTTCATGAAATGTTGTGTGTGTATGAGATATACTTTGGCTTTTACATTTTAAGCATATAACTTACTTAGACACACATCACTAGCTCTTGTTATTCAATCTTTGACTCGAGCCATCTCATCTTGATCTTATGTCTTCATGTGCTTTATAATTCTAAGCCTTCATACTTCAATTTGTAGCTCGAAAGTAGACTTCTTATCACGGCTTCTAAGTCCGTTAATTTTCTTCACAATGCACTATAATCTTCATCGCTATAAAATAATCTATATACACTTGTAGTAAACATATTAGTACACATATCACTTGTGCACTTCATCAAAAATCCACTGTGGTGGGACTTGATATCCCAACACATCTTTTGGTCCGCCTCCAAACTTCTCTGATTTCCAAGCACTTCTAATTTCGAGACTTCATCACTTGGAGTCAAAGATGGATAAGATGAAGTAGGACATCTGCAATATAATTGCTGGTTCTAATTATAGATTTGATGAGCTAGATGAGGAGATTAAGGAGATTAAGCGTAAACTTTTTGGCCACCTCCTTCAACTATTTGAAAGTGATGTGTTGATATTTTGTTACGGTATAATTTGCTATATGGTATGTAGTACGTGTTTTGATGATGATGTGCTTGTGAACTTATGTTATTGATGGTTCATGTTGTTCATGAAACAATTTGTGATGTAAAATTTGTGTTGCTACGTGTTACGCCTATTTGGCCGAGGCCCGAAAGACATGAACCCAGAAACCCGACCGCCGGTCAAGAGCCCATCTGCGCACTCAGGCCCGCTCGATAAAGCCCTGTAGGGGACCCCCCGAATGTCGATCCGACCCGGCCCCGGAAACATGCTGGTCACTCGCCCACTCCTGCGATAACCGCTCCCCCGATCCCGTTACCACTTAATGGCAGTTATGGGGAGGTGCGGGCATGACGCAGGGAGTGGCGACGGGGGGGGGGCGGATTGAGGGGGCACGATCGAAGGCGGACGAGCGACGTGGGTCGGGGGCAATCACGGCGGAGGTCTATAAAGGGGCTAAAAGGACGACTGGACAGGGGACCGCATCTCAGGTATCTAAAACCTAAGGTACTCCATCAACGACCTAGTTCCCCCATTTCATCTCCTTCCTCCCCCGCTCGCGCCGTGAGACACCGTTCCGATCTCCTCACGAGTCGAACCATCTCCGCCGGGCCTCCTCTTTCAGATCTCTGTCTGACTTAGGCATCGGAGGGGATTTGGCCGGAACCAAGGTCCGGCCCCCCTGACGAGCGTTCTCGTCTACGCAGGAGGACAGCAGATCCACGGGCCGAGGCTTCCCCTCCGCCCCTCTCCGACCACGCAACCAGCTGGACGATCGAGGCTACCCCTCGTTGTCCGACCGCCGAGGCCGAGCACGTCCGACCGAGGCCGAGCGTCTCAATCCGGGCCGAGGCTTCCCCTCGCCCTACCAACGATCGAGGACCCCGACCCGGCCCAGTCGACGCGCTCCACGTCGTCTGCAGCTCCGACTCCAGACTCATCTGCACCGACTCGATACACCTGAGGGACCCAAACGGGCCCCTTGACCACGTTGACCGGGTTGTACACGGTCAACGCATTTGTAGTGAGAAAACACTCTGAAACATCTGGCGCCGTCTGTGGGAACGAACGGTCCCACGAAGAAACAAACCACACCTGCAATGACACGTCTTCACCCATCTCGACGAAAGGAGAGCAAGGCCCTGACACGAAGCGACAGGGCCCGCCATCGTTGGCAAGAGTGGGCCCGGGCCCAACGCGAGGAGGATCATGAGGAGAGGACCGGGGGACCCTCACCGTCCCTACCGGTCGGAAGACCGAGCACGTCTGTAATGGCACGCAGCTCGGACGTAGCCTTGGTGGTGTCGGTAATCATTGACACAACCATGGTACGATGACTGCTCGTCGACACCGGCAGCTCATGTGACATCCTCTTCATGTCAACCCTGGAAAAGATGGGGCGGCGGAGGGAAGACTTGCGACCTCGCTCGGGTCCCGTGGTGGGATTCACGGGTCATTCCACCCCCATCATCGGCACGATCCATCTCCCGGTAACGCTCGGAAGCCCACCAGACTCGGTGACCCTGTCGGTGGAATTCATCGTACTGGGGATCGGGTCGGAATACAATGGGATCATCGGCCGACCCCTGCTCAACGCCATCGGCGCGGTGGTCTCGACCCTCCATCAGACTATCAAATTCCGAACGCCCGGGGGGATGGGTCAAGTCGAAGGCGACGCGGGAAGACCGAATGCCTGCTATCAACTGGCGGAGGGAAGTCCTGAAGATCGTCTAATCGACCGGATGGCCGCGCTCGACCTAAGGGATGGGCCGAGGCCCACCCCTGCGGAGGAGCAGGAGCAGATCCCGGTCACGGATGTCGAGGGCCGGTTCGTCTCGATCGGGAAAGGGCTAAGCCATGACCTGAGGGACCAACTGGTCGAGTGCCTGGAGGCGAACCTAGACATCTTTGCTTGGTCACCAGAGGACATGCCCGGCGTAGACCCCCAGGTGATCGTCCACCAGATCAACGCCGACCCCAACTTCAGGCCGGTCAGGCAGAAGAAGCGGAACCTGGGCGGCGAGAAGATGAAGGCGGCCTCCGAGGAGGTGGAGCGTCTCCTTGACGCCGGCTTCATACGAGAGGTCTGGTACCCGGAATGGCTGTCGAACGTGGAGATGGTCAGGAAGCCCAACGGGAAATGGCGAATGTGCGTGGACTTCAGTGACCTCAACAAGGCTTGTCCCAAGGACAGCTACCCCCTGCCGCGCATCGACCACCTGGTGGACAACGCCTCGGGGTACGAGATGCTTAGCTTCATGGACGCCTACTCAGGGTACAATCAAGTCCAGATGGATCCCCGGGACGAAGAAATGACAGCCTTCACGACAGACCGGGGAACTTACTGCTACAAGAAGATGCCCTTTGGCTTGAAGAACGCAGGGGCCACCTACCAGAGAATGGTCAATAAGGTTTTTAGCTCCCAGATCGGGAGAAACCTGGAAGTCTACGTCGACGACATGCTTGTCAAGTCGAGGCAACCGGAAGACCACATCGCCGACCTTCGGGAGACCTTCGAGCGGTTGCGGCGACACCACATTCGACTCAACCCCGCGAAGTGCACATTCGGAGTAAGATCTGGCAAGTTCTTAGGATTTATGATAACTAACCGTGGCATTGAAGCTAATCCTGACAAGATCGAGGCACTAATCAACATGCGTGAGCCGACGACGATCAAAGAACTGCAGAGGCTGAATGGGCGCATCGCAGCCCTGGGGCGATTCCTTTCCAAGTCAGCGGAAAGATCGCTCCCCTTCTTCAAGGTCCTGAGGAAAGCGATCGCGGAACCTTCAGACAGTAGGAAGGCGATATTATGGGACGAAGACTGCTCCCGGGTGTTCGCTGACCTCAAAGAATACCTCTGCAGTCCGCCTCTCCTGTCCAAGCCACGGGAAGGGGAGTCACTAAGCCTTTACCTGGCGTGCGCAGAGGAAGCAGTGAGTTCGGTGCTGATCCGGGAAGACGGTGGGGTGCAGTGGCCGGTGTACTACACGAGCCGGATCTTGAAGGGGGCAGAGGTGCGGTACTCGCCCATGGAGAAACTGGCGTACGCTCTCGTTCTTTCAGCACGAAGGCTCCGACCTTATTTCCAAGCCCACACCATCCTGATTCTGACCGACTCACAACTGGAGCAGAACCTCAAGAGATTCGATCGAATGGGAAGGATGCTAAACTGGGGGGTGGAATTGAGCGAGTTCGACCTCCGATTCAAACCGCGCACGGCCATCAAAGGGCAGGCCCTGGCCGACTTCATCGCTGAGTGCACAACGGAAGGAAATGGCCCCCCGGAGGAAGAAGGCCCAGCAACGGTAATTTCCCAACCCTTGTCCTTTCTTTCGGCTGCCCACCTCCAGCCAGGAGTTCCAGGAGCATGGATCGTCCATG
This sequence comes from Scilla litardierei, assembly GCA_030789695.1. Classification (NCBI taxonomy): domain Eukaryota; kingdom Viridiplantae; phylum Streptophyta; class Magnoliopsida; order Asparagales; family Asparagaceae; genus Scilla; species Scilla litardierei. The sequence continues at coordinate 18,048,061 of CM061130.1, read as the reverse complement.
TGGATGGATCAGCCACACAGTCAGGAGGCGGGGCGGGGATTGCGATCCGATCTCCGGAAGGGAACATTGTGGAATACGCGTTGCGGTTCGAGTTCCCAGCCACCAACAACGTGGCGGAATACGAGCGGTGATCAACGGCCTAAGGCTGGCCCTGGAGCTCGGGGCCGAGTCCATCCGCCTCCTCAGCGACTCGAAGCTCATTGTCAACCAACTTCTGGGGAGTTACGAGGCGCGGGAGGAGGCGATGCAGAGGTATCTCGCTGTCGCCAGAGCGGTGTTGTCCAAGTTCAAGAACGTGGAAGTCTTGCACCTCCTGCGATCGGAGAACGCACGGGCAGATGCGTTGTCGAAGCTAGCCTCGTCCTCGCCAAAGGAGCTGGGCCGCACCATCTACGTGGAGAATCTGCAATCCCCCAGCACGGAAGAGCAGGAGATGATGGCGATCGACCAAGAACCCACCTGGATGGACCCGATCATCCGGTACCTCACTCATGGGGAGGTGCCGACAGATTGGGACGAACGCCGAACCCTGGAGAGGAAGGCGCTCCGATACGTGATCCATGAGGGGACGCTCTACCGGAGACGCTGGACAAAGACGGATGTCCTCCCATACTTGAAGTGCATCGGACCGCAGGAAGCTGACTACGTCCTACGGGAGGTTCACGAAGGGATCTGCGGGAATCACCACGGGTGCAAGATGGTCGCACAGAAGATCTTGAGGCAGTGATACTACTGGCCGACCCTGGCCCAAGACGCAACAAGCTACGTCCAAAAATGCCAAGAATGCCAGAGGTATGCCCACCACACCTCGACTCCCCCGTCAGAGCTCATCCCTATCGTGAGCCCCATCCCCTTTGTGAAATGGGGGCTCGACATCCTCGGACCGTTTAAACCGGGCCGAGGGCAGCGGAAGTATCTGATTGTGGCGGTGGACTACTTCACCAAGTGGATCGAAGCCGAACCGTTGGCCACCATCATGTGGAAGAAAGCAAAAAGCTTCGTGTGGAATTCCATCATCTCCAGATTCGGAGTGCCACGGGCCATCATCACAGACAATGGGAAGCAGTTCGACTCCGCAGGGTTCAAAGATTTTTGCGAGGAATGGGGAATCAAGCTTCTCTTCGCCTCTGTAGCGCACCCCCAGACCAACGGAATGGCGGAAGCGGCCAACAAGTGCATCATAGAGCCCCTCCGAAAGAAAGTGAAAGACGCCGAAGGGAACTGGCCAGAGGAGCTCCCCGGGATACTCTAGTCATACCGGACGACCCACAAGGAGGCCACTGGCGAGACCCCGTTCATGCTCACCTACGGGGCCGAGGCGGTGGTGCCGGTCGAATTGGGCGAAGAATCTCTCCGCCTCAAATACTTTGACGAAGACAGGAACTCGCATGGTCTGGGGCTCAGTCTGGAGCTCCTCGGCGAGCGACGGGAGCAGGCACTGGCCACCATCATCCGCCAGAAGCAGAAGGTGGCCCGATACTACAACGCTCAGATCCGGAGAAGAAGCTTCCACCTTGGAGACCTGGTCCTCCGGAAAGCGGGCTTCAACCCTGATACCGCTCGCAAAGGGAAGCTCGCAGCTAGATGGGAGGGGCCCTACAAAGTCATCGAGGTCCTCGGACCCGCAGCCTACCGACTAGCCAACATGGAGGGGAGGATTCTCACTCACACTTGGAATGCGGAACATTTACGCAAGTACTTTCAATAGATGTATCATTTCCTATGAAATAAATTTATTTTGAATTCATTCCTTTCCAGATAAAGCAAAAAGATATACAGATAGACGCACGAAGAGGCCGAGGGGCATTCCCCTCCCTCATTCTTCTCCGGGGGCACCGGTGGAGCCACAGGCTGGCAGTCCACTAGGGTCTTCCCCCGCACTCCGTTCGACGTCAGGGTACATCCGGAGATCCTCGAAGTTGACCCCCGAGAGTGGAAACTTCTTTTGGATCTCGGACTGACACCGGGCGAAGCCCTTCTCGAACGCCTCCGACAAGGCGGTCTCAACGAAGGAGGTGGCATACTCAGCCACGGCATCCTGAGCGATCCGGGCCGGATCCACCTCCTCAAGCCCACGCATCCGGGCCTCTAAGGTCTCGATCTGGCGTTGGTGCTCTGCCCTCTCCTTCTCGATCTCCCGGGATCTCTCGCCAAGTTGAGCAAGGAGGACCCTCGCCTGCTCCTCCGCCGCTTCCAGACGATCGGAGAGCTCCAAGGTCTCGGAGGCAGCAGCTGGGATGTGGATCTGTTCGGCTCCCCCAGACGTGTCGGCGCCTCTCAAAAGCTCGGCGACCCGCGCCTCGGCCTCTGACTTTGCAGTCAGAGCCAAGGCTCTCTCCCGGTCCGCCTCCTCCAGGGCAGAGGACAGCTCAGTCACGCGGGACTCCAAGGACTGGACCCGCGCTTCCTCTAACTGACCTGCCTCCCCCTCCTCGCCAGGGACCTCAGGGCCTCGCCCGGCATCGGATTTGGCTTTGGGAAGCGCCGCGAATTGGCGCCTCATTGAGAGGCCCACCGAGGACAACTGCACCAAGGCAACGAAGGTAAGACAGCGAAAGCAGCTGGAGGAAGGGAGGACAAGCAGAGACACACTACCTGTTGGCCAGCCTGAATCACGAAGGTGGCCAAACAGTCACCTCTGACTCCGTCCAACACTACCTGGTCGGGAGGGAGACAACTGTTCTCGGCCACTCGTGCGACGGCTCCGCGGCTTGAAAACACCGACTCCTTCTCCCCCACCGGGAAGCGTGGACGAAGAAGACCCTCCCCTGACGATGGGAACTCGCCAGGAGTGGAGCGGAATGCGCCAAGATACCGATCGTAGGCATCAGGGAGAGAATCGTCCGGGAGAGGTGAAGGGCCGACCCACGGCCAGGCAACCTCAACGGGGGCGGGTTGAGGCTGATCAGCAGTCTGCAGGACATCAACCCCCTCAACCCCCTCACGGACCCTCTTGGAAGACCCCATCAAGGGGAGAGCGGGGGATGGCACCTTCTTCCTTTTTGAGCCTCCTGTCGTGGTCACGACCCGCTGCTTCTTCCGGACCTCCAGCACATGATCCCTTCGGCGCGGATCCGGATCTGGGACCTGCACGTGAGTGCTGGCAGGAGAAGGACCGAGAGGGAATCCACCTGCACTCAAAGGAGAAATGAGAGACCGAGCAGAGCCCAGGCAACCTCGAATGGCGAACACTCGGAAAAGCTTACCCGAGGGCCACACCGTCTTACGCAAGTTATGGTCACTAAAGAGGACGTCGATCGAGCGCTCCCTCGCAGGAATCGCCAGCATGTCCTTCGCCGTCTGCTGCTCGGCGACCGTCGGCTCACCCAGATCGAGGATGACTGCACCGGCCGCCTCCCACCGAACCGGGAAGGGTACACTCGACGGGAACGTGACAAACACGTATTCCCCCTTCCAGCGTTTCAGGGAGCTCGGCAACCCCAACACCAGGGTCATCTTCGGGCGGGCGCTGATGTAAATCCACGCCCCTGATTGGTGGTGGCTCAGGCGGTAGAACTGGGCAAAGAGACGCAGAGAGGGCGCCACTCCCCTCAGCATGCAGACCACAATGAACCCGACGAGGAGCCCGACGGCGTTGGGGCAGAATTGACACAGGCACACATTGTGGGCCTGAAGGAATTCAACGATAAAAGGATGGAGCGGGAAACGAAGCCCAAAGCGGAAACATTTCTCGTATACTCCAACCTCGTTGGGGCCAGGAAGGCAGATCCGCTCGTCAGCCCCAGGGGCACGAGCCGAGTAAGGCGGAAGCCGGTAGGCGGAGCGCAGGCTCCCGATGGCGGTGGCACATATCGACGAAGGCCACAACAAGACCTCTGGGGGCACCCCTGAAAGATCACCCCCGTGCCGACGAATCGCCGAAGGAGGGCTACCCGCCAGGCCCGGAGCGGCGTCGCGCTCCGGCCGACCCGAACCCGTGGCGGAGGAAGACGACATGAGGCAGAGCTAAGGCAGAATAGGGATCAGCGCAAAGAAGAAGACGACGAGATGGCGGCTCACGAACCCCTCGGCTTCTCAACTTAAGGCGACCCCGCGAGCGGTGGGGATAAGCTTGCAGCTACACGTGGCAGCATCAGAGGACCGACGGCGCTTCGGAGCCCGCGCCTTAAAAGTATCGAACGGGCCAACTCATGATGACGACTAATAAATGAGTCGGCATCGACTGGCGAGCCTGTCAAAGTCGGCGGAAGTCACATCGGCCGAGCCGAACCGGCCGAAGCCGATCAACCCGACCGATGGGGGTAATTGTTACGCCTATTTGGCCGAGGCCCGAAAGACACGAACCCAGAAACCCGACCGCCGATCAAGAGCCCATCTGCGCACTCAGGACCGCTCGATAAAGCCCTGTAGGGGACCCCCCCCGAATGTCGATCCGACCCGGCCCCGGAAACATGCTGGTCACTCGCCCACTCCTGCGATAACCGCTCCCCCGATCCCGTTACCACTTAATGGCAGTTATGGGGAGGTGCGGGCATGGCGCAGGGAGCGGCGACGGGGGGGGCGGATTGAGGGGGCACGATCGAAGGTGGACGAGCGACGTGGGTCGGGGGCAATCACGGCGGAGGTCTATAAAGGGGCTAAAAGGACGATTAGACAGGGGACCGCATCTCAGGTATCTAAAACCTAAGGTACTCCATCAACGACCTAGTTCCCCCATTTCATCTCATTCCTCCCCCGCTCGCGCCGTGAGACGCCGTTCCGATCTCCTCACGAGTCGAACCGTCTCCACCGGGCCTCCTCTTTCAGATCTCTGTCTGACTTAGGCATCGGAGGGGATTTGGCCGGAACCAAGGTCCGGCCCCCCTGACGAGCGTTCTCGTCTACGCAGGAGGACAGCAGATCCACGGGCCGAGGCTTCCCCTCCGCCCCTCTCCGACCACACAACCAGCTGGACGATCGAGGCTACCCCTCGTTGTCCGACTGCCGAGGCCGAGCACGTCCGACCGAGGCCGAGCATCTCAATCCGGGCCGAGGCTTCCCCTCGCCCTACCAACGACCAAGGACCCCGACCCGGCCCAGTCGACGCGCTCCACGTCGTCTGCAGCTCCGACTCCAGCCTCATCTGCACCGACTCGATACACCCGAGGGACCCAAGCGGGCCCCTTGACCACGTTGACCGGGTTGTACACGGTCAACGCATTTGTAGTGAGAAAACACTCTGAAACACTACGTTTGATCCATTATGTGCCTATCATGAATATATGTGGACTTATCTTGGATATATCGTAGATATATGAGCATTAGTTTTATGATATCCTAATTTGTGTTTACACTAGTTTGACTCCCACCTTTTGAGATGCCAAGGGGTAGAAGTAGTAATGAAATAATATCTTGGATATATCGTAGATATATGAGCATTAGTTTTATGATATCCTAATTTGTGTTTACACTAGTTTGACTCCCACCTTTTTGAGATGCCAAGGGGTAGAAGTAGTAATGAAATAATATTCATGTTATTCATGTTATTCATATAATAAATGTTATAATTTTTTGTTTATGATTAACAAATGGTTTAACTCATCTGACTTTTGTTTGTAGCACATGGTTTGAACTCAGATATTATAACATGTGGTTTGACTCAGATACGTTAATAAGGTAATTTAAAAATATGCTTTATTCATAATTATTCTAACATGGTAAGATGCAGGGAGAGTTCTAAAAGATTTTGATAATAACATGCATCAATATATGGGAACTAAGTATGCCTTTAATTTTTCATATTATTTCATATTTTTATCACTTGTTTGTTATCATCAAAAGTGAAAGAATGTTGGATATTGGACACTACAAGTAGAGTTTTGATGATGGTTTAACAAATGATGGTACTAATTATTATCAATGAATGTGTAGGTATCAAAGTATAGGATTCAAAGCAAAAAGAAGAAATGTTGACAAATGAAGCTCAAAGTGGTGAAGTAAAATTACTTAAAGAATATAGTTGAATAGAGTGTGGAGGAAGCCCACCCAGAGGCAACAAGAGCAAAAGTTTCTAAGGCATGGAGACAATGGACTTCAAGCTACATTAAGATGGTATTTTTGGTGTATTTTGTGTATTTTCATTCCATGTCCTTAGATTTGTTAAATCCTTTGATAATGAAGCTCTACACACACGTAGGATAATATTTTAAAGTGATAAAAATTATTTTAAAAATATTTTGAACATATTTAGAGAGTTTGTCACACTCCTTGAAGATACATGCCCATGTATCAGAAGGGAGTCGACTCTCAAATGAACATGAGTCAACTCCTGGACTTTTGATAGATGCGAAGTGGTTTCAGCCACTAGTTAGGCGTCGACTCATGTGTGCAGGATAGTAGAATTTTGCACCAATATTCGACTTCCTATTGTACAGGAATTGACTCCTAGGCCCTAACGATAGAAAATTAACTGCTTCCTTGACATCATTTTGTCGATTCGAGCTGTTGGGGCTGTTGGGATATGATTTTCCATGATTGTCTTCTGCGAAAATTTTCTTTACATGCACAGAGACTTGTTAGGTTTTAACAACAAGAAGAAAAGGATTTTACAAGATTTTCTTGCCAATTTCTTAAATGTTTTCAAATCTCTCAATCTCTCTTGCTCTCTTAGTTTTAGGCCATTTTGATCTTAATTTCAAAACGCTTTTAAGCAACTTATTTCTTGCCTTCTCTTGATATCAATCCTTAGAGATTCATCACTAACTTTTGAGATTAGATCAAGAAGTATTTTATTGATTCTCAAGTGATTTTATTCGTTAATCTTTTTCTTGAGATCAAAGTTTTCTTACAGCCACTTATTCACACGAGCTTCAAATCAATCGGATATATAACCGTTATAATCACTGCAAAGTGAAAGTATAACCACAAGGATGGTGGGTTGATAAGTTGTAAGTGCATGGTTTGTACTTTGTGATTTGAAAGACTCTTGCACGAGGACCTCACGTGGTGAGGCCGTTCGTTGTATAATCCATGTTATTGGAGAAGAGGCATGATTGTAAGAAGCCCTCAGATTTAAGGTAAGGTAGCTCTCACTTGAGACTTAGGTTGTGGCAATCCAATTTGTTGACTTGGAACTGTACGTAGCCCACGGGAGGGTGAACCAGGATAAAATCTATCGAGTTTGCATTTGCTTTCTGTCTTCTTACACATATCTCTATATTACTTGATTGATTGTTGAATTCTTTTGTACACATTTATTTTATTATACGTAATCAATGTAGTTGATTAAGTACCTAGTGGAGTAACATCCGTAGGAGACTTAGCTTTTGCTAGAAGAATTTTTGTTGAATGATTATTTTTTAGCAACACTATTCAACCCTCCTTCAAGTATCGATTGTCATCTACAATATCCTAATAGTACACTATCTCACGATGTCTCCACGTTGAGTGATTATGAGACAAGGCACTACCCTCGTTATGGTAGAATTCAGTTCACATTGGTCTATCCGGAATATCAATGTCACGTCTTGATATTCTTACAACCAAAAATATTTAGGATTTGTGCTTAAGCAGATCCATTGGGCCTCATTATCATGATCTTATCATGATCCCAATGTCCTGACACAATTCCAAGGACTTTATCCAAACAATCACATAATTACATCCATGCATACTCAATTGTAACAAAGACTCACATAGACAAAGAATCACCAAATAGCATACGATTAGTACGAACAATATATATCAATTACAATAAGTGTCCAAATGCTAACAAGAGGATATCACGTAAGAAACTCCACGTAAATGTACATCTTTTATTTTATTATTGTCTCATACAAAGGCTATCATTGAGCGTTACTTTTGAACTATATTTTGTACGGTTCAATCACCACCCATAAATGTGGTCAAGACTGTTTAGTCACCACCCAGAAGTGTGATCAGGTTGTAACGGTAGGATCACCAACCGTAAGTATGATCAGGTTCTTTTTGAGGTTATCAAAAGGGATAAAACCTCCAGGTTGGGTCGGAGAGTGGGCGAGGAGCCAGCTCCATTAAATTCTGTGAATGTGTGTATTCTGATTGATTCCACCACGTTATAATTTTTATTTGTGCCATACACCCTATTCACCCCACTCTATGGTATTTTTCAAAAAAAAACTGTTATAAATTTATCCCAAAAATGCTATTCAAACGATTGAAAAAACAAGATTTCGAAACAATCTTGAAATATGTTGTCAAGTCAAAGTAGTCAAATGTCATACAACTGGTAGTCGACTCCCCAATGTAGGTCGACTCCCAGTTGAACTGCAGTGGACTCTTTTGGGGTCCAAAGAGCAAAGCTGTTCTCCCATTTATTATAGTCGACTATTATCATAAAGTGGTCGACTCTTATTCTGATATATGTGTTTTAAGCTTTGAAAGCTTCATGAAATCATTTCAAAATATTTTTAAAACATTTTAAATCATTTTATAATGATCCTAACTGTGTTTGTGAGCTTCTAAACAAGGCTTTAACAGAATAGACAAAAATAAATAAAAATACATCACTAATATTATCATATTGAAGCTCAAAGCAATGCATCTTCATTCTTCATGCATATGTCTTGCTTCAAAATGTTCCATTGCCTTGATTGCATCACTTAACACCTTGAGTGCAATGATATGACTTTTTTAAGCTAATGCACTCAAAAATATTAGATGCACTAATTGTTGTACATCATCAAAACCACGTGGGGTAAGACTCAATATCTCAACATGGACTAAGCTGCGGTAACTGTCACCTGAGAACTTCTATTGACAGTCTGAGTATGATCACTGTTACGACCTAAAGATCGTGATAGCCCGACTTTTTGTCCCCTATCACCAAGCTCCCCACCTACGTCACTCCTCCGTCACGAAGGCCGGCGGGCCCAGCGCTAGGGTGCCAATCCCGCAACTCCAGAGACTGTGTTTAGCTCACCCACGGCAGAGCGCCAGGCTACCTGACTGGACTAAAATGTTGCAGTTTAAATTCCCAAGTATAGAAAGTCGGTCAAGTAGTAAACCTGGTGAGTCCAGGGTCGTATTCCACAGGGACAAACTATTCTACAAATTTTACAATCTAAAACTTGCTTGGAAATGATAATGAAGTATGAACCACCCTTTGAAGGTGAATTTTTGGTTGGGTTTTTTATTTTAGATAAAACGGGTACGAAAAATAACGTGAAAAGTGATACGGTAAAAGTGTGAGTGTGTTGTGTTTTCGTTAGTGTTGTAAGGTAAAATGGTAATCTTTCTTCATGGATGACTCAATCCCTCATCCATGCCAAGGTATGGGGATCGGAAGATTTATCTTTAAAAGAACGGTAATTTTTTAGCAAAATTTGATTAACGTTGAATCTGTCGTTTTTCTGAACAATAACGTATAACAAGATGAACCTCGCGGTTCATCGCCCTCCTTGGGCCCCTCTACGGGTTTGTGCATGTAGACGATGCCTCGCGGCATGTCATCCTAAGCGGATTCCTCACGGATAATGCGAAATTAATTAAGAAAGCGAAAACCGACATTTCAACGTTTTTAGATTATTACAGTTGCTATGAAGAAATTAAAACATGAAACACATCAATACTAACTATTACACAACACAATCACATGAATTTCAGCTAGCCCTGGTAATAAAAACAACGATTTTCATTAATACAAACATCGTTTAATACAAACTTCAATACAAAACTAATTAAAACATAGAAAAGTGGAAGGAAATCACCCAAAATGATGCCAAAACGATGCCCAAACTTCTCCCATAGCTGCTCCAACTCCTCTGGAATTTGGGGGAGAAATCCCCAAAACTTGTTTCACTCAAATCGGAGTCTGGATGATCCAGTTATGCTCAAAATACTCTCTTTTATAGGCAAATTAGGCTTATTGGGCTTGCGGGTCTGCTGGCTGCAGACCCGCAACCCAGTCAACAAGTCCAAGTGGACTGACTGGTCAGAGGCTGCTGGCGGGCGCCGCCCGCGAGGAAAACGCGGACGGGCGCGCCCAGTAAAGGTAGGCGGGCGGACCCGCCTGTAACGACTGGTTTCCGTGTAATTGGATTATCTATATTAAAATATATGCTTGGTGGATTTTCTCCTTGGATGTGTGGTTTTCGTCGTCGTAGCTTTCACTTTCGATCGTTTCGTCGTGACTTTCTAGCTTCCTTCCTTAGATCGTCGAGCTTGAGGTGAGTCACTCATGACGAGCTTCTTATCGCTCATATCTTAGAGTATAAATCGATCCTAGAAGCCATAGAAATCGTCCCGAAGCTTCGCGCTTCGAATCGGCACTTTTCGTGCACGTTAGTTGGATCAAGAAGGAGAACCAACTGACTAGATCTCAATCTAGTCGGTCGAAAATCCTTAATGGACCGACTAGTGGGCTTTGATTATAATTCAGGAGTTACTATTTATCGTTAGTCGGTCTAAGAACAACCTTCGACCGACTAGTTCCCAAACTAGTCGGTCAGGAATCCTTCTCAGACCAACTAACTCTCATTTCCATGATCTCTCTCAGAATTCAGCCTTTAGTCGGTCAATGAACACTCATCGACCGACTAGTTCTCAAACTAGTCGGTTGGCAAGCCTTCACAGACCGACTAACTCATAGTCCAGTTTTCCTGAGCGAGTCACTGTTTACTCTTAGTCGGTCTGCGTTGATCAACCGACCGACTAGTTCCCAAACTAATCGGTCACCAATCCTTCTTTGACCGACTAATCAGCCCAGGAAACCCTAGTTTTGCCCTAGCCGCCACACTTTTCTATAAATATGCCCCAAACGTTTTCTTCTTCTTCCTCATCACCCCAAACCCTAATTTCTCCCCCATTGAGCCCCCTTCTTCCCCAAACCATTGATCCTTCATCCCAAGCTCATCCATCATCATCCAAACCCTCATTTCACATATCCTACCTCTCCTCAATCTCAAACCCTCATCAAATCCCCAAAAGCCTCATCCAAACCCATTTCTCCATATTTTCCCTCATTTCCAGATCTGAGCCGGATCGTTCTTCCGTTGCCGTGGTTGCTCGGCATCGTCCCTCCGCTTCTTCACGGGTAGTATTCTTCCTTTAATAATCTCATAACCCACACTTGATATTTGTGAAACCCTAATAATAATGGATGTTGTTTGATGATTGTTTCTCCATGACAGCGATTCCCTTCCCCGTAGATTAGCGCTTGTGACGATCTTCGTTGCTCGTCAACCCTGGTATCAGGCAAGTGAAACTTGCATCTTTTGATTTGGGCCATGTCTTAGGCCATTTCCCTTGCTTTAGCGTAAAAGAGACTAGATGGTGAAAGGATAGCCGTCTAGACGCCATTGACCTAGCTTGACAACGAAGCTTGGTCCGTCACCTTCATCATGCTTGTATGTCACGTTTAATTTAAATTAACGGTACGCAAATATCTGTTCATGTCATTGCATAGTGATTATTCATCGTGGTTGCGTAGCACACGCTACAATATTATATTCCTGGCTCGTGTTCCAGAAGCGAGCCCTGTAGTTGGAAACCCCAACGCTCGGATACCGGCTAGGTGCACCCCTATGCCAAATACACTTCCTGACTCGTGATCCAGAAGCGAGCTCAGTGAGTTGGAAACCCCAACGCTCGACACATATGGGTGGGGTAAGAGATAAGCGGCCACCTGAGCCCCGAGTTGGCCTGATCCGCCACTCCGGCCAGCAGGCGAAATCTCTAGTGCTTAAGTGATAATCGTGATAAGTGATAATCGTGATAAGTGATTCGTGAATTAGTGATTTGGTAGCTTTTGCTACATCGTGCGTGCTTGTCTCTTCCTTTAAACTGTTGCATCATACTTAACTGCCATGTCATTGCTTAATATTATAATAGTGCTAGGTTGTTAGTTACTTTCAGTTTCCTTGCACAAGTCTTTTAGACTTGCTGACATGTGCCCCTCTCTCTTTTGGGTGTCACATGTTAGACCCAGAGCCAGAGCTTGTTGCAGGGGATTTGGTGTTGCTGCCGCACTTTTGTTGATGTGGTGGAGTCTCGTGGACACCGGTGACCTTGCTGAGTTTCCTTTCTGTGTTAGGATTCCTGTTAGTTGTTGGTGTGGGGCACCCTTGCTTGTATGTTGTACTTTGTTGGCCATGTTGGGCCTTAGCTTTTCCCTTTTGAGCCTAGTGGCTTTTCTGCGATCTTGTAATTTGTTTATGGACATTGGGAGATTCAATAAAATGTCGTCTCATTTCCTTATTATCATTGTTGTTTCGTTTCGCTTTGCAAGGACTTGCCATAATAAGTGTTTTTATATGCTTATCAGACTTGGAGCTTCACAGCTTCAGGTTTGTGCGGACCTTCTCACGTCTCGCATCCACATTTTTGGGAAGCGGGGCGTGACAGGTTTTAGTGGTGGCCCATGCAGGTCCATTTGCAAATGCGAACTATCGGAACAACGATAATGATTAAAGAATGTCCATTAAATGAATTAGAACATCCAAATTATAAGCCTTGAGTCTAGTTTTTTTAGCGTTCCTATGTCTTAGGTGGCTGGTAGGCGTGTTAGAGCATCTGTCCCAGCTTGGTAGGAAAATCCATTAGATCAGGACCATAGTGAGACTTAGTTAGACGTCTGTGCTTGCTAGTTAGGAATCCTTGATTGTTAGCTAGACTCCATGTTAGTGATTTGTTTGATTGTTTTAAGAGTTACCTTAGTGGTTCCCGCCTAGCTCTGGCCATGATAGATTCCTAGGATTTCTTTAGCCGTTCGCTTGGGTTCATCGATTTCGGGCCCAACATAACATGATCTCGATTCTTTTAGAACCTTCCCTGAGGCCTCTAAATATACTCTAGCCATTAGGAAGCTTAGTGTTAAGTCTTCTTGACCTTTAGTCAACCGATGATTAGGACTCTCTGGTTCAATCTGTTCCTGGTCACTACACTTCTGTGTTGCTGACCGTAGGCTTTCGTCGTAGTTTTCTTGAATCGTAATTTAGGTGCATTCGTCACACAACCACATTCATTGCCCTCGATTCACATGATCCCCTCCTTACTATTATCGTTGACCTTTCAAATCTTTCCCGTTGCAAATCTTGATTCTTCCAAAGTCGTTTCCAAATTTTCCTTATTAAAAGTTTCCACTTGATTTGAATTTTGTTTTAAACCTTCTTTCAATATATTTCAATTACTTCCATTTGAGCTAAAAGTTATTCTTAGATTTTGAAAAACTATGTGGCCGTAATTTTAAATTACTATCGTGTAACCATTTTCTAACCTATATCTTCGTTTCTCGATCTCAAAACGTTACTACTATTTCGATAATTCGATATACCAAATTCATTTTAGCTATTTACCATACGTACTTTAAAATACTTCTTTCAAGATAAATAGAACTCCAATTAATTTATGAATATATACTAATTACAAGTTTGTCGTACACGTACTTCAAGTCTTTATACCAACCCATTCTTGTGGCAAATCCTTGTTTCCTCTAAAAGTATTTTCGATGTTCCTCTTCGCTAAGTTTAAATTTGTTCACAAACTTTTAATATATATATATATTAGATTTCATACTCTTTCGCGACTTAAATTTATTCGTCCTTTTCTAAACATTGAAACTTTTGTCGAGATTTTTGATTATTAGTTTATAATATTTTCCAACCTATATTTTCATATCGATATAAATGTCTTGCACCTTTTCATATACCAATTTTATTCTGAACCGTACTTATGTTTTTCCTAACCTGAATTATAATTTTCTTTTCTTACTTATGCCATTAAAAATTATTCGAATACCGCATCATGTTTGCTTCTTATATACCTTTCAAGTCACATGGGACTTCAGCTTTTAGCGAGTCGACCGTTATGCTCCTCGTTTCCCCTATTTCATATTTTTGTAAAAAAATCGTTATTTCATAACCTTTCCTGATCTAGACCCTCCATAAATTTGATTTTAAGTTTCACTACAAATTTTGATAATACTACTAATAAGCTATTGTATCTTTCTGTTCACCATACATGCCTTTAGGATAATTTCTAACCTAAATGGAATTTCAATTATTTTTGGTATATCAGCACCGGGCTCGTGGTGCTCATATGTTAAGAGCCTTGTGTAAAACAGTCTTTCTTTGGCAAATCATGATTTCTCTAAAAGTAGTTTCAATATTGATTACTTTAAACTTTCCCTGGCTTAAGGATTTTGAAAGCATTCAACCTGAGTTTAAATTTTTCAATTAATTTAGTTTCATTTCAAACCTTGCAAACGCTATTAAGTTACTATCGTGTAATATTTTCTAAACTACGACCACAAAATTCGTGTAAATGATTTACTTCCTTTTTAATGACTTTATGTGAGCCAATAAATCGTTTTCTCCTATTTGGTATATTCGACTCAAACTTATTTCAAACAATTTGTTTTATCGACCTCTAAATATTTTTATACGAAAATGGACTCCAACTTTTGAAGTATAACGGTTTTCAAACTTTTCGTATTTTAGAATATGTTATTTACACTATTTTCCATGTGTCCTAATGGAGCATCATTACATCATTTCACGACCGTTTTCATGCTTTTCGATCCTCCTATTCGTTACGCTTTTGATATCAATTTCTTTCCTTTTGTCTAGCCGATAGAGCTTGTCGCCGCTCGTGTCAGCCCTAATATAGTTTGGTGGGCCCCATTAGTGTAATTTGATGTGTCGTCGTTGTGTATTTAATTTCATGGTGCATATGAAGTTGTATGTGTGTTGGTATTGGTATATTGTGTGTAGGTAGTTATGTACTAGCTGCCTGAGTGTAAGTGTGATAAACATATGATAGTAGGATTATAATTGTTTGATTGGTGTTACTTGTTTTTATGAGATGTCGTATGCGTGTATACCATGAGGTATGCCCGACTACTGCATATCTTAACTAATGTATGAAGTAAATGTATTGATGTACCAATTATAGATGGATGGATATGGTATGAATATATGATACATGTATGTGACCATACGATGACAGCATTTATTAGGGAGAGTATTGTAATTATAGGTGTGCTGATGTTTGTAATAATATCATGGTATATGAAGTGATTGAAATATGTGATATTACCTGATTAGATATTAAGGGTGTTTGACATTTTGATAAGTACATGGATATGTTGGTAAACGTGTATGCATTAGATAGTATTGACAAATGTATGGATACTATGTTATGTATATGGAATTATTCTGCTATGATTTTGAGTCTCACTCAAGCTTGAGTGGGTATACTCTATGTACGTTGGTGTATTTGTATGTGGTTGGTGTATGTATAATGTTTGGATTGTTTGTTTCCGGTTGTGTTGCGCACATGATTGTGGGTCACTAACCAGTATATAGCTATATGAGTTGGTCTTGTGGTATAGTTAATCACTAAGGACTTGGTTGCGTGAATATATGTGTGCTAGCTAAAGCTAAGTGTGTATATGTACTGAGTTTGAAATTGTATGGGTATACATGGATGAAATGTTAGCGTGTATGGGTGTGCACCATGCACGGGTAAGTATGTGCCTAGTTAAAAGTTTTTGGTGACTATGATATGTTGGGCATGTCGTGAGTATAGTTATAGGGCCGTATGTGATGTGAAGATATGGTGAAATATTTACATGCACTTCGAATGACTGTATTTGTGAAGTTATAGTAATGGTGAATGTGTATTAGATATAGTAAGACTTGTTGAATAATGGCGTGGTGCGACAACATGTGTCGATGTGTTTGGTATTGGATGTATACTAGGGGATATAGGGAGTAGTGTATTCTTATTGCCATGTTCATAGGTAGCTACCTAACGTAGAGTGTTACGATGGTATTTACTAGTGTGAACTATTTAATTGGTTGTGCGAATCTGGACTAATGTTTGGTGCTAGGTAAGTGATAGCTATATAAGGGGTGTATGTATATATATGATTGAGATACATGTATGAGTATGAATGGCTATGATAGGTATAAGTGTATGATGTGCGTGAATGTGTGTGTGTGTGTGTGTGTGTGTGTATATATATATATATATATATATATATATGTATATGTATATGTATACGTGTTAGTAGTAACAATGTTTGACTATCTAGTGCGTATATATATATAAGCATATGTAATGACTACCTTTGGTTTAAAGTATGACGTGAAATGTTTTGGGATAGTTAATAGGGCGACTAGATATGTTAGAAAGTCCGAGGACGGACTTTATTCTAAGGTGGGTAGGATGTAACGACTGGTTTCCGTGTAATTGGATTATCTATATTAAAATATATGCTTGGTGGATTTTCTCCTTGGATGTGTGGTTTTCGTCGCCGTAGCGTTCACTTTCGATCATTTCGTCGTGACTTTCTAGCTTCCTTCCTTAGATCGTCGAGCTTGAGGTGAGTCACTCATGACGAGCTTCTTATCGCTCATATCTTAGAGTATAAATCGATCCTAGAAGCCATAGAAATCTTCCCGAAGCTTCGCGCTTCGAATCGGCACTTGGCACTTTTCGTGCACGTTAGTTGGTTCAAGAAGGAGAACCAACCGACTAGATCTCAATTTAGTCGGTCGGCAATCCTTAATGGACCGACTAGTGGGCTTTGATTATAATTCAGGAGTTACTGTTTATCGTTAGTCGGTCTAAGAACAACCTTCGACCGACTAGTTCCCAAACTAGTCGGTCAGGAATCCTTCTTAGACCAACTAACTCTCATTTCCATGATCTCTCTCAGAATTCAGCCTTTAGTCGGTCAATGAACACTCATCGACCGACTAGTTCTCAAACTAGTCGGTTGGCAAGCCTTCACAGACCGACTAACTCATAGTCCAGTGTTCCTGAGCGAGTCACTGTTTACTCTTAGTCGGTCTGCGTTGATCAACCGACCGACTAGTTCCCAAACTAGTCGGTCACCAATCCTTCTTTGACCGACTAATCAGCCCAGGAAACCCTAGTTTTGCCCTAGCCGCCACACTTTTCTATAAATACGCCCCAAACGTTTTCTTCTTCTTCCTCATCACCCCAAACCCTAATTTCTCCCCCATTGAGCCCCCTTCTTCCCCAAACCATTGATCCTTCATCCCAAGCTCATCCATCATCATCCAAACCCTCATTTCACATATCCTACCTCTCCTCAATCTCAAACCCTCATCAAATCCCCAAAAGCCTCATCCAAACCCATTTCTCCATATTTTCCCTCATTTCCAGATCTGAGCCGGATCGTTCTTCCGTTGCCGTGGTTGCTCGGCATCGTCCCTCCGCTTCTTCACGGGTAGTATTCTTCCTTTAATAATCTCATAACCCACACTTGATATTTGTGAAACCCTAATAATAATGGATGTTGTTTGATGATTGTTTCTCCATGACAGCGATTCCCTTCCCCGTAGATTAGCGCTTGTGATGATCTTCGTTGCTCGTCAACCCTGGTATCAGGCAAGTGAAACTTGCATCTTTTGATTTGGGCCATGTCTTAGGCCATTTCACTTGCTTTAGCGTAAAAGAGACTAGATGGTGAAAGAATAGCCGTCTAGACGCCATTGACCTAGCTTGACAACGAAGCTTGGTCCGTCACCTTCATCATGCTTGTATGTCACGTTTAATTTAAATTAACGGTACGCAAATATCTGTTCATGTCATTGCATAGTGATTATTCATCGTGGTTGCGTAGCACACTCTACAATATTATATTCCTGGCTCGTGTTCCAGAAGCGAGCCCTGTAGTTGGAAACCCCAACGCTCGGATACAGGCTAGGTGCACCCCTATGCCAAATACACTTCCTGGCTCGTGATCCAGAAGCGAACTCAGTGAGTTGGAAACCCCAACGCTCGACACATATGGGTGGGGTAAGAGATAAGCGGCCACCTGAGCCCCGAGTTGGCCTGATCCGCCACTCCGGCCAGCAGGCGAAATCTCTAGTGCTTAAGTGATAATCGTGATAAGTGATAATCGTGATAAGTGATTCGTGAATTAGTGATTTGGTAGCTTTGGCTACATCGTGCGTGCTTGTCTCTTCCTTTAAACTGTTGCATCATACTTAACTGTCATGTCATTGCTTAATATTATAATAGTGCTAGGTTGTTAGTTACTTTCAGTTTCCTTGCACAAGTCTTTTAGACTTGCTGACATGTGCCCCTCTCTTTTGGGTGTCACATGTTAGACCCAGAGCCAGAGCTTGTTGCAGGGGATTTGGTGTTGCTGCCGCACTTTTGTTGCTGTGGTGGAGTCTCGTGGACACCGGTGACCTTGCTGAGTTTCCTTTCTGTGTTAGGATTCCTGTTAGTTGTTGGTGTGGGGCACCCTTGCTTGTATGTTGTACTTTGTTGGCCATGTTGGGCCTTAGCTTTTCCCTTTTGAGCCTAGTGGCTTTTCTGCGATCTTGTAATTTGTTTATGGACATTGGGAGATTCAATAAAATGTCGTCTCATTTCCTTATTATCATTGTTGTTTCGTTTCGCTTTGCAAGGACTTGCCATAATAAGTGTTTTTATACGCTTATCAGACTTGGAGCTTCACAGCTTCAGGTTTGTGCGGACCTTCTCACGTCTCGCCTCCACATTTTTGGGAAGCGGGGCATGACACCGCCTGTGTGAACAGGCGGGCCTAGCGGGCCCGCCTGTTAACAGGCGGGTGGGCCCCCTTTGGGCCCACCCAATTTTAAATATTTTTTTTCTTTTCCAATAGCTGTATTGGGCCTTTTAAATCCCTAAAAATTGCTCCGATCTCCAAAAAATATGGAAAAATAGCCGTTGGATTCGGAAAATTGCAAGCTTCTCCTGAAAAATAAAATGGAGACAAAATTAGGCCCAAAAATGGTATTTGGCGTATAAACAAGCGATATGCACTAAAATTAAATGATATTTCAAGAATACACGTATTAGAGACCAAATAGACATTAAATATACGCAAAATACAATCAAATGAGGGGCAAATAAACGCAATATTCTTCCAGAATCACACCCCCCAACTAGCTTTTTGCTAGTCTCTTAGCAAAATAAGCGAATATTCCAAAAATATGTTATACACCCAAAAAATGAATTAAGAATACTATTACCCAACAAAGTTTAATAACTATCATGGGTTCTCATGGACTAATGAAATAATCTACAATTTTATCTCAATCCACAGATATTCGGTATCGCACAAATTGCATTTGTTTAATCAAAAGGTAATCACGTGTCCTAGGATGTAAATTTCCTAGGATTAGGCCATCACAACATCCAAATCATGATCTTGAATCTACTCAAAAATATCTTATCTCTTTTTGTATTTTTTTTTCTCTTTTTTTTCTTTTTTTTCTTTTTTTATAAACTTTTTAGAGCAATCCATGTAACGAGCGTTAGGTCAATGACTCCCAAACCAGACGGTCATAGGGCATTAGGTTTGAAAACCCCTCAGACTTAATAACTCGGAATGTCTAAAGATTATTATGCACTCCCCCATACTTCCCTTTTCGGTGCGAATACCCATGCTTCCTGAGGCACGAGGACCCGGCTACTAAAAGAAGCTGGAAGAACGGTGCATTTTATTCAATTTTTTTTGTCTTTTTTTTGACATGAGACAAGTTTGAGTAAAATTCTCCATCATCTACTAATCAGCAAGCCTGTGTATGTGGTTGGCCTTTATCCTGAGAATTTATAACCTTCTTCACATAATTACCAATTCATAAACGCATACGTGATATGAAATTGCCTAAACCAAACAATAGTTTCATGAGATTACAATTGCGGATACATGCACTAATTTACATGAAAGTCATGATAATTTAAAATTCTACGTAGGGGTAAAACATTCTTAATCTATTTTACATTAATGAATATGGGTGTTCAATTATACATGTTGGAATGTTCACTTCAGCGGGACATATAAAGATGGTTTGGGTAAAAACACAACACTCTTTTTTTATTATACAAGCATATGAAATTTTTTTTTATAACAACATTTCTTTATGCAAACTATATAGGTTATTTATGCAAAACATATATATTTTATTGTTTACTACTTCCTCCCCCCAACTTAAAATGAACATTGTCCTCAATGTTTAAAGCACGGTCGAATAAAATATGGAGATCAGAATATGTGAATGCATAAACAAACAGCTTCCCTTTCAAATTAGATACGATGTAGAAGGGTAAAAAGGGAAGAGATCACCGTATCCTATCAAAAGGAGGATCACTGATACCAATCGGTGGAGGAATTTGTTCCGGAAGCTCCTTGTGTATATCCTCCGTCAGCGCTCGAGAGGGCGACGCCATAGGCAACCGTGCAATAGTTGACATCCAATAAGCGCTAGGCGTCGAGTATGGTGAATGTATTTTCTCCATCACAAAAGGAGGATCCAGAATATCTAGCAGAGGTGGCATCTGCACGATCAGTTCCGTGCACTCCTCAGCCAGCTGCTGCGAAGTTAGGCCTCCACCGGCCTTCTTGGATTCCAGCAATGCAACTCCCAGACGAGCTGCATCAATCCAAGCGTTGTCCTCATGCCCTGTAGCAAAAGTGTTCCAAAATGAGTCATCAAAATTAACTAAAGAATTTAAATTCAATTGACGACATTTTGAATCTAACGTATATGGAATTGAAATTCGTGATTCAATAATATAGGGCATGGAATTGTGGGAACTCCCCTGATGTGTGTCGCTAAGCTCGATCTGATACTCTGCCTCGTGAGGAGGAAGTGTTTGTAGAAGTGGATCTGGAGGGTAAGATAGCGCTGGCTCAACGTAGATCATCTCGTAACCACCATCAATCTCGTCATGCGGTGAAAGAAGTGGAAACTGATGCATGGAAGTAGGAAGAATGTATGGCTCGGGCTCCATCTCGGTCTGTAAGCTCGCTCCCTCACATATATCCTCCTCGTCATCATCAAAGTATATTTCCTCATGGTCAATACGCACCGCATCATCCATCTCCTCTTGCTCCTCAAGTGGTGGTTGTTCATCCTCTTTCTTTTGGCTCCAATGTCCCCGATCAATATGATCGTCAAGTTCTTCCATCGGGTCACAATGGATGAAGCCCTCAGGCAGAACGTCAGGCTGACTGTCGACCTGTTGGAGTGCAAACTCATACTCAGCAAGATCATTCAAGTACCAACATACTTCATCGGTCGAATAAGCAAAGAATTCTCCATTACAGCTTGTCTGCACGAAATCCCGCGCAGAAGCCAGTAATCCCGTGTAGAAGATCTGTAGGAGATGATCATCGTGGAAGCTGTGATGTGGACATGCAAGCATCAATTCATTGAACCTCTATCAAGCTTGATAGTATGCCTCCTCGTCAGTTTGAGCAAAACTCGCTATTTGGGGATTCGTGGCCTGCCGCTCATGTACCTGCGCAAAGAAGAGAGGAAAAAATACTCGAAGAAATTCAGCCAGAAAAGACAACCAAGTAAAATCAGAGTCAAAAGTCAATGTTTCAACCCAATGCTTAGCAATATCTCTCAAAGAATATGGGAAGTATTTAAGAAATAATTTATCAATGCAAGCATTCCCACCGAATAAAGTGCGGCAAATTGTTTCAAACTTTTGTAAATGTAAATGTGACGTGCGTTTATATTTCAGATATTCACGCGTGTTTTCTTTTGTGTTTCTCCGTGTTTTCCGCTGTCTTTTATTCGTTTTCTCGTATTTTCTCGTTTTCTTTCACTTTTCTTTGTTTCTCCATGTTTGCAGGAGATTGACCGCGTAGGGGACGTTTAACGACGATATCTCAAGTCCCCGGAGCAACGGTAAGAGTCACGCGTGATCCAGGGGGCCAAACGACGAAGATCTCATCTTTCAACCCCTCACCCAGTCGGTTGGTCAACTCCAACCGATCGGGTGATGCACGCGTGCACCACCCGGTCTCAGCCTGAGCCCAAGTGAAAGTCACCCGACCGGTTCACAGGCCGGTTCAGCGGGGGGGGCCTGTTCTCTGTCTTTTCGAGCCAAATTCCAACCGATCGGGTGACTCTCACCCGATCGGTTCATCTGTAGCTGATGCGGAGGAGCTGAAGACACGGGCACCCAACCGATCCCTTCACCCGGTGGCGTCAAGATCCAACCGGTCACTCCAAGAACTCACCCGACCAGTTCATATAACCGGGTGAAAGTTCACCGTTTTCTGTTTTCTAATTGTAACGGATCAACCGATCGGTTAACTTGTCAACCGATCGGGTGATACGAGAGCCTATAAATAGAACCCCTAGGGTTCCAGAAACGGGGAGCTGCTAGTTTTTACTGTTTTCTCCTATTGTGACGGCTGTAATTACTGTTCTTTTGTAAGTTTTTGGATCTTTCTCAAATTTTAGTATTGTCTTAATTACTCTATTACTTCCGCATTCCAATCGTCTGATTATGATTCCAACTGTTCATTTTCATTTAGATCGCTTTTTAATGAATATTTGTGAGTAGTTCCCAAATCTGGGATTTAGGCGGAAACCCCTTCGGGGGCCCTTCCTGATGCATCCATAGGGTTAGAAAATCGATAGGGATTAGGAATCTAACGGTTACGCGGGGTGTTTCATTGTCATCGGCGGGAAAAAGACCGCCTTTGACCGTTGGGCCAAGGGGGAATAAACTTGGCGGTTGACTCCCTAGCCATAGCTCACGCCCTTAGCGTAGACGTCGAATCCTAGCGCGCGGGAGCGGCAGGATGAGACGTTGGGAGTTATCGTTACAAGCTTAGTGCTCCCGGAATCGATCAGTGTTAATGGACATGGGAGTGCCCACTGATCGAATCCGGGAAGTCCGGTGTATCATCCTGGGCACCGACCGGAATATCGGGCCCATGGGATGCCGGTACCACTTTCAGAGGCAACGTCTCACCATTAGACCCTAATTCCGATCGCCATTCTACCCGTAGGCCGTATCGGCTAGAGTCGCTCGTTGGAGTGGAAACCAAAGTCCCGGGTTTATTTTCTTATTGTTCATACCTTGCATTCCTATACCGTGACAACCCATCAACCGATTCGGGCTAGCTCGCCCACGGGGTGATTTTGGTCCTCCTTGACACAAGCACATCCTAGCCTCCCTGTGTTCGACCCCCAAGCCACACTACAACACCGTGCGCTTGCGGTTACAAATATCTTAACCCTCGTGCCGTGCGGTTCACCACCGGCGTGGCACGTCGTCAAGTTTATGGCGCCGTTGCCGGGGAGGCAACGTGCTTGTTATTTTAGGATCTTTTGAACCCTAGTGTCTAGCTCTCATCCCTACCTCGTGATAATTTTCGCATTCTCCTTTTTCCTTTTTTATTTTCTTATTTTTATTTCTTATTTTATCTGTTTCTTTCCCACTTGTCGCTTCACGGGTGTTTGTTTTTTTTCATGCGCAGGAGTTCAAGAAGTCTCGACGACTTGATTCCCGTTGATCCAGAGATTAACGCCACCCTTAGGCGTTTGGCCGCCGAGAAGCGAAGAAGAGAGGATCCCGAATCCATGGAGGAGAACTCCCCGCCTCACAAGTCCCTGTTGGAGTACTCGATGCCATCTATCGAGTCCACTTCCGCCATCCGTTCTCCAGCTATTGCGGCCCAAAGCTTTGAGCTAAAGCCGTCTTTGGTGACATGGATCCAGCAGGACCAGTTTTCGGGTGCACCCATGGAGAGCCCGATCGAGCATATAGACTCCTTCTTGGAGAAATGTGACACCTTCCGGATTAATGGTGTCACGACTGAGGCGATCCGTCTGAAGCTGTTCCCCTTCTCGTTGCAAGACAAAGCCAAGCAATGGCTTAGGGGGAAGGACCCCAACACTTTCAATACCTGGGAGAAGCTCTCCAACGCTTTTCTGACGAAGTTCTTTCCTCCGGGGAAGACCATGAAGTTGAGGAGTGAGATCTCCTCCTTCTCCCAGGCCAGCCACGAGTCCTTGCATGAAGCTTGGACGAGATACCAGGAAATGCAAAGAAGATGCCCTCACCATGAGCTTCTGAAGTGGCAGATTATTAATCTGTTCTACAATGGGCTGAGGGATGACCTTAAATCTTCTATGGACGCTGCGGCTGGGGGTTCCATCATGTCAAGGAGCGAGGAAGATGCCGGACATATTCTGGAAAATATGGCATCCAACAATGAGCGGTGGTGTGACGAGAGAGCCACACCCAGGTCTGGGGGTACACACAGAGTCGAGGACGTCGACAAACTTTCAAGCAAGTTCGACTTGCTTTCGACCCAGATCTCCGCACTAATGGTAGGAGCCGGTGGGGCCGGTACACAACAGATTTTAGCGGTGGAATCCGAATTCTTTGGGGAATTCGACGGTGGTGACGTCTCACCACCGTTGGACCAGGCGAGCGCACTATTTTACTGTAGGAAGATATATGCCCATAAGGCAATTTATCTTGATTATACGTCTTGTTCATACCATATATGGTACGTATTATTCTAAGTATAAAAACTTTTGTATTAATATACTTAGATAATATCCATAGACTTATAGTTAGGTCCTTACATATCTAGATGAGATCTCGATTATGAATAAGTAAGTGACCGAATAGAAACGTAAAGTCTTAAACGGTTCGTGATCATAGATGTGTCGAGAACTGGATATCGACACATCGGATAGATCATTGTGTCTTTGTCTTACCTTCGGGTAATGATGATCTCATAGTCATTCGACTTGGCGAAGTCGGAGACGAGACACAGGTGCTCATTAGAGAATGAGTTCAATGAACGACCAAGTTAGAGTTATTAAATGGTTAACTTTAATGATCTGTCTTTAATAACTCTAGGGTGATGATAGGTTAGTTGATCCTTAAGACCTGAAGTCGTCTGTACCAACCTGTGAGTGGACGGTGTAGCTTAGACCCCATGATCTAGCTTCGAGGACCAGTCCTGATGAAAGATCTTGGGTTGGGTTGCACCTGAAGCTCTCTAGGTGGGTAAATGACTAAGATGGGATTCGTCACTTCCATTAAAGGGAAGTTAGTGTTATAGGCTCAGTACGGTCTTTATTTTAATCCTCGGCCGGGGTACGTTGCAAGTAGTACAACGTGTATACAATAAAGACCGCCGTATACTGACCAATGTTGTCTAAATAGGGTTGACAGAAAACCATACCCTAGGCCAACAATAACACAGTCTTGACGAAGGGATTTTAGCTAACGGAATTCATCACTGACACAGCCAATGCAAACCCTATGATACTTTTGTCACAGGGTTGATCACGTTATGATGACTCTGAAACAGGGACGACAGCTACTGCTCGTAGTGACCGTCGTCTAGGGGTTTCGAGCCCCAACCTGTAGTAAGGTCAGGCTGTAGGGTCTCACACCGAGGAGTGTTCGTGTCTTAGTAATAGGAATATAGAATAGAGAGAAATATCATTTGATGATATTCACAAGTTAAGTTGTGAAAGTTAGTCGCATTAGCAATAGGGACACAACGTTGCATTAGATGCTAACTTTGACTAAACGTGTTGTAAATTAGTTACGACGAATTTAGTAGGAACAAACTTGTTGGAAAGGGTTACCTGGATGACGGGATCATCTCGGTCTAAACACGGGTTCAAACCGCGTCCAAATCGGAGCTCAAACGAGCCCAGAAACGCAGAAAGAGTTCAAGGGGAAGTGGGTTAGACCCACTGGGCCAAAAGGCCCATGTGCAAAGGTAAAACGGGCGACGCCCGCTGGCTACAACGGGTGCACACCCGTTGCACAGCGGGCGCGGCCCGCTGCAGCAGCGGGCGTGGCCCGCTGTGTGCAGCGGGCGGGCGCCCGCTGCATCAGCGGGCCTGGCCCGCTGCACAGCGGGCCAGCGCCCGCTGATTCAGCGGGCACGGCCCGCTGTGTGCAGCGGGCCCGCGCCCGCTGCAAGCGGGCGCGGCCCGCTGCACAGCGGGCCCGCGCCCGCTGTTGCAGCGGGCGGGCGGCCCGCCCTTGCTCCTTTGGGCGGGCGCGCCCGCTAAGCCTAGCGGGCGCGCCCGCAACTTAAGTCAAATTAGGGTTTTTGAAACCCCTAATGACGGCTACGAATTTTGTGAAAATTGCTAAACTTTGAGCAATTGTTTGAGGGGTCAAACGAAGTCGAAATTCGTCACCGTCAGTTCCTATGCGTTCACCATTCCAAGCTTTTCTGATTGATAGCTTGTTTGGTGTCTGAAGTTTAGTATACGAGGAGAATTAATTCGTTAAAGTTTGACTTTGTGAAAGGCTAACTTTAAAGTTGAAATTAAGCCAAATGGCTTAATTGAATTTTTCTCTTCATGGGAATTGTCCCACATTGCCCGCAACGAGAAGTTGAGTGCTCACTCCCTATATAAATAGGGGTGCACTCTCCTCGTTGAAATACACACCAGTCAACGATCGAGTAGCTCCAGATTTTTAGAGCAGGCTCGATCGGCGACTAAATCTCTCTCTCTATTTTCCTATTCTCCGGAGTAGTCCTAGCACGACTACGAAGGGGGTTTGGATCTGATCCGGACGTCTAAGACGCGGGTTTCTTCTCAAGTGAAACTTTCTACCGCGTGTGATCGGCTCGGAGGCGAAAGCAGCTCGGGCGGATCGGTGCGAGGGTACGAGGCGGCTCAGGGAGATCGGGTCAACGCGGCTCGACTACGAGGAGCTTCTCAAGACGGTGCGGAACATCTTGCCTGCTCCAGGGCCAAGATTCCGGGTATGTGTTTAAGCATTTTTCTAGTGTAGTTTTTAATTAGTCGCTTAGTGTAGATCCTTCTTGGGGTGGTCAGACCCACTCCAAGTCGGCATAGATCGGGCTAGGTTCTGGCTCCCCAGAGCCTAACTAAACAGTTTAGCTAGTGTAGAAATTTTGATTTCTGGTTTTTCCGCTGTGCTTTTGTGCCTCCGTGGTCCGTCCGACTTAGGACGGATACGGATCCGAGCTCTGGGGGTCCGCCAAAACCCCAACAGTGGTATCAGAGCCACGGTTATGCTATAGATCTACTATAGCGACTTTTTAATCGTTAAAAAATGCTTAGTTTTCATGTACAAACTATTTTGCTTAATGTTAAATAGTTTTAAAAATTGTTTCGTGTTTTTAAAAATTGTTTATGCAACACGGAAATTTTATTTTGGACTATTTACTTTATGCGATAAATTTTAAATAGGTTTCCAACATTTAAATACTGTATAAATTTTTTTTTATGAGATATGAAAAATTTTAAAGAGTATTTAAAGTTTATGTAAACTTTATAGAAAAAGTTTATTTTTGAAATTTAAGAATTTTTCTTTAGTTACATAAAAATTAGATATCTTTAAAACTTTATTTGAAAGCTTCTAAAAGGTTTCTAAAAGTTTTAAAAGAGTTTTAAAATTATTTTTTAATATATGTTAGTAATAGAAATGTTTTTATTTCATGAGATGAAACATAAATAAATTTCTTATTATTACATAGATGTTTCTAAAATTTTTATGTGATATTTTAATTTTAGAAATAAGATTAAAAATTTTAAGAGCCTAGGTTTAAAATTATTAGATAATTTTGTACGACCTAGTTTTATGCGATAAAATTTTTTATGAAGACTTTAAAATTTTTAATCTTTAATTTTAAGTGTTAAAATTTAGATTTGCATGTTTGTATTATATAGATAATTTTTAAACTTGCAAATACATTTTATATGTCACTAAAAATGAAACTTTCTTTTATGCGGATAAAGTTAGTTGCTTCATTTCATGTTGAATAATGTAATCACAAACCTTGTTAGGTTAGCCATTAAAACATGATAGTGACATGCTATGTTTGATAAAACAAAACAACATCGAACCTAGTACCAGATTAGGGTAGTCCTTTTGTTTCATAAATCATTTCATTAAAACGTTCAATTAAATGATTTTCATAAAAAGACAATGTTGAATTGTTTTATTAAAATCCTAATTAGATTGGGGTAGCAAGTTGAACGTAGAACCTTATAGTTGATAAGGACTTAATAAAAGTTGTTCAACAAATCTGAAAAATTTTGAATTTTAGGATCCACTAGTTGATAAGGATTAACTAGTTCTCTAAATTAAAAGCCATTTAGTTTTTTGGAAAACATAAGATTGATGACAACTCCTTCAATGGATCATGATGTCGGTCAATGTGCTTGGCTAAAGTTTTTGGACCAACCTAGCTAGACTGGGTAACAAGTGGTCCTGGCTTAGTCAATTCCCTGGCCGCGTCCGCTGGACCGCAAGGAGTCGATTCATGACTATGTAAGACCATCGACTATACCTAAGTCAATACGATAATAATCTTGTTCAAGATAAATCGTAGCCCTCCTTGTTTTAGGAGTTGGCAACTGTAAGAAACATGTTCCGGTTGTTGAGCTACACTCAAGCCGTGACATGTCAATCTTATAGAAACCGATTTCTTGATTGACATCTTAACCTGACTGAAACCGTTGTCTCATCCCTCGAGCTTCGGCGTAAGTCTAACCAAGAATGTAGTCTAAGACCTGACCCTAACCGGCGCGTCGTGCATACACCGAGCAAAGGGGCAAGTCAGGCTAGACACGAAAACAAGGGTCTGACTTGGCTAGCCATTGTGATCCGGTTGAGCACACTCATGATCACAAATGACTAGGGGTAAAATCGATAAGGAATCATAGATAATATGATTGACGACAAGTTCGTCTACCGACTGCAGAGTCGGACAACTTGTTGAGATACACTCAAGGTTGTCAGACTCAGGATAGTCAGATCCCTCTCTCACAAATGTTATTTTATAATAAATTGTTTATTATTATGGCTTTAAATAAATTTAGTGGGAGAATATAGTTTTATTAAAACCATTAAAACTATACTACGAACATATACTAACTAAAGTATCTATAAAATGCAGAATGGACTCAGGTCTAAAATACATGGTAGAAAAGAACGTGCTGGATGGAACCAACTACAAAGACTGGCTTAGGAACATTAAGTTGGTCCTTTCCCTAGCTGGGATTGGATACATATTGTTCGAGGACGCTCCGGATAAGCCCGATGAGGATTCGACCCACGAAGAGAAAGAAGCCTTCAAGTTGTACCAGAGGGATGCAGAGAAGGCAAGATGCCTTACTCTAGCTTCAATGACCAACGAACTGCAAAGGAAGCATGAACATATGGATGTTCAGAGCATACTCCTTAATGCACAAGAGTTGTATGGCAAGCGATCCAGAGCTACCAAGTTCGAAGCTACTAGCAACCTCTGGGGCACGAAGATGACGACAGGACCCGTACAAGATCATGTTATCAAGATGATCGGGTACGTAGAGGACGCCGCCCAGTTAGGATTTGTCCTGGACAATGAGATGTCCACAGACATTATCCTAAAGTCTTTAACTCCCGAGTTCAAGCCCTTTATAACTGGCTTTATAATGAACAGCCTTGAGACGGATCTTCCTAGTCTCCTCAATATGCTCCGGCAATTTGAGGAGATTGAGAAGAAGCCGACTGCACTGGTTGTTGGCTCTGCTACTTCCGACCAGCCAAAAGGCAAAGGAAAGAAGAGGCAAGTCCCATAACCTGCGAAGGCTAAGAATGGGAAGAAGAAGAACAAAGGGGCCCCGTCGAAATCTGAGTGCTTCCATTGCCACAAGATTGGCCACTGGAAGAGGAACTGCAAGATCTATCTTGCAGAGAAGAAGAAGGGGCATACTGATGCCTCTACCTCAGGTACAAATTAAAATTCAATTAAATGCAATTATTTCCATTCATATAGTGTGAGACACTTATAGACATCTGTGTACTGTATACAGGTGGCTGATAAGAACTGGAGATTGGAGAAGCACGAAGATCGGTCGGCAATCAAAGCAACAGTTGCTGCTGGGACCGCTCAAAGACTTCTGGAGACGATGATCATGATGGAGATGATATTTTTCTTATTTGAATAAAATGTATCATCTTTAAGGATCGAAAACAATGAATGAGTGCTTTGCACTCAAGGTTTATTTTTGATAAACAAATTAAGGTTCTTTTAATGAACCCGTTGTTTTGGAATGGATGTCTCGTTTGTTGCAATTGAAATTGAAATTGGCTTTAATTCTGTGGATGTGGCTTTTCTGTGATGGTTGCGTATATTTTCGAATAATGGTGTATTGCTTCGATAATATTGATTTTGGAGCTGACTAAATGCTAGAAGTCAATCAGTAGTTAAGTGTAGGTTCTAGGGGGCGTATAAATTGTGTGCGATCACAATAATACGCATATCAAGATTATTTCTTGATTATCTGCATTTAGTTATTAAAAGAGTTAATACTAAATGTGTTTAAAGGAATAAGTACAGTGTAGTACGTTTTGATTGAACGAGTCAATGTCAAGATTCCTTAAAACGATCTTGACTTGACTCATTCGTCAAACCGAATCTGACACTTGTACATTCCATCTGAGGCACTTACCAAATGGTTATATTGTGCACATAAATCTAAATATGATTTAGATGTTATGTTGAAGAAATTTGACCAGGTAATTCTTAAAGTCAGTGGGAGCGAGCTCATATACTTAGTTCCGTTTTTCGGACTAAGTAAAAGGGATTTTTCACTTTAATGAATCTTCTATATAAATCATTAAGTCAAAATCGTTTTGATTTAATCGTATATATATAGAGACTTAGGGTGTCAAATATGTACTTGACATATTGACACAATAAAGTGGAGTGAGCTAGAACTGACTTACGGAAATGTTAGACCCCACATCTAAATCGTATAAGCTAACTATTAGCTATACGAAGTTAGAAAAATTGATCCAGATCATTTTTCCAAAGGATCAACCCTGTGTGATCAAGAAATGTAATTTCAATCCATTAAAATTCGTTGTAGATACTTATTAGTAGAACCATTCTTAGGTTTGCCATATCAAATGTCAAAGTGACTGATATGCTATAACGGCATGAGATACCGAGATAAATAGCCTAAGTGCAAGTGGGAGATGTAGGAAGATATATGCCCATAAGGCAATTTATCTTGATTATACGTCTTGTTCATACCGTATATGGTACGTATTATTCTAAGTATAAAAACTTTTGTATTAATATACTTAGATAATATCCATAGACTTATAGTTAGGTCCTTACATATCTAGATGAGATCTCGATTATGAGTAAGTAAGTGACCGAATAGAAACGTAAAGTCTTAAACGGTTCGTGATCATAGATGTGTCAAGAACTGGATATCGACACATCGGATAGATCACTGTGTCTTCGTCTTGTTGAGAGATGATACCCTCGAGGCTATCTATCTTCATGTGTGAATATCACAAACATCTTGTTCGAAATAACAGTGAGCTGTTTGGTAATAATTTATCTAAGTTATTTTATAATGTTGTTAACATTAGACATTAACTTAGGTAAAGTCCTAAGACTTTATGCAAGGTCAAATAGGTATCGAGATGAGTATCTCGATCATGGAGAAATGTTTGACCGTCTGTAGCATAAGTCTAAAAGGGTTCGTGGTCGTAGATGTTTCGAGACAAGGATATCGAAACATCGGATAGACTATTGTGTCTTAGTCTTCACCGTATAGCGGTAGCGATGATCTCATGATCGCTTGACTTGGCGAAGTCGTTGATAAGACACAGGTGCTCATTAGAGAATGAGTTCATTGAACGATCCACAAGAGTTATCATATGGTTATATTGACCAATCTGTCAATGATGACTCTGA
The DNA here is from genome assembly GCA_030789695.1 of Scilla litardierei. Taxonomy (NCBI): domain Eukaryota; kingdom Viridiplantae; phylum Streptophyta; class Magnoliopsida; order Asparagales; family Asparagaceae; genus Scilla; species Scilla litardierei. The sequence goes on along the minus strand of CM061130.1, from coordinate 18,016,605 downwards.
GTGATGATAGGCTAGTTGGTCTTTTGACTTGAGGTCATTTTGACGAACCTGTGTGTGAACGGTGTCACTTAGATCAAATGACCTAGCTTCGAGGCAAGCCCTGTCGAAAGGTCTTTGATTGGGTGACACTTGAAGCGTATGAGGAGAGTAATGACCAAGAGAGGATTCGTCTCTCCCGGTCAATGGGAGTTAGTGTCGTAGGGTTAGTTCGGTCTTTAGTAAAAACTCTGGCCAGAGTATGTTGGAAGAAGTCCAACATTTTTGACTAAAAGATCGATAGAAACTAACCAGAGTCAAGTTATTGGGGTTGACAGTTTGACCATACCCTAGACTTGACTTACACGACATAGTTTAGACGAAAAGACTATAACAGCAGAATTCATCACGGAAACAGTCAGGGTGGTCCCGACAATACTCATGTCGATGAGTCAACCACATAATGATGATTCCTGAAGCAGGGACGGCAACCACTGCTCGTGGTCACTGCCATATAGGGCTTCGAGCCCAACCTGTTGTAAGGGTCAGGCTGTAGGGTCTCACACAGAGTGCGACCTTCGTCTAGTGATAGGTAGAAATTAGTTAGGGAGAACAATTTGCATTTGATGCAAGGGATAAAATATTGCAAAAGATGTTTGCAATCATCTCCTGCATTCGGGATAAATGATCCTGAGTGCAAGTGGGAGATGTAGAGGAATATGCCCTCGGATCATTTGTATTTGATGCAAATGCTAATTTAAGCTTAGATAGGGACTATTTTGCATTTGATGCAAAAGAGATTAAATGTGTATTAAATTGTTTAAGACTATATTTAATTAAATAAACGCGTTGAAAAGGTTACCTAGATGACGGGATCGTCCCGCTCTAAACGCAGGTTCAAACCGCGTCAAAAACGGAGTCCAAATGCACAAGTTATAGCCAAAACAAGTCAGCCCAAACTGTTGGGCTGAAACCAGCGAAAATGGAGGCCCACCAAGCCCGAATTTTCTGGTTAGGGTTTTTTGAAACCTGGAATTTTCTTGACGGCTACGTTTCTAAGAGAAGCATGACTTTTGGCTAACTTTGGACAATTGTTTGAAGGGTCAAACGGACTCGGATTGACGAGCCATTTTTTCCTACGCGTTCACCGTTGAACACCCTTCGAATTGATAGGTTGTATCAATCATGAAGCTCAACGGTGAGTGAGTTAAAATTCACGGAAGTTTGCACTTTGTGAAGTGCAAACTAACTTGATTTTGATTAACTCAAATTAATAGTCCCACATCGGATTTTGAGAAAGGGGAGTAGTCAGCCGCCTATATAAATAGGGGTCTGCTCTCCTCCTCAAAACTCGTCCCAAGCTCTAGATCTGAGCGGCTCTCGTAAATGTTGGAGCACGCTCGGATCTAAGCTAAATTAATATTTCTCCTCTCCCTATAAATTTCTGCCTTGCTCCTGAGGGCTCTAGCAAAGCCGCAAAGGAGTTCGGATTCAGATCTGAAATCTAGGCGGAGGTTTCACTCGCGTGAAACTTTCTTCGGCGCGTGGTTGGCTCGGCGACATGGGAATGATCGCCTCGGGATGCGGAGCGGTTCGAGGAGCAGTTCGGGGAGCGGTTCAAGGAGCGGCTCGGCGTGGGACGGGAGCAGCTCGGAAGACGGCGCGGAACATCTCGCCTGCCCCAGGGCTGAGATTCCGGGTATGTGTTTAAGTTTTCATTTAATTATTCGCAGTAGTTAGATCCCTCTTGGGGTGGTCAGATCCACCCCAAGTTGGCAGAGATCCTGGCTAATAGTGTCTGGTTCCTTAGGGTTGCATGTTAATTAGATTAACATAAAAAATTTTTCCGCTGCATTTCTGTCTATGTTCCGTCCGACTTAGGACGGGACTAGAGTTTTTGTGCCCTAAGGGTCCCAGAAAACCCAGCATTGGTATCAGAGCCATCTCTGTATGCTAATCTAGGACTGCGTATTTATTAATTGAATGCTTTTACAGAAAAATGTTTTCTTTAAAATTTATGCGATAAATTTAATTTTTTTTTTAAAAAAATGTTTTCTTTAAATTTATGCGATAAATTTAAATTATTTTTAAATGTTTAAAATTTTTATATGATAAATTTTAAACATGAAAGTTTTAAAATGGAATTTTAAATTTATGTGATAAATTTTAAAATTGTTTTAAAGCTTTAAAACTTTATGCGATAAGTTTAAAAGGTTGTTTAAAATTTTATGTGATAAATTTTAAGCATGGAATTTTTTAAATGATGTTTTAAATTTATAAGATATTTTTTAAAACTGATTTTAAAAGTTTAAAATTTTTATGCGATAAATATTTTAAAGGAGCATGCAAATGTTTTGATTTTAAAACAAGCTTTTACTTTATGAGATGAAATAAATGTTTTAAAATCATATTTTAAATTTAAATGTTAAATTTAAGAATGCATGCCAAAACTGTTTATGCGATAAACTTTGGTCTATTTAAATTGTTAAATATTTGTACACCTTTTTATGCGATAAAATTAGTGTAACATTATTTTAATGGCTATGTCATCTTGTCCCTATTTGATAACACAAGACAACCCTTTAGGTTAGCCATTAAGTAATGATTAAAATTTATTACTTGAATTTTAATGACATGCTATGTTTAAATAAAACATTAACAATGCTTCAAGACCTAATTCCTGATTAGGGTAGTCCTTTTAATGAAAATTTTAATTTTAATTGTTATTATTAAATCATTAAAAGACTTCGCTTTTAGCGTTGGTTAATAATTTATTAAAATCCTAATAAAGATTAGGATAGCACGTGAACCTTATAGTTGATAAGGACTTAATAAAAGTTATTAAACAAATCCTAAAATTTTGAATTTAAGGATACAACTAGTTGATAGGATTAATTAGTTGTTAATAAAAGCTGTTTAGTCTATGGCACACATACAAAAATGACAAGCTTCATTCAATGGACCATGATCCAGTCAATGTGCTTGGCTAAGAGTTCTGGGTCAACCCTTGCTAGTACAAGGGGCAGTGATCCTGGCTTAGTCAATTCTCTGGCTGTGTTCCGCTGGACCGCAATGTCGCGAATCATGATTGTATGACACCCTGGACTATATCTAGTCAATGCGTTATAAATCTTATTAAAGATTAATTCGTATCCCTCCTTGATTTTGGAGCTTGGTAACTCAAAGAAGACAATTATAGTTGTTGAGTCTCCTCAAGCTGTGACTTGTTTTTTCTTTAAGGAACAAACTCCAACATACATGTGATGTAGTCTAGACTTGACCCAAATCGATGCGTCGGGTATCCTCGAGTATCGATTTAAGTCAAATCTGGACACGAAATCAAGGGTCTGACTAGACCAGTCATTATGATTTGTTAAGTCTCCTCAAGATCATAAGTAACTGTGGGTAAAAATCGACAGGGAATCACATGTGATGTGATTGACCAAGAGTTTGTCTACCAGTCATGGAACCAATCAACTTGTTGAGTCTCCTCAAGGTTGTGAGGTTCGGGATGATTGGATCCCTCTTTCACTAATTTTTAAATTCGATTAAATCGTTCGTTATTAAGCTTTAAAACGATCGTAAAAATAGTGGGAGGATATAGATAGATGAAAGCCAATCTACCTATATTTAATATTGAACATATGCAAAAACTAGGGCAAGACTATGTTTACCGAAGGAATCAAAATATAATATTGGAATAAGTTAACTGGTCAAATAGTTGATTGATTGAATATCAAGTTAAATTCTAATTGATGGAATTAAACTATATTCTCGTTGACATTAAATGACCTTCTAAAGAACAGACTTAAGAAATATGATTTCATTAAGTTCTGGGTCCAACAAATAAATTAAAGCTACATGTCACTCTTCTCTATATGAGGCAGCTTGAACATATAGGATATTCGAAGTATGTTTCTCCCTACAACTTGTCGAGCTACCCTCAAGGTTGTATGGACAAACAATTCCGATCCGCAAAGTTCGAAAATTCGATCAAACCGTTTGAGTCGAATACGAGTGCATGAGCGGTGCAAGACTATGTATCCCAACCGGATCTTGAGACAAGCAACTTCTTGAGCTAAACTCGAGATTGCAAAGCTCAAGCGTTTGGATACATAAGATGCTTGCATAGCTATTTATGTTGGGTTAATTAATATCTAAATGTGATTTAGAAAAGGAAGAAGGCACTCCGGAAATTCAATTGAGAAAGTTAGTTTAATTTATCATTAGTAAAGGCATAAGTAGGAGGAAATGAAAATGTGATATATTTTGATGTCACGATTTCAGAATAAATAGTTATACAAAAACGTCTAACACATTTTTTGGACGAATGTCGTCACCTTGCTTCGGAAGCAATGTTTTGTGTTAAGTAATTTGTAATAACTATATATATATATATATTAAATGTTAATATATAAATACACAACATAGTAGCAAACTTATATGGTAAAATAGACTAGGCCGTATCGAGAGACAAAGCTTCATAAGTCACATAAAGAGGGGTCTGACCTCTCGTATTATGAAGTCTACGGACACTTGTGAGTCTTATCCTCTTAGATAAAATGGCCGAAACCCATCTGTAAGACAGTGGGAGAATGAGTTGTCGAACTCAGTCTGGTACATACTGATGTACCCGAGTCTAGATTAACCAAAATAAGTTATTCGTATATTTTATTAAGACACGTGTTCTTGATGAAACACAAGTCTGAAAAAATAAAGAACGAAAAGACAAAAGTATTTAAACTGATTCGATTAGATCGAATGGTTAAATACTTAGCTACATAAAATCTTGTGTAATTAAAAGAAAATGTGATTTTCTCTCAGGTCAAGTCTGTTAACACATCAGTGTGTTAAATGGTATGAATCACACTTAGTTAGACTCGGTGCGATCCATAACAAGTGACTCTAAGTTAAGTCCTTCCTCTGGGTTAAGTCCCAGATAGTAATGCCTAGGTTTTGATAATGTTCTATGAGGACATTATCAATAAGATATTCATTAAATCAAACATTAGGAAGTTGTATAATTACTCGAATCTCGTGAGACGAAGAGTCGAGTTAGACATCATAACTGATGATGACTTAGTCAACTTCCGGGATGAAATTCAGAGAAGTAACTCCGATTTAAAAACTTGATGCAACCAGAATAGGTCCGTGTGCGTAAATAAATTTTGGAATTTAGTTTACGTGCCCAAGGAAAATGTTTCCTCACTTACTGCAAGTAAATCTTTAAGTTGAAAGATTGGTGCAGAAAAGAAAAATAGGGAAGTGCAATCATGTTGGTCGAGAACGATTTTTCCATACTAATTCCTATAAAACGGATTATAATGAAACCGTTTTCCACCAGCAGATGTGTACAGAACTACTCGGACCAAACTCGATGTAAACGCTGAAGTTGACCATGAAAATTGGAGCATTCACTTACAAGTTCGTTTTTCTAAATATGATTTAGACGGACCAACTTATATGAATTAGCCAGATAGTTTTCAAGGTCAGTGGGAGCGTGTAAATTTCATGTGAGGCATCAAAGGGATGGAACATATATTTTGACAAAGTGATCAAAAGAGTATGATACTTTATTAGAAATAAATATGAGCCATTTGAAATGACCAGTAACTAATTTAAATGATTATCGTAAGGTACGATGAATTGGATAAGATACAAGTAAATTAAAATATTATGGATTCCGAAAGACCAAATGAATTATTTGAATGAGATTCAAATGGTTGGTCTAAACATAGAAACCCTTAAGTCTATAGTGTAGACGGTTTTAGCAGATCCACTCATGAAGACTCTACCACATGAAGTCGGGAAAACTTATGTGTAAAAACGGTATGAGATACCGAGATAAATGGACCTGAGTGCAAGTGGGAGATGTTGAGAGATGATACCCTCGAGGCTATCTATCTTCATGTGTGAATATCACAAACATCTTGTTCGAAATAACAGTGAGCTGTTTGGTAATAATTTATCTAAGTTATTTTATAATGTTGTTAACATTAGACATTAACTTAGGTAAAGTCCTAAGACTTTATGCAAGGTCAAATAGGTATCGAGATGAGTATCTCGATCATGGAGAAATGTTTGACCGTCTGTAGCATAAGTCTAAAAGGGTTCGTGGTCGTAGATGTTTCGAGACAAGGATATCGAAACATCGGATAGACTATTGTGTCTTAGTCTTCACCGTATAGCGGTAGCGATGATCTCATGATCGCTTGACTTGGCGAAGTCGTTGATAAGACACAGGTGCTCATTAGAGAATGAGTTCATTGAACGATCCACAAGAGTTATCATATGGTTATATTGACCAATCTGTCAATGATGACTCTGAGTGATGATAGGCTAGTTGGTCTTTTGACTTGAGGTCATTTTGACGAACCTGTGTGTGAACGGTGTCACTTAGATCAAATGACCTAGCTTCGAGGCAAGCCCTGTCGAAAGGTCTTTGATTGGGTGACACTTGAAGCGTATGAGGAGAGTAATGACCAAGAGAGGATTCGTCTCTCCCGGTCAATGGGAGTTAGTGTCGTAGGGTTAGTTCGGTCTTTAGTAAAAACTCTGGCCAGAGTATGTTGGAAGAAGTCCAACATTTTTGACTAAAAGATCGATAGAAACTAACCAGAGTCAAGTTATTGGGGTTGACAGTTTGACCGTACCCTAGACTTGACTTACACGACATAGTTTAGACGAAAAGACTATAACAGCAGAATTCATCACGGAAACAGTCAGGGTGGTCCCGACAATACTCATGTCGATGAGTCAACCACATAATGATGATTCCTGAAGCAGGGACGGCAACCACTGCTCGTGGTCACTGCCATATAGGGCTTCGAGCCCAACCTGTTGTAAGGGTCAGGCTGTAGGGTCTCACACAGAGTGCGACCTTCGTCTAGTGATAGGTAGAAATTAGTTAGGGAGAACAATTTGCATTTGATGCAAGGGATAAAATATTGCAAAAGATGTTTGCAATCATCTCCTGCATTCGGGATAAATGATCCTGAGTGCAAGTGGGAGATGTAGAGGAATATGCCCTCGGATCATTTGTATTTGATGCAAATGCTAATTTAAGCTTAGATAGGGACTATTTTGCATTTGATGCAAAAGAGATTAAATGTGTATTAAATTGTTTAAGACTATATTTAATTAAATAAACGCGTTGAAAAGGTTACCTAGATGACGGGATCGTCCCGCTCTAAACGCAGGTTCAAACCGCGTCAAAAACGGAGTCCAAATGCACAAGTTATAGCCAAAACAAGTCAGCCCAAACTGTTGGGCTGAAACCAGCGAAAATGGAGGCCCACCAAGCCCGAATTTTCTGGTTAGGGTTTTTTGAAACCTGGAATTTTCTTGACGGCTACGTTTCTAAGAGAAGCATGACTTTTGGCTAACTTTGGACAATTGTTTGAAGGGTCAAACGGACTCGGATTGACGAGCCATTTTTTCCTACGCGTTCACCGTTGAACACCCTTCGAATTGATAGGTTGTATCAATCATGAAGCTCAACGGTGAGTGAGTTAAAATTCACGGAAGTTTGCACTTTGTGAAGTGCAAACTAACTTGATTTTGATTAACTCAAATTAATAGTCCCACATCGGATTTTGAGAAAGGGGAGTAGTCAGCCGCCTATATAAATAGGGGTCTGCTCTCCTCCTCAAAACTCGTCCCAAGCTCTAGATCTGAGCGGCTCTCGTAAATGTTGGAGCACGCTCGGATCTAAGCTAAATTAATATTTCTCCTCTCCCTATAAATTTCTGCCTTGCTCCTGAGGGCTCTAGCAAAGCCGCAAAGGAGTTCGGATTCAGATCTGAAATCTAGGCGGAGGTTTCACTCGCGTGAAACTTTCTTCGGCGCGTGGTTGGCTCGGCGACATGGGAATGATCGCCTCGGGATGCGGAGCGGTTCGAGGAGCAGTTCGGGGAGCGGTTCAAGGAGCGGCTCGGCGTGGGACGGGAGCAGCTCGGAAGACGGCGCGGAACATCTCGCCTGCCCCAGGGCTGAGATTCCGGGTATGTGTTTAAGTTTTCATTTAATTATTCGCAGTAGTTAGATCCCTCTTGGGGTGGTCAGATCCACCCCAAGTTGGCAGAGATCCTGGCTAATAGTGTCTGGTTCCTTAGGGTTGCATGTTAATTAGATTAACATAAAAAAATTTTCCGCTGCATTTCTGTCTATGTTCCGTCCGACTTAGGACGGGACTAGAGTTTTTGTGCCCTAAGGGTCCCAGAAAACCCAGCATTACCTTCGGGTAATGATGATCTCATAGTCATTCGACTTGGCGAAGTCGGAGACGAGACACATGTGCTCATTAGAGAATGAGTTCACTGAACGACCAAGTTAGAGTTATTAAATGGTTAACCTTAATGATCTGTCTTTAATAACTCTAGGGTGATGATAGGTTAGTTGATCCTTAAGCCCTGAAGTCGTCTGTACCAACCTGTGAGCGGACGGTGTAGCTTAGACCCCATGATCTAGCTTCGAGGACCAGTCCTGATGAAAGATCTTAGGTTGGGTTGCACCTGAAGCTCTCTAGGTGGGTAAATGACTAAGATGGGATTCGTCACTTCCATTAAAGGGAAGTTAGTGTTATAGGCTCAGTACGGTCTTTATGTTAATCCTCGGCCGGGGTACGTTGCAAGTAGTACAACGTGTATACAATAAAGACCGCCGTATACTGACCAATGTTGTCTAAATAGGGTTGATAGAAAACCATACCCTAGGCCAACAATAACACAGTCTTGACGAAGGGATTTTAGCTAACGGAATTCATCACTGACACAGCCAATGCAAACCCTATGATACTTTTGTCAAAGGGTCGATCACGTTATGATGACTCTGAAACAGGGACGACAGCTACTGCTCGTAGTGACCGTCGTCTAGGGGTTTCGAGCCCCAACCTGTAGTAAGGTCAGGCTGTAGGGTCTCACACCGAGGAGTGTTCGTGTCTTAGTAATAGGAATATAGAATAGAGAGAAATATCATTTGATGATATTCACTAGTTAAGTTGTGAAAGTTAGTCGCATTAGCAATAGGGACACAACGTTGCATTAGATGCTAACTTTGACTAAACGTGTTGTAAATTAGTTATGACGAATTTAGTAGGAACAAACTTGTTGGAAAGGGTTACCTGGATGACGGGATCGTCCCGGTCTAAACACAGGTTCAAACCGCGTCCAAATCGGAGCTCAAACGAGCCCAGAAACGCAGAAAGAGTTCAAGGGGAAGTGGGTTAGACCCACTGGGCCAAAAGGCCCATGTGCAAAGGCAAAACGGGTGACGCCCGCTGGCTACAACGGGTGCACGCCTGTTGCACAGCGGGCGCGGCCCGCTGTGTGCAGCGGGCGGGCGCCCGCTGCATCAACGGGCATGGCCCGCTGCACAGCGGGCCAGCGCCCGCTGCCAGCGGGCCAGCGCCCGCTGCAAGCGGGCATGGCCCGCTGCACAGCGGGCGCTGCAGCGGGCCAGCGCCCGCTGCCAGCGGGCCAGCGCCCGCTGCAAGCGGGCGCGGCACGCTGCACAGCGGGCCCGCGCCCGCTGTTGCAGCGGGCGGGCGGCCCGCCCTTGCTCCTTTGGGCAGGCGCGCCCGCTAAGCCTAGCGGGCGCGCCCGCAAATTAAGTCAAATTAGGGGTTTTGAAACCCCTAATGACGGCTACGAATTTTGTGAAAATTGCTAAACTTTAAGCAATTGTTTGAGGGGTCAAACGAAGTCGAAATTCGTCACCGTCAGTTCCTACGCGTTCACCATTCCAAGCTTTTCTGATTGATAGCTTGTTTGGTGTCTGAAGTTTAGTATACGAGGAGAATTAATTCGTTAAAGTTTGACTTTGTGAAAGGCTAACTTTAAAGTTGAAATTAAGCCAAATGGCTTAATTGAATTTTTCTCTTCATGGGAATTGTCCCACATTGCCCGCAACGAGAAGTTGAGTGCTCACTCCCTATATAAATAGGGGTGCACTCTCCTCGTTGAAATACACACCAATCAACGATCGAGTAGCTCCAGATTTTTAGAGCAGGCTCGATCGGTGACTAAATCTCTCTCTCTATTTTCCTATTCTCCGGAGTAGTCCTAGCACGACGACGATGGGGGTTTGGATCTGATCCGGACGTCTAAGACGCGGGTTTCTTCTCAAGTGAAACTTTCTACCGCGTGTGATCGGCTCGGAGGCGAAAGCAGCTCGGGCAGATCGGTGCGAGGGTACGAGGCGGCTCAGGGAGATCGGGTCAACGTGGCTCGACTACGAGGAGCTTCTCAAGACGGTGCGGAACATCTTGCCTGCTCCAGGGCCAAGATTCCGGGTATGTGTTTAAGCATTTTTCTAGTGTAGTTTTTAATTAGTCGCTTAGTGTAGATCCTTCTTGGGGTGGTCAGACCCACTCCAAGTCGGCATAGATCGGGCTAGGTTCTGGCTCCCCAGAGCCTAGCTAAACAGTTTAGCTAGTGTAGAAATTTTGATTTCTGGTTTTTTCGCTGTGCTTTTGTGCCTCCGTGGTCCGTCCGACTTAGGACGGATACGGATCCGAGCTCTGGGGGTCCGCCAAAACCCCAACATTTACAACCCCGCGGGAAATGCGCCGTATCTGCCAAGAACCAACTCCAACCCGGCCTACTCTCCAAACAACCGAAACCACCCTAACTTTGGTTACCGGGCATCATTTCAGCCCTCGCCGCCTCAGCAGCCTCAGCAACAAACATATCAGCCGGCTAGGCCACAGGAGAGTCAGATTCAGCAGCAACAATATCAGCAGCAACCTCAGCAACAATTTTACGCCCCCATGAATCAGCAGCCAATCCAGCAGCAGCAGCAGCAGTATGGCCAACAGAGGGCCGTCTCTCCGGTTGAGTCTCTCTTGACTCAATATATAACCAACCAAGAGAAGATCAATCAGAAGCTGGAAATGGGTCAGCGGGCCCTCACGGACCAAGTAAACCAGCTGGGGTTACAAGTGGCGAACCTTTCGAGGTCACAAAACCAATTGCTGCCACAACCCGAGGTGAACCCGAGGGGAGCAACCCAAACGTCGGCACTCGTGCACGAGCACGCAAATGTGTCCGCTATCGTTCTTAGAAGCGGGACACAAATCCCTACTAGAGTGCCCCCTAGCACACCGGAAGCACCGTTGGTCGTCGAGCGACCGATTGAAAAATCAAACGACTCCAGTGCTTCGTCATCAAATCCTACGACTCCGGAGGGAGTCTCTGAAGAAGAGAAGAAGAAGAACGAGGAAGGGAGCCCGAAAGTGTTCAAACCCGTTGTGCCATTTCCACAACGGTTAGCTCAGGCCAAAATCGACGAGAAATATGGCAAGTTCTTCGCCATGGTCAAGGACCTGAGCTTGCAAATCCCCTTCCTGGAAGCAATCGAAACAATCCCCTCCTATGCGAAATTCCTGAAGGATTTGGTGACGAGAGGGTCTAGAAAAGAGAAAGTAGTGTTGACAGCGGAGTGTAGCGCTCTCATCCAGAGGGCAAATCCGCCGAAACTTAAAGACCCGGGGAGCTTCTCTATTCCTTGCACGATCGGGGCAGTAAAGATTCATCGTGCACTCGTCGATCTCGGAGCGAGTGTAAGTTTGATGCCCTTGTCGATGTATAAAAGGATAGGAATGGGTGATTTGGAGCCCACCGGTATGACCCTACAACTTGCTGACCGGTCGGTCAAATATCCGGTGGGGATTGTGGACGACCTCCCCGTCAATGTAAAAGGGGTGCATGTGCCAGTGGACTTTGTAGTCATGGACATGCCTGAAGACGCACACACACCCCCATCATCCTGGGACGGCCTTTCATGGCCACTGCTGGCATTTTGATTGATGTGAAGAACGGAAAACTTTCGCTAAACGTCAGCGGAGAAAAGGTTGAATTTGATCTGGGGTTGTCCATGAAGTATCCCTATCCCCCAGATGACCCTAGGTGTAATTTGCTGGAGGTGGAAGAAGAAAAAGCTGCTGAAGAGAGCTCCTGGGAGATTCTCTTAAGAAACCCCCCCCCCCCCCCCGATGACTTGGGGGATTCAGAAGACCAAGACGGCCCTAAGAACAATGATGATGCTGGGAAAGCGAGTGCAGCGAGAACGACCCCTCCCGGGTTCCCCAAGGCTCCTCCTGCGAGGAAAGCGGGGAAAGAACCCATGGGCCTCACCAAAGACGAGGTCCGGATCCTAAAGAAGATGGCGGTAAGCGCCAATACGAAAGAGAAGCCTCCGGATCCCAAGAACAAGGAGAGGGTAGTCGAGCAAATCTTTCTCCAGCCGCTGACTACTCCAAAGGCCTTAAGCTCCGATGAAGAAGAGATGCCGAACTTCGGGCATCACCCGTATCAACCACCATGAACATCTCTTGCGGGCGTTGAGCCAACGACGTTAAACAAGTGCGCTTCATGGGAGGCAACCCATGTTCTAAACTTTTGCCCCACTTTTTAGTGTTATTTTTTACTTTATTTTATCTATTTTTATAAATAAAATCAGCCACAAGAACATCCGTTCAGGGACTTAGACAATCTGTTGGTTTTTGCAGGAGACAAAGCCCCAACCGATCGGTTGATAACTCAACCGATCGGTTGGGATGTATCAGATACAAGCCGAAATCTGTCCCCAAATGAACCGATCGGTTGAAGAACGGAGAGACCGGGTGACAGACCGAGCTGGGGAGAATTCTCGGGAAATTTTTGGGAAATATCAACCGATCGGTTGAGTTAGAGCACGATCGGTTGAAGCGACCGGGTGAGCCACCCTCAATTCTCGGGAAAATGAGTGGAGCGGCCAACCGATCGGTTGAAAAGTCAACCGATCGGTTCGCCTGTAGCAATTCTTCGGCAAGAATTTTTGACCTAACCGTCAACCGATCGAGTGACAAGTCACCCGATCGGTTCGACTTAAAACCCTATATAAACCCCCGACCACCCGTTCGTTTTCACCCTTGCCCGATCGCCATTGTCGCCGTCTTTTCGCCTGCCTCTCCTCCCCAACGGCCGATTCTCACTCCCCCACATCCTCCACTCCTCCAATACTCCCTCTCTCCACCTCCTCCATCAATCTCTCCATCATCTTCACTCCCTCTCTCCCCTCCATTTCGAATTTCTGACCTAATTCCCCCCAAACAACGCCCATTTCGAAAATTCTTGCTGAAAGAGGTCGCCGCGGCTCCACGCTACTCTTATTGCACAGTGTGGGGACATCTACGGGTAAGCTTCGTCATTTCGCTTGGGTACACTCGCTCCTACGCTCATATTTCTACTTTTGCCCTATAAATTGTGCTTGCTCATTTTGCTTGTGTTAGTGTGCATTCATCGCTTTTGCACTCATTCATACACGCACACTCACGCATGGCTAAGGATAAGGACAAGGGGAAGGGAATTATGCGGGAGGAGGAACCGTCTCGAAAGAGACGAAAACAAACACGTCCCCCTTCCCACACACGAGCACTTACACTTAGCCCTCCCCCGCCTGTTATCCCCCCTGTGGACCCAATGTTGGGCCCGCATGGGTATATCTTTAGGAACCAGGAACACAAGGATCTTTATCGTAGGCTCGATGCTCGAGGGCATCTATCTACTAAGTTCCCGCACACACAAACACTGATCGATCTCGGTGTATTCACCGAGGTCGAATCTCTTTTCGCTAACTTAGGCTGGTTGGCCTTCCTTAATGCATCTGCCGTATCCTACCCGGCACTCACCCTCGAATTTCTCTCTACACTTGTTTGGGAGTCCGGGTCGATCATTAAATTCCGGGTGCGTAACCGGAGTGTCACCACAAATCTGAATACCATTAACGATATATTTGGTTTCCCCACTCTTGGGGATGACTCCATCCGACACTACGGCTATACACCCGAATTTAACGTCGATCAATTCTGGTTCCGCCTCACACTGCTCCATGACTATCCCCGAGGAAGGGCTAAGGCCTCCTCCATCATTCATCCCGTGTTTCGTTTGGTCCACAGGATCATATCATCTGCATTTTTTCCCAAGGACGAGTCCGGCACCGTGACTATCCCTGACCTTTTTATCCTCTGGGCCATGACTTTCCCTTTTGTCCGGGACGATGATGGGATTAGCTTCAGGGCCCCTACCGTCCCCATCCATGGCGGCGATTGGCTTGTTTACAAGCTTCTCGAGATCAGCCGGGCCGGTAAGGGGAAATTTTGTTGTGGGGGCATCATTACTATCATTTGCTCTTACCCCCAATTTAATATTCCCATTCCCAATAATCTTCCCGCTGCCGCAGGACCCACACAGCTAGATATCGATGTCCTGCGGCACATTCACATGATTAAACCCCACTCCGATGGCCGCTTCATCTTCAATTATGGCCACCCCCAGCCCCTTACACCATTCTCCCCAACCCCGCTCGCATGACCATTGCTCTTGTGGGAGATTGGACCTTCCCACCCGATTCCAACTTCCTAGCGGGGTTGCACCTTCCTTTCCTTCCCGCGGGCGCACGCAGATCACCGTCCCCTGCCGCCCACTTAGGTGAGCAGGATATCCCTGCGTCTCGTGGAGTTTTGGGGGCTGGCCCGAGTCGTCCTGTCTCTGTTCCGGGGCCCATCACGTCTGAGCACCTCTTTACGGCCATTTCTGGCCTTGTCTCCTGTGCCGGCATGACCACTGCCGCCGGCACCACTTCGACCTTACCTGCCGGCACCACTTCTGCCTCGCGGCAGTCCACATCTTTGGTCACCGCCAGGTCTCTGCCTGTTTGAGTCTTGAAAGGGAGGTCACTGCCCTCCGTGAGCTCGCCATGTCCTCTGCCTCCTCGGACCCATCACCGTCCTCTTTTCTCACTCACCCACATTTCCTCGCACTTGAGAGGAACGTGGCCACCATTCTTCGCCTTCTCACTCACATCCACGGCCCACCTCCACCTTCACCACCTCGACGATCTCCACCTCCACCTTCACCACCTCGGCGATCTTCTCCTCCACCCTCCCACACATCCCCACATCCATCACCCCCCTCACCACATTCTTCTCCTCCCTCATCTATTCCCATCCCGGTATCCGCTTCCCCCCTCCCGACCACTTCCATCGCACCCACGCTACCTCCTTCCTCCATCACTCCATATGTGCGTCGGAGGAAATTACCGGTGCGCTCCAGATCTCTCCTACCACCTCCCACTACGGTCACCACCACATCTTCTTCCACCATTTCTATTCCTCTCACCACCGCCTTGATCGCCTTCCTACCACCACCACCCACCTCCACCGACACTCCTCCCACTGTTCACACCTCCGCTGCACATATTCCTCCACCTCATTCCCCACTTCTCCGCACACCCCCAGCCTCCCCCGACCACCCAGCCACACCCTCTTCCGAGGAGGACGAGGACTCACCTTCTCCTGCTTTCTGATTTCACCTTGTTTGTTTTTGACTCCCCTTGCATATTTCTGCATTTCACGATCACATTTTATTCGCTAGCACTATCATGCCTAGCTTGGGGGACGTCTATTTTGGTGTGTCGTCGTGTTTTGTTGTTTTTCTCATTTTTGTGTGTATGCTTGTTTTTCCCCTCTTTTGAGTGTCGTGTCGTGTGGTTTTATTTCTAATTTCGTGACGTTTGATTTTGATTTTGATTTTTCTTTATTTTCAGTTTCATCTCTGTATTTTCCTCGTTTTCATTTCTTTTTGTGTCAGTGCGTATTCCCCCCCCCCATCTTCATTGCCCTCCCGTACTCACTCATATTGCATTGAGGGCAATGCAAACTTCAGCTTGGGGGAGTCGCACTGTGTGCGTCATTTGAGTCTTTCTTTTTCGTTTTTGTGTCGTTTTCATCGTGTTTTTTATTTTTTTTTATTTTTTTTCTTTTCTTTTTTCTCTTCTCTTCTTTCTATCTCTTTCTCCTAGAGATGAACCCTATGATGAATCGCCACAAAATCACACACACCTAGCATGGCATCGATAATCACACTCACTGACCCTAGGATTTCGAGTCCTCTTGCATTTCACGCATCGTGGGTCCACTTAGCTTTTTGTGAGTCGTGCGTCGTGCCTATCTGTTTGGTGTGCTTCTACTTTGTGATTTTACTTTATATACCTATCCAGGAATGACCCCTAGATAATCATGCTTCGATTTGAATATGTGGTATTTGCTTTTACTATATGCATGCTATATTTATATCGTATATTTCAATTCGCATGCGTCGGGATTCCACAATTAAGGACTAGGATAACCCATTTAGCCTATGCTCTATTTAGCAAGAATAGTTTCCTTTGCCCAAGTGTATAGATTTCGACTTCCTTTTTGTTTTACTTGGTGCAAATCCCCTCGTCGTGTACCGTTCTCCCACTTGGGAGAGTACACATGTGTATAGCCAAAAACCCAAAAATCCAAAAAAAAAAGAGAAAAGAAAAACCCAAAAAGAAAAGAAAAGAAAAATTTTGTATAGCCAAAAAGCCAAAAAAATACAAATACCCAAAACCCAAAAAATTTCAAGTGTGAATATTTTTCCTACTTACCGAGAATAAAGGGAAGGCGAGAATTTGTACCGAGTGTTCTACTCCACATCATCTCAACCCCCATCGTTTTCGAGAACACTTGGCTTAGGAACTTTTTAGCTAGTATCTAGGCTATAGTGGCGTGATTTCCTTAACCCTAGTTGTGGAATCCCCGATGCATGATACGCTTCTATTCTTATACTCTTCTCATGCATGCTTGAACTAATATTCACCGCAATTTCAAATTCGAATCGGTATTTGGGTCATTTCCTGGATTTGTGTATATGAGCTCATAGCACATTGTAGAAAGCGACACCTTTTGCTAGCAGACGACCGCACTCACACGCGCTTCACCGCGTGGGGACACGACACTTATTTGGACTCGTTTTCCTAGGTTTAGTGATGTGATTTGACATTTGCTTGCTTGGTGTGTCGTTTTTGATTTTGTTGGCTCTGACGGACGATCTAGGATATAGAGTTTTCTTTTTCTTTCTTCCTCTCTATTTTCTCCCTCCGAGCTCCTACTCCCACTCGTCTTCCTCGAGGACGAGGAAGAGTTCAGCTTGGGGGATTTTGACGTGCATTTATATTTCATATATTCACGCGCGTTTTCTTTTGTGTTTCTCCGTGTTTTTCGCCGTCTTTTATTCGTTTTCTCGTATTTTCTCGTTTTCTTTCACTTTTCTTTGTTTCTCCATGTTTGCAGGAGATTGACCGCGTAGGGGACGTTTAACGACGATATCTCAAGTCCCCGGAGCAACGGGAGGAGTCACGCGTGATCCAGGGGGCCAAACGACGAAGATCTCATCTTTCAGCCCCTCACCCGGTCGGTTGGTCATCTCCAACCGATCGGGTGATGACGCGTGCACCACCCGGTCTCAGCCGGAGCCCAAGTGGAAGTCACCCGACCGGTTCACAGGCCGGTTCAGCGGGGGCCTGTTCTCTGTCTTTTCGAGCCAAATTCCAACCGATCGGGTGACTCTCACCCGATTGGTTCATCTGTAGCTGATGATGAGGAGCTGAAGACACGGGCACCCAACCGATCCCTTCACCCGGTGGCGCCAAGATCCAACCGGTCACTCCAAGAACTCACCCGACCGGTTCATATGACCGGGTGAAAGTTCGTCGTTTTCTGTTTTCTAATTTTAACGGATCAACCGATCGGTTGACTTGTCAACCGATCGGGTGATACGAGAGCCTATAAATAGAACCCCTAGGGTTCCAGAAACGGGGAGCTGCTAGTTTTTACTGTTTTCTCCTATTGTGACGGCTGTAATTACTGTTCTTTTGTAAGTTTTCAGATCTTTCTCAAATTTTAGTATTGTCTTAATTACTCTATTACTTCCGCATTCCAATCGTCTGATTATGATTCCAACGGTTCATTTTCATTTAGATCGCTTTTTAATGAATATTTGTGAGTAGTTCCCAAATCTGGGAATTTGGCGGAAACCCCTTCGGGGGCTCTTCCCGATGCATCCATAGGGTTAGGAAATCGATAGGGATTAGGAATCTAACGGTTACGCGGGGTGTTTCATTGTCATCGGCGGGAAAAAGACCGCCTTTGACCGTTGGGCCAAGGAGGAATAAACTTGGCGGTTGACTCCCTAGACATAGCTCACGCCCTTAGCGTAGACGTCGAATCCTAGCGCGCGGGAGCGGCAGGATGAGACGTTGGGATTTATCGTTGTGAGCTTAGTGCTCCCGGAATCGATCAGTGTTAATGGACACGGGAGTGCCCACTGATCGAATCCGGGAAGTCCGGTGTATCATCCTGGGCACCGACCGGAATATCGGGCCCATGGGATGCCGGTACCACTTTCAGAGGCAACGTCTCACCATTAGACCCTAATTCCGATCGTCATTCTACCCGTAGGCCGTATCGGCTAGAGTCGCTCGTTGGAGTGGAAACCAAAGTCCCGGGTTTATTTTCTTATTGTTCATACCTTGCATTCATATACCGTGACAACCCATCAACCGATTCGGGCTAGCTTGCCCACGGGGTGATTTTGGTCCTCCTTGACACAAGCACATCCTAGCCTCCCTGTGTTCGACCCCCAAGCCACACTACAACACCGTGCGCTTGCAGTTACAAATATCTAAACCACCCGTGCCGCGCGGTTCACCGTCGGCGTGGCACGTCGTCAAAATGTGGGTTCTCCTCCTTCGTACCATGGAAAACTGGTAGGATTTGAATTAAACCCGAAAGAAAGTCTGAAATGATAGCATCACAGTCAATATCAAAATCCATCTCTTTTTTTTAAAAAAAATTTTCTCTTTTTTTTATTATAGAAAGAAAAGTAAAAGTAAAAGTAAAAAGTGAAAGTAAAAGGTAAATGTAAAAAAAATAAAAAGAGAAATTTTTTTTTATTTTAGAAAGAAAAGTTAAAATTTAAAGAAAAGTAAAAGTAAAAATAAAAAAAAGTGAAAGTGAAAAATAATAAAAACAAAATAACCTAAATATAAAGAAATTTTAAATCACACACTAAGAAAAGTAAAAGTAAAAAAATGAAAGTAAAAAAAAGTAAAGGTAAAAAAAGTAAAAATATTAAGAAAACAAAATGACTTAAAAGTGAAAAATAAAGAAATTTTAAATCACACATTAAGAAGATGGAACACTCTAACCAGTAAAATAAAAGAAAACGTAACAAAAAATAATAACTAAAGGAAAAAAAACTAAAAATACGGATATACAAAGAATATATACACAAAAAGTGGACAATTCTCACCAAAAGTTCCAAGCTAATTAGAAATCGTAAAAATATAAACCGTTGTCCCCGACAACGGCACCAAAAACTTCACTGGACTAAAATGTTGCAGTTTAAATTCCCAAGTATAGAAAGTCGGTCAAGTAGTAAACCTGATGAGTCCAGGGTCGTATTCCACAGGGACAAACTATTCTAAAAATTTAACAATCTAAAACTTGCTTGGAAATGATAATGAAGTATGAACCACCCTTTGAAGGTGAATTTTTGGTTGGGTTTTTTATTTTAGATAAAACGGGTACGAAAAATAACGTGAAAAGTGATACGGTAAAAGTGTGAGTGTGTTGTGTTTTCGTTAGTGTTGTAAGGTAAAATGGTAATCTTTCTTCATGGATGACTCAATCCCTCATCCATGCCAAGGTATGGGGATCGGAAGATTTATCTTTAAAAGAACGGTAATTTTTTAGTAAAATTTGATTAACGTTGAATCTGTCGTTTTTCTGAACAATAACGTATAACTACATGAACCTCGTGGTTCATCGCCCTCCTTGGGCCCCTCTACGGGTTTGTGCATGTAGACGATGCCTCGCGGCATGTCATCCTAAGCGGATTCCGCACGGATAATGCGAAATTAATTAAGAAAGCGAAAACCGACATTTTCAACGTTTTTAGATTATTACAGTTGCTATGAAGAAATTAAAACATGAAACACATCAATACTAACTATTACACAACACAATCACATGAATTTCAGCTAGCCCTGGTAATAAAAACAACGATTTTCATTAATACAAACATCGTTTAATACAAACTTCAATACAAAACTAATTAAAACATAGAAAAGTGGAAGGAAATCACCCAAAATGATGCCAAAAAGATGCCCAAACTTCTCCCATAGCTGCTCCAACTCCTCTGGAATTTGGGGGAGAAACCCCCAAAACTTTTTTCACTCAAATCGGAGTCCGGATGATCCAGTTATGCTCAAAATACTCTCTTTTATAGGCAAAATAGGCTTATTGGGCTTGCGGGTCTGCTGGCTGCAGACCCGCAACCCAGTCAACAAGTCCAAGTGGACTGACTGGTCAGAGGCTGCTGGCGGGCGCCGCCCGCGTGGAAAACGCGGACGGGCGCGCCCAGTAAAGGTAGGCGGGCGGACCCGCCTGTGTGAACAGGCGGGCCGCCCGCCTGCGGAACAGGCGGGTTTGACCTGCTTGTTCAACAGGCGGGCCAGCGCCCGCCTGTCACAGGCGGGTGGGCCCCGTCTGTCACAGGCGGGTGGGCCCCCTTTGGGCCAACCCAATTTTAAATATTTTTTTTTCTTTTCTAATAGCTGTATTGGGCCTTTTAAATCCCTAAAAATTGCTCCGATCGCCAAAAAATATGGAAAAATAGCCGTTGGATTCGGAAAATTGCAAGCTTCTCCTGAAAAATAAAATGGAGACAAAATTAGGCCCAAAAATGGTATTTTGCGTATAAACAAGCGATATGCACTAAAATTAAATGATATTTCAAGAATACACGTATTAGAGACCAAATAGATATTAAATATACGCAAAATACAATCAAATGAGGGGCAAATAAACGCAATATTCTTCCAGAATCACACTCCCCAACTAGCTTTTTGCTAGTCTCTTAGCAAAATAAGCGAATATTCCAAAAATCTGTTATACACCCAAAAAATGGATTAAGAATACTATTACCCAACAAAGTTTAATAACTATCATGGGTTCTCATGGACTAATGCAATAATCTACAATTTTATCTCAATCCACAGATATTCGGTATCGCACAAATTGCATTTGTTTAATCAAAAGGTAATCACGTGTCCTAGGATGTAAATTTCCTAGGATTAGGCCATCACAACATCCAAATCATGATCTTGAATCTACTCAAAAATATCTTATCTCTTTTTGTATTTTTTTCTCTTTTTTTTCTTTTTTTTCTTTTTTTATAAACTTTTTAGAGCAATCCATGTAACGAGCGTTAGGTCAATGACTCCCAAACCAGACGGTCATAGGGCATTAGGTTTGAAAACCCCTCAGACTTCATAACTCGGAATGTCTAAAGATTATTATGTACTCCCCCATACTTCCCTTTTCGACGCGAATACCCATGCTTCCTGAGGCACGAGGACCCGGCTACTAAAAGAAGCTGGAAGAACGGTGCATTTTATTCAAATTTTTCTTTGTCTTTTTTTGACATGAGACAAGTTTGAGTAAAATTCTCCATCATCTACTAATCAGCAAGCTTGTGTATGTGGTTGGCCTTTATCCTGAGAATTTATAACCTTCTTCACATAATTACCAATTCATAAATGCATACGTGATATGAAATTGCCTAAACCAAACAATAGTTTCATTAGATTACAATTGCGGATACATGCACTAATTTACATGAAAGTCATGATAATTTAAAATTCTACACAGTGGTAAAACATTCTTAATCTATTTTACAATAATGAATATGGGTGTTCAATTATACATGTTGGAATGTTCACTTCAAAGGGACATATAAAGATGGTTTGGGTAAAAACACAACACTCTTTTTTTATTATACAAGCATATGAAATTTTTTTTATAACAACATTTCTTTATGCAAACTATATAGGTTATTTATGCAAAACATATATATTTTATTGTTTACTACTTCCTCCCCCCAACTTAAAATGAACATTGTCCTCAATGTTTAAAGCACAGTAGAATAAAATATGGAGATCAGAATATGTGAACGCATAAACAAACAGCTTCCCTTTCAAATTAGATAACGATGTAGAAGGGTAAAAAGGGAAGAGATCACCGTATCCTATCAAAAGGAGGATCACTGATACAATCGGTGGAGGAATTTGTTCCGGAAGCTCCTTGTGTATATCATCCGTCAGCGCTCGAGAGGGCGACGCCATAGGCAACAGTGCAATAGTTGACATCCAATAAGCGCTAGGCGTCGAGTATGGTGAATGTATTTTCTCCATCACAAAAGGAGGATCCAGAATATCTAGCAGAGGTGGCATCTGCATAATCAGCTCCGTGCGCTCCTCAGCCAGCTGCTGCGAAGTTAGGCCTCCACCGGCCTTCTTGGATTCCAGCAATGCAACTCCCAGACGAGCTGCATCAATCCAAGTGGTGTCCTCATGCCCTGTAGCAAAAGTGTTCCAAAATGAGTCACCAAAATTAACTAAAGAATTTAAATTCAATTGACGACATTTTGAATCTAACGTATATGGAATTAAAATTCGTGATTCAATAATATAGGGCATGGAATTGTGGGAACTCCCCTGATGTGTGTCGCTAAGCTCGATCTGATACTCTGCCTCGTGAGGAGGAAGTGTCTGCAGAAGTGGATTTGGAGGGTAAGACAGCGCTGGCTCAACGTAGATCATCTCGTAATCACCATCAATCTCGTCCTACGGTGAAAGAAGTGGAAACTGCTGCATGGAAGTAGGAAGAATGTATGGCTCGGGCTCCATCTCGGTCTGTAAGCTCGCTTCCTCACATATATCCTCCTCGTCATCATCAAAGTAGGTTTCCTCATGGTCAATATGCACCGCATCATCCATCTCCTCTTGCTCCTCAAGTGGTGGTTGTTCATCCTCTTTCTTTTGGCTCCAATGTCCCCCATCAATATGATCGTCAAGTTCTTCCATAGGGTCACAATGGATGAAGCCCTCAGGCGGAACGTCAGGCTGACTGTCGACCTGTTGGAGTGCAAACTCATACTCAGCAAGATCATTCAAGTATCAACATGCTTCCTCGGTCGAATAAGCAAAGAATTCTCCATTACAGCTTGTCTGCACGAAATCCCGTGCAGAAGCCAGTAATCCCGTGTAGAAGATCTGTAGGAGATGATCATCGTGGAAGCTGTGGTGTGGACATGCAAGCATCAAGTCATTGAACCTCTGCCAAGCTTGATAGTATGCCTCCTCGTCAGTTTGAGCAAAACTCGCTATTTGGTGCTTCGTGGCTGGCCGCTCATGTACCTGCGCAAAGAAGAGAGGAAAAAATACTCGAAGAAATTCAGCCTGAAAAGACAACCAAGTAAAATCAGAGTCAAAAGTCAATGTTTCAACCCAATGCTTAGCAATATCTCTCAAAGAATATGGGAAGTATTTAAGAAATAATTTATCAATGCAAGCATTCCCACCGAATAAAGTGCGGCAAATCGTTTCAAACTTTTGTAAATGTAAATGTGGGTTGTCCTCCTTCGTACCATGGAAAACTGGTAGGATTTGAATTAATCCCGAAAGAAAGTCTGAAATGATAGCATCACAGTCAATATCAAAATCCATCTTTTTTAAAAAAAATTTCTCTTTTTTTATTATAGAAAGAAAAGTAAAAAGTAAAAGTAAAAAGTGAAAGTAAAAGGTAAATGTAAAAAAAATAAAAAGAAAAATTTTTTTTTATTTTAGAAAGAAACGTTAAAATTTAAAGAAAAGTAAAAGTAAAAATAAAAAAAAGTAAAAGTGAAAAATAATAAAAACAAAATAACTTAAATATAAAGAAATTTTAAATCACACACTAAGAAAAGTAAAAGTAAAAAATGAAAGTAAAAAAAAGTAAAAGTAAAAAAAGTAAAAATATTAAGAAAACAAAATGACTTAAAAGTGAAAAATAAAGAAATTTTAAATCACACACTAAGAAGATGGAACACTCTAACCAGTAAAATAAAAGAAAACGTAACAAAAATTAATAACTAAAGGAAAAAAAACTTAAAATACGGATATACAAAGAATATATACACAAAAAGTGGACAATTCTCACCAAAAGTTCCAAGCTAATTAGAAATCATAAAAAATATAAACCGTTGTCCCCGACAACGGCGCCAAAAACTTGACTGGACTAAAATGTTGCAGTTTAAATTCCCAAGTATAGAAAGTCGGTCAAATTGTAAACCTGGTGAGTCCAGGGTCGTATTCCACAGGGACAAACTATTCTACAAATTTTACAATCTAAAACTTGCTTGGAAATGATAATGAAGTATGAACCACCCTTTGAAGGTGAATTTTTGGTTGGGTTTTTGATTTTAGATAAAACGGGTACGAAAAATAACGTGAAAAGTGATACGGTAAAAGTGTGAGTGTGTTGTGTTTTCGTTAGTGTTGTAGGGTAAAATGGTAATCTTTCTTCATGGATGACTCAATCCCTCATCCATGCCATGGTATAGGGATCGGAAGATTTATCTTTAAAAGAACGGTAATTTTTTAGCAAAATTTGATTAACGTTGAATCTGTCGTTTTTCTGAACAATAACGTATAACTAGATGAACCTCGCGGTTCATCGCCCTCCTTGGGCCCCTCTACGGGTTTGTGCATGTAGACGATGCCTCGCGGCATGTCATCCTAAGCGGATTCCTCACGGATAATGCGAAATTAATTAAGAAAGCGAAAACCGACATTTTCAACGTTTTTAGATTATTACAGTTGCTATGAAGAAATTAAAACATGAAACACATCAATACTAACTATTACACAACACAATCACATGAATTTCAGCTAGCCCTGGTAATAAAAACAACGATTTTCATTAATACAAACATCGTTTAACACAAACTTCAATACAAAACTAATTAAAACATAGAAAAGTGGAAGGAAATCACCCAAAATGATGCCAAAACGATGCCCAAACTTCTCCCATAGCTGCTCCAACTCCTCTGGAATTTGGGGGAGAAACCCCCAAAACTTGTTTCACTCAAATCGGCGTCCGGATGATCCAGTTATGCTCAAAATACTCTCTTTTATAGGCAAATTAGGCTTATTGGGCTTGCGGGTCTGCTGGCTGCAGACCCGCAACCCAGTCAACAAGTCCAAGTGGACTGACTGGTCAGAGGCTGCTGGCGGGCGCCGCCCGCGTGGAAAACGCGGACGGGCGCGCCCAGTAAAGGTAGGCGGGCAGACCCGCCTGTGTGAACAGGCGGGCCGCCCGCCTGGGAACAGGCGGGTTTTGACCCGCCTGTTCCACATGCGGGCCTAGCGGGCCCGCCTGTTAACAGGCGGGCCAGCGCCCGCCTGTCACAGGCGGGTGGGCCCCGCCTGTCACAGGCGGGTGGGCCCCCTTTGGGCCCACCCAATTTTAAATATTTTTTTTCTTTTCCAATAGCTGTATTGGGCCTTTTAAATCCCTAAAAATTGCTCTGATCTCCAAAAAATATGGAAAAATAGCCGTTGGATTCGGAAAATTGCAAGCTTCTCCTGAAAAATAAAATGGAGACAAAATTAGGCCCAAAAATGGTATTTTGCGTATAAACAAGCGATATGCACTAAAATTAAATGATATTTCAAGAATACACGTATTAGAGACCAAATAGACATTAAATATACGCAAAATACAATCAAATGAGGGGCAAATAAACGAAATATTCTTCCAGAATCACACCCCCAACTAGCTTTTTGCTAGTCTCTTAGCAAAATAAGCGAATATTCCAAAAATATGTTATACACCCAAAAAAAATGAATTAAGAATACTATTACCCAACAAAGTTTAATAACTATCATGGGTTCTCATGGACTAATGCAATAATCTACAATTTTATCTCAATCCACAAATATTCGGTATCACACAAATTGCATTTGTTTAATCAAAAGGTAATCACGTGTCCTAGGATGTAAATTTCCTAGGATTATGCCATCACAACATCCAAATCATGATCTTGAATCTACTCAAAAATATCTTATCTCTTTTTTTATTTTTTTTCTCTTTTTTTTCTTTTTTTCCTTTTTTATAAACTTTTTAGAGCAATCCATGTAACGAGCGTTAGGTCAATGACTCCCAAACCAGACGGTCATAGGGCATTAGGTTTGAAAACCCCTCAGACTTAATAACTCGGAATGTCTAAAGATTATTATGCACTCCCCCATACTTCCCTTTTCGGCGCGAATACCCATGCTTCCTGAGGCACGAGGACCCGGCTACTAAAAGAAGCTGGAAGAACGGTGCATTTTATTCAATTTTTTTTGTCTTTTTTTTGACACGAGACAAGTTTGATTAAAATTCTCCATCATCTACTAATCAGCAAGCTTGTGTATGTGGTTGGCCTTTATCCTGAGAATTTATAACCTTCTTCACATAATTACCAATTCATAAACGCATACGTGATATGAAATTGCTTAAACCAAACAATAGTTTCATGAGATTACAATTGCGGATACATGCACTAATTTACATGAAAGTCATGATAATTTAAAATTCTACGCAGGGGTAAAACATTCTTAATCTATTTTACAATAATGAATATGGGTGTTCAATTATACATGTTGGAATGTTCACTTCAAAGGGACATATAAAGATGGTTTGGGTAAAAACACAACACTCTTTTTTTATTATACAAGCATATGAATTTTTTTTTATAACAACATTTCTTTATGCAAACTATATAGGTTATTTATGCAAAACATATATATTTTATTGTTTACTACTTCCTCCCCCCAACTTAAAATGAACATTGTCCTCAATGTTTAAAGCACGGTAGAATAAAATATGGAGATCAGAATATGTGAATGCATAAACAAACAGCTTCCCTTTCAAATTAGATAACGATGTAGAAGGGTAAAAAGGGAAGAGATCACCGTATCCTATCAAAAGGAGGATCACTGATACCAATCGGTGGAGGAATTTGTTCCGGAAGCTCCTTGTGTATATCCTCCGTCAGCGCTCGAGAGGGCGACGCCATAGGCAACAGTGCAATAGTTGACATCCAATAAGCACTAGGCGTCGAGTATGGTGAATGTATTTTCTCCATCACAAAAGGAGGATCCAGAATATCTAGCAAAGGTGGCATCTGCACGATCAGCTCCGTGCGCTCCTCAGCCAGCTGCTGCGAAGTTAGGCCTCCACCGGCCTTCTTGGATTCTAGCAATGCAACTCCCATCAAGCTCATTAATGTCTAAGAGTCACCTCACCGCCGCACTTTTGTAGTCATAGTTGAATGTCTTAATAGCATAATATGCGCGGTGCTCCAACTCTACCGGCAAGTGACAAGCTTTCCCATAAACAAGTCAGTACGGTGTGGTGCCAATATGAGTGCGAAAGGCCGTACGATAAGCCCATAGCGCATCATCCAATTTCATTGACCAATCTTTTCTAGATCTATCTACGGTCTTTTCTAGAATTTGCTTGATTTCTCGGTTCGACACCTCCACTTGGCCACTCATTTGGGGATGGTATGCCATGCCAACTCTATGATTCACCCCATATCTTTTCAACATGGCTTCAAATTTGTTCTCTATAAAGTGGCTTCCCCCATCGCTTATCAAAGTACGAGGCACTCCAAAGCGTGGGAAGCTGTTACGCTTGAAAAACTTGGACACCACCCTTGCATTATTAGTAGGGGTCGCAATAGCTTCCACCCATTTAGAGACGTAGTCCACGGCTAGTAAGATATACTTATTTCTTTTGCTTGATGGAAAAGGTCCCATGAAGTCCACTCCCCAACAATCGAATAGCTCAACTTCTAGAATGTGCCTCATCAGCATCTCGTTTCGCCTTGATATATTTCCGGTCCTTTGGCATCGATCGCATCCCTTGACGAAGTCATGCGTATCCTTGAACATGGTCGGCCAAAAGAATCCGCACTGCAATATCTTAGCGGTGGTCTTAGATGATGCGTGGTGTCCCCCGCATGGCATACCATGGCAATGCAAGATGATAGACATGGCCTCCTCCTTGGAAACACATCTCCGAATAACACCATCCTTGCAAATCTTGAAGAGATACGGATCTTCCCAAAAATAGTTTCGGACTTCGTGCATAAACTTCCTCTTTTGTTGCGTGGGCATTCCGTATGGTTTTATCCCACAAGCCAAATAATTGAAGAAATCCGCATACCAAGGCACCTCTCCGGGCCTTATGGCATATAGCCTCTCATCAACAAAGGTGTCATCGATAGGTGGGCTCTCGTCCTCCTCGCCGCGAACAAGCCTAGATAAGTGGTCCGCCACTACGTTGTTCGTCCCTTTCTTGTCCCTAATCTCCAAGTCAAATTCTTGCAAAAAAAGTATACACCTTATCAATCTTGGTTTTGCCTCTTTCTTACTTAGAAGATACTTCAATGCCGCATGGTCGGGGTGGACAATAACCTTGGACCCAAGGAGGTAGGAACGGAACTTCTCGATGGAGTAGACAACCGCTAAAAGATCTTTCTCGGTGGTAGTATAATTTTTCTGTGCATCGTCCAATGTCTTGCTAGCATAGAATATAGCGTGAAGCTTCTTGTCTTTCCTTTGTCCTAGCACCGCTCCAATGGCTTGGTCACTTGCATCACACCTGAGCTCGAAGGGAAGGCTCCAATCCGACGGTTGTATGATGGGGGCGGAAATGAGTGCTTTCTTCAATGTATTAAATGCTTGCAAGCACTCTCCTGAAAAGACAAAGGGGGCATCTTTAGCAAGTAAGTAAGTGGTCGGGCAATTAGGGCAAAGTCCTTGATAAAGCGGCGGTGAAACCCCGCATGACCAAGGAAGCCTCTAATCCCTTTTACATTAATAGGAGGAGGGAGGTTTTCGATTACCTCGACTTTAGCCTTATCAACCTCAATCCCTGAGAGGACATAAGATGACCAAGCACTATCCCCTTGGTGACCATAAAATGACATTTTTCCCAATTAAGGGTGAGATTGTTTTGTTGGCATCGTTTGAGGACTTTTGTAAGATTAGCCAAACAAGAATCAAACTCACTCCCATACACAGAAAAGTCATCCATGAAGACTTCCATAATATTTTCAATGTAATCAGAAAAGATTGATGTCATGCACCTTTGAAAAGTAGCGGGAGCATTGCAAAGTCCAAATGGCATCCTACGATAGGCATATGTACCATAAGGACATGTGAAAGTGGTCTTTTCTTGGTCGTCTTCATGCAAGGGAATTTGAAAGAACCCCGAATACCCATCCAAATAACAAAAGTATTTATGTTTAGCAAGTCGTTCAAGCATTTGATCAATGAAGGGTAATGGGTAATGGTGTTTCCTCGTGGCTTTATTTAACTTTCTTTAGTCAATGCACATTCGCCATCCCGTGACGGTGCGTGTAGAAATGGGTTCTCCCTTATCGTTTTTTACAACGGTCATTCCCCCTTTCTTAAGAACGACGTGAACGGGGCTAACCCACCGGCTATCAGAGATAGGGTAAATAATGCCGGCTTCGAGTAATTTAAGAATCTCTCTCTTAACCACCTCCTTCATATTAGGGTTCAACCGCCTTTGAGGCTCTATCAAGGTGGCTTCAGTGTTTTCCAAGTGGATTCTATGCGTGCAAAGCCTAGGGCTTATTCCTTTAAGGTCAGAGATGGTGTAGCCAAGCACATCTTTGTGACTCCTGAGTACATCTAAGAGTCTTTCTAGTTGATCATGGTTGAGGTGGGCATTAACAATAACCGGGTAGGTCAATTTATTACCCAAGAAAGCGTACCTTAGATTTGGTGGTAATTGTTTAAGCTCTACCTCAGGTGGCGCTGTTCCCTCTACTTCCTCTGCTTGTGAGAGTTCGGCTTCTTCATCAATATCTGAGCCTAGTTCTTGCTCATTCGGTGCGCTCTTGTGTGGAGGCTCAGATTCGCTTCTTAGCGAGGACGGTGCATCGGAATAGACACTGCACACCTCTGTGTGGGCATCGATGGGATCGCCATTGTGCTCCGGTCCAAGCCTGAGATCAAGAGGTGCGTCAGTGAGTTCACAAAAATAAGAGTAAGGGTCGTAGAGTGTACTTCCCTGAACCTCGGCTTGTTCAATGGATTCCTCGGAGGAGTAGTACTCTTCAATGCATGTTCCGTCCTTTTCGAAATATAACTTGCTGTCCTGCACATCAACTCTAATGTTGCCCTCGATAGTCCCTTCCAGGGAGATTTGATCCATCACGAAAATGGCAAATTTTTGCTCAATGGGGTCCTTGATATCAACGGCGAATGCCCCTGTGGCATGGACCTCATCTACAATTTCTTTAAGAAGGCTCGCAAAGGAGTCATCATCTCCCTGGCTTGACTTAGTCATTAACATTGCCTCCCCCATGTTCCTGTTAAGATCTTATGGAGAAATCTGGGAAAGCAAATACGTTGGGCAGCAAACAGAGTCAAAAGAAAAAATAAAGAAAGAAAGATGGATAGATGGTGAGAGATAACCGGGTGATCAAAATCAAAAAACCGTCAATTGCCTCTCCCCGGCAACGGCGCCAAAAACTTGGTCGCCCCCAAAATGTAACCCAAGAGCACAACCTAGTATGACGCAAATGCACGAAGATAAATCCCTGGCAACGGCGCCAAAAACTTGGTCGCCCCCGAATATGCACCCGGAGAACGATTGTAGTCTTACCGCAAGCGCACGGCGTAGTGGCGAGCGGGTATCGAACTCAGGGAGGAACAGTGACAGTGTCTTCTTCTAATCACCTAGCTATCGGAATGGTCGAGAATAATACGGGGTAAAATTGTCACAATCGTTCGTATATCGATGGAAATATCAATGAAATAAAACGCCTAGGGATAGGGAATCCCCGCTACAAACCGTATCTCGTCGTTGTGATTCGTAGGTTATGCCAATGCTAGACTTGAATTTTGGGTGAACTAGTCGCAACTGAATGTAGAACCAAGCTCACGCTCTCACGTTATTGCCGGTCTATAGCAAACCTAGGTTAGGGCCCAATCTCTTACAAACCCTAACCTAAGCCGCTAGCATTAGGATCGACATCATCGTTCAATCGTATCTCGAGCCCACTCTCGTGCGAACTCGAGCTACGACCTAGGTTGAGATAGTTCCTACCCGTCCAATCTCTTGCAAACGGGTATTCGTATAGAAATACGATTAAAACCCCTAGCCTTGGTCCAATCTCTTGCAAACCAATTCTAGAAAATTCCAATCATAAATCTAAATCGAATTTCTAGGGCTTCCTATCAATTGGGACCCAATCTCTTACAAATCCCAATCGATATGAATCCCTAGCTATCCGTAATAAATCGATCCCAACCTAACCGTAATCAATTCTAGCAATAATTTCACCAATTCATCACAATTCGAAAATAGGGTTCATAGGGTTCATCCCCATGCCCTAAGATGATAAAACTACTCACAAATCATTATGCAATTCATAAGAAATTCAATAGAAAGTTCAGCACAAATCATTGCAATGGAGAAATATTCAATAAAAATAGAGTTTTTGACAAGAAAGAAGACAAACCAATAGGAATACAATAGCATCCAACAAGAATCTCCTTTCTAATCTCTTAAAAAGCCTAAATCTAAATCCCTCAAAAGCTATCTAAAAAGGCTGCAAAAAGTATCAAAAAGCTCTCTCTAACTAGGGCAAAAACTGGGTTTAAATACCCCTCAAAATCGCCCAAAAAATCGTGACAAAAATGCCCCTGCGCAACTCAAAAATCGCAGTTTACGCAACAGGCGGGGCGGCTCACTCGGCCGAGTGACAAACCATGTACAATTACAGTAACTTCGGGATTTTGGGGGTCTGTCTTCGGAAGGTGACTCGGCCGAGTAGATTTACTCACTCGGCCGAGGGGCAATTCTTGCTCGGCCGAGTGGAAGCTCTGAAAAAGCCTGTAAAATAACAGTAAGTCGGCCGTTTTCGAAGCGTCTGTTCTCGTGCCACTCGGTCGAGTAGACTTCCATGCTCGGCCGAGTGGACTATCGTCACTCGGCCGAGTGCACGCCCATTATCTTCTGTTGATACGTGTCCGGTCTGGTCGGCCGAGTGGTCTTCTTGCTCGGCCGAGTGGGTGGTTCACTCGGCCGAGTGAGATGCTGCAAAGGCCCGATCTTCGTCTTTTTGCTTTCTCGTCGCTCCTACGACATTCTTTCTTCTCCCACTTGTCTTCCATCGTCGAATAACCCTCAAAAGAGCCTCGGGTGACACTCCGGAGTGTGTGCAAATCCTCTCGATCTCAAAATCACTCCGAATCGCTCCATATCTCCTGAAATACGACAAAAACAAGAAATCGTGAAAAGCATCGCAATATTGTCGAATAATCGTGAAAAACGCGATATGAGCGATCAAAGTGGCATGAAAACATGCAGAAAAAGGGCGTAAAATACGGGGCGATCAAGCATCGCCCGACCCTTGCCTTCCAGTTCCCGGTCCGGTCGCGCTAATCTCGGGGGTTCCCTCATCCTCGTCTTCCTCCTCCTCGGAGGCCGCCAGAGCCTCGAAATTAACTTCTAGCGAGGGATAGAGATTCCGGGCCCTCCCCATAATCCTCCGAAGGCACGCCTAGCTCCTTTCCTCCCGGCCCAACTCAATGCCCCTCCGCAGTCCTTCCTCCCTACCCACCTGCCGAGCCTTCCTTTTGGCCTCAGCCAGCTTGGGAACGAAGGTCGTCACCTGATATTGCCGGAACTCCTCTAGCCTGCCCAACAGCTCTTCCTTCGCGGCGGTCAGCTGCATCTCCAAATCAGCCACCCTGGCCATGCTCAGCTTAGCCTCTCACTCTCGTTAAGACTTACGGGCGCATCAGTCAGCGATCCGCTTATCCAGATCCGCCACGTGTCCCTGATACTCCCGGATTGACATCCGCTGGTCGGCGAATGATTTCTTCAGTTTGGCATACCTGGCCTTCTCTTGGTCGAGCTCCACCTTCATCCTTGCCACCGTGAGCTCGGCCGCGACGAGAGCCGGGGTCCGGTGCTGAAGAGCGGTCATCACGGAAGTAGCCTGCGCACACAAAAAAGAGGGTCAATCTTGACAATGATAATCCTCAAGGTACCACCCGCATATCACGTTAGCACACTTGTGCAAGATGCCAGGCCATTGTGGCACCTAGCCTCTCCGAACCCACATGCGCCAAGGACTCCCTATCAAGCAGCAACTGAGAATTCTCGACAAGCCTCGTTGCCACGCCTGCCTCGTCAAAAACCGACTCCCCCTCCCCACTGGGTAGATCACCTTCAGGAGGTCATCCTCCGGAATCCTTTCAACCTCGGCCTTTTTCGACCGAAACGTTGCCAACTTCTCCTCGCAGTTGGGTGGGGCTGGCTTCTCCAAGGCGTACCGAGGGTAACTATAAGGCCAGGCTGCTTCAGGGGCCGAGCCATCCGCAGAGCTCGACCCTACAGAACCCCCCCCCCCCGGGGGACCCCCGTAGGACTGGTGGTCGACGCCATGGCAGCCTGGCCGATGCTTCCGCCCGCTCCTGAAGGTGCCCTATCGACTGTGTGGCTTGGCTCCTCCAGCGCGTCGATGTCAATGGCATCAGGGATATTGGCGCCTCCGACACTGTCGACGGACCCCCCGGAACCGGACTCTACGACGGTCATCCTCTTCTTCTTCCGACCAATGGCCCCCTCGGCCCTCTTGCTCCTCTCCCCCTCACTCGGCTTCGACCTCTTCTTGTGACCCTTGACAACAGATGGTGCGACGGGCCCGCTGGCTCCTGGTTCCTCGACCGACATCTGCTCGGTCATCCTGTCTAGGCCCTCGATGGGAATGCTCATCGTCGGATCTGCAAAAAAGGAGGAGTTTAGGGTGAGCAAGCTACAAATAGATGCCGCAATACCGGACTTACCTTTGGGCCAAATATGCAGAGCAATCAGCTCTGGTCGGGAAAGGCAGGCATACTGCCTATCCTCCTCTGGAACTGCCTCCAGCCTTGCCGCCCACCCCGCTTCAACTCCGCTCATGCGAACTTTCTCCCTCACCTTGGGATTGAGCACTCCCCAGCCCGACTTTACCCTCATGTCGGTGGGCACGGAGATAAACACGAACGACCTCTTCCATCCCTTGATTTTCCCTGGCAGCCCCCAGATGAGAGGATGGTTCCTCCTCGTCGATAAATAATAATGGGACTTCAACTTCTTGACCGAAAAGAAGTACCGGAACAAAGGGAGGGTCGGACTGACATCGATCCTTGCACACAGAACTAGAAACCCAACTATCACATTGACGGAATTTGACATCAACTGGAAGAATGCCAGACCGAGGAAGTCCAAAATCTCGAGATACAACGGATGGAGAGGGAACCGCAAGCCCTGGTCGAAGCACGCTACGTAAACCCCTATCTCACCGACCTGGGGAAAGCATACTCTCTCTGAGGCAGTTGGCAGGCGGACCTCACAGGCCGGCCTGACATACTCCGAGCGCACTTTGGGAACAATGTCCATCCGTGCCTCAGACCTCTGACCGGCTATCTCAGCAGGCACACCCCCGCCTCCAACCACGGTCACGGCAGCTCGCGCAACTGATGTCATCCCAGACACCAGAACCGCTTTCCCCTTCCTCCGGCTCCCGCTCCCGACCACGGCACCCCCTGGGGATGCTCTGCCTACCACCTCCGCGAGACCGACCGCACCACTGCATGACAACCCCGACGACGAGGTTGAGGATGACGAAGTCATACCCGAGAAAAGATAAGAAATATACCTCCTGATTACTCGCTATAGCGTCGACGGCGAATGCAAATGCGGCACCAACTCCGGCAACAAACTTGCCCCCCCCCCCCCCCCCCCCCCTCAAAAGAAATTGCCTGAACTTAAAAAACCTGCCCTAGGAAACTCGGAAGTAAGAAAGTCTCACGCACCAACTCCCACTCCTACTTATAGGCATCCACCCTCTGATCTCAACCGCTGGCAACCGGTCACGTGTCACACATCCAGGCGGCCTGACGCTTCGCATGACGCCTCCTGTCACGTCCCTCCAGAAGCCTCTCGATGAATGGTCGGGACGCTTCGATTCCCTCCCATCTTTAATCCGATGTGACCTCTGCGATTCAGCGACGATTCGAGGTGAAAAATTCGAAACATATCCCTACCTTTTCCCTTTCGTTTGGACCAGGCGACTTCCCCACCAACATCCGATCCAACAAAGCAGGCCAAGTCCAACGGATTGCCTTGAGGCACTCCAACCAAGAAGTCGAGGACAAGCATGAATACATCCACAGACGCAAGCGTCAGCTCAGCCCATCCACGCAGGGCTCCCGGAAACATACACACCTCCTCTGTCACAACGTTCCCCCCACTCCTCACCCCGGCGCTCGTCCTCGCAGGAACGTTGGGGGCATTCACCACACAATCTTACGCGAAACAGGAAGACCAACTACTGAATAAAAATAAAAAAAAGGAGTACTTCATAAGCAATCATTCATCTTGCCCGCATTACAACACAAAATAGGCCGTACAAAATCAACCGCCAATCCGGGATACAGGTTCGCCAGCTGGATTCTCATCCTCTCCATCCCTCGGAGGACACCCGCTTCCCTTGCCTCCGCTATCATAAGGAGTAACTCCTCATCTAGAAAATGGCGGACTGCGGCGTTGAACGGACCCCTGTCGACGACCGCCCTGCCCTTCAACTGCTTCCTCGGGGTGACCTCCTCCTTGTTCTTCAGCTCGGGTTGTTTTCTCCGCTGAACGTTGATCACATGTTTTCTCCCAGGCGCCGCCTCAGCGTTCCTCTTCAGAATATCGTTCTGCATTTCCTCTTCTTCCCAAAGCCAATGGGTGAGTTGGGCCCCTCCTCCCCTTCTCCTCCTCCAGCTGGCGGGCAAGTAGATCCCCCCGTGCCTTTTCGTCCTCAAGGCGTCGGGCAAGTAAGACCCCCTTTCTCTCCTCCCCCTCCAGCTGGCTAGCAAGCCTGGCCACCCGCGCCTCTAAAATGCCGATCCGCGACACCTCAAGCTCCCGGAGCCTAATGACTTGATCCAGATCCTTCTCCCTCGTTCGCAGCTGGCTCTGCGTCTCCTGGAGATCGTCTTTCATCTTATCCAGGGAAGTCCAAACCGTGGCTACGCGGGTATTGCGCTGCAGGGCCGCCGCCGCCGTCGTCGCCTACCAAAGAAACCCGACCCAGTCAGCACGCTTAAGAATATAAGCTGGAACATAAGTTACAGTTCGAACTACCTGAATGATAAGCCACACGGCGGTATCGCACAGCCGCTCCGTACCCACATGAATCAAAGATTCGCGATCTCGTGGCAGCACGAGATACTCCGACAGCCGGGCCGCAACCCCAGCGTCCTCAAACACCGATTCCTCTCGGCTCACCCGATAGGGCATTCGGTGAAGATCCTCGTCAGGCAGGGCCTCCACCTCGGCCCTCGTCAGCCTGAAGCGAGCGAGAGCCCTCTCGCGACCGGGGTGCGCTTCTCTCCCCATCTCCCACGGAGGAACTCCATAGGGTCACCCCTCGGTGGGAGGGGACCTACGGCGCTTACCTGAGGTCGGAACCCTCGGGGAAGCCGTGCTGACTATCTCCAGGTGGGGTGGGCCATGAGACATGGTCCCCCCAGCTCGGGTGGAAGGAACGTCCGTTACGAACCCCTGTTGCCTCCCGTCCACCACGCCTACGGCCGGAGCCACGGGGACGGTGTTGACCGTGTCCAGATCAGCCGAAGCATCTGGTGCAACCCCACCAATCCGAAGGAAAGGAGCATCAAGTCCGAGACCATACTGCATCTAGTTCACTCCCTCCGCAGTAGGAACCTCGTCCCTCTGTTCCTGGGCGGGCACCTCCGCGGGCGCTCCCTCGCACATCGCGCCTTTTCCCTTATCCACAGGGACGGTCTTCTTCGTAACCCTCACCCCGGCCGCCCTCAGCACTTTCTCCCGCGAAAGCATCGTGTCCTCACCTGCAGAAAAAAGAAGAAAAATCGGGGTAAGTTTACTTAGAGGCCCGCAAGAGGGAGAATACCGGGTGGCCAAGGCCCTCGGGCTGATCGATCAGCCTGCGTCAAGTCTGCCAGTCGATGATCCGCCTCAGGCAACGCAGCCTAAATCGGAGCATTCGCAAGGAGTTCGTCCATCATTACCACCCCCTCATCACACTACTATTACCGCACTCAAAGAAAGGAGCCATCGACGGACGGACTGGGAAATCACCTGACCGATCCGTCGAAATGAGGAGATGGCCGGAAGCAGATCCCCGATAAAGGCACCGGTGGAAGCGTCGGTAAACGATGACTGGAAGCTAAGAAGCGAGAGCGGATACGGAAATCACGAGAAACTTTCCACCAACCTTCTCCCCCGTACTTATAGCAACCCTCGGGCCATCCCGACCGTCGCCGCGCCGCCACGCGGCACCCATCGACGCATCTCTGACTCCTCGTCTGCCGCAACGGTCATATCAACCATGCGTCACCCGTCCAATGGCGAAGACGCATCGACTCCCGCCACCCCTTCAAAACGAAATAATGGCTATAGGGCGGGAATCCCGAAACCATAGCCGTCACTTTGCCAAAGCAGCGGTGATGAAGGCTGACAAGCACGATTGACCGGAACTGGAGTCTCACGAGGGATTTAGCAGTTCCGCGGCTGCATATTAAGTTGAGCACATGTAACTGAGTCGCCCGTACCGGAGCTCGAGAAACAAACCAACTACTGTCCGTACCGTTTCACGAGCAGTAGAGAAAACGTTTAACACGTTGCCTTCACTAACTGAGCTGACAAGTGTATGAATGAAGTCGAAGCAAGAAGTGTACTTCGGAACTGTTCTCCACCGCTTCGTAGCCGGAGCAGACATGTGGAGTTCACTGGAAAGGAGAATGGCGGGATTTCGTGCAATGCAACGGAACTCAAAGCCTGTTTCATAGGCTGTACTCGTACTCACCGGCTACACGGAACTCGTCAAACAAGTTCTCGTCAAGTCTACGTGGACTTCCTCGTAATGAGCGGACGAGTGAATTTATGAACGAGCATATAATATAAGAAATACGACGTTTTTTGATTCTTCCTCCACGGGTGAATGGAGTCTACTACACTCTTTCTTGGCTAGTGCAGTAGACTATAGGTCATTCGGAAGGGCTCCGTATAGTTCTCTTTTAGGGCGTAACGTTGTGGTTGTTCCCTCGACTGACCGAGAAAAACGACGTTCCAGGGGCATCTTCCATTCAAGGTCCGAGCTGTTCTCGACGGGAAGGGGAAGTTATACGCCATCCGAGTCGAGCCGAGGGCCCGCCCCGGACTCGAATGCCGGGGGCAATTGTTACGACCTAAAGATCGTGACAGCCCAACTTTTTGTCCCCTATCACCAAGCTCCCCACCTACGTCACTCCTCCGTCACGAAGGCCGGCGGGTCCAACGCTAGGGTGCCGATCCCGCAACTCCAGAGCCTGTGTTTAGCTCACCCACGGTAGAGCGCCAGGCTACCCCGGAGCCTGACACAGCCGAGGGAAGGGCGCACCCTACTATGGTCGGTGGTAGAGCCGCACTCCTTCAGGATCCGGGTCGGTAGCACCGTACCTCGGACACCATCAAGGCGACCTGAAGACCAGGCGATCGGGCAACCTGGCGGCCCTGAGCCGCACACCTTTCATCACCAGGGCTACCCGGCGACCCCATCGGTAGCGTCATATCTTGGACACGCACCAACAACTCTCTGGCACATCGAACGCGACAAACAACCTAGTACAAAGGACGCTACTGACAATAACGCCGCCCGACCGTCTGGCAAAGCACCCCCTGGCCGCTGCGCCCCCTGACACTCGATACTTTCGGCCCTGACACTCTGGCGAAAGCGCCCCTGGCCGTTGTACCGTCTGACAAAAGCATGGCCGACACTCCTGTCCCTGACATCCTCGTCCGAAGCTTCCACTGACAGCAGGGCCAGCTCAGCACGCCGAGTCAGCATGCCAGGTCAGCCCCACCTAACCACCTCTGATAGATATAAATACACATTCACTTCTTACGGTAAAGAGGTTGGCAAATTTACTCTGAATTCTCATTACTCACACACAAGAGCAAAGGTCGTCCATATCTTTGTTCTTCCACTCATAGCTCGTCAAGTACGGTCGACTCACCCTCAGTCCGACCTGCATGCCTAGTAGTCATTGGAGTGGCTAAGGGTTGGACCCCAACCCGGCCTTTCTGACAAGTTGCTCCTTGCGCAGGTTAGCTCGTCATCACCGGACGTGCTCGCCCTCAACCTAGGTAGTACGGCCCCTTCTCTGCATCCTACCGGATTCGATACCGTGGTCAGCTTCCGCAACAAGCTTAGCCTCATCAACCCTCTAATCACCTGTCAAATAGCCTACCCTAATCCCGTCATTAGTATAACCACCGTGCCCTTGGTTCCCCATAATACAAATTCATTGTACGCGAGTTCTACCCCGCAACAATCACCATATAGAAGCTTCTCAACGAGTTATTCTATAAACTTGTTCTTCAACAAGGACGTATACATTGTCTCACGATGTCCCCCACATCGAGTGATTATGAGACCAGACGCTACCATCGTTATGGTAGAAATATCACACTAGTCTATCTGGAATATCAATGTCTCGTCTTGACATTCCTACGATCGTAAATATTTAGGATTTGTGATTAAGCAGATCCATTGGTCCTCATTATCATGACCTTATCATGATACCAATGATCTCACACAATTCCAAGGATTTTATCCATGCAATTATATAATAACATCCATGCGTACTCAATTGTATCAAAGAATCATATAGATAAATTAAGAATCGCCAAATAGCATGTTATTATTTAGTACAATATGTATTAATTACAATAAGTGTCTTAAGGGCATACACATGCTAACAAGAGAACACCGCGCAAGAATATCCACGTAAAGGTACATCTTTTATTTCTAGCATTTAATTCATGAATTCTGTAGTATTCTGGGACATAAGTTAAGACTTGGAAATTTTCACGCTTTCGCCTTCATCTATCTAATGTGATTAGATTTCCTAACACTATAGACTTACAGGTGATGATGGCTCCTGATCTAGCTCCGTTTCTTGTTCATCGGTAAAAGATTATTCAGTTTGGTCAAGGAGATGAATAGTACTCCACCTAATTATTCAATTCTTTTTTCTCTACCTGGAGTGTAGCCCATGTGCATTAGAATCTACTCTAGCCACATGGTGTGGTTTGGTTTGTTGGGTGTATTCCAAAGATTGCACTTAAACTGCTACATGCATTGCATGATAAATTGCCTGACTAGAGACAGGCTCCATCAAATATGACTTTAGACTCAACTTAGATCATGTGTGCACTTAAATTGGGATTACTATGCGCGTTATTAATTTACGGTTGAAGATGAAGCTAAGTTCTTGAAAGGAAGATTCAATGACGAAAGGAAGGAATGTGTGCGCCCTGGTCGAAGACAGCCAGCTGCATAAGATCAAGACCTTCAACATGTTTAAATTTACACACTCGCTCGTTTATTTGCTTGGGTATACATGAGAGCTGGTTTCTAACAATACGATGACGTGCCACATCCTATTCTACATCCTAAATAGGAATCATGTAAGACGTAATGTTTTAGCGAATGAACAAACTGTCATGTGAATGAACATAAAAGAGTGCGTTGCCATTATTCCCTGTTTTCCTACATATATAAATGGTAATGGTTGTCATCGGGTACAGTGGGAGGAGAATTATTGGACAGAAAAAGATGGTGTGATCCCATCTGTCACCATATCATATTCATATGTTCCTTTTGGAACAGCTGTCACATGCTGCCAGGCCATCAGCTCTCTCCGTTGGGCCCCCACCATGTGCATGTGCTTCCTCCCTCCCTCTCTCTCTCTCTCTCTGACCACTCCATCAATCACTCCCCAATGAAACAGAAGCCAGAAAATACCAATTGATAATCGAGCTCTTCACAGACTATCCTAATTGACGATCTTACATTGTAAAAATCATAGTAATTAAATTAGCAAATTACATAGACGATAGAGCGTTGCAAAAGCCTTAATCAATCACTCAATCTTCCAAGCATAGAGAAACATGCAGAAACTAGCTGCAGATGGCCCGGCAGCTGCTGCTGCTGCGGGGTCGATGTTATTAGATGCGGAGATCAAGGAAGAGCGAACAGAGGGCAATGGCTTGAAGATGAAGAGGGCGTGCCTGAGGCCGGGGCTGAAGAGCCAATCGTGCACGTCCCAGTACACCTCCACCCTCTCCTTGTTGAGCGACACCGTCTCGTTCCCCCTGAACTTCCACTGCAGATGCCTCACGTGAATCGCCGCCTGCCCGTCGATCTTCACCACCATCTGCGGGTCCGATCCCCCCCCGCTCCCGCACTCTATCAGCACCTCGTGCTGCCTCCCCTTCTCGCTGAACCTCGCCCTCGTCCCGAACTTCCTCTTCCCGAACACGTGCTCCTTCTTCGACACCATTATGGCCTCGACGGCGGGTGGCCGGCAGGCTGCCCTCTTCAGCGCCTCCTCCTTCATGTCTCCCAGCAGGAGGACCGCCTCGCCGTCGCAGACCATGGCGACGTAGTAGCCCGATCGGGGCTCCGGCTCGCCGGAGAACCTGGCGCCCCGGAGGTCCCAGAATACGTGGACGTGGTTCCCCTCCACGTCGAACCTTTTGGACCCCTGCTTCCGCCAGAAGCACCACGGCTTGAGCTCCACCTTGCAGGCGCCGGCGCTATCTCCGGCGCCCTCGGATCCCTCGACCGAGACGCAGAGGCCGTGGAGGAAGAGGTTCCTGCACCACGTGACGGTGATGAGACGCCCGTGGCCGGCGATCTTGGCTCGGTGCACCGACGACACGACGCTCTGGCCGGGCTTAATGGACGCCGGGTCATCGGAGGATGCCAAGCAAGAGGGTATGGGGAATGGGTCTTGCATCGTGCTGGTGAGTACTGAGGGAGGGATACGATGATGAGTTGGGTGTTATAAGCAGTGTCAAAATCATGGGGTCAAGATTAAAATATTTCGAGTCTGGGTTGTGTGGGATTTTGGGTGATGAGTTGGGGTATGGTTCTTCACAGCTGGGAACAGAGGAGGAGGAGGAGGCGAGGGGAGTGAATATGAATATGAATGGGATCAACGGAGTGAATATTTTCTTCTTCTGATTTCCGTTAAGTTTGGGTTTCCGGTGCTGAGAACTTTGACGTTGTAGGACATGATTAAGAAATGGGGGGAGGCCCATGTGACTGCAACGTTCTGTTTTCTGTGCTTCTCTTTAACAATTGACAGTAAATAAATTCGATTACTCTCTTGCATCCATGCCCATTGCAGAGGATCCAATGCTGATGAAGATG
The DNA here is from genome assembly GCA_030789695.1 of Scilla litardierei. Taxonomy (NCBI): domain Eukaryota; kingdom Viridiplantae; phylum Streptophyta; class Magnoliopsida; order Asparagales; family Asparagaceae; genus Scilla; species Scilla litardierei. The sequence goes on along the minus strand of CM061130.1, from coordinate 17,974,585 downwards.
GGATTTTCGGTCCTCGGCCATCATCCAACTCAACTGTTTTGTTGTGAAACGGGGACAAAGTGCTTAAAATTTGTTCACATTTTGTCATTGGCGAATTAATTCTAGAGCTATCCTATCAAGTTTCTCGCAGATTAGTCAATTGGTGGGTGTTTGGCAATTTGGAAGCACAGCGGAAGTAATAAAGTATTTTTCTTTAAAAGAGGAGCAGATGGTGTTTCGGTTTCGGTGTGTTTTCTCACTACAGAAATTTGTTGAGGATCAGTCCGGAATAAGCTGCTGATATGGAAGACTAGGGCAGGTTTCTGGACGTTGGACGAGCGGTCTTCGGGCTGAATGGACTTCAGCCGAGCTATAGAGATCGGGGTCAGAGCTATCTCACCAGCTATCTGCAACACAGGAAGCTCGTCATGGGGTCGAATATGGGGCCCGACCAAATCCCCTCCGATGCGCAAGTCAGTGGATGGCTTAAAGAGACTCGGTAGAACTAGCCGACGACCTCCATATGTCCGACCTGTTGGGCAGTCATCCACTAGTTCTCAGGCCGAGCTATGGACAACATATAAAGTGGATGGAGTAGATTGTGAATATATGAATAACCGAGTGTCAGATCTCAAAGATTCGTCCCACGCTCTTGTTGTTAGAGAGAGTATTTATAAGTGATGATCTTGTGGCTGCCATCTGCATATAACGCTCCCGCATTTATGATGCTTTATACTTTTTTGCATGTGATGTCGGTATTGATGACAGGCTAACTGTCAATCATTGATCACCCGGTTTAATGGGTGGACTCTGTAATCGTAGGAGACCAATGGTCAGTCGAGATGTCGCTATAAATGAAAGCTGCACGTGAGGACTTCTGATTGCTGGGCCGAAGTTGTGGGCCGTAATGGACTTATCGGCTAGAGATAATTAACTAAGCATCGTTTAGGCCAGCCAAGGGTCGTATCAATGGCCCCCCATTGCCCAAGCTTATCCGACGTGACGGTTAAGGTCGGGTGATGTGACATGTAGAGATTGGATGGACGCAACAATCGAGATGACATGTTTTGCCAGCATTCCATGCCCTAGGGTTTGCGCGCCAATAGAGCACAGAATTCAGAAAGTCTGTGCCTCAAAATGTTGTCATGCGTCTCCCATCGGACGGCTTAGCTTGATGCAACTCTCTGTATAAAATAGAAATCGAGAGGAGAGAGAGCTTTCTTACTTGCATTTCGATAATTTCGTATTCATTCTCGTCTCTGTTCGTCGCTCGATCTTATCTTCATCTGAGTAAGATAACTCCCCTTCATGTTAATCGTTTTCCTCGGTAATCTTTGAGTTAATATGTTGAAGATCAAGGAAGTGTTTGCCTCTGAGAATGTTGAAGTAATATCAAAGATTGCCCAACCTCCAGAGCTTGAGGATGCCTCTGTAAAGGAAAAGGTTTACTCGTCAACCCTTCAGAGAACCCACTTTTACGGACTTGGGATGTTGTGTCCTTTGTTCCTTCGGTGATTCGAAATATGGCCTCATCAAACCCTTACTCCTAGGTTGACAAGATCAGGGCCATCCACCCTTATGGGGTTAGGATCCCTTTTTATAACGAAAGAATTTATTCCCCCCAAAAAATTTAGGTTGGGGTGTATTAACAGATGTTCCAGCATGGACTTCGTATTCCAATATTTTAGAGGAAGGACATCTAAGGTAGGATTCTCTAATAATCCTAGTTAGGTTCTACTCTTAGAATTGTGTAGGAAATTCTAATATTTTAGTAGGAATCGAGTTGTTGCAATCTGTCTTTCTTATTCCAACATACTGTCCTTTACTTGAACTGTGAATATCTGTTAATTTTTCTTCGAAATAAAATCTGTTAAAATAATAGTCATATAGTTCATGAAATTCTACCCCCATAGACATGTATAATAGGTTATATGTTCAGTTCAGAAATTAGGAGAAAAATGGGTCAGTTTACAACATATCAGATTTCTTGCTGTTTGGACACCCTTCAATAGAATAGCTTTAACTCCCTCTACAGTTCATGAAATTTGGTGTTCATGCACAATTTGGAACGCTAACTTCATTATTTACAATTTTCACCTAGATCACAATTTCGTAAATCTACATGTAATATGTCTTAAAAATGTGATGTTTAAAGTGATGGAAATCTAGTCCCACCCCCAAGTGGTTTGTTTTGATGATGATCACACCAAAAGTTGTTAAATTACTAATCATACTACTTAAGTGTGTAGGTTGTACAAATAAGCTAAGTGAAGCTCAAGGCATACTCCGAGAAGAAGAACTTCAACCACACTCATAGAAGATGAAGATGAATTTAGCTCGCAATTCCAATGCTCAAGCACAAGAAGAGTTCAAAGATGAAGCTCAACGAATGTGCTCAAGCTCAAGCTAAAGAGGAGCTCAAATTCAAGCGAAGCATATGCAACTAGCTCAAGCTCATTCATGGCTTCAAGTTCTTCATTGAGTCTAATGTGTGAGTTGTTTTTCATTTTCTTAGAATTATGTGAAAGCCAGGAAAGAATATGCACACACACACACACACACACACACACACACACACACACACACACACACACACAAAATGATTTTTTAAAATGTTTTTAAACTTGTTTTAAACTTATTTGTGAGCATACTTTTCATAGAAGCTAAGTTTCAACTTGTAGTCAACTACAAACACCCATTAGTTCACTACCTTGATTTCTGCCTTCTCCCTGAAAAGATACTCTGGGAGTCGACTACCAATATTAGGGAGTTGACTACCAGCTGTAACTAATTTTCTCAGAAACTACTCTGGGAGTCGACTACCAACCTTCGGGAGTCGACTACCAGCTGTACGTGTTGACTTTCTTGATTGCATCTATCATTTAATTCTCACTTGATTTTTGGGCAAAAGTCAAACTCATTTTGAATCATTTTGAATTCTCATTTGGCTCTATAAATAGAGACCATATGAGAACATTTTCCTCGCCTGGTCTACGTCCAGGTTCAAACAGCGTCCAAATCGGACGCCAAATGCTCTAGTTATGCACAAAACAGCACGTTGGATCAGATCGGGTCAGACAAGGCTGACCCAGGCCAGACTGGGTCTGGGCTGTGCACCTGGCCAGACCCAGGCAGAGCCAGGGCGCCCAGCCCAGGGAGCTCGACCCGCCTGGGCGCCTGGGCGCCCGGGCCCTGCCAGCGCCCAGGCGCCCTGGGCGCCTGGGCGCCTGGCCCAGGCCCGGGACAGGCGCCCTGGCATGGGCCAGGCGCCCAGGCTGGGCACGCCAGACTGGGCGCATCCAGACCAGGTTCTGGCCTGGTCTGGGCTCGCCCAGTTGGCCCGGTGGGTCCCACCGTGCAGAACTTCTGGGCATAGGGCAGAGCAGTTTTGACGGCTCAGTTTTTGCGAAAAACTAGCCTTGGGCTGAACTTTGGGCGATCAATTGGAGTGTCAAACCGACTTCGATTGACGTACCATTTTTTTCCTATCCGTTTACCATTGAGCACCCTTCGAATTGATAGGTTATATCAATCATGAAGCTCAACGGTGAGGGAGTTAAAATTCACAGAAGTTTGCACTTTGTGAAAGACAAACTAACTTGATTTAATTAACTCTAATTTAATAGTCCCACATCGGTTGTGCGGAAAAGGGGAGAGTCCGCCGCCTATATGAATAGGGGCCTTCTCCCTTCCTCTAAACTCGTCCCAAGCTCCAGATCTGAGCTGCTCCCGTAATGTTGGAGCACGCTCAGATCTAGGTTGAAATTACTATTCTCTATCTCCCTATATTTCTGCCTTACTCATGAGGGCTCTAACAAAGCCACGAAGGAGTTCGGATTCGGATCCGAAATCTTAGCGAAGGCTTTCACTCGCGTGAAACTTTCTTCGACGCGTGGTTGGCTCGGCAACACGAGGATTGCTCGTCTCGGGATGCGGAGCGGTTCAAGGAGTGGTTCGAGGAGCAGCTCGGCGTGGGACGGGGAGCGGCTCGAAAGACGGTGCGGAACATCTTGCCCACCCCAGGGTCAAGATTCCGGGTATGTTTTTAGAAGCTTTCGTTTTAATTATTCGCAGTAGTTTAGATCCCTCTTGAGGTAGTCAGATCCATCCTGAGTTGGCAGAGATCCTGGTTAAGATGGTCTGGTTCCTTAGGGCAGCATGTTAATTAGATTAACATAATTTTATTTTCCACTGTGTATGTCTATGTTCCGTCCGACTTAGGACGGGAATAGAGTTTTTGTGCTCTAAGGGTCCTAGAAAATTCTTCACTGGGATCGGAGCCATGTCTGTATGCTGATTTAGGACTGCGATAATTAATTGAACGCGTTTAAATTCATAAAAAATTTCTTTAAATTTATGCAATAAGTTTAAAAAGATTTTAAATGTTTTAATATTTTATATGATAAAATTTTAAACATGCAATTTTTTTAAAATGATGTTTTAAATTTATGTGATAATTTTAAAACTGATTTTAAAACTTTAAAAAAAATTTATGCGATAAGTTTAAAATGATTTTAAATGTTTAAAAATTTTATATGATAAATTTTTAAGCATGACATTTTTAAAATGATGTTTTAAATTTATGTGATACTTTTAAAACTGATTTTAAAAGTTTAAAATTTTTATGCGATAAATATTTTAAGTAGCATGTAATTTGTGTGATCTTTTAAAACAAGTCACTCGCCTCTATATGTCACTCGCCTCTATATGGGGCAGCTTGAACATATATGATATTCGAAGTATGTTTCTCCCTACAACTTGTCAAGCTACACTCAAGGTTGTATGGAAAAACAATTTTGATCCGCAAAGTTCGAGAATTCGATAAAACTGTTTGAGTCGAATACGAATGCATGAGCGGTGGAAGACTATGCATCCCAACCGGATCTTGAGACAAGCAACGTGTTGAGCTACACTTAAGGTTGCAAAGCTCAAGCGTTTGGATACATGAGATGCATGCATAGCTATTCATTTATGTTGGGCTATTTAATATCTAAATATGATTTAGAAAAGGAAGAAGGCACTTCGGAAAGTCAATTGAGAAAGTTAATTATATTTATCATTAGTAAAGGCATAAGTAGGAGGAAATGAAAATGTGACATATTTTGATGTCACGATTTCAGAATAATTATTATACAAAAGACGTCTAACACATTTTGACGAATGTCGTCACCTTGCTTCTGAAGCAATGTTTTGTGTTAGTAATTTGTAATAACTATAATATATTAAATGTTAATATATAAATACACAAGATAGTAGCAAACTTATATAGCAAAATAGACTAGGCCGTATCGAGAGACTAAGCTTCATAAGTCACATAAAGAGGGGGCTGACCTCTCGTATTATGAAGTCTACGGACACTTGTGAATCTTATCCTCTTAGATATAATGGCCGAAACCCATCTGTAAGACAGTGGGAGAATGAGCTGTAGAACTCAGTCTCGTACTTACTGATGTACCCGAGTCTAGATTAACCAAAATAAGTTATTCTTATATTTTATTAAGACACGTGTTCTTGATGAAACACAAGTCTGATAAAATAAAGAATGAAATGACAAAAGTATTTAAATTGATTCGATTAGATCGAATGGTCAAATGCTTAGCTACATAAAATCTTGCGTAATTAAAAGAAAATATGATTTTCTCTCAGGTCAAGTCTGTTAACACATCATGTGTTAAAAGGTATGAATCACACTTAGTTAGACTTGGTGTGATCCATTGTAAGTGACTTTGAGTTAAGTCCTCCCTCTGGGTTAAGTCCCAGATAATAATGCCTAGGTTTTGATAATGTTCTATAAGGACATTATTAATAAGATATTCATTAAATCGATCATTGAGAAGTTGTATAATTACTCGAATCTCGTGAGACGAAGAGTCGAGTTAGACATCATAATTGATGATGACTTAGTCAACTTCTAGGATAATATTCAGAGTAGTAACTTCGATTTATAATTTGATGCAAGCAGAATCGGTCCGTGTGCGTAAATAAATTTTAGAATTTAGTTACGTGCCCAAGGAAAATGTTTCCTCATTTTCTGCACGTAAATCTTTAAGTTAAAAGATTGGTGCAGAAAGAAAATAGTGAAGTACAATCATGTTGGTCGAGAACGGTTTTCATCCTAATTCCTATAAACAGATTAAATGAAACCGTTTTTGCCAGCAGATGTGTACAGATCTACTCGGACCAAACTCGATGTAAATGCTTATGTTAACCATGAAAATTGGAGCATTCACTTATAAGTTCGTTTTTCTAAATATGATTTAGACGAACCAACTTATATGAATTAGCCAAAAAGTTTTCAAGGTCAGTGGGAGCGTATAAATTACATGCGAGGCGTCAAAGGGATGGAACATATACTTTGATAAAGTAATCAAAAGAGTTTGATACTTTATCAGAAATAGATATGAGCCATTTGAAATGACCAGTAACAAATTTAAATGATTATCATAAGGTACGATGAACTGGATAAGATCCAAGGGAAATAAAATATTATGGATTCCGACAGACCAAGAGAACTATTTGAATGAGATTCAAATGGTTGGTCTAACGTGAACATAGAAACCCCTTAAGTCTATACTGTAGACGGTTTTAGCAGATCCACTCACAAAGGCTCTACCATATGAAGTCGGAAAAACTTATGTGTAAAAACGGTATGAGATATCGGGATAAATGGGCCTGAGTGCAAGTGGGAGATGTAGGGAAATGATGCCCTCGAGGCTATTTATCTCTGTATGAATAGCACAAACGTCTTGTTCGAAATAACAGTAAGTTGTTTGGTAATAATTTATCTAAGTTATTTTATAATATAGTTAACATTAGATATTAACTTAGGTAAAGTCCTGAGACTTTATGCAAGGTCAAACATGTATCGAGATGAGTATCTCGATCATGGAGAAATGTTTGACCGTTGGTAGCATAAGTATAAAAGGGTTCGTGGTCGTAGATGTTTCGAGACAAGGATATCAAAACATTGGATAGACCATTGTGTCTTAGTCTTCACCGTTTAGCGATGGCGATGATCTCATGACTGTTTGACTTGGTGAAGTCAAAGACGAAACACATGTGCTCATTAGAGAATGAGTTCACTGAACGATCCATAAGAATTATCATATGGTTATATTGACCAATCTGTCAATGATAACTCTTAGTGATGATAGGCAAGTTGGTCTTTTTGACTTGATGTCATTTTACGAACCTGTGCATGAACGGTGCCACTTAGATCACTGACCTAGCTTCGAGGCTAGGCCTGTCGAAAGGTCTTTGATTGAGTGTCACTTGAAGCGTACGAGGCGAGTAATGACCAAGAGAGGATTCGTCTCTCCCGGTCAATGGGAGTTAGTGTCGTAGAGTTAGTTCGATTTTTAGTAAAATATCTGATCAGAGTATGTTGGAAGAAGTCCAACATTAGTTGACTAAAGATTGATAGAAACTAACCGGAGTCAAGTTATTGGGGTTGACAGTTTGACCGTTCCCTAGACTTGATCTACACGACATAGTTTAGACGAAGAGACTAAAACTGCAGAATTCATCACGGATACAGTCAGGGTGGTCCCGACAATACTCATGTCGATGAGTCAACCACATAATTATGATCCTGAAGCAGGGACGGCAACCACTGCTCGTGATCACTACCGTATAGGGCTTGAGCCCAAACTGTTGTAAGGGTCAGGCTGTATGGTCTCACACAGAGTGCGACCTTCGTCTAGTAATAGGTAGAAATTAGTTAGGGAGAATAATTTGCATTTGATGCAAAGGAAGAGAAAATTGCATTTTGATGCAAATGACAATTTAAGCTAAGATGGGGGACTTATTTGCATATGATGCAAAAGAGATTAAATATATTTTAAATAGTTTAAGACTATATTTAATAATATAAATGCAAGGAAAAGTTCACGGGTTAGATGGGAATGTCCCGATCTACGTCCAGGTTCAAACGGCGTCCAAATCGGACGCCAAATGCTCTAGTTATGCACAAAACAGCCCGTTGGATCAGATCGGGTCAGATCAGGCTGACCCAGGCCAGACTGGGTCTGGCCTGGGCGCCTGGCCAGACCCAGGCTGACCCAGGGCACCCAGCCCAGGGCGTGCGCCAGACTGGGCGCGTCCAGACCAGGTTCTGGCCTGGTCTGGGCTCGCCCAGCTGGCCTGGTGGATCCCACAGTGCAGAATTTCTAGGCCTAGGGCGGAGCAGTTTTGACGGCTCAGTTTTTGCGAAAAACTAGCCTTGGGCTGAACTTTGGACGATCAATTGGAGGGTCAAACGGGCTCCGATTGACGTGCCATTTTTCCCTATGTGTTCACCGTTGAACACCCTTCAAATTGATATGGTGTCTCAATCATGAAGCTCAACGGTGAGAAAGTTAAAATTCACGGAAGTTTGCAATTTGTGAAAGGCAAACTAACTTATTTTAATTAACTCTAATTTAATAGTCCCACATCGGTTGTGCGGAAAAGGGGAGAGTCTGCCGCTTATATTATGTTGAGTTTGCTTGTGTGCCATCGAAAACCCATTACAAGTTAGTTAGTCAAGCTAAGTAAATAATGTTGCGTGGTATGCCTCTATGTGCATATATATATATATATATGTTTATGTTTTAAGTACTTATATTAATATGCTTTCATGTTAAGTCACGTCCAAGCTCTATGTTGGTGTACCATGACTATATTAATTTTATGTCATTTTGCATGTTCTATGTTCATAGCTCTATAAGTTATGTTCCAAGCTTCATGTTAGAATCTCATGTTATTTCTATCATGCTTTATGTTCATGTGATGTGCCATGTACAATACATGGTTGACCTTATGTCTCATTCATTTGGAATTTTCCTTGTATATTGAAATGGATATACTAAAGAAAAGTATGTGTTTTTAGCGGTTCGCAAATGCGTTTTTGGCAGTTCGGAACCGCCACTACCTTGGTTTCAAGCGGTTCAAGCAACCATTAGTAATAGAGGCATGAGAAACAATGTTTGTAGCGGTTCTGAACCGCTAAAAATAAACCGCCTGAAAATTTGTGTAGTGACGGTTTCGAACCGCCACAAACGAAATTTCTAACAAAATAATAATTGTGAAAAAAGAATATTAGTGGCGGTTCTAAACCGCCACTAACTGAACAAATTTTTTTTAAAAAAATTAAAATTCCCATCAACGATCCTCCATCTTCCTCTATTTTAAAGATATGGTTGCCTTCTTCCAGGTCTTCGGTGTGAGGGCTTCTGCACACTTTGAGACGCCTTCTTCCTTCCCATCGTGATTTCTGTAATCCTGTAGCTCAAAAAATAGGGAAAATCAAAGAAATTGAGAGAATTGCAAGGCAATTCTCAACAATGGAACAAATTGAATCAAATGAATTGAAGAATTAAGAAAGAAATTTGGAAAATAATTGGATGCTCAGCAAGAGACTGGGCGCTTTTCATTCATGTCATAATCCGACAATTTCCCAACGTATTTCCTTTTATAACGAGACCTAGCCAGCTGGACTCCAATCAACGGTCCACATTGTTTTATCCTGCATCTACGGCTCTCCTTGAATTCCTCAGCAACGGCTCTGATTCCTCAACCCTTCACTAATCCAACGATCCTTATCACTCTTCTCCAACGGCACTTCACTTCCCGCCAGCAGCATCAGCTAAGTAGAAGGTATCACCTCCGGCTCCCTCCTCCTCCGGAGATCACCCACACAAGTACGTGGGGTGCCAACATTCCCGCCCCCTAAATTTGACCTTGTCTCAAGGTCAAACGAAGGGAACTTCTTCACAAGATCCCAATAATTTTCCCATGTTGCTTCCTCCCTATCCTTCTGCTTCCATTTGATCAGGACCTGTGGAATGATGTTCTTCTTGCCCAGGACAGATCTTCTATCCAATATAGCTTTAGGTTCGTCAATGAGCTCCTCTACATAGCAGGGTTGATGAGTCTGTACGGTGTGTTTGCTTCCCAATTTCTTCTTGAGTTGTGAAACATGGAACACGGAATGGATCCTAGCTTCCTCTGGCAATCTCAACTTGTAGGCAACTTCCCCTATCTTTTGGATTACTTGATAAGGCCCGTAATATCTAGGAGAGAGCTTGTGTGGTTTGGAGGAAGCCACTGACAATTGCCTGTAGGGTTGCAGCCTTAAGAAGACCCAATCTCCAATCTCAAAGGACCTTTCTGTACGGTGGGTGTCTGCATTCTTCTTCATCCTCTCCCGTGCCTTCTGGAGGTTGTCTTTGAGTAGCTTCATCACTAATTCTCTGGAAAATAAAGCTTCATCCACTTCCTGCAACCTTGAGGTTCTGGGAATGTAAGAAATTAGAGTGGGTGGCTTCCTACCATATACCACCTCATATGGTGTTAGTTTGGTTGCACTACGCCAGGTAGTGTTATACCAATATTCTGCAAGAGTCAACCATTGAGGCCATGCTTTGGGCTGGTGGCTGCAAAAACATCTCAAGTAACATTCCAACCCTTTATTCACAATCTCTGTTTGCCCGTCAGATTGTGGATGATAGGCAGAGCTCATGGCTAGTGTGGACCCCTGCAATGTAAATAACTCCTTCCAAAATGAACTAGTAAAGATAGCATCTCTATCACTTACCATTGTTTTAGGGAGCCCATGGAGTTTGTACACCCCATCAAAAAAGACTTGGGCAACTGTTTTAGCTGTATAAGGGTGCCTAAGGGAAAAGAAGTGTGAGTATTTAGAGAGTCTATCAACTACTACATATATAACACTCACATTATTGCAAGGGGGTAGGCCTGATATGAAATCCATAGAAATTTCTTCCCAAATTTGTTCAGGCACTGGCAAGGGCTGAAGCAACCCAGGATAGGCTACACTTTCTGACTTACTTCTTTGGCAGACCTCACATTCTCTGACAAACTTGGTGACCCCAGCCTTCATTCCTTCCCAATGAAAGGATTGCTTCAGTCTGTGTAAGGTGCGGTGGGAATCTGAGTGGCCTCCCAAGGGGGAACAATGGTGCTCTTTCAACAATAGCTCTATAACTTCAACTGCCCCAGGGCTGACCAAGATCCTTCCCTTATAGTAATACAACCCATCTGTCTTGCTATAATGATTTTTCCTGCCACCCTCAGCTGTCAATTTCTGTTCTATGGAGGTATAATAAGGATCTTCTGTAACCAACCTCTTCAATACTGATACCCAATCACATTGCACAGTGGAAATGGGACATACTGAGTAGTAGTCCTCCTGCAACTCCTCAACTTCATCTTCTCTCCTAGAAAGTCCATCCGCAGCTTGATTAACCCTGCCTGGCTTGTATTCCACTCTATAGTCAAATTGTTGCAACTTCATGAGCCATTTATTTTGAATTCCTGTTTGTAATTTCTGCTCAAGTAAAAATCTTAAGCTTTGATGATCAGTTCTGATCACAAATTTCCTCCCCATTAGGTATTGGTTCCATTTGGTTATAGCCAGGATAAGGGCCAGCAGTTCCTTCTCATATGTAGACAAAAGCAAGTTGCGACCCCTCAATTTGGAACTCAAGTAAGCAATGGGTTTACCTGCCTGCATTAGAACTGCTCCTACTCCCTTGCCTGAAGCATCACATTCTACAATGAAGTCTTTATCAAAATTAGGCAGGGCTAGCACTGGTGCAGTGGTGAGAGCTATCTTCAGTTGCTCAAAGGCTTGTGTGGCTGCTTCATTCCACCCAAATTCCCCCTTCCTCAGCAAATCTGTAAGAGGGGCTGCTATGGAGCCAAATCCCTTAATAAATTTTCTGTAATACCCTGCCAGACCTAAAAACCCTCTCAAGGCCTTAGGACTTGTGGGAGTACTCCATTGAACAACTGCTTCAATCTTCCTGGGATCTACAGCTACTCCCTTTCCTGAGATGATGTGGCCTAGATACTCCACAGATTCCTGGCAGAACTGGCACTTGGACTTCTTCACAAACAGCTGATGTTCCCTTAGCAATTGGAAAACCTTTCTTAGGTGAATTTGGTGGTCCTCCTGGCTTGGGCTGTAGACAAGAATGTCATCAAAGAATACAAGAACAAAGCTGCGCAAGTAAGGCTTGAAAATATTATTCATTAGAGCTTGGAATGTAGAAGGAGCATTAGTTAATCCAAAGGGCATCACCACAAATTCAAAGTGCCCATCATGGGTTCTAAAAGCTGTTTTATAGATGTCTGGAGGATATAATCTGATTTGATGGTATCCTGATCGCAAATCCAGCTTGGAAAAGACTTCAACCCCATGAAGTTCATCTAGAAGTTCATCAATAATAGGAATTGGAAACCTGTCCTTGATTGTCTGTTGATTGAGTGCTCTATAGTCAACACATAGCCTCCAACCACCATCAGCCTTCTTCACCATCACAATGGGAGATCCATAGGGACTGGAACTGGGTCTCACCACTCCAGCTTCCAACATTTCATTAATCTGTTTCTCAATCTCTCCCTTGAGAAAATGTGCATGTCTATAAGGCCTCATGCAGACAGGCTTGGCTCCCTCCTCTAGAGGAATACGATGGTCACAGCTCCTTTGTGGAGGAAGGCCACTAGGCTCTTGAAATATATCAGCATAGTGTGTCAAAAGTGAATGTACACCAGGCTGCAATTCTTGTTTCTCAGCTGCACAATTCTGTAGTCCTTCTTGTAGTCCTTCTTCTTCTTCTATCATGAGAGATTTGAGTTGTAGGATGTAACCTTCCCCTTGCTGCCTGAGAGCCTTACACATTTGTTTTTCTTCAGAAAATTGTGACACAGTTTTTACTCCTTGCAATGTGCAGTTTTTCCCTTGGTATTGGAAATCCATCTGCAACTTCCTGAAATTGAGAACAATGTCTTCCAACTGCTCCAACCAGTGCGCCCCCAAGACAATTTGGTTACCCCCCATAGGTAAGACCAGCAGGTCTACTGACAACTCAACTCCTTGGCAATGCAGTTGAACCCCCTTACAAATGCCAGCTCCCATTAACTTCTCACCATTGGCCACCCACACTTCAAAGGACTTGGACTGTTCTTCCATCAAATTTAATGACTTGGCCAACCTTGGGTGGATGAAATTGTGTGTAGAGCCAGAATCAACCAATATACTGACAGAATGTCCCTTGATGCTTCCCTCCAGCCTTAGTGTATGAGCTGCAGGAATCCCACACATTGCCTGTAAGGAAATAGAAGTAGGTTCAGCTGCCTCTTCATTTGAGATGGGTGTCAATTCCTCCTCTGTGATAATGTCTTCTCCTGAACTCATTTTCTCACCATCCCACACTCCTTCTAGAATAAACAAGTTCTTCTCCCTACACTTGTGCTCTCTATTCCACTTCTCATTGCACCAAAAGCAGAGGTTGTTCTGCCTTCTGTTTTGGATCTCTTCAGGAGTGAGCCTCCTAGCTTGACCCCCTTGAGGTACAAAGGAGCTTCTCTGGGATTGGGTAGTTGAGCCTCCTGCTGCAGAATTTCCCAATGTGGATTGTGAACTACCCCTTCCTGCAGACCATGCTGACACATGACCCTTTCCTGTTTTCCTCAACTGAATAGCCTTCTCCTCAAAATTCCTAGCTAGGAAAACAGCCTCCTTCAAGGTCTGGGGTCTAGAGGCCTTAACCTCAAACTTAATCTCATCCTTCAATCCTCCAATAAATTTGTCTAGTATGTACTTTTCTGGTAGCTTGTCTAACAACCCCATCACTTGCTCCAGCTTCTCCAAATAATCCCTCACAGTGCTAGTTTGTTTTGAATTAACAAAGGAGGTGAATGGTTCTTCAATATCAGTGGGTCCAAACCTCGCAAGCAGCTCTCTCTTGAATGTATCCCATTGAAGGAAATTCTCCAAATTAATCTCCCCCCATTCATACCATTGAAGAGCCTTATCCTTGAAATAGAATCTGCAAACTTTGACCCACATCTCACTATCAAGATTGTAATATTCAAAAAGTTTAAGCACCTGGTTAACCCAAGGAATAACATCCTCAGTACCTTTAAAAACTGGAAAATCAGGCTTCAAAATTTTTATATTCCCCATTTTAATCCCTTGATTTTCCCTGTGGTTACCATTACCACTAGTATTCCCTTCAAAAAATGGCCCAGCATTAAGGCGAGAATTATTACCATGCTCCTGTCTAGACCCCTCTTCTGAAGGGTTCTTAGATGCCTCCTGTAATAACCCAATTTGCTTGGCAATGTACTGAAACTGAGCATTCATCAAGGTGAACTGTGTACGAAAATCAGTATGCTCACGGGCCAGCTGTGCCTTGAAATCTGTCTGATCGCGAATATACTGTATTCTAAACTCAGTTTGGTCTCGATCGAATTGAGCCTTGAAATCGGTGTAATCGCTCACCATGCGACCTTGACTAGCTGCTTGGAACTCGATCATCTCCTCGATCCGTCTCAGCCTCTCATCAAACCGATCTCCATGGCTGCTTCCATCCTCAAAGAGATTTTCATCCCCATGGCTCGTAGCTTGCTCTGGTACCAATTGTGAGGGCTTCTGCACACTTTGAGACGCCTTCTTCCTTCCCATCGTGATTTCTGTAATCCTGTAGCTCAAAAAATAGGGAAAATCAAAGAAATTGAGAGAATTGCAAGGCAATTCTCAACAATGGAACAAATTGAATCAAATGAATTGAAGAATTAAGAAAGAAATTTGGAAAATAATTGGATGCTCAGCAAGAGACTGGGCGCTTTTCATTCATGTCATAATCCGACAATTTCCCAACGTATTTCCTTTTATAACGAGACCTAGCCAGCTGGACTCCAATCAACGGTCCACATTGTTTTATCCTGCATCTACGGCTCTCCTTGAATTCCTCAGCAACGGCTCTGATTCCTCAACCCTTCACTAATCCAACGATCCTTATCACTCTTCTCCAACGGCACTTCACTTCCCGCCAGCAGCATCAGCTAAGTAGAAGGTATCACCTCCGGCTCCCTCCTCCTCCGGAGATCACCCACACAAGTACGTGGGGTGCCAACATTCGGATCCGATGTTTCCACGAGATGCGACATCCCGATGGACTGCAAATTATTCTCCACCACAAAATAATCGGCAGTTTCCATAGATGCGTCATGTTCAAGCAGTCAAAGAACTGCCCATTGTTACAAGTCCCAGCTCCGAAAAACTCCAGAGTGAGATCTTAATTATCCTCTTTCAGCTCTTTCAACACCTCCGCTCATTAGAGGCCAACGCAGCCCCGGTCGTGACCTGGATCCAAAGTATCAATCAAAACATATGGATTATTCCATCTAAGTTATACCCAAGATACCCAACAGGAACTGATCTTGAAAGATGTATTGGCCACCAATCGCAAGATAATTAATGGGTTCAAGTAACAACTCTTGCAAAATCCTTAAAATTATAAGAGATGGGATGAAAATTGAGAGGAATGAGAATTACACATTTGAAAGAAGGGTATATATGGGGTCATTGATGGATCAAATGGCCTTTTGCTGTCGATTCGTTGAGGGATCAAATGATCTGTAATATAAATAGATCTCAGAGGCAGAGAGGCCAACCAACCATAAAAATTCTAAAAGACCAGCGAACTGCTAACCTGTCTATCATGGCCAACGAGGTGGTCGATGAGGGTGACGACGTTGCCGACGATGTTGAATATCGAGTGTCCTCGATAGAAGCTGGCCCCTCGGTATCGTCGTACCCCCAGAGGTCGGTGGCGAGGGCACGGTACCCTTGGTCAGCGAGGCCGAGGATCTGGTGCCGACACGAGTACCGAAGCTCAGGGAACCTGAGGAGGACGACGCTGACGGCACCCTCCCCTTTCTCCACCACGTCCATCTTTATACCGTTCATCTCCATGCTCAGATGAGAGATCGTCTCCATGATCAAATCCCCCCTCTCTGAAAGGCCAAGCACCAGAATCAAAGAGTTTGCGACACGCTCCGTTGTTGTCTTGTTTTGTTAGCTCTGATTAATAAGTTTAGTAGCGGTTCGCAACCGCTACAAATAGTCCATGAAATATATTTTGTATCGATTTCGAACCGCTACAAATACATAAATATTTTTTAACCAACTTAGCAAATTTGTTTTAATCGTTTTTTGCAGGTACGACCCGCTACTACCAAAATTTAACCGTCTCAAACAAAAAATAATTTTCCCACCTCCTCCTGCCACTTCTTTTGATATGCTTTAGCGGTTTCGAACCGCTAGAAACATATAGTAGTTTTCTAGCAGTTCGAAACCGCTAAAACCAAAGAAATTTTGGTGGTTTGTTTAACCGCTACTAATAAAACCGCTAAAAACATGCCTGCCTTCTGTAGAAATTGGATTATATTACGAAAACATGTACAATACACTTTTGGTGGAAATTTTGATGCGATGGTCGTTGTTGAAACATGACATCTGTGTAATGATGAAAGAAATGAAAAGATATGAATGCGGTAAAGGAGACCGCGAAAACAAATGAAATGATGAATTGTTCTGAGAGTGAGGCAGAGAGATAATGTCTGAATCACTCAATCCATTCAAAAATTGGCGATACTCCAGATATGCGTTTTGGGGAAAATGCAGGTAAATTTTAAGAGCTAAGGAGCAGACATATGATAGATTCTCACTCGCTTGTCACTCACACGAGGGGGAGTAGACTAGAGTTAGAGAGGTCGGTAGTGTACTCGTGATGCACCATGCGATAATTGATGGTTTGCTCCATTTGTCTCAATAAAAACCGAGATGATATATTGTCTCACTCCCGAACCTTGCCCCATTTGGTAGGGAGTTACGAGAGGCCCCTCCAGTGCCCGTGTCGCTAGTTGAGGTACCATTTTCACCCACCTTGGGTGAAGTTCGGCTCCTTAGTGTCCTAAGATTTATCAGGGTTTCCGAATCACATTTATAACCAAAAAGTCTTTGAAGAGTAATGTTCAAAAGAAATTCCTTAAATTAGTATCTGTGGTTATGTATCTATCGTACGTCGATTTCTTTGATGCATATCATTTCTGCAGTATTTTCCTTTATGCTCAGTACATGGAATATTGCATGTCTTACTTTATGCAATTCTTTCTTTCAGTACATACTTGTGAAGTTTTGCCTTAATTTATGGATTATTATGTAGTTATGATTGCCACCAGTAGTTAGACCTTTGTAGTGTAGAGAAACTGTCAGACTGGTCCTTACCTATGGTAGTTAGGTTTCCAACTTGGTCATGCTGTGTCTGTAGGGAAATATGCCCTCAGATCATTTGTATTTGATGCAAATGATAATTTAAGCTTAGATAGGGACTATTTTGCATTTGATGCAAAAGCGATTAAATGTGTATTAAATTGTTTAATACAATATTTAATAATATAAACGCAAGGAAAAGTTCACGAGTAAGACAGAAATATTCCGGTCTAGACCCAGGTTCGAACGGCGTCCAAATCGGACCCCAAATGCTCAAGTTAGAGCCAAAACAGTCCAAAGGATCAGACCAGGCCAGGCCCAGTAAATGCAAGGCAGAACAGGCTGCCTGGGCTAGCCCAGACGCTGCCTGGGCAGAGCCCAGGCTCGGCCTGGGCTAGCCAGGCACAAGCCTGGGCTCTGCCCAGGCGCCTGGGCTCTGCCCAGGCGCGGGCCTGGGCGCGCCCAGGCGCAGCGTGGGCTCTGCCCAGGCGGTTTCTGCGCGCGCAGCTAGCGTGGGCCCACCCGTGGGCCCCACCTCTAGGGTTTTGAACCCTAATTGTGAAGAATCAAATGACGGCTCAGTTTTTTGCGAAAAACTAGCCTAGGGCTGATCTTTGGACACTCAATTGGAGTGTCAAACGAACTCCGATTGACGAACGGTTTTTTCCTATGCGTTCACCGTTGAACGCTCGTCGTATTGATAGGTTGTATCAATCTTGAAGCTCAACGGTGAGTGAGTTAAAATTCACGGAAGTTTGCACTTTGTGAAGTGCAAACTAACTTGATTTAATTGACTCTAATTTTAGTCCCACATCGGAAATTGAGTAGAGGGGAGGGGTCAGCCGCCTATATAAATAGGGGGTCTGCCCCCTTCCTCAAAACTCGTCCCAAGCTCTTGATCTGAGCGGCTCTCGTAAATGTTGGAGCACGCTCGGATCTAAGCTAAATTAATATTCCTCCTCTCCCTATAAATTTCTGCCTTACTCCTGCGGGCTCTAGCAAAGCCGCAAAGGAGTTCGGATTCTGGATCCGAAATCTAGGCGGAGGTTTCACTCGCGTGAAACTTTCTTCGGCGGTGGGTGGCTCGGCGACACGGGGATTGATCGCCTCGGGATGCGGAGCGGTTCGAGGAGCGGTGTGGGGAGCGGTTCAAGGAGCGGCTCGGCGTAGGACGGGAGCAGCTCGGAAGACGGCGCGGAACATCTCGCCTGCCCCAGGGCTGAGATTCCGGGTATGTGTTTAAGTTTTCATTTAATTATTCGCAGTAGTTAGATCCCTTTTGGGGTGGTCAGATCCACCCCAAGTTGGCAGAGATCCTGGCTTATAGGGTCTGGTTCCTTAGGGTTGCATGTTAATTAGATTAACATAAAAATTTTCCGCTGCATTTCTGTCTACGTTCCGTCCGACTTAGGACGGGACTAGAGTTTTTTTTGTGGCCTGAGGGTCCCAGTAAACCCTGCATTGGTATCAGAGCCATCTCAGTATGCTGGTCTAGGACTGCAAATTTATTATTTGAATGCTTTTACAGAAAAATGTTTTCTTTAAATTTATGTGATAAATTTAAATTGTTTTTTTGTTTAAAAAAATTTATATGATAAATTTTAAACATGAAAGTTTTAAAATGGAATTTTTAAATTTATGTGATAAATTTTAAAATTGTTTTAAAACTTTAAAACTTTATGCGATAAGTTTAAAATGTTGTTTAAAATTTTATGTGATAAATTTTAAACATGGAATTTTTTAAATGATGTTTTAAATTTATAAGATATTTTTAAAAACTGATTTTAAAAGTTTAAAATTTTTATGCGATAAATATTTTAAAGAAGCATGCAACTGTTATGATTTTTTAAACAAGCTTTTACTTTATGAGATAAAATAAAATGTTTTAAAAATCGTATTTTAAATTTAAATGTTAAATTTAAGTATGCATGCTAAAATTGTTTATGCGATAAACTTTAGTATATTTAATTGTTAAATAGTTGTACACTTTTTATGCGATAAAATTAGTGTAAATTTTTAATGGATATGTCTTCTTGTCCCTTATTTGATAACACAAGACAACCCTTTAGGTTAGCCATTAAAAATGATTAAAATTTATTTACTTGAATTTTAATGACATGCTATGTTTTAATAAAATATTAACAACCCTTTAAGACCTAATTCCTGATTAGGGTAGTCCTTTTAATGATTTCTTAATTCTAATTGTTATTATTAATTCTCATTAAAGGACTTCGCTTTTAGCGTTGATTAATAATTTTATTAAAATCCTAATAACGATTAGGATAGCACGTGAACCTTATAGTTGATAAGGACTTAATAAAAGTTATTAAACAAATCCTAAAATTTTGAATTTAAGGATGCAACTAGTTGATAGGATTAATTAGTTGTTAATAAAAGCTGTTTAGTCTATCGCACACATACAAAAATGACAAGCTTCATTCAATGGACCATGATCTAGTCAATGTGCTTGGCTAAGAGTTCTGGGTCAACCCTTGCTAGTACAAGGGGCAGTGATCCTGGCTTAGTCAATTCCCTGACTGTGTTCCGCTGGACCGCAATGTCGCGAATCATGATTGTATGACACCCTGGACTATATCTAGTCAATGCGTTATAAATCTTATTAAAGATTAATTCGTATCACTCCTTGATTTTGGAGCTTGGTAACTCAAAGAAGACAATTATAGTTGTTGAGTCTCCTCAAGCTGTGACTTGTTTTTCTTTAAGGAACAAACTCCAACATACATGTGATGTAGTCTAGACTTGACCCAAATCGATGCGTCGGGTCTCCTCGAGTATCGATCTAAGTCAAATCTGGACACGAAATCAAGGGTCTGACTAGACCAGTCATTATGATTTGTTGAGTCTCCTCAAGATCATAAGTGACTGTGGGTAAAAATCGACAGGGAATCACATGTGATGTGATTGACCAAGAGTTAGTCTACCAATCATGGAACCAATCAACTTGTTGAGTCTGCTCAAGGTTGTGAGGTTCAGGATGATTGGATCCCTCTTTCACTAAATTTTAAATATTTTAATTCGATTAAATCGTTCGTTATTAAGATTTGAAACGATCGTAAAAATAGTGGAAGGATATAGATAGATAAAAGCCATTCTACCTTATTTAATATTGAACATATGCTAAACTAGGGCAAGACTATGTTTATCGAAGGAATCAAAATATAATTTTTAATGGAATTTGTTAACTGGTCAAATAGGTTGATTAATTGAATATCAAGTTAAATTCTAATTGATAAGATTAAACTATACTCTCGTTGACATTAAAATGACCTTCTAAAGAACAGACTTAAGAAATATGATTTCATTAAGTTCTGGGTCCAACAAATAAATTCACGCAATATGACACACGTCTCTATATGAGGCAGCTTGAACATATAGGATATTCGAAGTATGTTTCTCCCTACAACTTGTCGAGCTACCCTCAAGGTTGTATGGACAAACAATTCTGATCCGCAAAGTTCGAGAATTCGATCAAACCGTTTGAGTCGAATACGAGTGCATGAGTGGTGCAAGACTATGTATCCCAACCGGATCTTGAGACAAGCAACTTCTTGAGCTACACTCAAGATTGCAACTCTCAAGCGTTTGGATACATGAGTCGCTTGCATAGCTATTCATTTATGTTGGGCCATTTAAATATCTAAATGTGATTTAGAAAAGGAAGAAGGCACACCGGAAAGTCAATCGAGTTAAATAGTTTAATTTATCATTAGTAAATGCATAAGTAGGAGGAAATAAAAATGTGACATACTCTGATGTCACGATTTCATGATTATTGTTATACAGAAGTTTAACACATTTTGACGAATGTCGTCACATTGCTTTTGAAGCAATGAGTAAATTGTATAATGATAATATATGTATTAAATGTTAATATATATATATACACAAGATAGTAGCAAACTTACATGGCAAAATAGACTAGGCCGTATCGAGAGACTAAGCTTCACAAGTCACATAAAGAAGGGTCTGACCTCTTGTATTATGAAGTCTACAGACACTTGTGAGTCTTATCCTCTTAGATATAATGGCCGAAACACATCTGTGAGACAGTGGGAGAATGAGTTGTCGAACTCAGTCTGGTACATACTGATGTACCCAAGTCTAGATTAACCAAATTAAGTTATTCGTATATTTTATTAAGACACGTGTTCTTGATGAAACACAAGTCTGAAAAATAAAGAACGAAAGGACAAAAGTATTTAAACTGATTTGATTAGATCGAATGGTTAAATACTTAGCTACATAAAATATTGCGTAATTAAAAGAAAATGTGATTTTCTCTCAGGTCAAGTTTGTTAACACATCAGTGTGTTAAAAGGTATGAATCACACTTAGTTAGACTCGGTGCGATCCATAACAAGTGACTCTGAGTTAAGTCCTCCATCTGGGTTAAGTCCCAGATAGTAATGCCTAGGTTTTGATAATGTTCTGTGAGGACATTATCAATAAGATATTCATTAAATCGATCATTAAAGAAGTTGTATAATTACTCGAATTTCGTGAGACGAATTGTCGAGTTAGACATCATAACTGATGATGACTTAGTCAACTTCCGGGATGAAATTCGGAGTAGTAACTCCGATTTAAAACTTGATGCAATCAGAATAGGTCCGTGTGCGTAAATAAATTTGAGAATTTAGTTTACGTACCCAAGGAAAATGTTTCCTCACTTTCTGCAAGTAAATCTTTAAGTTGAAAGATTGGTGCAGAAAGAGAATAATAAAGTACAATCTTGTTGATCGAAAACGGTTTTCACCTTAATTTCTTTAAAATGGATTAGTTGAAATCGTCTCGCCAACAGATGTGTACAGATCTACTCGGACCAAATCCGATGTAAAACGCTCATGTTGACCATGAAAATTGGAGCATTCACTTATAAGTTCGTTTTTCTAAATATGATTTAGACGGACCAACTTATATGAATTAGCCAGAAAGTTTTCAAGGTCAGTGGGAGCGTATAAATTACATGCAAGGCATCAAAGAGATGGAACATATATTTTGATTAAGTAATCAAAGAGCTTGATACTTTATCAGAAATAGATATGAGCCATTTGAAATGACCAGTAACTAATTTAAATGATTATCGTAAGGTACGATGAACTGGATAAGATCCAGGAAAATAAATATTATGGATTCCGACAAACCTAGTGAATTATTTGAATGAGATTCAAATGGTTGGTCTAATATGAACATAGAAACTCCCTAAGTCTATAGTGTAGACGGTTTTAGCAGATCCACTCACGAAGGCTCTATCACATGAAGTCGGGAAAACTTATGTGTAAAAACGGTATTAGATACCGAGATTAATGGGCCTGAGTGCAAGTGGGAGATGTTGAGAGATGACACCCTCGAGGCTATCTATCTTCATGTGTGAATTGCACAAACATCTTGTTCGAAATAACAGTAAGCTGTTTGGTAGTAATTTATCTAAGTTATTTTATAATGTAGTTAACATTAGACATTAACTTAGGTAAAGTCCTGAGACTTTATGCAAGGTCAAACAGGTATCGAGATGAGTATCTCGATCATGGAGAAATGTTTGACCGTCTGTAGCATAAGTCTAAAAGGGTTCGTGGTCGTAGATGTTTCGAGACAAGGATATCGAAACATCAGATAGACCATTGTGTCTTAGTCTTCACCGTTTAGCGGTGGCGATGATCTCATGATCGCTTGACTTGGCGAAGTCGTAGATGAGACACAGGTGCTCATTAGAGAATGAGTTCACTAAACGATCCACAAGAGTTATCATATGGTTATATTGACCAATCTGTCAATGATGACTCTGAGTGATGATAGGCTAGTTGGTCTTTTGACTTGAGGTCATTTTGACGAACCTGTACGTGAACGGTGCCACTTAGATCAAATGACCTAGCTTCGAGGCAAGGCCTGTCGAAAGGTCTTTGATTGGGTGACACTTGAAGCGTATGAGGAGAGTAATGACCAAGAGAGGATTCGCCTCTCCCGGTCAATGGGAGTTAGTGTCGTAGGGTTAGTTCGGTCTTTAGTAAAAACTCTGGCCAGAGTATGTTGGAAGAAGTCCAACATTTTTGACTAAAAGATCGATAGAAACTAACCGGAGTCAAGTTATTGGGGTTGACAGTTTGACCGTACCCTAGACTTGATCTACACGACATAGTTTAGACGAAGAGACTATAACTGCGGAATTCATCACGGAAACAGTCAGGGTGGTCCCGACAATACTCATGTCAATGAGTTAACCACATAATACTGATTCCTGAAGCAGGGACGGCAGCCACTGCTCGTGGTCACTGCCGTATAGGGCTTCGAGCCCAACCTGTTGTAAGGGTCAGGCTGTAGGGTCTCACACAGAGTGCGATCTTCGTCTAGTAATTGGTAGAAATTAGTTAGGGAGAATAATTTGCATTTGATGCAAGGGATAAAGTATTGCAAAATATGTTTGCAATAATCTCCAGCATTCGGGATAAATGATCTTGAGTGCAAGTGGGAGATGTAGGGAAATATGCCCTCAGATCATTTGTATTTGATGCAAATGATAATTTAAGCTTAGATAGGGACTATTTTGCATTTGATGCAAAAGCGATTAAATGTGTATTAAATTGTTTAATACAATAATTAATAATATAAACGCAAGAAAAAGTTCACGGGTAAGACAGAAATATTCCGGTCTAGACCCAGGTTCGAACGGCGTCCAAATCGGACCCCAAATGCTCAAGTTAGAGCCAAAAAAGTCCAAAGGATCAGAC
The DNA here is from genome assembly GCA_030789695.1 of Scilla litardierei. Taxonomy (NCBI): domain Eukaryota; kingdom Viridiplantae; phylum Streptophyta; class Magnoliopsida; order Asparagales; family Asparagaceae; genus Scilla; species Scilla litardierei. The sequence continues at coordinate 17,950,795 of CM061130.1, read as the reverse complement.
CAGGCCAGGCCCAGTAAATGTAAGGCAGAACAGGCTGCCTGGGCTAGCCCAGACGCTGCCTGGGCAGAGCCCAGGCTCGGCCTGGGCTAGCCAGGCACAAGCCTGGGCACTGCCCAGGCCCGCCTGGGCTCTGCCCAGGCGCGGGCCTGGGCGAGCCCAGGCCGCCTGGTCGAGCCCAGGCGGTTTCTGCGCGCGCAGCTAGCGTGGGGCCCACCCGTGGGCCCCACCTCTACGGTTTTGAACCCTAATTGTGAAGAATCAAATGACGGCTCAGTTTTTTGCGAAAAACTAGCCTAGGGCTGATCTTTGGACACTCAATTGGAGTGTCAAACGAACTCCGATTGACGAACGGTTTTTTCCTATGCGTTCACCGTTGAACGCTCGTCGTATTGATAGGTTGTATCAATCTTGAAGCTCAACGGTGAGTGAGTTAAAATTCACGGAAGTTTGCACTTTGTGAAGTGCAAACTAACTTGATTTAATTGACTCTAATTTTAGTCCCACATCGGAAATTGAGTAGAGGGGAGGGGTCAGCCGCCTATATAAATAGGGGGTCTGCCCCCTTCCTCAAAACTCGTCCCAAGCTCTAGATCTGAGTGGCTATCGTAAATGTTGGAGCACGCTCGGATCTAAGCTAAATTAATATTCCTCCTCTCCCTATAAATTTCTGCCTTACTCCTTCGGGCTCTAGCAAAGCCGCAAAGGAGTTCGGATTCTGGATCCGAAATCTAGACGGAGGTTTCACTCGTGTGAAACTTTCTTCGACGGTGGGTGGCTCGGCGACACGGGGATTGATCTCCTCGGGATGCGGAGCGGTTCGAGGAGCGGTGCGGGGAGCGGTTCAAGGAGCGGCTCGGCGTGGGACGGGAGCAGCTCGGAAGACGGCGCGGAACATCTCGCCTGCCCCAGGGCTGAGATTCCGGGTATGTGTTTAAGTTTTCATTTAATTATTCGCAGTAGTTAGATCCCTCTTGGGGTGGTCAGATCCACCCCAAGTTGGCAGAGATCCTGGCTTATAGGGTCTGGTTCCTTAGGGTTGCATGTTAATTAGATTAACATAAAATTTTTCTGCTGCATTTCTGTCTACGTTCCGTCCGACTTAGGACGGGACTAGAGTTTTTTTTGTGCCCTGAGGGTCCCAGTAAACCCTGCAGTGACGTGTCCCACCTTCTGGTTTCAGGTCTGGTTTGATAGCAGGAGTTGTGTCAGGGAGCTAGAGTTCTGAGCTTATGTGAAGGTTGTGTACTTGAGAATGGGGTTGGTGAGTGAGATGAGAGTGATAGCGTGTTGTACCTTCTGGGTTTTGTTTTTTGAGAGTGGTAAGGTGATGTATATGAGGTTTTGTACTTGAGGATATTGTAAAGAAATATATGATGTAATATTGATGATGTATAAATAAAAATCTATCAGTTTTCGTTATTGTCTTTTAATTATTTCTCTGTTGTTCATGTGTTGTCTGTGTTGACTTTTGGTTGGAGCATTACGTGTACTTTCCAGCATGTGCATAGTGGCTTGTTGGTTCTTTTGGTTTATTTTGTATTTCTCTTTGCAACACTCGCCACTCAGGGATCACCTGGGTCGGATTTGTACTTTTCAGGGATCCTGGGGAGCGGGACGTTACATTTGGTGGTACATGCAGGTCTCCGCACTGCGGCATGTGTAAGAATAGTACTGGTAATTCTACATAAGGGTAGTTGTGTCCTGAGATAGGTAGGTGATCAGCCTTAGGATAAAGCCTGGTATTAGGAGACTCAAAGTATAGAGCTCCCTGAGGGTAAGCATGGGTAGTCATTTGTATATATGCATATATGTGTGGGTGGTTATGTGTTTGCATAGATATATAAGTGTTGAAGGTATATTGGCATATATTTCTATATGCATGTATCTATAGCTACATCTGGATGTAAACTACATTATAGATACTTGTATGACTACATGTGTGTCTCCCTATAATTCATAGTATAAGTGTTCGTATATTGACGAACTATGAGGTGTTTGTCTTGAAATGTTGTTTGTATGGATTGAGGAGTAGATAGTATATGATGTATGAACCTATGTGTAAGGCATGCTATCTCTGTAATAAAATACTGTGTGTTGTATATAGCTATGTGCTAATATATGCCTTGTCTACATTTGAATGTATTTGGATGACTATACGATTGTATGTAGAGTTGTAAGTATAGATACTGAATTATATATGTAAGGGATGTAAGTTAGATATATTTGTATATGGATATCTAATGGATTTATATATCTATTATACAAATGAGGACTTTTTTGAATCTTTGTCCTACGCGGCATCAAAAGTATGACTGGGACAAAAATTCTTATGACTGTGCTTTTCCAAAAAAACCAAAAACCAAAAGATAAAAGCATTCCATTTTCATTTTTAAAACCCCAATAAACAAATGAATATTACTATCTCTGTAACAAGTAAATAAATGAATATTACTTTTTCTATGTTGTTTAACCCACGTTGGGATAGAAACAAATGACTATTTTTGAAAACCAAAAAAAATATTTCCCATGTTGGGATAGAAACAAATGAAGTTTGATTTTTAAATAACCCAAAAAAAATATTACCCACGGTTTGTTTTTAAAACATGTATACATTTCCACTTTTGATTTTAAAACATTTATAATTACCCATGGTTCCACGTTTGTTTTTAAAACATTGGGATAACCCACGTTCAAAGCATGCCGAAAATTATTACTAGCCCACGGTATGATAACCCACTTTGGGAAAACCCTCATTAACCGCACATAGCAACCAATCGAATATTGTTGGGGAAAATCACATTATTATCTAAAATTATCGAAAAACTCAGCACGCATTATGAATATTTTTCCTCATCTGTCCCCCTCAACCGCCCTCTCTTCGCATCCTGAGCATGCACGCACCTCTCGCACTTACTTCCATTACTCCTTCGATCTCCAATCTCTCAACTCCTCCGATCTGATTCGTCCATCAGGCGATTATCCTTTATCTTATGCTTTATTTCATATTTTGCTTATATGCTTTATTTCATGTTTTGACTCGATATATTGATAACTTACTCAGTGTTTCTTTTTCGACAGAACGAGGGTTCCGAAGGAGCTGAGGTTTTCGAAGGAGCTGAAGTTAGCTTTCTAATCGTTTGCAAAGGAACCGAGGTTTTTGAAGGAGCTGAGGTTAGCTTTCTGATCCGATTCGTCCAGCTGAGGTTAGATTTCCAGTAATTATTGTATAATACTAACATGAAATAATGCATCAATGTGATCAACTCTAGATTGTAATAATGCATTCTTTTGTCAACATGAAAATTGCATCAATGTAAATTTTAGCATTAATCCAAATTTAGTCTGATGAATAACAAGAAGCATTGTTTTAAAGTATAATACTAACCCAAATCAATTGTAAAATTTAGACCATTAGTTTTTTTGAATCTGTAAACCAAATCAATTGTATAATTCTAACCCACGTTTATAGCACACATCAAACAAAAACAAAAACCCACATTAACCCATGTTTCTATATTGTATGGCATACTATCGTACATAGCTTTTCTTCTATAGGAAAAATATAAGTATGACCTAACATCATACTCTGTTATTATTTGGTCCATAGATTTTTTTACTTTTGCGTGATCCCCCAGTAATTTTCGCAGTAATTTTCCCATCATACTCTGTGAATTCGGTCATTCGAAACTGCATACTCTGCTAATTTTCCCAGTCATTCAAGCCTGCATATTATTATTCAAAATGAAAGCATAATGTCAGATACATGAGTCTTACAAGCGTGCCTCGTATGACATGGCTCCGTATTATGCCACCTAGCATAATGTCTTTTTAATAGCTACATGAATAATCTAGCCTCTGAGTATGTTGTAAATAAACTGAAAAAACAATCGAAATAAAATCTGATTAAAATATAATCATATAGTTCATGAAATTATACCCCATAAACATGTATAATAGGTCATATGTTCAGTTCAGACATTAGGAGAAAAATGGCTCAGTTTACACCAAATCAGATTTCTTGCTGTTTGGATACCCTTCAGTAGAATAGCTATAACTGCCTCTACAGTTCACGAAATTTGGTGTTCCTGTACAATTTCGAACGCTGACTTCAGTATTTACAACTTTCACCTAGATCACAATTTCGTAAATCTACTTGCAATATGTCTTAAAACTGTGCTGTTTAAAGCACACAGATACTGCCTGAAAAAAGATTTAACATGTTTCACCAAATAAATCACCATAAATCACAATGTTTGTATTTATGCTTGAAGGTTTATCAGTGAAACCCCAACACACATATCTATAACTTTCACTCGGTTGAAAATGTCATGTTATATGTAAAATTGTGACATATCTGCTCATTTTGTGACTATCAACTGACAAAAACAGAGTTTGTACTATTGAGTAATTACCGTATTGGTGTTCATTTTCATGTTATGTGTTATGTTAGTAAGGTAACATGTTTATGTGTTATGTTAGTTAATTTGCCATGTTACAACATGCCATGTTATGATAATAAAGTTTCCATGTTACAAGTTGCCATGTATGCTAGTAAATTGTGTTAGGACCCTGGCTATGGGGAAAACATTAGAAGGGGTGTTGAATAGAGTTTATGCAATTTAAAAAGATAGTTACACCAAATTAAATTCCTAACCAACAATTAATTCGGAATAAAAGTAAACCCCAAAGGAAACAATGCAAATGCAAGAATGTTTCAAGGTTTCGGATTATCCAAGTCACTTTCTGACTTGTTACCGGTAATCATAAGTCCCTTCCATCCGGATACCACCGGATACTCAAGTTAGAACCCTAACATGAGATTTATGTCACGCCCCGCTTCCCTAAAATGGAGGCAAGACGTGAGAAGGTCCGCTCAAGCGTGGAGCTGTGAAGCTGCACGCCTGATAAGCGTCAATTTAGTATAAGCAGGTCCCTGTAATTGCAAACAGAACAACAACAATAATAATAATAATATGAGACGGATATGAAATACCAATCCCAAAGGTTGTCCACAAAATATTCAACATCACAGAAAAGCCACCAGGCTAACAGGAAAGAGTCTAAGGCCCAGAACAAGGCCAAACAAAACATAAACATAACAGAGTATCAAACTAGGTGCCACGCACCGACAACCTAAGCAACTAACAAAAACCAGACGTAGACACTAAGACTGATCTCCAGTGTCTACGAAGTCCTCGTCCAACACGGGCGCAAGCTCGGCGTCCGCAAACACCTCACCCTCAGCAAGTAACTCTGGCTCGGGGTCTAACATGTGTCACCCAAAAGAGAAAAGGGGCACATGTCAGCAAGTCTAAAGACTTGAGCAAGGAAACTGAAAGTAACTAACAACCTAGCACTTATAATATTAAACAATGACATGACAGTTGAGTTTGATGCAGCAGTTTAAAAAGAGAGTGTCACGCACTCACGATGTAGCAATCACTAAGCACTAATCATGATTCACTTATCCCTATTAATCACTTGTGCACTAGAGATTTCGCCTGCTGGTCGGAGTGGCGGATCAGGCCAACTCGGGGCTCAGGTGGCCGCATATCTCTTACCCCACCCATATGTGTCGAGCGTTGGGGTTTCCAACTAACTGCGCTCGCTTCGGGAACACGAGCCAGGAAGAGTATTCCACTTGGCATAGGGGTGCACCTAGCCTTATTTATCGAGCGTTGGGGTTTCCAACTACAGGGCTCGCTTCTGGAACACGAGCCAGGAATATAAGTATTATAGCGTGTGCTACGCAATCACGATGAATAATTAATATGCAATGCCATGAACAGATATTTGCATACCGTTAATAGAATTTAAACGTGACATACAAGCATGATGAGGGTGACGGGCCAAGCTTCGTTGTCAAGCTAGGTCAAAGGCATCTAGACGGCTATCCTTTCACCGTCTAGTCTCTTTTACGCTAAAGCAAGGGAAATGGCCTAAGACATGGCCCAAAACAAGAGATGCAAGTTTCACTTGCCTGATACCGGGGTTGACGAGCAACGAAGATCGTCACAAGCTAAACTACGGATGGATCACGTGAAGAAGCGGAGGAACGATGCCGAGCAACCACGGCAACGGAAGAACGATCCGGCTCAGATCTGGAAATGATGGAAAAATCTGGAGAAATGGGTTTTGATGTGGATTTTGGGGGTTTGATGAAGGTTTGAGGAAGATGGAAGGTGGGTTGTGACAAGGGAGGGTTTGGATGATGGAGGATGAGCTTGGAATGAAGGATTAATGGTTTGAGGAAGGTGGGGGCTCAATGGGGGAGAAATTAGGGTTTTAGGTCATGAGGAAGAAGAAGAAAACGTTTGGAGGGGTATTTATAGAGTTTGGTGACGGCTAGGGCAAAACTAGGGTTTCCTGTACTGTTTAGTCGGTCAAAGAACAACCACTGACCGACTAGTTTGGGAACTAGTCGGTCGGTTGACCAACGCAGACCGACTAAGTGTAAACAGTAACCCAGACGAAAATTAGGATTTAGATTTAGTCGGTCAAAGAACAACTACTGACCCACTAGTTTGACATCTAGTCGGTCGATGAACGCTCTTAGACCGACTAAGAGTAAACAGTAACTAGTACCAAAAATAGTTAAAGAGTTAGTAGGTTAAAGAAGCATTGCCGACCGACTAGTTTGCAACCTAGTCGGTTAACCAACGTTCTTAGACCGACTAACGACAAACAGTAACTCCTGAACATTTAACAAAGCCAACTAGTCGGTTCAAGAAGGTTTTTCGACCGACTGGATCGTCATCTAGTCGGTCGGTGCCCCTTCTTACACCGGCTAATGAGCACCAAAAGTTCCGAAATGGAGCGCGGAGCTCCGGGATGGTTTCCTAAGTCTCCTAGGCTCGTTCTAACCCTAAGATATCGACGTTATGAAGCCTGTCACGAATGACTTACTTCAAACACGCCGACCGACGGAAGAATCTAGAGAATCACGACGAAACGAACGAAAATGAAAACTACGGATACAGAAATGGAAATCACAACAAGGGAAAGCAATCAAATATATAAATATATATAATAAAATCCATACATGAAAAACCAGTCGTTACATCCTCCCCAACTTAAGAAAAATTCCGTCCGGGAACAAAAGTGGGTAGCGCTCTCGCATCTCATCTTCTCTCTCCCAAGTAGACTCTCCCGGCGAACCGTGTCGCCAAATCACCCGAACAAGATCAATGACCTTGTTCCGAAGTGACTTCTGACGCCTGTCCAGAATCTGCACTGGATGCTGGTCATACGTCAAATCTGAGCGAACGGCAATCTCCGAGAAATCTACGGCATGAGACGGATCGCTGATGTATCGACGAAGCTGCGACACATGGAAAACATCATGGACTCCTTCCAAAGATGGCGACAAGGCTAAGCGGTAAGCTACTTCGCTGACCCACTCCAAAACATCAAACGGTCCAATGTATCGCGGGCTCAACTTCCCTTGCTTCCCAAAATGAATCACTCCACGATTCGGGGAAATCCTCAGAAACATATGATCGCCCGGCTGAAACTCCAAAGGACGACGTTTCGCCTCCGCCCAATGCTTAAAACGGTCCTGAGCAATCCTCAGCCTCTCCCGAATGTTCCTGATGACCTCCACAGCCTCCACAATCATCTCAGGCCCCAACAGCTCCCGATCGCCAACGTCATCCCAACTCAATGGCGATCGACATTTCCTCCCACAAAGCGGTGAAAGGCGCCATGCCAATAGACGCCTGGTAGCTGTTGTTGTAAGAGAACTCCACCAAGTGTAGATGGTCCTCCCATGAACCCTTGAAATCCAACATGCACGCTCTCAGCATGTCTTCCAAAATCTGAATCGTCCTCTCGGACTGGCCATCCGTCTGCGGATGGTACGCCGTGCTGAAACTCAGAAGCGTACCCAAACTCTTCTGCAAACTCTGCCAGAACTGAGATGTGAACCTCGTGTCCCTGTCTGACACGATACTCACGGGGACTCCATGAAGTCGCACGATCTCCTGCACGATTCATGTTACATCACTATCTAAACTAGAAGAAGGAAATAGAAACGGAGAGTAAAGAAATTACCTCCATGTATCTCCTTGCTAGTGCCTCAGTGGACTGTCCTACTCGGAATGGAATAAAATGTGCAGACTTAGTCAATCGGTCTACGATCACCCAAATCACGTCATTCTGCTTCGGACTCCGAGGTAGTCCAGTCACGAAATCCATAGTGATGTGTTGCCATTTCCACTCCGGAATCGGAAGCGGTTGTAGCAACCCGGCCGTACGCTGATGCTCTGCCTTCACTTACTGGCAAACCAAGCACTTGGCTACACTCCGAGCCACACTCCTCTTCATGCCATGCCACCAAAAGTTCAGACGAAGATCCTGGTACATCTTGGTCCCACCAGGATGCACAGAATATGGCGAACTGTGTGCCTTCACCATCAACTCCTCTCTGATATCCCCATCTGGCACACACAACCTGGCTCCAAACCTCAGCGAGCCATCCTCATGAATCAAAAGTCAGTCCGCAGACCAGCTTCAACCTGCCCTCGAACCTCACCAGCTTCGAATCTCCGGCCTGACTCGCCTTAATCCGATCCACGATCGTTGACTGCACTTGCATGTACATCAACGAAGAAGCCTCCCTGGAAAAAACAATCTCCACATCAGACTCGCAAAAATCCTGCTGCAATCTCCACTGCGAGGTCAAAATCATCACCGCGGGAAGCCTACTCAAAGCATCAGGAACCACATTCACCTTGCTAGGGTGATACTGCAAATCAATCTCGTAATCCGTCATGAGCTCCAACCATCGACGCTGTCGCATGTTGAGCTCCTTCTGGGTGAAAATATACTTCAAGCTTTTGTGATCGGTGAAGATTTTCGCTTTCTCACTCAGCAAGAAGTGCCTCCAAATCTTAAGAGCAAACACAACGGCAGCCAACTCCAAATCATGCGTCGGGTAATTCTTCTCATGAACCTTGAGCTGACGCGACGCATAAGCCACCACATGTCCATGCTGATGCAAAACACAACCGAGACCCTTGCCAGAAGCATCACAAAAGATCTCGAATCCTCCACTGCGGTCAGGCACAACAAGGACAGGGGCAGACGTCAAACGCTCTCTTAGAACACCAAAGGCATGCTCACAGTCGCCCGACCAAACATAAGGTATATCCTTCCGTGTCAACCTAGTCATTGGCTCGGCAATACGGGAAAAGTCCTTAATGAAACGCCGATAGTATCCCGCCAAACCAAGGAAACTCCGAATCTCAGAGGCCGACGACGGAACAGGCCACTCTCTGATGGCCCTGATCTTCTCGGGATCCACTGAAATACCATCACCAGTCACCACATGCCCAAGAAAAGCAACACTGTCCAACCAGAACTCGCACTTCAAAAACTTGGCATACACCGATGCTTCCTCAAAATTTCCAACACCGTCCTCAAGTGCGAGGCATGCTCCTCCTCCGACCTCGAATAAATCAGAATGTCGTCAATAAAGATAACGACAAACTTATCCAGAAAGTCATAGAAAATCAGATTCATCAAATTCATGAAAACTACAGGTGCGTTAGTTACACCGAAAGGCATAACCACGAACTCATAGTGGCCATACTTCGTTCTGAAAGCAGTCTTCAGAACATCCTCCTTCTTCACCTTCAACTGATGATAACCACTCCTCAAATCCAACTTAGAAAACACCCTCGACCCTCCAAGCTGATCAAAAATATCATCGATGCGAGGCAATGGGTATTTATTCTTAATGGTCACCGCATTCAACTCCCGATAGTCCACGCACATGCGACGCGAACCATCCTTCTTCCTTACCAACAACACCGGTGCTCCCCACGGAGACACACTAGGGTTGATGTAACCCTTCTGCATAAGCTCATCCAACTGCCTACGCAATTCCTCCAACTCTGCTGGCGCCATACGATATGGTGCCTTCGAAATCGGCTACGCACCTGGAATCAAATCAATGGAAAACTCTAAAGCTCGATCGGGTGGCAGTCCAGACATCTCCTCAGGGAAGACGTCATCAAAATCTCGCACCACAGCTGACCTCTCCAACTCCATCTGCATAGCCACAACCTCCACCGGTCTGGCCCGAAATCTGACAGGACCAAGCGAACTGCTACCACTGCTGAACTCAAATACCGGATGTCTGGGAATCTCGAACACCACCCTATTCCTCCGACCGTCAATCGTAGCATATAAGCTCGCAAGCCAATCCATCCCAAGGACCGCATCGTAGTTGGTGATGTTGTGGACAATAAAATCAGCATAAAGCTCATGTCCACAAACCACCACAGAGCAAGGGCTGCACCCACGATGCACCGAGACTACACCATTCCCTGTAACGATGTTCCAACTCTTGGGGAGAGGGGACGTCGACAAGGAATGCTTCTCCATGAAGCTCTAGGCCAAAATGCACATCGACGCACCTGAGTCAAAGAGGACTCAGGCAGGGAATGTGCAAACCAAAACCACACCTAACAAACATTCTAATCAATCAAATCTTACTCTAGCAACATTTATACACAAGCAACCAACATAATTTAACAATCAACCAATTAAGGAAGGAACAACTAGATTGAAAGTTACCTGCAATGACCTCATCCATGGCCGAGATCTCCTCCTCGGTCATCAGAAATGTCTGCCTCCTCGGCGGAACAGCCTGCCGAAAGGCATGCCCATGTGGAACAAGGGGTACCCCACGACCAGCGGGCACCGGGGCTCTCTGCTGCAACGGCGGGGCAGCAATAGGTGCCCTCCAAGGCTGCTTCAACCTCGGGCACTCCCTGAGAGCATGGGCATGATCTCCACAGGCAATACATTGCCCCAAGAACCTCCTACACGATTCCTTGATATGGCCCTCCTTGCCACAGAAATGGCAAGTCTTCTGAACAGGCCCTCCTGGCCTCTTAAACTGAACAGGCTGGTTCGGCCTGAATCCAGGTCTAACCACAACTCTCGCCTATTCCACAGGCCTCTTCCCAGCACCAACAATAGACACCCTCCTCTTGTTCACGAGCAGCTCCTGTCTCTTGGCTGCTACTAGAACCTTTTGATAGGATTCACGGTCAGAAGAGGTCACAAAACTCTGGAGCTCTGAAGCAAGTCCCTGAAGGAACCTCTGAGCTCTCTCCTCAACGTCCTACACCATCTTTGACGTAAACCGATTCAGCCTCATGAACTCTTGGTGATATCAGTCCACCGACGAGCTTCCTTGCTTCAGATCGATAAAACGCTGCAGCATCTCCTCCCTGGCAGCTTTTGGGAAGAACTCACCATCAAATCTGGCCTTGAAGGTAGCCCAGACGATCGGCTCCTCCAACATCTTCTCTTCAGCATCCCACCAATTTCTGGCGTTATCCCTCAGCTGCGCTTCGCCAAGTCAACCCAACTAACTTCGTTGACCTTGGACATCTTCAGATTGTCCTCGATATTCCTCATCCACTCATCAGCAGCTAGTGGACCTTCGGTTCCATCAAAATATGCAGGACCGAGCTCTCTGAACTGCTTCGCTCCAGGCTCAGGGCGAGGGGCTTCCACCGCCCGAGCAGCTCGAGCCACCGGAGCATTCTGTACCTGCAAAAGCACATCCTGCTGAACTTGCATCATCTGCATCATCATCTGCATCATCTCTCCGTTAGTGGGCTCCCGCTCAGGCTCCTCGTCATGAGGGGGCGCACCACCACCACCATCACGGGTGATTCGCCTTCCTACCATCTAATGACACAGAAAACGAAACAATTAGACTCATAGCTTAGGGCTCGGATGTCTAATTTATTTGTTGGACAATCTTATTTTATTATCGTTATCCCGATAATTTCAGTTACAGAAAGGACCTACATGGGCCACCACTAAAACCTGTCATGCCCCGCTTCCCTAAAATGGAGGCAAAACGTGAGAAGGTCCGCTCAAGCGTGGAGCTGTGAAGCTGCACGCCTGATAAGCGTCAATTTAGTATAAGCAGGTCCCTGTAATTGCAAACGGAACAACAACAACAATAATAATAATAATAATATGAGACGGATATGAAATACCAATCCCAAAGGTTGTCCACAAAATATTCAACATCACAGAAAAGCCACCAGGCTAACAGGAAAGAGTCTAAGGCCCAGAACAAGGCCAAACAAAACATAAACATAACAGAGTATCAAACTAGGTGCCACGCACCGACAACCTAAGCAACTAACAAAAACCAGACGTAGACACTAAGACTGATCTCCAGTGTCTACGAAGTCCTCGTCCAACACGGGCGCAAGCTCGGCGTCCGCAAACACCTCACCCTCAGCAAGTAACTCTGGCTCGGGGTCTAACATGTGTCACCCAAAAGAGAAAAGGGGCACATGTCAGCAAGTCTAAAGACTTGAGCAAGGAAACGGAAAGTAACTAACAACCTAGCACTTATAATATTAAACAATGACATGACAGTTGAGTTTGATGCAGCAGTTTAAAAAGAGAGTGTCACGCACTCACGATGTAGCAATCACTAAGCACTAATCACGATTCACTTATCCCTATTAATCACTTGTGCACTAGAGATTTCGCCTGCTGGCCGGAGTGGCGGATCAGGCCAACTCGGGGCTCAGGTGGCCGCATATCTCTTACCCCACCCATATGTGTCGAGCGTTGGGGTTTCCAACTAACTGCGCTCGCTTCTGGAACACGAGCCAGGAAGAGTATTCCACTTGGCATAGGGGTGCACCTAGCCTTATTTATCGAGCGTTGGGGTTTCCAACTACAGGGCTCGCTTCTGGAACACGAGCCAGGAATATAAGTATTGTAGCGTGTGCTACGCAATCACGATGAATAATTAATATGCAATGCCATGAACAGATATTTGCGTACCGTTAATTGAATTTAAACGTGACATACAAGCATGATGAGGGTGACGGGCCAAGCTTCGTTGTCAAGCTAGGTCAAAGGCGTCTAGACGGCTATCCTTTCACCGTCTAGTCTCTTTTACGCTAAAGCAAGGGAAATGGCCTAAGACATGGCCCAAAACAAGAGATGCAAGTTTCACTTGCCTGATACCGGGGTTGACGAGCAACGAAGATCATCACAAGCTAAACTACGGATGGATCACGTGAAGAAGCGGAGGAACGATGCCGAGCAACCAGGACAACGGAAGAACGATCCGGCTCAGATCTGGAAATGAGGGAAAAATCTGGAGAAATGGGTTTTGATGTGGATTTTGGGGGTTTGATGAAGGTTTGAGGAAGATGGAAGGTGGGTTGTGACAAGGGAGGGTTTGGATGATGGAGGATGAGCTTGGAATGAAGGATTAATGGTTTGAGGAAGGTGGGGGCTCAATGGGGGAGAAATTAGGGTTTTAGGTCATGAGGAAGAAGAAGAAAACGTTTGGAGGGGTATTTATAGAGTTTGGTGGCGGCTAGGACAAAACTAGGGTTTCCTGTACTGTTTAGTCGGTCAAAGAACAACCACTGACCGACTAGTTTGGGAACTAGTCGGTCGGTTGACCAACGCAGACCGACTAAGTGTAAACAGTAACCCAGACGAAAATTAGGATTTAGATTTAGTCGGTCAAAGAACAACTACTGACCCACTAGTTTGACATCTAGTCGGTCGATGAACGTTCTTAGACCGACTAAGAGTAAACAGTAACTAGTACCAAAAATAATTAAAGAGTTAGTCGGTTAAAGAAGCATTGCCGACCGACTAGTTTGCAACCTAGTCGGTCAACCAACGTTCTTAGACCGACTAACGACAAACAGTAACTCCTGAACATTTAACAAAGCCAACTAGTCGGTTCAAGAAGGTTTTCCGACCGACTGGATCGTCATCTAGTCGGTCGGTGCCCCTTCTTACACCGGCTAATGAGACCAAAAGTTCCGAAATGGAGCGCAGAGCTCCGGGATGGTTTCCTAAGTCTCCTAGGCTCGTTCTAACCCTAAGATTCAACGTTATGAAGCCCGTCACAAATGACTTACTTCAAACACGCCGACCGACGGAAGAATCTAGAGAATCACGACGAAACGAACGAAAATAAAAACTACGGAGACGGAAATGGAAATCACAACAAGGGAAAGCAATCAAATATATAAATATATATAATAAAATCCATACATGAAAAACCAGTAGTTACAAGTTCCTTGAAAACCCCACTTGTAACAACCCTACAAGTGAAATCGAAATACACTCGATGACCTTGACTCCTACAACTTGGGATCAAGCAAAACACTCTCACAACCCGAGAGTAAATCAAGTAACGAAAGTTATGAAATATGAAATTAAGCAACACTTACAATCACATATGCCTTGAAGTAGAACTTGAAGGAGAAGTGTGTTGTGTGTTGAAAGACTCTCTTGGAAGAGAGGAAATCCCTTTCTCTTGACTGTACCAAATGCCTAGAAGATTTTTCTTTGGTTCTATGTTGGAGAGCAAGAGATGAAAGATAGGAATTCTAGGGCTTTTGGATTTTTAGAGCTTTGATCTTTAACAAATGAAAGATTGAATGTTTGAGCAAAAGATAATCAAATGAGTCTACCTCTCAATGGAACAGTAGAGGCTTCTTTTATAGTTTTCTCAAACCCTTCAAACAGAATTCTCAAAACCCCCTTTGAAATCCGTGAAGAAAAACTCAACGGATAGAATCTGCGTCTGCGACGGTCGACTGTTGAACAACTCATAGTCGACTGCTGCACAGTGACAGATGGTAGGTGAGAATTCATAATGGTAACTTACCACGTGGATAGTCTACTGGTAAGGAGTAGACAGTCGACTGTTAAACCAACAGGCGACTGGCCGAAAAGAGGGTAAGTCAATAAGGTCCTAGAAAAGTCTGGAGATACAGGATAGGCGACTGATGAAGAGAAGACAGTCGACTTAAAATCCAACAGGCGACTGTAATTCCTTCTACAGATGACTGTCACAAACCCTGACATTTTCCAGAGAGTTGAGTCTTCAGAGAGGCTCAAAGACAGACGAATGTTGAAGCATTGACATTTGATTGTGCCATTTGGACAGTCGACTGTAAATACAACATTAGTCGACTGGCCAGATCAAAACTGAGAAATAGGTTTGAGCTAAAGATAGGCAGGCGATCGAGTAACAAACTACAGTCGACTGTCACTAGGACAGGCGCCTGTGAGATGCACAACAGTCGCCTGATAGAGTTAAAAGCTAAGAAGCCCAAAACTTGACTGATTAAGTTTGTGCATAACAGGCAACTGTAGAACAAAACACAGTCGACTGTTTTAAGACGGGCGACTGTAAATCATTCAGCAGTCAACTGTTGAAATCATAGCATGCACAATCTAGATAGAAATGAATTGGAGTCTAAGGAAAGTTGATCTAATGATTTCTTGAGACTGAAATGAAGAGTGTGTGTGCTCCAACATAGTTCTACTTCTAAGCTACATACTAGAAGAGAAACAAGAAAATTACATTTGAAGAACTCTCCCTTCTATCCAACGCATGAGCTTGAAGTCTTCTAGGAGCTTCAATCACCATCTTTGATCATCTAATCCACTTCCTTCGCTTTCAATGATCTTTGAGTGTCATCCATTGCTAAATGATCTTCATGATATGCTTAGGCAATAGATTAACTGCAAATAGTGGATTAGTCACAAGTATTTATATTTGTTCATCATTAACACCAAGTAGGGAGAAGTCCAATACTAAACATTCTCTCCCTTTTTGATGATGACAAACAAACATAAACAAAAGGATAAATAATTGTGCTTAAAGAAAACTTACTTCCCACTACATAGATGCCAATTAAGTTAGTCAATAAATATTAGGGCATCTATAGATCAAATGAAGCAAATGAGTAAGATATGCTTGAATTCATGAAATGTTGGATTTAATAATCCATATTCATTTTATCTTACTCCCCCTGAATCTAAGGCAACTTCAATCTTAGATTCAAGCTAGTTTTGAATTAGAATTTACTTAGCATATAATTATGATATGTTTATTTCTCTCCCCCTATGGCATTATCCAAAAGGTGTGAGTGGAATAACAACAACAATAGTGCTGAATAAGTACCAAAACAATCATAAGAGTCGAAAGATATATAAACCAAAAAATCATAAATCACATTAAAACTTAGCTGACTAAATGAATGAAAGTCCAATATCAACATTATGAGTCACAAAGAAAATCGACTCAAATCACATCATAAAAATGATATCTCATACAAAGAGACATGTTCACAAAATTCACACATATAGGGTAGACACTGATACAATGTGTGAAACAAAATGAAGAAACTCGAATTTCATATATAACTATGCTCAAAGTTACAAGGGCACAAAATACATCCAAAATACCCATGTACATCACACACAAAATGATCAAAATACATATATCATCCATATCAACATACATAGCTACATCAGCATACATAATAACATCATCCAAACAAAAGCACTCAAACACTCAACCTAACAAAAAGTCTAAGTCTTAGGGTGAGTGTCCCTACGAGCAGCAACATCAGCATCAGTCGATGTGGATGACCAATGTGTCAGAGGGGCGACCAGATTAACAGAACATCAGTCTGGTGGAGCGACAGGTAGGGTATGCGCGAGCCTTCCTCTTGGATGACGACGCACCCGTAGCAGAAGACTCGCCATGAACAGGGACACTGGGCTGGACAGCAATAAATGGAGGCACGAAGCCTGGAGGAGGAGGGACAACAGCTGACATGGGAGACTCCTCCGAAGGTGGAAACAGGGCCTGAAGAGCGGTCGGAATGGGAATGCCATGAAAAAGAAAAGACTTGTACTGTAGCTCAAGGAGAAGCAAGAGCTTAAGATTCAAGTCAGATACACATGTTTCGATCAAGGAAACGTGGTCACACAGCATATCGAAGAGGAAATCCTCGAGTGGAACATACGGTGGAGAAGATGGTGGCTGGTCAGCTGGCATAGAGGAGGGTTCAGCGACATTTACTGAGGGAATAAGTGTCACGTACCGCTTCCCAAAACGACGGAAGCGAAACGTGACTAAGGCCCGCTTAGGCCGGAGCTGTGAAGCTCGGACCCAATAAGCGTCTGTAGGGGGGTACCATTCTAAAATTTTCAGGTTCTTGCATTAAAAAAATCCAGAACAACAAAAGTACAGAAGGAAAAGGATGCATTCATTTTATAATAGAAATAATATCCAGAGAGTACAAAAGTCTAATAAGGGAAGCCTAAGCATGGCTGCAACACAGAAAAGGAAGCTAATGGTGCTACGAACCCAACCTAAAACAGAAAGCAAATGGGTGCTACGCACCCAAACTAGAAAATAGTAACCTCTGGGAGTCCGCAACGGTGGGGAACGTCTAAGTCTGGTCCTTGTCAGGTACGTCCTCCGGATCGACGTCCTCGGGCTTCATGTACTCTGGCAAGTCCGCCTCGTCAACGTACTCTGGCTCAACACCTGACATACAGTACCCAAGAGAAAAGGAACTGTACGTCAGGTAAAATCTACACAAAAAACGTTAGACTCTACTGCAAGTGTACTTTAATTTAAAACAACGATTTACTGGTTGATTAACATGCTGGGGTTATAACATGGCATTTAAAGAAAGTAAGCAGAGCAGGAAAGTAAACACGGCACACTGTAGCCGTGGCGTGTGCTACCGACCGCGGGACTAACCTAAACGGGTCAAGACAAGACGTGACAAGACAAGACAAGACAAGACAAGACACGTGTGACTCGAAGGGTTCACACCTTACGGTTCGAGGGGGATCTGTCACGACCCGCTTCCCTAAAATGGAGGCGAGACGTGAAAAGGTCCGCACGAGAGTGGAGCTGTGAAGCCCCAAACCCGATAAGCGTCAATAAAACATAAGCAGGTCCCTGTAACCACAACGGAACAACAATAATAACACAAGGAGAGACTGAAATAAAATCTCATATCTCACAAGTTGTCCAACATGAAAATAAGTTCAACATCCAGAAAAGCCACTAGGCTAAAAGAAAGAGTCTAAAAGCCCAGAACAAGGCCAACAAAACCAACAACTTAACAAAGTATAGGTGCCACGCACCGACAACAAAACAGCAGTCTAAACAAAAGGAAAACACAACGAAGACACTAGGACTGGTCCCCAGTGTCCACGTACTCCCCGTCAAGCACAAGCTCGGGCTCGGCGTCAGCAAACACCTCGTCCTCAACAAGGTACTCAGGCTCAGGATCTAACATGTGTCACCCAAAAGAGTAAAGGGGCACATGTCAGCAAGTCTAAAAGACTTGGGCAAGGAAACTGAAAGTAAGGCAACTAGCAACCTAGCAGTTTTAGTATGCATGACATGGCAGTTATAACATGAATGCACAGGCAAGACATGGTGAACAATAAGTACAAGAGAACATTTATCGGGACAAGACAAGAGTAGCCAAGCTACTAACAATCTCAATCAATTCACTATTCACGTTTCACTGTTGTTTGTAGATGTTTACGCCCTTCAGCTGAATGGTACAACATTCACACTGATCGGCACTAAACACTACCCCACCCCAGAGTTTACGCCTTACAACTGCAGTTGATGATCAGGCAGACCCCCAGTTGAATGACCGCTTAACTCTTACCCCATCCCACACGTAAACAAGCCAGGGTCCCTGCACATGAGCCCAGCAAGTGAGCCAGGGTTGCCCCGCACGGGAGCTTGTTTTCCAAGTTCACAATTCAATATCGAGCGTTGGGGTTAGCAACTCATTATGCTCGCTTCTGGTCACGAGCCAGGAAACACAAGTATTTGTAGCGATGCTACGCAATCACGGGATCACTTAAAGAATGCAATGACATGACAATTTATTCGCGTACCGTTAATGGAAAGTAAACATGACATGGTAATTGTGCAACATGATATATGTCGGATCTAGCTTCGTTGTCAAGCTAGGTCCTAAATTTGCGTCTAGGCGAGTATCATTTCGTCGCCTAGCCTCTTTTACGCCTACAACAAGCAAATGGCCTAAAACATGGCCTAAACCCTAAGTGGCAAGTTTCACTTGCCTAGCACCGGGGATGACGATCACGAAGGTTCGTCTCGCGGATGCTATTCTACGGGGAAATCGCTGTTATGGGAAGACAATCATCAAAACAACATTCATTCATTAGGGTTTCATAAAAAAATACAAATAGGTTATGAAAACATCGAGAGATCGATTTCTTACCGTGAGGAGGCGGAAGAAACACTCCGGAGAACCTAGGGACCAGATCTGGAAACGAATGGAGAAGTTTGGAGAACTAGGGTTTTTGGGGGATTTTGGGGATTTGATGAGATTTTGGGGAAGATGAGAGGTAGAATGAGTTGATGGATGGTTTGGATGATGGATTTAGGGCTTGGAATGAAGGAATAAGGGTTGGAGGTGGAAGGGGGCTCAATGTGGGAGAAACTAGGGTTTTGGGTCGAGTGGAGGAAGAAGAAAACATTTGGGGAGGGTTTAAATAGGATGGGCTGGCGGCTGCCCAGAAATTAGGGTTTTGACACAGATTAGTCGGTCAAAGAGCAACCACTGACCGACTAGTTTGGAAACTAGTCGGTCGGTTGACCAACGCAGACCGACTAAGTGTAAACAGTAACTTCTGAACGAGAATAGGATTTAGAATTAGTCGGTCGATGAACAACTACTGACCGACTAGTTTAACATCTAGTCGGTCGGTGAACGTTCTTAGACCGACTAAGAGTGAACAGTATTGATACCAAAATTAAGTTGAAGAGTTAGTCGGTTAAAGAAGCATTGCTGACCGACTAGTTTGCAACCTAGTCGGTCAACCAACGTTCTTAGACCGACTAACGATAAACAGTAACTCCTGAATAATTTAGAAAGCCAACTAGTCGGTTCAAGAAGGATTGCCGACCGAATGGATCGTCATCTAGTCGGTCGGTGCCCCTTCTTACACCGGTTAATAAGCACCAAAAGTTCCGATACGGAGCGCGGAGCTCCGGGATCGATTCCTAAGACTCCTAGGCTTGATCTAATAGTAAGATACGACCGTTATGAAGCCCGTCACGAATGACATACTTCGAAATCGACGATCCTAAGGAAGAAACGAGAAAACACGACGATACGATCGAAAATGAAAGTTACGGAGACGAAAACCACACATGAGGAGAAAATCCACCAAAACATATATTATAATATAATAAATCCAGATACATGAAAACCAGTCGTTACATCCTCCCCAACTTAAGAAAAATTCCGTCCTCGGAATTTCCAAACACTCACGTGTCCGGAAACAAAAGTGGGAAATGCTCTCGCATCTCATCCTCATTCTCCCAAGTAGACTCTCCAGGTGAGCCGTGTCGCCACATCACCCTCACAAGATTGACAATCTTGTTCCGAAGCGATTTCTGACGCCTGTCCAGAATCTGCACTGGATGCTGGTCATACGTCATATCGGGGCGAACGGTAATCTCCGAAAAATCCACAGCATGAGATGGAGCGCTAATGTATTGACGAAGCTGCGACACATGGAAAACATTGTGAACTCCTTCCAAAGATGACGGCAAGGCCAAGCGATAAGCTACCTCGCCAACCCTCTCCAAGACATCAAATGGTCCAATGTATCGCGGGCTCAACTTCCCTCGCTTCCCAAAACGAATCACACCGCGATTCGGGGAAATCTTCAAGAACACATGGTCGCCTGGCTGAAACTCCAAAGGACGACGTTTAGCATCCGCCCAATGCTTAAAACGGTCCTGAGCAATCCTCAACCTCTCCCGAATATTCCTGACGATATCCACGGCCTCCACGATCATCTCAGGTCCCAACAACTCCCGATCACCAACGTCATCCCAACTCAATGGCGATCGACATTTCCTCCCATAAAGAGCGGCGAAAGGCGCCATGCCAATACTCGCCTGGAAGCTGTTGTTGTAAGAAAACTCCACCAAATGTAGATGGTCCTCCCACGAACCCTTGAAATCCAACATGCACGCCCTCAGCATGTCTTCCAAAATCTGAATCGTCCTCTCGGACTGGCCATCCTTCTGCGGATGGTACGCCGTGCTGAAACTCAGACGCGTACCCAAGCTCTTCTGTAAACTCTGCCAGAACTGAGATGTGAACCTCGTGTCTCTGTCTGACACGATACTCACGGGGACTCCATGAAGTCGCACAACCTCCTGCACGATTCACATCACATCACCATCCAAACTAGGGAAAGGAAATGAAAACGGAGAGTAAAAGAATTTTACCTCCATATATCTCCTTGCTAGCGCCTCAGTGGACTGTCCCACTCGGAACGGAATAAAGTGCGCGGATTTGGTCAATCGATCTACGATCACCCAAATCGCGTCATTCTGCTTCGGGCTCCGAGGTAGTCCAGTCACGAAATCCATAGTGATGTGTTGCCACTTCCACTCCGGAATCGGAAGCGGTTGTAGCAACCCGGCCGTACGCTGATGCTCCGCCTTCACTTGCTGGCAAACCAAGCACTTGGCTACACTCCGAGCCACACTCCTCTTCATACCATGCCACCAATAATTCAGACGAAGATCCTGGTACATCTTGGTGCCACCAGGATGCACAGAATACGGCGAACTGTGTGCCTCCACCATCAATTCCTCTCTAATATCCCCAGCTGGCACACACAACCTGGCTCCAAACCTCAGCGAGCCATCCTCATGAATCAAAAAGTCAGTCCGCAGACCGGCTTCCACCTGCTCCCGAATCTTCACCAGCTTCAGATCCTCAGCCTGGCCAGCCTTAATCCGATCCACGATCGTCGACTGTACCTGCATGTACATCAACGATGAATCCTCCCCAGGAAGGACAAACTCCACGCCAGACTCGCAAAAATCCTGCTGCAATCTCCACTGCGAGGTCAAAATCATCACCGTTGGAAGCCTACTCAGCGCATCAGGGACCACATTCACCTTGCCAGGGTGAAACTGCAAATCGATCTCATAATCCACCATGAGCTCCAACCATCGACGATGTCACATGTTGAGCTCCTTCTGAGTAAAAATATACTTCAAGCTTTTGTGATCGGTGAAAATCTTCACTTTCTCACTCAGCAGGAAGTGCCTCCAAATCTTAAGAGCAAACACAACGGCGGCCAACTCCAAATCATGCGTCGGGTAATTCTTCTCATGAACCTTAAGCTGACGAGACGCATACACCACAACATGTCCGTGCTGATGCAACACACAACCGAGACCCTTGCCAGAAGCATCGCAAAAGATCTCAAATCCACCGCTGCGATCAGGCACAACGAGAATAGGGGCAGTCGTCAACCTCTCCTTCAAAATACCAAAAGCACTCTCACAATCACCCGACCAAACAAAAGCAACATCCTTCCGCGTCAACCTGGTCATCGACTCAGCAATACGGGAAAATTCCTTAATGAATCGCCGATAGTAACCAGCAAGTCCAAGGAAACTCCGAATCTCAGATGCAGACGACGGAACTGGCCACTCTCTGATGGCCCTAATCTTCTCGGGATCCACTGAAATGCCATCTCCAGTCACCACATGCCCGAGAAAAGCAACTCTATCCAGCCAAAACTCGCACTTCGAAAACTTAGCATATAAACAATGCTTCCTCAAGATCTCCAATACCGTCCTCAAGTGCGAGGCATGCTCTTCCTCCGACTTCGAATAGATCAGAATGTCGTCAATAAAGATAACGACAAACTTATCCAAAAAGTCGTAGAAAATCAGGTTCATCAGATTCATGAAAACTGCAGGCGCGTTAGTTACGCCGAAAGGCATAACCACAAACTCATAGTGTCCATACTTCATCCTGAACGCTGTCTTCGGAACATCCCCCTTCTTCACCTTCAACTGATGATAACCACTCCTCAAATCCAATTTAGAAAATACCCTCGAACCTCCAAGCTAATCAAAGATATCATCGATGCGAGGCAACGGGTATTTATTCTTAATGGTCACCGCATTCAACTCCCGATAATCCACGCACATGCGACGCGAACCATCCTTCTTCTTCACCAGCAGCACCGGTGCTCCCCACGGAGACACACTAGGATTAATATAACCCTTCTGCAAAAGCTCATCCAACTGCTTCCGCAACTCTTCCAATTCTGCAGGTGCCATACGATACGGCGCCTTCGAAATCGGCTGCGCACCTGGAACAAGATCGGTAGAAAATTCTAGAGCTCGATCAGGCGGCAAGCCAGACATCTCCTCGGGGAAGACGTCGCCAAAATCACGCACCACAGCTGGCCATTCCAGCTCCATCTGCATAGCCACAACCACCACCGGCCTGGCCCGAAATCTGACAGGACCAAGCGAACTGCTACCACGACTGAACTCAAATACTGGATGTCCGGGAATCTCGAACACCACCTTCTTCCTCCGACAGTCAATCGTAGCATAGAAGCTCGCAAGCCAGTCCATCCCAAGAACTGCATCATAGTTGATGATGTCGTGGACAATGAAATCAGCGAAAAGCTCATGTCCACAGACCACCAACGAGCAAGAATTGCAACCACGATGCACCGAGACCACGCCATTCCCTGTAACGATATTCCAACTCTTGGGAAGAGGGGACGTCGACAAGGAATACCTCTCCACGAAGCTCCGAGAAATAATGCACATCGATGCACCAGAGTCAAAGAGGACTCGTGCAGGAAATGTGCACACCAAAACCACACCTAACAAGCAATTAACAATCAAACCCTAGTCTAGCAAACAACCATGTTCAAGCAAGCAACACAATCTAACAATCAAAACCAGATAGGAAAGTAACAGCTAGGTCGAG
The DNA here is from genome assembly GCA_030789695.1 of Scilla litardierei. Taxonomy (NCBI): domain Eukaryota; kingdom Viridiplantae; phylum Streptophyta; class Magnoliopsida; order Asparagales; family Asparagaceae; genus Scilla; species Scilla litardierei. The sequence goes on along the minus strand of CM061130.1, from coordinate 17,927,132 downwards.
GATTACCTGCGATAATCTCATCCACAGCCTCGCTCTCCACAGCGGTCATCAGAAACGCCTGCCTCCTCGGCGGAATAGCCTGCTGGAAAGCCTGCCTCTGTGGAACAAGAGCTGCTCCACGACCAGCAGGAACAGACGCTCGTTGCTGCAACAGCTGAGCTGCAACAGGTGCCCTCCGCAGCGGACCCGCATGCCGACAATTCCTCGCGACATGGGAAGCATCACCACAAACCAGACACTGGCCCAAAAACATCCGACACTGTTCCTTGATGTGGCCAGGCTTACCGCAGAAATAGCAAGTCTTCAGAATAGGCCCTCCTGGCCTCTTAAACTGAGCTGGCTGATTAGGCTTGAAACCAGGCCTAACCACCACTCTGGCCTGCTCCATAGGCCTCTTCCCAGCACCAACAATAGACCCCCTCCTCTGACTCAGGTTCAGCTCCTGCCTCCTGGCAGCGACCAAAACCTTCTGATAAGAGTCCAGATCGGAGGAAGACACAAAACTCTGGAGCTCCAAAGCAAGTCCCTGCAGGAACCTCTGAGCCCTCTCATCAGCATCCTGCACCATCTTCGGTGCGAACCGACTCAGCCTAGTGAACTCCTGGTGGTACTGGTCCACCGTCAAGCTCCCTTGCTTCAGATCAATGAAGCGCTGCAGCATCTCCTTCTTCGCAGCCTTCGGAAAGAACTCCTCATCAAACCTGGACTTAAAGGCAGTCCAAGCTATCGGCTCCACCAACATCTTCTCTTCCGCATCCCACCAATTCCGAGCATTATCCTTGAGTTGCCTCTTCGCCAAATCAACCCATCCAGCCGGGGTGATCTTGGCCATCTTCAGATTATCCTCAATGTTCCGAATCCACTCATCGGCAGCCAGAGGACCCTCAGACCCATCAAAATATGCGGGACCCAGTTCCCGAAATTGCTTCGCTCCCGGCTCAGAGCGAGGGGCATCCGGAAGAGCCCGGGCAGCTCGAGCAAGTGGAGCATTCTGGACTTGCAGGAGCACGCCCTGCTGCACTTGCATCATCTGGAGCATCATCCGCATCATCTCACTGTTGGTGGGTTCCCGCTCAGGCTCCTCATCGTGAGGGAGCACACCACTACCCCCACCATGGGTGAATCGTCTTCCTACCATCTAGTGACACAGAAACGAATCAGATTAGACTCATAGCATTTTACTCGGACGTCGAACTTAGTTTATTGGACATTCTAATATTATTATCGCTATTCCGATAATCGCAGTTACAGAAGGACCTGCATGGGCCACCAACAAAACCTGTCACGACCCGCTTCCCTAAAATGGAGGCGAGACATGAAAAGGTCCGCACGAGAGTGGAGCTGTGAAGCCCCAAACCCGATAAGCGTCAATAAAACATAAGCAAGTCCCTGTAACCACAACGGAACAACAATAATAACACAAGGAGAGACTGAAATAAAATCTCATATCTCACAAGTTGTCCAACATGAAAATAAGTTCAACATCCAGAAAAGCCACCAGGCTAAAAGAAAGAGTCTAAAAGCCCAGAACAAGGCCAACAAAACCAACAACTTAACAAAGTATAGGTGCCACGCACCGACAACAAAACAGTAGTCTAAACAAAAGGAAAACACAACGAAGACACTAGGACTGGTCCCCAGTGTCCACGTACTCCCTGTCAAGCACAAGCTCGGGCTCGGCGTCAGCAAACACCTCGTCCTCAATAAGGTACTCAGGCTCAGGATCTAACATGTGTCACCCAAAAGAGTAAAGGGGCACATGTCAGCAAGTCTAAAAGACTTGGGCAAGGAAACTGAAAGTAAGGCAACTAGCAACCTAGCAGTTTTAGTATGCATGACATGGCAGTTATAACATGAATGCACAGGCAAGACATGGTGAACAATAAGTACAAGAGAACATTTATCGGGACAAGACAAGAGTAGCCAAGCTACTAACAATCTCAATCAATTCACTATTCACGTTTCACTGTTGTTTGTAGATGTTTACGCCCTTCAGCTGAATGGTACAACATTCACACTGATCGGCACTAAACACTACCCCACCCCAGAGTTTACGCCTTACAACTGCACTTGCTAATCAGGCAGACCCCCAGTTGAATGACCGCTTAACTCTTACCCCATCCCACACGTAAACAAGCCAGGGTCCCTGCACATGAGCCCAGCAAGTGAGCCAGGGTTGCCCCGCACGGGAGCTTGTTTTCCAAGTTCACAATTCAATATCGAGCGTTGGGGTTAGCAACTCATTATGCTCGCTTCTGGTCACGAGCCAGGAAACACAAGTATTTGTAGCGATGCTACGCAATCACGGGATCACTTAAAGAATGCAATGACATGACAATTTATTCGCGTACCGTTAATGGAAAGTAAACATGACATGGTAATTGTGCAACATGATATATGTCGGATCTAGCTTCGTTGTCAAGCTAGGTCCTAAATTTGCGCCTAGGCGAGTATCATTTCGTCGCCTAGCCTCTTTTACGCCTACAACAAGCAAATGGCCTAAAACATGGCCTAAACCCTAAGTGGCAAGTTTCACTTGCCTAGCACCGGGGATGACGATCACGAAGGTTCGTCTCGCGGATGCTATTCTACGGGGAAATCGCTGTTATGGGGAGACAATCATCAAAACAACATTCATTCATTAGGGTTTCATAAAAAATACAAATAAGTTATGAAAACATCGAGAGATCGATTTCTTACCGTGAGGAGGCGGAAGAAACACTCTGGAGAACCTAGGGACCAGATCTGGAAACGAATGGAGAAGTTTGGAGAACTAGGGTTTTGGGGGGATTTTGGGGATTTGATGAGATTTTGGGGAAGATGAGAGGTAGAATGAGTTGATGGATGGTTTGGATGATGGATTTAGGGCTTGGAATGAAGGAATAAGGGTTGGAGGTGGAAGGGGGCTCAATGGGGGAGAAACTAGGGTTTTGGGTCGAGTGGAGGAAGAAGAAAACGTTTGGGAAGGGTTTAAATAGGATGGGCTGGCGGCTGCCCAGAAATTAGGGTTTTGACACAGATTAGTCGGTCAAAGAGCAACCACTGACCGACTAGTTTGGAAACTAGTCGGTCGGTTGACCAACGCAGACCGACTAAGTGTAAACAGTAACTTCTGAACGAGAATAGGATTTAGAATTAGTCGGTCGATGAACAACTACTGACCGACTAGTTTAACATCTAGTCGGTCGGTGAACGTTCTTAGACCGACTAAGAGTGAACAGTATTGATACCAAAATTAAGTTGAAGAGTTAGTCGGTTAAAGAAGCATTGCTGACCGACTAGTTTGCAACCTAGTCGGTCAACCAACGTTCTTAGACCGACTAACGATAAACAGTAACTCCTGAATAATTTAGAAAGCCAACTAGTCGGTTCAAGAAGGATTGCCGACAGAATGGATCGTCATCTAGTCGGTCGGTGCCCCTTCTTACACCGGCTAATAAGCACCAAAAGTTCCGATACGGAGCGCGGAGTTCCGGGATCGATTCCTAAGACTCCTAGGCTTGATCTAATAGTAAGATACGACCGTTATGAAGCCCGTCACGAATGACATACTTCGAAATCGACGATCCTAAGGAAGAAACGAGAAAACACGACGATACGATCGAAAATGAAAGTTACGGAGACGAAAACCACACATGAGGAGAAAATCCACCAAAACATATATTATAATATAATAAATCTAGATACATGAAAACCAGTCGTTACAGGATCAGAACCTCTTCTCGTGCGCACGCTCAACCCTACCCCAACCCAAGTGCACAAGACAAGTCCGCACAAGGGATCACTCACTCTAGCTTGGTAAGTGCCCTATTGAACGCATGCTGTGTATCCGTACAAGGGATCACTCTCACTGGTGAGTGCCCTATTGCCCGCAGGCTGTGTATCCGTACAAGGAATCACTCACCCACTGGTGAGTGCCCTATTGCCCGCAGGCTGTGTATCCGTACAAGGGATCACTCACCCACTGGTGAGTGCCCTATTACCCGCAGGCTGTGTATCCGTACAAAGGATCACTCACCCACTGGTGAGTGCCCTATTGCCCGCAGGCTGTGTATCCGTACAAGCGATCACTCACCCACTGGTGAGTGCCCTATTTGTTGAGTATTGATTCCCCGGATTTGGTTTTGATGATGAGCAAACATAAATATCGTGTACTAACTATTTGTGAGCGCAGTTATAGAGATCGTCAAGCGACGTCTCAAGACTTCTCATTACGCGTGATCGTATGCCTGAAGCTTCGTTTAAGCTCAAGGACCTTTATTGAAGTCAAGAATGAAGATTGAAGCTTATGAAGACGGATCGTCAAGGTTTATTTATAGTCTTCTAGCTTCTTTACTTAGAATGTTAAGCCTTGAGTAGAACTTACATTATAATCTTCATTTCGCTCATATCTTAGAGCTAGGATTATCTTAGAAGCCCATAGGAACTTTCCCGAAGCTTCGCGCTTCTTCCCTCAGCTTCCGGTGCATCTTAGTTGGTTCAAGTAGGAGAACCAACCGACTAGATGACGATCTAGTCGGTCGGCAATCCTTCATGAACCGACTAGATGCCCTTGCTCAATATTGGCTATCTACTGTTTACAGTTAGTCGGTCCAAGAAGGCTCACTGACCGACTAGATGACGATTTAGTCGGTTAGGAATCCTTCTCAGACCGACTAGTTTTCATCTCCCAATTTCAGCCTGAGCTACTGTTTCGAGTTAGTCGGTCAAAGTACGTTTGTCGACTGATTAGTTGAGAAACTAGTCGGTCAGCATTTGTTCTTAAACCGACTAAGTCAACTTGAAGTCTGCCTATTCTATTTCGACTGTTAGTCGGTCAAAGAACATTCACCGACCGACTAGTTGTGAAACTAGTCGGTCGGCAAGTCTTCTTAGACCGACTAGTTGTCTTTGCCTGTACTTCAACCTTTTGGCTGTTCAACCGTTAGTCGGTCTACGTTGTATCACCGACCGACTAGTTGATGAACTAGTCGGTCAGTGATCCTTCTTTGACCGACTAATCTGGTTCAGAATAGAGCCGTTGGGATCTTTTTGAACTCGTTTTCCTTGCCTCTATAAATAGAATCCTGATTCATTTCTTGAAGGGGTTAAGCAATATATTAGAGATATTTTCAGATCAAAAGAGAAGAGCAATCAACTCTATTTCCAAGCTCTCTCTTCTCACAAGAATCTCTCCCTCAAGTTCTTGAAGCCCTAAATCCTCAAGAGAGATTCTCTCCATTGTGAGCCATTCAAGCTAGGAGCTTGATTCTAGGTTACCATCTCCACCCTATGCTTCCATTGCTGGTCATCTTCTTGAAGCTAGGGTTTGGTGTCATCTTCCTCCATCAAAATCCCCCTTGCCCTAATTTGGTAAGAATACTCAAGGCATAGGTATTTTGTTGGTAAGTATTTCATTTCATTTACATTCGTTATTTGAATTGTATACTCTCGGTTGTGAGAGTTTGCGTGATCCCGGGTTGTGGGATTCACGGACATCGTTTGCAGTTAGTTTGCGCTTGCGAGGTTTTCGCAAGTGGGCATATTGGGAATCTTGAGTTAGTGTTTCTAACTCAAGTATCCGGAGGGGATCCGGGTGGTTTGGACGTAGGATCACCGGGAACAAGTCGGGGAGACTTTAGTGGATCCGAACCCATTAAACCATTTGTTTGCATTTGCATTTATTCTTGTTGATCGTTGTTATTCCGCATTGTTGTTTGTTAATTGCACGATAATTAGGAATAACTCTCCCTATTATTTAAAAGTACTATTCACCCCCCTCTAGTACATGTGCAGTAGCTATACAGGGCACTACAATTGGTATCAGAGCCAAGTTCAAAGCTACACATAGCCAAAGTTGAGAGCTATGACGAACAACGACTACAACGCCTTCAAGAACCGCGATGGAGCTTCTTCAGTTATGGAAGGACTATCCTCCGTCAGGCCACCACACTTCAACGGTACCAACTACGGGTACTGGAAATGCCGGATGCAAATTTTCCTCCGGAGCGCTTCACTATGGAGAGCCACCATGACGGAGTATGTAGAGCCTTCCGAAGAAGATTTCGCGAAGTGGACTCCCGCAGAAGTCGCCGCGAAAGTAGCCAATGCCAAGGCAATGAATGCCTTGAATTGTGCGTTGGAACCCGAGGACTTCAACAAGATTGCACATGTAAGAGTGCATATCAAATATGAAACCAACTCCTCATTTTGCACGAAGGATCGAGTACGGTAAAAGACTCTAAACTCATCGTTCCTAACAAAGAATTTGAGTTGTTTCATATGGAGCAGGGTGAAACCATGAAGGAGTACTATGCTCGCTTCATGGATATATCCAACGACTTGGAAGCTCTTGGGAAAACCTACACCCAAAAGGAGAAATGCTCAAAGATTATCGACGGTCTTCCATCATGTTGGGAAAAGCGTACCTTCGCCATCGAGGAAGGTAATGACATGAATAAATATACCGTTGTACAACTAATGGGTACCTTGTTGTCTTATGAGGTACGCAAGGATAGTAAGATCCGGATGAGGGAAAAGATGAAGGCGTACTTGAAGCAAGACGAGCTAAAGAAAAAGGCGATTGCATTCAAGGCTGCTCCATCTACCGATGATGAAGAATCGAAAAACGATTTGGACATGGAATCCATTGCCCGTATGGCAAGGAAGTTCAATCGATTCCTCCGAATAGGTAAATCTTTGAATAAATCTAAAGTTAGTTCGACTAATGCCTCTACTTCCGTGTGTTATAAATGCAACAAGCCAGGACACATCAAACCGGATTGTCCTCTCTACAAACACAAGGAGAAGGGGAAGGCATCTAAGTACGACAAGTCGAGAAAGCACAAGAAAGGGCTTGTTGGCACATTCACCGACTCCGAAGAGGATTCCTCAAGTGGAGAGTCGGATGATGGAAGAGTGGAGAAAGCAAAAATTTGATTCATGGCTAATGATGAGGCAAAAGGTCAAAAGCCCTCCTTCGATGATAGCGAGGACGAAAGCAAGGATGGTAGCGAGGATGAAGGCGGAGAACCTACTATAGAAGAAATGAGGTTAGCTAACCAAGAAATTTGGTCTAAATTTACTAAATTAGTAGATAGATATAATAAGACCAAAGATGAACTTGTTAGCCTCCAAACCTCTCCTAAGTCTATCATCACCAACAATGACACCATTGTTGAGACACTCGCCAATGAGAAAGCAAGCTTGCTTACTCATAATGGCTTGTTGAGAAATGAGGTGAAGAACCTCAAAACTCAACTTGAGCATGTTCATTTTGAGAAATCGGATGAACACAAGATGGCGGATTTGACGTCTCAAAACTCAACCTTCAGTATTGAGAATAAGAATCTCAAATCTCGTGTTTATGCACTCACATCGCAAGTATCCACTTTGGATGCTTCGATGCATTCTCTCAAAGAGAAGTATGAGTTCATGTTAGGCCGTATCAATGATTTCAATAAAGGTAAGGGCCATTTGGATAATATCCTAAATGACTTACTTCCGGCCAAACACCACATTGGCTTGGGGTATAAGATGGAAAACTCATCCAAATCATCTACAACCTTTGTTAGGCCTACTTCCGACGCCTCAACGAGTGGGAGCAAACACCCCATTGGTAGTTCTCCTACCAATAGTGCTTCCACTTCGTACACACCCACGATTGGAAAGAAACCCACTTTGGGTGGACCTCCAAAGAGGGGTCATGCATTTTTGTACTCACATGCTATGCCACGTAGGAACACACATCCTACTCCACCGGTTCATATTAATGATGATTTTTATGCTCCGCACCCACGAACACGTGCAAACACTCATATGAGACACCCACATGCACGTAAACATGCTCATGCACATCCTAATGCTTATGTTCAAACATCTCATCCACATGTGCATGCCTACTCTCATAATCATCCTCATGCATACACACATCATCATACTATTGCTAGATCCCATGCTCCTAGGCCACATGCACCATATAGAAATCAAACTTTTGTGCATGCAACCACTAGGAAGAGGATTCCCAAAATGTACACTATTTGGGGTCCCAAAAACACTAGCGATGATGCTATGAATGTTTATGTGAAATCATATATTAATGATGTTATTTTGAATGATGATTATGTTGGGAAGTCAAGTTCCTCTTGGACTTGGTTTCCGAAGGGTTAGTTCCTTTAACCCTTCAATGCTTGGTACCATGAGTTTATGATCATGTTATGGGTACCAAGGCATGTGTTTATAAAATTGATTTTGATTATATTAATTTATGGGTTACAATAATTTTTATTTCATATTTCAAATTTGTTGTCTAACCCATTGGATCTAAAAGGATTTTTGGATACCAAAATGAAGTTTTCTAGATTCAATCCGCTTTGGGATACCAACCCTACCAACTCCTCGATTTGCAAAGACTTTCATTCAAACGGAGTTGATGGTGCTTGATCGATGCACCAATGTAGGGGGGGCTTAATGTTGTAAGTATGATATTACATTTGGTATCCATGTGTGATTGTATGCATGCATAGATAGAATTTTTACAAAGGTATCATTTTGTTTCCACTAGTATGCTAGGCTTGTGTATGCCTAGTTTTTATGGTGTTTTATTTTTTTTTTGGCATAACACTTTTCCGTATTACTTTTGATATCAATTCGATACTTTTAGTATGGGTATTCTCATTGCATTTTGGTCTCTGATATTGACTATCGTCGCTCGACGATTGTCTTGATTTTATAGCTTTAGTTGTATGAAAACATAGAATTGTTTTCCATGCACTAATATAGCTACAAATGTTGATATTGGAGAATAAATTCCCTTCATCAATGCGTGAATTTACAATTGGTATTTTGATGACTTCATTTTTCGTTTTTCGACTATGGTCTCCTTGGCACACTTTTAATATGTTTTAGTATTTTTACTTTGGTGACATTGGACCGAGGTATTATTTGGCTCCCGTGATTCATGTATTATTTGGCCATGATTTGTTATCATTGACTCCCTCCCGCACTTTTTGGATTATGCCAAAGGGGAAGAGATATAATAATGACATGTGCTAAATGATAGTTTAGCGTGAATCTAATTTGATATGTTAGATTCAGGGGGAGTTAAGAAAATATAAATGTATTTCAAATTCGATAACTGGATTTGTATTTTTAAATTTCTCGCCTGATTGATGCATATGTTTATTATTTCATATGGAACTAATGTGTCATCAATGCAGGGGGAGTAAGTAAATTTCATTTAGTACATTATTATTGATTATTATTTATGTTTGTTTGTCATCACCAAAAGGGGGAGAATGTTGAGTATTGATTCCCCGGATTTGGTTTTGATGATGAGCAAACATAAATATCGTGTACTAACTATTTGTGAGCGCAGTTATAGAGATCGTCAAGCGATATCTCAAGACTTCTCATTACGCGTGATCGTATGCCTGAAGCTTCGTTTAAGCTCAAGGACCTTTATTGAAGTCAAGAATGAAGATTGAAGCTTATGAAGACGGATCGTCAAGGTTTATTTATAGTCTTCTAGCTTCTTTACTTAGAATGTTAAGCCTTGAGTAGGACTTACATTATAATCTTCATTTCGCTCATATCTTAGAGCTAGGATTATCTTAGAAGCCCATAGGAACTTTCCTGAAGCTTCCCGCTTCTTCCCTCAGCTTCCGGTGCATCTTAGTTGGTTCAAGTAGGAGAACCAACCGACTAGATGACGATCTAGTCGGTCGGCATCCTTCATGAACCGACTAGATGCCCTTGCTCAATATTGGCTATCTACTGTTTACAGTTAGTCGGTCCAAGAAGGCTCACTGACCGACTAGATGACGATTTAGTCGGTTAGGAATCCTTCTCAGACCGACTAGTTTTCATCTCCCAATTTCAGCCTGAGCTACTGTTTCGAGTTAGTCGGTCAAAGTACGTTTGTCGACCGACTAGTTGAGAAACTAGTCGGTCAGCATTTGTTCTTAAACCGACTAAGTCAACTTGAAGTCTGCCTATTCTATTTTGACTGTTAGTCGGTCAAAGAACATTCACCGACCGACTAGTTGTGAAACTAGTCGGTCGGCAAGTCTTCTTAGACCGACTAGTTGTCTTTGCCTGTACTTCAAACTTTTGGTTGTTCAACCGTTAGTCGGTCTACGTTGTATCACCGACCGACTAGTTGATGAACTAGTCGGTCAGTGATCCTTCTTTGACCGACTAATCTGGTTCAGAATAGAGCCGTTGGGATCTTTTTGAACTCGTTTTTCCTTGCCCCTATAAATAGAATCCTGATTCATTTCTTGAAGGGGTTAAGCAATATATTAGAGATATTTTCAGATCAAAAGAGAAGAGCAATCAACTCTATTTCCAAGCTCTCTCTTCTCACAAGAATCTCTCCCTCAAGTTCTTGAAGCCCTAAATCCTCAAGAGAGATTCTCTCCATTGTGAGCCATTCAAGCGAGGAGCTTGATTCTAGGTCACCATCTCCACCCTATGCTTCCATTGCTGGTCATCTTCTTGAAGCTAGGGTTTGGTGCCATCTTCCTCCATCAAAATCCCCCTTGCCCTAATTTGGTAAGAATACTCAAGGCATAGGTATTTTGTTGGTAAGTATTTCATTTCATTTACATTCGTTATTTGAATTGTATACTCTCGGTTGTGAGAGTTTGCGTGATCCCGGGTTGTGGGATTCACGGACATCGTTTGCAGTTAGTTTGCGCTTGCGAGGTTTTCGCAAGTGGGCATATTGGAAATCTTGAGTTAGGGTTTCTAATTCAAGTATCCGAAGGGGATCCGGGTGGTTGGGACGTAGGATCACCGGGAACAAGTCGGGGAGACTTGGGTGGATCCGAACCCATTAAACCATTTGTTTGCGTTTGCATTTATTCTTGTTGATCGTTGTTATTCCGCATTGTTGTTTGTTAATTGCACGATAATTAGGAATAACTCTCCCTATTATTTAAAAGTACTATTCACCCCCCCATCTAGTACATGTGCAGTAGCTATACAGGGCACTACACTATTGCCCGCAGGCTATGCATTACAAGACACGACATGACAAGACAGGGATGGTTCTTCTAGGGGGGTCCACACGCACGCACACACAAGAAAACCCTAAGATGTCAAAGTTGTTGTTGTTGCGCTTAGACTTCGTCGTCAAGTCTAAGCTGTCAAGGGGGTCCTGGACGTTATCATTTCACGTCTGGTTCTCTTAGTTTACATTCTAACAGTTCTAAGAGTCTGTGGCCTAAACACAGCCGAAAAGTACAAGTGAGTACACTTGCCTGCGGTGGCGAGTGTGTCATTCGTCCGGAGCGTCCCGTCCAAGCGTCGCGTCTGTGGTAGTCCATCAGAAACAGGGTCACGGTGAAAGTGTCAGGTCGCGTTTTTCATCAATCCTATTATGGTTTGTTTCTAAAATTGGCAGGACTACCCTAACACTCAAAAAGTCACGATTTTGATGTTTTGTTCAGTCTAGATCGACGTCTACCCTATGTGCATAGAAAATTTGTCCATTCGTCGATCTTTCCTACGGTGGACAACGTTTTAAAGATGCTGAAATTAACTTTAATTAACGTTGACAAATTTTAGATTAGATTTTGGTTAGCTACAGTGTGGGTTTTTACTACTCGTTATGGAAACTAACCTCGTGACGTCGTCCAACAAGCGGAAGTCGGGTCTGATCGGTGAAACGTCGGCGTCGTCTGGAACTCCTCAGTCGTGGGTAGCACAGCGAGGTACCTCTGGACAGCGGTGTGGTGGCACGAAATCAGTGAGCTAACAGCGATCCTCCTCCCGTTGCGAGTAGCGCCACGGATCTTCACGATAACGGCGACGTCGGCTAAAAACACGTGCGTGCGGTAATGCACGTGAACTCCGAGAGTCCAAGGGACTGTCAGTAGATGAAGTAGGACCAGTGGAAGATGCTCGGTCCAGTGGGTGGCTGACGGCGTGAGCGTATAGTGGTGGGTGGCCGTGAGAAGCCGGAGAGGACAGATTCGCGCAACGTCCGTTGTCGCGCGTCTCAGCAGAATTCCAGCGACGAACAGAGAAAACAGAAAGTTGCAGAAGGTAAAGGACTTCAAGATGAATACAACGATAGTGGAGTTGTTGCTGGGGGTGGTCGGAGGTGGGTGTGATCCGGCGTGGAAGTTCAGCTTCCAGATCTGTGAAAAACAGCCGATACGACGTGTTCTGACGAGGATTTCGGAAGCTACAGGTGGGCTACGAGCGTGAGGGAAGTTGCAAAGCGGAGAGGGGTCAAAGGGAAACAAAGTGGGGGGTGGTCTCCAGAGGGGGTGGCCAGAGATGGCCGACCGGCGGTGTTTTCCGGCGGGGCACAGTTCTGGCCTGGGCTGTGAATACTTGGTGTTTTTGATGGGTTTTTGAGGTCTTGGAGTGGAGGAGATGGAGGAGATGGAGGAGGAGAGGGTAGGTGATGTTGTCGGGGAGGTGGAGAGGCCAGAGGGTGACCGGAGGATGGCCGGAAGTGGGCTGGGCGCCGGCCATGGGGCTGAGTTGTCAAGCTTTTGGCCAGGGAGTTTTTCTTGGGTTTTGATGGGTGTTAAGGAGAGAGAAGAGGGAGGAGGGAGAGAGGAGAGAGGGAGGATGGCCGGAGCTCATCGCCGACGGCCAGGGGAAGGGGAGCCGTGCGTTCTAGGAGAGGTGGCGGCTGTGTTTGCGTTGATCCCTAGGGTTTTTTGTTGGGTTGTTTTTAACATGAAGAAGGTGGCTATAACAAGTTAGAATGGGGTGTAGTTTAGCAAAGTGGGAGAGAGAGTGTGAGAGATAGGGTGTGCAAAAGAGGGAAAACTAATGTGAGGGTAGCCCCAGAAATCACTCATGATACGTAAGGAATCCTAGTAGATTTGATTAGCAATTTGAATTCGAAATTGATTAGCGACTAATCAACGGCTGAGAATTAATTAGGGGATATCTTCCACTACGGGCATCAGAAAAATAATCCGAAAATACCGAAACGATCGTGGAAATGAGAAGTACGGGGATACAGGGTCCGATCACGTGCTACACCTACCAGAAATTATTGTAAAATCAGGAACCGCGTATTGGGGCCAAAAGACCAAAACACCCTTCCATTCAAAGCTGTTTTGCGAGAAAACGAGCCGTGAAATGAAGTTCCCAAAAATTACTATAAAATTCTACACTTCCATACGGTCACAATGGCATATCACATCGTATATACCGAAACCAAGAAAGAGCCAAATAAAATACGTGCACGAAAAAGTACGTGCACGTTGAAAATACGAACGGTCGGAAAGCGGCCGTTACATTCTACCCACCTTAGAAATGATTCTGTCCTCAGAATCACTTATAATAATAGCAGTAATATATATAAACACTTAAGTCTATAACTCTCATCTTCCACACAATGATCTCTAATCATATAACTTCAACATCGTTCCTCAAATAATCCATCATAACCCGTCTTTTCACTGGATAATGCCACGATTAAACTCACATCCTAACACTTAACTATAGACCCATCACTGCTGTTCAAATTTCCAACTCCAAGTTCTCATAAAAGAATAATAATCATCTTCTCATATCATACCTCTCAACTAAACATCATCGCTCAATAACATATTTAAATTTCTCAATCTCTTCCCAATATTAATCAATCGCTAAAATGATGTTCTAGTCGATCACCAATCCAAGACGAAAACTTTGTCTATCTTATAACACCTTTCACAAATCAACAATCGTCGTGTCCTCAATACATTCCTTGTCATATCTTCCCATAAATTTATCCGCCAAATAATTGAACTATCAAAATCACATCTTATCCTACTCACTATAACTAATCCCAACCAATATTAAGTCCGACTACCTAACCATTCATTTATCTCAATACGTCGTGTTATTCCCAATGTCTTCTCACGTCAACTTAACAATCAAGTGTTGATGCTTTAAATGCTCTACTCATTCTCATGATCACCCTAACTCATACTATACTCCGCAGCTACTCATATCTACCACTCGTCTAAGTCTCAAGTCTGATAAGTTATCATCTCCCCGCATATAATTTCATCCGACCAGAATTCTCCATTGAGTCCGTCACACATTAGCATTATAAATAAGTTTTGGACAGCTCATTCTTTTCATCCAAAGAAATCTAATCCAATATCCTTGTGTTCCAAAATCAATTAATCATTGCTATAATAAATCTCATCTCACCCTGAGCCTACCCGCAAACAAAATCCTATAACAATAATAGCTAGTCCCAATAATATAACAACAATAACATAACATTTCTAAGGGAGAAAGAAGAGAAGAGAAAGGAAAACTTAAGGCCAATGACACATTTTAAAACATTTGGAAAAACGTGTGGAGTTGTGGTAATGGATGAGGGAGAATAAGTGATTTGTGATCTTGTAAGCTAGTTTCAAAAACTTTAAAGATTTGGTTTAAAGGAAAACAAAAGTTTTGTTACAATCACATGCAGCCAAGATAAGCTAATAAATAGTACGAAAGACTAAGTCTAAGGAATTGCCTGCTATGATGCTATTCACACCTATATGAATACTATCATTCAGACAACTCATACCTATATCACAGATAACACTGAGTATACCACATGACACAAGGGACAAACATTGAGATCCTAAAAGTAACACACTCATACATGTCCACACACTCTACCTATATATATACACACCACGACGACATCACAAACCAATGGGCCCACTACTAACCAGAGATGACATAGGCAACTACAGGCACTGATGTCTACATAAAAGAAAGGAAACCGAAACCAAAAGCGAAATGAAACAAGATCGAAAAGAACGAGGTCAGATAAGGTGAGGATGAGAAGATAGTCGGTTGGATGGGACAAAATATTGCTCAAAATATTGAAATAGATGAAAGAAGGATTACTTTTAAAATATGGTATTTTATATATATATATATATATATATATATATATATATATATATATATATATATATATATATATATATATATACACATACTTATAAAAATATGTAAAAAATGGTGAGCAGGTGGTAAAGTTGTACAACTCGAAAAAGGTTAGACGAAGAAACAGAGAGTGGGGTGAGATAGTGATTGTTTTGCAAATAAAAAAATAAAAATAATAAGTTTATACGAAGATGTTTTTTTTTTGAAATATGAGCACGATGAGCATAGAACTGGTATTTATAAAAATTGAAGTTCTCTTTAGTTTAGAAAGTCTTCTAAAAGTACGCAAGGTAAGGAGTTAAAAATAAATTTTGTAGTTTTAGAAAATGCGATACATTGAATTTTTTTTCAAAATAGTAGCAAGTTTTAAAACTGAAATACGAAAGATACCGATTCGAAAATAAGTACGAGATAATAACTTAAACATTACGACCAAGAAGGTTTCAAAATCAGTGAAATTTTTTTTAACTCAACCGAAAGTAAGAAAATTAAATATTTAATAAGGGTTTTCAAAGAAGTTAAACCGAGTGAAGAATTTAATGAGGCATTTCGAAAATATTTTTAAAGGAAGCAGGATTTGCAATGGGGAGGTTCGAAAAATTATCGATAATCGTCATGAAGCGATCACGTGATTCGAATGCAAAAAGCATGATCGCATGATGAATACGCCTAAGATGGAATTCTACGGCTGATAACACAGAAGTGTAACGATTGGAAAGATGCTAGAAATCAGGGGTTCTAATTATCGGGCCGTCTAAGGATCAGAGGAACTCGGCACTAAGTCCTCCTAATGAACTAGACTGTAATAGAGAGATCTCAGGGAAGGACCCTAAGAGAATCAAGATTACGTTCTGCTGGGCCCGAAGTCGATGGACCCGAGCGAACGACTAAAAGAAGGGCTCTAGAAATCTAACACGGTCAGAGTCAAGTGAGGGCTACTAAGGTATCCTAAGACGAGGATGACTAATTCTTAACCAAGGCGTCTGACTATCAAATCGTGACGTCTACCTAAGTCTTCATACTATGTAAGACTGGGAAATCCTAATTAGACTTGTACATGGTTATTAAATGAATGTGATACTCTTATTGTTCCGAACTTTTTGCATGATCTACATGGGCCACCACTAAAATCTGTCACGCCCCGCTTCCCAAAACGACGGAAGCGAAACGTGACTAAGGCCCGCTTAGGCCGGAGCTGTGAAGCTCGGACCCAATAAGCGTCTGTAGGGGGTACCATTCTAAAATTTTCAGGTTCTTGCATTAAAAAATCCGGATGCATTCATTTTATAATAGAGATAATATCCAGAGAGTACAAAAGTCTAATAAGGGAAGCCTAAGCATGGCTGCAATGCAGAAAAAGAAGCTAATGGTGCTACGCACCCAACCTAAAACAGAAAGCAAATGGGTGCTACGCACCCAAACTAGAAAATAGTAACCTCTGGGAGTCCGTAACGGTGGGGAACGTCTAAGTCTGGTCCTTGTCAGGTACGTCCTCCGGGTCGACGTCCTCGGGCTCCACGTACTCTGGCAAGTTCGCCTCGTCAACGTACTCTGGCTCAACACCTAACATACAGTACCCAAGAGAAAAGGAACTGTACGTCAAGTAAAGTCTACACAGAAAACGTTAGACTCTACTGCAAGTGTACTTTAATTTAAAATAACGATTTACCGGTTGATTAACATGTTGGGGTTATAACATTGCATTTAAAGAAAGTAAGCAGAGCAGGAAAGTAAACACGACACACTGTAGCCGTAGCGTGTGCTACCGACCACGGAACTAACCTAAACGGGTCAAGACAAGACGTGACAAGACAAGACAAGACAAGAAAAGACAAGACAAGACAAGACACGTGTGACTCGAAGGGTTCACACCTTACGGTTCGAGGGGGATCAGAACCTCTCCCCGTGCGCACGCTCAACCCTACCCCAACCCAAGTGCATAAGACAAGTATGTACAAGAGATCACTCACTCTAGCTTGGTGAGTGCCCTATTACCCGCAGGCTGTGTATCCGTACAAGGGATCACGCACTTACTCGTGAGTGCCCTATTGTCCGCAGGCTGTGTATCCGTACAAGGGATCACTCACTCACTGGTGAGTGCCCTATTGCCCGCAGGCTGTGTATCTGTACAAGGGATCACTCACCCACTGGTGAGTGCCCTATTACCCACAGGCTGTGTATCCGTACAAGGGATCACTCACCCACTGGTGAGTACCCTATTGCCCGCAGGCTGTGCATTACAAGACACGACATGACAAGACAGGGATGGTTCTTCTAGGGGGTCCACACGCACGCACACACAAGAAAACCCTAAGATGTCAAAGTTGTTGTTGTTGCGCTTAGACTTCGTCGTCAAGTCTAAGCTGTCAAGGGGGTCCCTGACGTTATCATTTCACGTCCGGTTCTCTTTGTTTACAATCTAACAGTTCTAAGAGTCTGTGGCCTAAACACGGCCGAAAGTACAAGTGAGTACACTTGCCTGCGATGGTGAGTGTGTCGTCCGTCCGGAGCGTCCCGTCCAAGCGTCGCGTCTGTGGTAGTCCGTCTGAAACATGGTCACGGTGACGGTGTCAGGTCGTGTTTTTCATCAATCCTATTAGGGTTTGTTTCTAAAATTGGCGGGACTACCCTAACAGTCAAAAAGTCACGATTTTGATGTTTTGTTCAGTCTAGATCGACGTCTACCCTATGTGCACAGAAAATTTGTCCGTTCGTCAATCTTTCCTACGGTGGACAATGTTTTAAAGATGCTGAAATTAACTTTAATTAACATTGACAAATTTTAGATTAGGTTTTGGTTAGCTACAGTGTGGGTTTTTACAACTCGTTATAGAAACCAACCTCGTGACGTCGTCCAACAAGCGGAAGTCGGGTCTGATCGGTGAAACGTCGGTGTCGTCTGGAACTCCTCAGCCGCGGGTAGTACAGCAAGGCACCTCTGGACAGTGGTGTGGTGGCACAAAATTAGCGAGCTAACAGCGATCCTCCTCCCGTTGCAGTAGCGCAACGGATCTTCATGATAACGGGGACGTCGGCTAAAAACACTTGCTTGCGGCAATGCACGTGAACTACGAGAGTCCAAGGAGACTGTCGGTAGATGAAGTAGGACCAGTGGAAGATGCCTGGCCTGGTGGGTGGCTGACAGCGTGAGCGTACGGTGGTGGGTGGCCGTGAGAAGCCAGAGAGGACAGATTCGTGCAACGTCCGTTGTCGCGCGTCTCAGCGGAATTCCAGCGACGAACATCGAAAACGGAAAGTTGCAGAAGGTAAAGAACTTCAAGACGAAGACAACGGCAGTGGATTTGTCACCGGGGTGGTCGGAGGTGGGCGTGAGCCGGCGTGAAAGTTCAGCTTCCAGATTTGTGAAAAACAGCCGATACGACGTGTTCCGACGAGGATTCCGAAAGCTACAGGTGGGCTACGAGCATGAGGGAACTTGCAGAGCAGAGAGGGGTCAAAGGGGAAAAAAGCAGGGGTGGTGGTCACCGGAGGGGGTGGTCGGAGATGGCCGGCCAGCGATGTTTTCCTGCGGGGCGTAGTTCTGGCCTGGGCTGTGAATACTTGGTGTTTTTGATGGGTTTTTGATGGGTTTTTGATGTCTTGGAGTGGAGGAGATGGAGGAGATGGAGGAGGAGAGGGTAGGTGATGTTGTCAAGGAGGTGGAGAGGCCAGAGGGTGGCCGGAGGATGGCCGGAAGTGGGCTGGGTGCCGGCCATGGGGCTGAGTTGTCAAGCTTTTGGCCATGGAGTTTTTCTTGGGTTTTGATGGGTTTTAAGGAGAGAGAAGAGGGAGGAGGGAGAGAGGAGAGTGGAGAGAGGGAGGATGGCCGGAGCTCATCGCTGGCGGCCAGGGGAAGGGGAGCCGTGCGTTCTAAGGGAGGTGGCGGCTGCGTTTACGTTGATGCCTAAGGGTTTTTGTTGGGTTGTTTTTAACATGAAGAAGGTGGCTATAACAAGTTAGAATGGGGTGTAGTTTAGCAAAGTGGGAGAGAGAGTGTGAGAGATAGGGTGTGCAAAAGAGGGAAAACTAATGTGAGGGTAGCCCCAGAAATTACTCATGATACGTAAGGAATCCTCGTAGATTTGATTAGCAATTTGAATTCGAAATTGATTAGCGACTAATCAACGGCTGAGAATTGATTAGGGGATATCTTCCACTACGGGCATCGGAAAAATAATCCGAAAATACCGGGACGATCGTAGAGACGAGAAGTACGGGGCTACAGGGTCCGATCATGTGCTACACTTACCAGAAATTATTGTAAAATCGGGAACCGCGTATTGGGGCCAAAAGACCAAAACGCCCTTCCATTCAAAGCTGTTTTGCGAGAAAACGAGCCGTGAAATGATGTTCCCAAAAATTACTATAAAATTCTACACTTCCATACGGTCACAACGGAATATCACATCGTATATACCGAAACCAATAAAGAGCCAAATAAAATACGTGCACGAAAAAGTACGTGCACGTAGAAAATACGAACGGTCGGAAAGCGGCCGTTACATTCTACCCATCTTAGAAATGATTCCGTCCTCGGAATCACTTATAATAAAAGTAGTAATATCTATAAACACTTAAGACTATAACTCCCATCTTCCACACAATGATCTCTAATCATATAACTTCAACATCGTTTCTCAAATAATCCATCATAACCCGTCTTTTCACTGGATAATGCCACGACTAAACTCACATCCTAACACTTAACTATAGACCCATCACTGCTGTTCAAATTTCCAACTCCAAGTTCTCATAAAAGAATAATAATCATCTTCTCATACCATACCTCTCCACTAAACATCATCGCTCAATAACATCTTTAAATTTCTCAATCTCTTCCCAATATTAATCAATCGTTAAAATGATGTTCTAGTCGATCACCAATCCAAGACAAAATCTTTGTCTATCTTATAACACCTTTCACAAATCAACAATCGTCGTGTCCTCAATACATTCCTTGTCATATCTTCCCATAAATTTATCCGCCAAATAATTGAACTATCAAAATCACATCTTATCCTACTCACTATAACTAATCCCAACCAATATTAAGTCCGACTACCTAACCATTCATTTATCTCAATACGTCGTGTTATTCCCAATGTCTTCTCACGTAAACTTAACAATCAAGTGTTGATGCTTTAAATGCTCTACTCATTCTCATGATCACCCTAACTCATACTATACTCCGCAGCTACTCATATCTACCACTCGTCTAAGTCTCAAGTCTGATAAGTTATCATCTCCCCGCATATAATTTCATCCGACCAGAATTCTCCATTGAGTCCGTCACACATTAGCATTATAAATAAGTTTTGGACAGCTCATTCTTTTCATCCAAAGAAATCTAATCCAATATCCTTGTGTTCCAAAATCAATTAATCATTGCTATAATAAATCTCATCTCACCCTGAGCCTACCCGCAAACAAAATCCTATAACAATAATAGCTAGTCCCAATAATATAACAACAATAACATAACATTTCTAAGGGAGAAAGAAGAGAAGAGAAAGGAAAACTTAAGGCCAATGACACATTTTAAAACATTTGGAAAAACGTGTGGAGTTGTGGTAATGGATGAGGGAGGATAAGTGATTTGTGATCTTGTAAGCTAGTTTCAAAAACTTTAAAGATTTGGTTTAAAGGAAAAGAAAAGTTTTGTTACAATCACATGCAGCCAAGATAAGCTAATAAATAGTACGAAAGACTAAGTCTAAGGAATTGCCTGCTATGACGATATTCACACCTATATGAATACTATCATTCAGACAACTCATACCTATATCACGGATAACACTGAGTATACCAGATGACACAAGGGACAAACATTGAGATCCTAAAAGTAACACACTCATACATGTCCACACACCCTACCTATATATATACACACCACGACGACATCACAAACCAATGGGCCCACTACTAACCAGAGATGACATAGGCAACTACAGGCACTGATGTCTATATAAAAGAAAGGAAACTGAAACCAAAAGCGAAACGAAACAAGATCGAAAAGAACAAGGTCAGATAAGGCAAGGATGAGAAGATAGCCGATTGGATGGGACAAAATATTGTTGAGTATTGATTCCCCGGATTGGTTTAGATGATGAACAAACATAAATATCGTGAACTAACTCTTTGTGATCGCAGTTATGAAGATCGTCAACAAAATTCCACGTATATCAAAAGCGACATATCAAGACTTATCAAAGCACGTGATCGTGTGCCTAAAGCTTCGTTGAAGCTCTAGGACCATTATTGAAGTCAAGAGATTCGGATTGAATCTTTTGAAGACGGTTCGTCAAGTTTTATTTATAGTCTTCTAGCTTCTTTTCGTAGAATATTAAACCTTGAGTAGGTCTTACTTGTTTATCTTCATAACACTCATATCTTAGAGCTAGGATTATCTTAGATGCCCATACAAACTTTTCCGAAGCTTCGCGCTTCATTTCGTGGCTTCTGGTGCATCTTAGTTGGTTCAAGAAGAAGAACCAACCGACTAGATTGTCATCTATTCGGTCGGCAATCCTTCTTGAACCGACTAGATCTCCTTGCTCAATTCAGCTTAGATACTGTTTATCAATTAGTCCGTCCAAGAAGGTTCACCGACCGACTGGTTGTCAAACTAGTCGGTTTGGAATCCTTCTTAGACCGACTAGTTAAGCTTTCACTTTTCAGCCTGAGTTACTGTTTACAGTTAGTCGGTCCAAGAACATTCATCGACCGACTAGTTGTGAAACTAGTCGGTTGGAATTTGTTCTTAGACCGACTAGTTCTACTTGTATTCAGCCTATTTGATTTCAACTCTTAGTCGGTCAAAGAACACTCACCGATCGACTAGTTGTGAAACTAGTCGGTTTGCAAGTCTTCTTAGACCGACTAGTTCTATATGTAGTGCACTGTATAGCTACTACACATGTACTAGAGGGGGGGTGAATAGTACTTTTAAATAATAGGGAGAGTTATTCCTAATTATCGTGCAATTAACAAACAACAATACGGAATAACAACGATCAACAAGAATAAATGCAAACACAAACAAATGGTTTAATGGGTTCGGATCCACCCAAGTCTCCCCGACTTGTTCCCGGTGATCCTACGTCCCAACCACCCGGATCCCCTCCGGATACTTGAGTTAGAAAACCTCTAACCCAAGATTTCCAATATGCCCACTTGCGAAAACCTCGCAAGTGCAAACTAACTACAAGTGATGTCCGTGAATCCCACAACCCGGGATCACGCAAACTCTCACAACCGAGAGTATACAATTCAAATAACGAATGTAAATGAAATGAAATGCTTACCAACAAAATACCTATGCCTTGAGTATTCTTACCAAATTAGGGCAAGGGGGATTTTGATGGAGGAAGATGGCACCAAACCCTAGCTTCAAGAAGATGACCAGTAATGGAAGCCTAGGGTGGAGATGGTGACCTAGAATCAAGCTTCTAGCTTGAATGATTCACAATGGAGAGAATCTCTCTTGAGGATTTAGGGCTCAAGAACTTGAGGGAGAGATTCTTGTGAGAAGAGAGAGCTTGGAAATAGATTTGATTGCTCTTCTCTTTTGATCTGAAAAATATCTCTAATATATTGCTTAACCCCTTCAAGAAATGAATCAGGATTCTACTTATAGGGGCAAGGAAAAACGAGTTCAAAAAGATCCCAACGGCTCTTTTCTGAAGCTGGTTAGTCGGTCAAAGAAGGATGCCCGACCGACTAGATCACAATCTAGTCGGTCGGTCAGTGAGCATGGACCGAATAACGAGTTGACAGCCAAGATAGAAAAGTTCACGGTCAATATGAACTAGTCGGTCTAAGAAGACTTTCCGACCGACTAGTTGGACAACTAGTCGGTCGGTCAGTGTTCTTTGACTGACTAAGAGATGAAACTCAAAGGCTGGAAGCAAGTTTAACTAGTCGGTCTAAGAACAATGTCTAACCGACTAGTTTCTCAACTAGTCAGTCGACAAACGTTCTTTGACCGACTAACTCGAAACAGTAACTCAGGCTGAAATTGGGAGATGAAAACTAGTCGGTCTGAGAAGGATTCCTAACCGACTAGATCGTCATCTAGTCGGTCGGTGAGCCTTCTTGGACCGACTAACTGTAAACAGTAGATAGCCAATATTGAGCAAGGGCATCTAGTCGGTTCATGAAGGATTACCGACCGACTAGATCGTCATCTAGTCAGTTGGTTCTCCTACTTGAACTAACTAAGAAGCACCGGAAGCCGAGGGAAGAAGCGCGAAGCTTCGGGAAAGTTCCTATGGGCTTCTAAGATAATCCTAGCTCTAAGATATGAGCGAAATGAAGATTATAATGTAAGTCCTACTCAAGGCTTACCATTCTAAGTAAAGAAGCTAGAAGACTATAAATAAACCTTGATGATCCGTCTTCATAAGCTTCAATCTTCATTCTTAACTTCAATAAAGGTCCTTGAGCTTAAACGAAGCTTCAGGCACACGATCAAGCGTATTGAGAAGTCTTGAGACGTCGCTTGAGATGAACGTATTCTTTTGGCGACGATCTCCATAACTACGCTCACAAATAGTTAGTACACGATATTTATGTTTGCTCATCATCAAAACCAAATCCGGGGAATCAATACTCAATATTCTCTCCCTTTTTGGTGATGACAAACCAACATAAATAATAATCAATAATAATGTACTAAATGAAATTTACTTACTCCCCCTGCATTGATGACACATTAGTTTCATATGAAATAATAAACATATGCATCAATCAGGCGAGAAAATTAAAAATACAAATCCAGTTATCGAATTTAAAATACATTTATATTTTCTTAACTCCCCATGAATCTAACATATCAAATTAGATTCATGCTAAACTATCATTTAGCACATGCCATTATTATATCTCTCCCCCTTTGACATAATCCAAAAAGTGCGGGAGGGAGTCAATAATAACACATCATGGCCAAAAAAATACATGAACCACGGGAGTCGAAGAATACGACCTCGGTCCAATGACACCAAAGTAAAATACCAAAATATATTAAAGGTGTGCCAAATAGACCGTAGTCGAAAAACAAAAAATGAAGTCATCAAAAAACCAATTGTAAATTCACGCATTGATGAAAGGAATTTATTCTCCAATATCAACATTTGTAGCTATATTAGTGCATGGAAAACAATTCTATGTTTTCATACAACTAAAGCTATTAAATCAAGATAATCGTCGAGTGACGATAGTCAATATCAGAGACCAAAATGCAATGAGAATACCAATACCAAATGTATCGAATTGATATCAAAAGTAAAACGAAAAAGTGTTATGCCAAAAAAAAATAAAACACCATAAAACTAGGCATACACAATCATATCATACTAGTGGAAACAAAATGATACCAATGTAAAAATTCTATCTATGCATGCATACAATCACACATGGATACCAAATGTAATATCATACTTACAACATTAAGCTCCCCCTACATTGGTGCATCGATCAAGCACCATCGACTCCGTTTGAATGAAAGTCTTTACAAATCAAGGAGTTGATAGGGTTGGTATCCCAAAGCGGATTGAACTTAGAAAACTTCATTTTGGTATCCAAAAATCCTTTTGGATCCAATGGGTTAGACAACAAATTTGAAATACGAAATAAAAAATATTGTAACCCATAAATTAATATAATCAAAATCAATTTTATAAACACATGCCTTGGTACCCATAACATGATCATAAACTCATGGTACCAAGCATTGAAGGGTTAAAGGAACTAACCCTTCGGAAACCAAGTCCAAGAGGAACTTGACTTCCCAACATAATCATCATTCAAAATACCATCATTAATATATGATTTCACATAAACATTCATAGCATCATCGCTAGTGTTCTTGAGACCCCAAATAGTGTACATTTTGGGAATCCTCTTCCTAGTGGTTGCATGCACAAAAGTTTGATTTCTATGTGGTGCATGTGGCCTAGGAGCATGGGATCTAGCAATAGTATGATGATGTGTGTATGCATGAGGATGATTATGAGAGTAGGCATGCACATGTGGATGAGATGTTTGAACATAAGCATTAGGATGTGCATGAGCATGATTACGTGCATGTGGGTGCCTCATATGAGTGTTTGCACGTGCTCGTGGGTGCAGAGCATAAAAATCATCATTAATATGAACCGGTGGAGTAGGATGTGTGTTCCTACGTGGCATAGCATGTGAGTACAAAAATGCATGACCCCTCTTTGGAGGTCCACCCAAAGTGGGTTTCTTTCCAATCGGAGGTGTGTACGAAGTGGAAGCACTATTGGTAGGAGAACTACCAATGGGGTGTTTGCTCCCACTCGTTGAGGCGTCGGAAGTAGGCCTAACAAAGGTTGTAGACGATTTGGATGAGTCTCCCATCTTATACCCCAAGCCAATGTGGTGTTTGGCCGGAAGTAAGTCATTTAGGATATTATCCAAATGGCCCTTACCTTTATTGAAATCATTGATACGGCCTAACGTGCAATCATACTTCTCTTTGAGAGAATGCATCGAAGCATCCAAAGTGGATACTTGCGATGTGAGTGCATAAACACGAGATTTGCGATTCTTATTCTCAATACTCAAGGTTGAGTTTTGAGACGTCAAATCCACCATCTTGTGTTCATCCGATTTCTCAAAATGAACATGCTCAAGTTGAGATTTGAGGTTCTTCACCTCATTTCTCAACAAGCCATTATGAGTAAGCAAACTTGCTTTCTCATTGGCGAGTGTCTCAACAATGGTGTCATTGTTGGTGATGGTAGACTTAGGAGAGGTTTGGAGGCTAACAAGTTCATCTTTGGTCTTATTATATCTATCTATTAATTTAGTAAATTTGTAGGAATATGATGCCCTCGAGGCCATTTATTCCTGTATGAATAGCACAAACATCTTGTTCGAAATAACAGTAAGCTGTTTGGTAATAATTTATCTAAGTTATATTGTAATTAGATGTCGACTTAGGTAAAGTCCTGAGACTTTATGCAAGGTCAAACGGATATCGAGATGAGTATCTCGATCATGGAGAAACGTTTGACCGTCTGTAGCATAAGTCTAAAATGGTTCGTGGTCATAGATGTTTCGAGACAAGGATATCGAAACATCGGACAGACTATTGTGTCTTAGTCTTCACCGTTTAGCGGTGGCGATGATCTCATGATCGCTTGACTTGGCGAAGTCAAAGACGAGACACAGGTGCTCATTAGAATGAGTTCACTGAACGATCCACTAGAGTTATCATATGGTTATATTGACCAATCTGTCAGTGATAACTCTGAGTGATGATAGGATAGTTGGTCTTTTGACTTGAGGTCATTTTGACGGACCTGTGCGTGAACGGTGCCACTTAGATCAACTGACCTAGCTTCGAGGTAAGGCCTGTCAAAAGGTCTTTTGATTGGGTGTCACTCGAAACGTACGAGGCGAGTAATGACCAAGAGAGGATTCGTCTCTCCCGGTCAATGGGAGTTAGTGTCGTAGAGTTAGTTCGGTCTTTAGTAAAAACTCTGCGCAGAGTATGTTGGAAGAAGTCCAATATTTATTGACTAAAGATTGATAGAAACTAACCGGAGTCAAGTTATTGGGGTTGACAGTTTGATCGTACCCCAGACTTGATCCGAACGACATATTTAAGACGAAGAGACTATAACTGCGGAATTCATCACGGAAACAGTCAGGTGGTCCCGACAATACTCATGTCAATGAGTTAACCACATAATGATGATTCCTGAAGCAGGGACGGCAACCACTGCTCGTGGTCACTGTCGTATAGGGCTTCGAGCCCAACCTGTTGTAAGGGTCAGGCTGTAGGGTCTCACACAGAGTGCAATGCTTCGTCTAGTAATAGGTAGAAATTAGTTAGGGAGAATAATTGCATTTTAATGCAAGGGATGAAATAATTGCATTTGATGCAATATGATAATTTAAGCTTAGATAGGGACTATTTTGCATTTGATGCAAAAGCAATTAAATGTGTATTAAATTGTTTAATACGATATTTAATAAAATAAACGCAAGGAAAAGTTCACGGGTAAGACGGGAATGTCCCGGTCTAGACCCAGGTTCGAACGGCGTCCAAATCGGACGCCAGATGATCAAGTTATGCCCAAAACAGCCCAAAGGGTCAGATCAGGCCAGACCAGGCAGACTAGCCCAGTCTGAACCTGGTCTGGCCTGCTGGCCAGACCCAATCAAGCCCAAGCCGGCCTGGGCCTGGGCGCCCAGACCCGCCTGGGCCTGGGCGCCCGGCCCAGGCCATGGCCCCGGGCGCCTGGGCGCAGGCCCAGGCGCTGTGCGCCTGGGCCTGGGCCCAGGCGGCCCAGGACGCCTGGGCGCTGGGCGCCCAGGCGTTCTGGGCCGGGCGCCTGGCCCGGCCCAAGCGCCCGCCTGGGCGACTGGCGCCAGGCGCCAGGCGCCAGGCTGGCGCCTGGGCGCCCGCGCCCAGACTTGGGCGCCCGTGCCCAGGTCTGGGTTTGGGCGCCCAGTCAGATTTGTGGGTCCCACCTTTGGGTGTGGAACCCTAGGTTTGATGGGCATTTTTGACGGCTCAGTTTTTGTGAAAAACTAGCCTAGGGCTGATCTTTGGACACTCAATTGGAGGGTCAAACGAACTCCGATTGACGAACCGTTTTTTCCTATGCGTTCACCGTTGAACGCTTGTCGTATTGATAGGTTGTATCGATCTTGAAGCTCAACGGTGAGTGAGTTAAAATTCACGGAAGTTTGCACTTTGTGAAGTGCAAACTAACTTGATTTTAATTAACCCATTATTTAGTCCCACATCGGATTTTGAGAAAAGGGGAGAGTCCGCCGCCTATATAAATAGGGGTCTCCCCCCTTTCTCAAAACTCGTCCCAAGCTCTAGATCTGAGCGGCTCTCGTAAATGTTGGAGCACGCTCGGATCTAGGCTTAAATTAATATTTCTCTTCTCCCTAAATTTTCTGCCTTACTCCTGCGGGCTCTAGCAAAGCCACAAAGGAGTTCGGATTCTGAATCTGAAATCTTGGCGGAGGTTTCACTCGCGTGAAACTTTCTTCGGCGCGTGGTTGGCTCGGCGGCACGGGGATTGATCGCCTCGGGATGCGGAGCGATTCGAGGAGCGGTTCGGGGAGCGGTTCAAGGAGCGGCTCGGCGTGGGACGGGAGCAGCTCGGAAGACGGCGCGGAACATCTCGCCTGCTCCAGGGCTGAGATTCCGGGTATGTGGTTAAAGTATTATTAGCATTAGTTTAGTTTAATCGCAGTAGGCTAGATCCTTCTTGGGATGGTCAGACCCATCCCAAGTCGGCATAGATCTTGGCATAGGGTCTTGGACCTTAGGGCTAAGTTAAAAAATAGTTTTAACTACATGTTAATTAGTTAACATAGTTTTTCTTCCGCTGCAAAATGATTTTTGTGTCTATGTTCCGTCCGACTTAGGACGGGACTAGAGTTTTTGTGCCCTAAGGGACCGCCAATTCCCCTACAGTGGTATCAGAGCGTAGGTTTGCGTAGCGATCTAGGTACTGCGATTTGATTAAACGTGTTAATGCTTTTAAATACTTTCAAAAGTTTTTAAAGTTATGAGATAATATTTTAAAAATGTTTTAGATGTTCAAAAATTCTTTTTGATAAATTTTGAACATGGAAATTTTTTAAAATGACATTTTAAAATTTATCTGATAATTTTTAAAACCAATTTTAAATCTTTTAAAATTTATGCGATAAGTTTAAATTGCCTAAAATTTTATTTGATAAATTTTTAAGCTTGAAAGTTTTAAAATGATGTTTTAATTTTATGAGATAATTTTAAAACTGATTTTAAAGATTAAAATTTTTATGCGATAAATTTTTTTTAAGTAGCATGCAAATTTATGATTTTAAAATTAAGTTTTTATGAGATAAAAATAAAATAATTTCAAAATCATATTTTAAATTTAATTGTTAAATTTATGTTTGCATGCAAAAATTGTTTATGCGATAAACTTAGTATATTTAAATGTTAAATAGTTATGCACTATCTTTATGCGATAAATTAGTGTAGCTTTATTTTAATGGCTTGACATCTTGTCCCTTATTTGATAACACAAGACAACCCCTTTAGGTTAGCCATTAAAAATGATTAAAATTTATTACTTGAATTTTAATGACATGCTATGCTTTAATAAATCATTAACAACAATATTAAAGACCTAATTCCTGATTAGGGTAGTCCTTTAAATGAATTTTCAAATTCTAATTGTTATAATTAATTTTCATTAAAGGACTTCGCTTCTAGCGTTGTTAATAATTTATTAAAATCCTAATAACGATTAGGGTAGCACGTGAACCTTATAGTTGATAAGGACTTAATAAAAGTTATTAAACACATCCTAAAATTTTGAATTTAAGGATTCAACTAGTTGATAGGATTAATTAGTTGTTAATAAAAGCTGTTTAGTCTATGGCATACATACAAAAATGACAAGCTTCATTCAATGGACCATGATCCAGTCAATGTGCTTGGCTAAGAGTTCTGGGTCAACCCTTGCTAGTCCAAGGGGTAGTGATCCTGGCTTAGTCAATTCCCTGGCTGAGTTCCGCTGGACCGCAATGTCGCGAATCATGATTGTATGACACCCTGGACTATATCTAAGTCAAATACGTTAATGATCTTTTTCAAGATTAGCCGTAGCCCTCCTTGTTTTAGGGGTTAGCAACTATAGGGCCCGTGTTATAGTTGTTGAGATACACTCAAGATGTGACATGGCAACCCTGTAGAAACCAACTCCTTAAATACATAAGATGAAATCTTGACTAACCCTAACCGTCGTCTCGTACCCCGAGCGCCGGCGTAAGTTAAGTCAACGATGTAGTCTGCCTAGATGTAGTCTAAGACCTGACCCAAACCGACGTGTCGTGCATACACCGAGCTGAGGGGCAAGTCAGGCTAGACATGAAAACAAGGGTCCGACTAGACTAGACATTGTGATTTGGATGAGCACACTCATGATCACGAATGGCTAGGGGCAAAAACCGATTAAGAGAGTCATATCCGATGTGATCAATGAAGAGTCATCTTCCGATCGCAGAGTCAATCAACTTGTTGAGCTACACTCAAGGTTGTTTAGACTCATGGTGATTGGAACTCTTACCCATTAATTTTAATTCGATTAAATCGTTCGTTATTAAGCTTTAAAACGTTCGTAAAATTAGTGGGAGGATATAGATAGATAAAAGCCAATCTACCTATATTTAATATTGAACATATGCTAAAACTAGGGCAAGACTATGTTTACCGTAGGAATTAAAATATAATATTTTAATTAGTTAACTGGTCAATAAGTTGATTAATTGAATATCAAGTTAAATTCTAATTGATAGAATTAAAACTATATTCTCATTGACATTTAATGACCTTCTAAAGAACAGACTTAAGAAATATGATTTCATTAAGTTCTGGGTCCAACAAATAAATTCGCGCTACACGTCACTCGTCTCTATATGAGGCAGCTTGAACATATAGGACATTCAAAGTATGTTTCTCCCTACAACTTGTCGAGCTACCCTCAAGGTTGTATGGACAAACAATTTTGATCCGCAAAGTTCGAAAATTCGATCAAACAGTTTGAGTCGAATACGAGTGCATGGGCGATGCAAGACTATGTATCCCAACCGGATCTTGAGACAAGCAACTTCTTGAGCTACACTCAAGATTGCAAAGCTCAAGCGTTTGGATACATAAGTTGCTTGCATATCTATTTATTTATGTTAATATCTAAATGTGATTTAGAAAAGGGAAGAAGGCACTTCGGAAAGTCAATTGAGAAAAGTTAGTTTAATTTATCATTAGTAAAGGCATAAGTAGGAGGAAATGAAAATGTGACATATTTTGATGTCACGATTTCAGAATGAATTGTTATACAAAAGACGTTTAACACATTTTGACGAATGTCGTCACATTGCTTCTGAGGTAATGTTTTGTGTTAAGTAATTTGTAAATAACTATATATATATTAAATGTTAATATATAAATACACAAGATAGTAGCAAACTTATATGGTAAAATTAGACTAGGCCGTATCTAGAGATTAAGCTTCACAAGTCACATAAAGAGGGGTCTGACCTCTCGTATTATGAAGTCTACGGACACTTGTGAGTCTTAGCCTCTTAGATACAATGACCGAAACCCATCTGTGAGACAGTGGGAGAATGAGTTGTCGAACTCAGTCTCGTACATACTGATGTACCAGAGTCTACTTTTAACAAAATAAGTTATTCGTATATTTTATTAAGACAAGTGTTCTTGATGAAACACAAGTCTGATAAAATAAAGAACGAAATGCCTAAAGTATTTAAACTGATTCGATTAGATCGAATGGTCAAATACTTTGCTACATAAAATCTTGTGTAATTAAAAGAAAATGTGATTTTCTCTCAGGTCAAGTCTGTTAACACATCAGAGTGTTAAAAGGTATGAATCACACTTAGTTAGACTTGGTGCGATCCATAAATAAGTGACTCTGAGTTAACTCCTCCCTCTGGGTTAAGTCCCAGATAGTAATGCCCAGGTTTTGATAATGTTCTATAAGGACATTATCAATAATATATTCAATAAATCAATCGTAAGGAAGTTGTATTATTACTCGAATCTCGTGAGACGAAATGTCGAGTTAGACATCATAACTGATGATGACTTAGTCAACTTCTAGGATGAAATTCGGAGTAGTAACTCCAAAACTTGATGCAATCAGAATAGGTCCGTGTGCGTAAATAAATTTGAGAATTTAGTTTACGTACCAAAGGAAAATGTTTCCTCACTTTATGCAAGTAAATCTTTAAGTTGAAAGGTTGGTGCAGAAAGAAAATAGTGAAGCACGATCATGTTGGACGAGAACGGTTTTCATCCTAATTTCTTTAAAACGGATTATGATGAAACCGGTTTCGCCAACATATGTGTACAGATCTACTCGGACCAAAGTCGATGTAAACGCTCAGTTTGACCATGAAAATTTGAGTATTCACTTATAAGTTCGTTTTTCTAAATATGATTTAGATGGACCAACTTATATGAATTGGCCAGAGAATTTTCAAGGTCAGTGGGAGCGTGTAAATTACATGCGAGACATCAAAGAGATGGAACATATATTTTGATTAAGTAATCAAAGAGTTTGATTATTTATCAGAAATGAATATGAACCATTTGAAATGACCAATAACTAATTTAAAATTATTATCGTAAGGTACGATGAACTGGATAAGATCCAGGGAAATAAAATATTATAGATTCCGATAGACCAAGTGAATAAGATTCAAAAGGTTGGTCTAACATAAACATAGAAACCCCTTAAGTCTATAGTGTAGACGGTTTTAGCAGATCCACTCACGAAGGCTCTATCACATGAAGTCGGGAAAACTTATGTGTAAAAACGATATTAGATATCGTGATAAATGGGCCTGAGTGCAAGTGGGAGATGTAGGAATATGATGCCCTCGAGGCCATTTATTCCTGTATGAATAGCACAAACATCTTGTTCGAAATAACAGTAAGCTGTTTGGTAATAATTTATCTAAGTTATATTGTAATTAGATGTCGACTTAGGTAAAGTCCTGAGACTTTATGCAAGGTCAAACGGATATCGAGATGAGTATCTCGATCATGGAGAAACGTTTGACCGTCTGTAGCATAAGTCTAAAATGGTTCGTGGTCATAGATGTTTCGAGACAAGGATATCGAAACATCGGACAGACCATTGTGTCTTAGTCTTCACCGTTTAGCGGTGGCGATGATCTCATGATCGCTTGACTTGGCGAAGTCAAAGACGAGACACAGGTGCTCATTAGAATGAGTTCACTGAACGATCCACTAGAGTTATCATATGGTTATATTGACCAATCTGTCAGTGATAACTCTGAGTGATGATAGGATAGTTGGTCTTTTGACTTGAGGTCATTTTGACGGACCTGTGCGTGAACGGTGCCACTTAGATCAACTGACCTAGCTTCGAGGCAAGGCCTGTCGAAAGGTCTTTTGATTGGGTGTCACTCGAAACGTACGAGGCGAGTAATGACCAAGAGAGGATTCGTCTCTCCCGGTCAATGGGAGTTAGTGTCGTAGAGTTAGTTCGGTCTTTAGTAAAAACTCTGCGCAGAGTATGTTGGAAGAAGTCCAATATTTATTGACTAAAGATTGATAGAAACTAACCGGAGTCAAGTTATTGGGGTTGACAGTTTGATCGTACCCCAGACTTGATCCGAACGACATATTTAAGACGAAGAGACTATAACTGCAGAATTCATCACGGAAACAGTCAGGTGGTCCCGACAATACTCATGTCAATGAGTTAACCACATAATGATGATTCCTGAAGCAGGGACGGCAACCACTGCTCGTGGTCACTGCCGTATAGGGCTTCGAGCCCAACCTGTTGTAAGGGTCAGGCTGTAGGGTCTCACACAGAGTGCAATGCTTCGTCTAGTAATAGGTAGAAATTAGTTAGGGAGAATAATTGCATTTTAATGCAAGGGATGAAATAATTGCATTTGATGCAATATGATAATTTAAGCTTAGATAGGGACTATTTTGCATTTGATGCAAAAGCAATTAAATGTGTATTAAATTGTTTAATACGATATTTAATAAAATAAACGCAAGGAAAAGTTCACGGGTAAGACGGGAATGTCCCGGTCTAGACCCAGGTTCGAACAGCGTCCAAATCGGACGCCAGATGATCAAGTTATGCCCAAAACAGCCCAAAGGGTCAGATCAGGCCAGACCAGGCAGACTAGCCCAGTCTGAACCTGGTCTGGCCTGCTGGCCAGACCCAGTCAAGCCCAAGCCGGCCTGGGCCTGGGCGCCCAGACCCGCCTGGGCCTGGGCGCCCGGCCCAGGCCATGGCCCCGGGCGCCTGGGCGCAGGCCCCGGGCGCCTGGGCGCAGGCCCAGGCGCTGTGCGCCTGGGCCTGGGCCCAGGCGGCCCAGGACGCCTGGGCGCTGGGCGCCCAGGCGTTCTGGGCCGGGCGCCTGGCCCGGCCCAGGCGCCCGCCTGGGCGACTGGCGCCAGGCGCCAGGCGCCAGGCTGGCGCCTGGGCGCCCGCGCCCAGACTTGGGCGCCCGTGCCCAGGTCTGGGTTTGGGCGCCCAGTCAGATTTGTGGGTCCCACCTTTGGGTGTGGAACCCTAGGTTTGATGGGCATTTTTGACGGCTCAGTTTTTGTGAAAAACTAGCCTAGGGCTGATCTTTGGACACTCAATTGGAGGGTCAAACGAACTCCGATTGACGAACCATTTTTTCCTATGCGTTCACCATTGAACGCTTGTCGTATTGATAGGTTGTATCGATCTTGAAGCTCAACGGTGAGTGAGTTAAAATTCACGGAAGTTTGCACTTTGTGAAGTGCAAACTAACTTGATTTTAATTAACCCATTATTTAGTCCCACATCGGATTTTGAGAAAAGGGGAGAGTCCGCCGCCTATATAAATAGGGGTCTCCCCCCTTTCTCAAAACTCGTCCCAAGCTCTAGATCTGAGCGGCTCTCGTAAATGTTGGAGCACGCTCGGATCTAGGCTTAAATTAATATTTCTCTTCTCCCTAAATTTTCTGCCTTACTCCTACGGGCTCTAGCAAAGCCACAAAGGAGTTCGGATTCTGAATCTGAAATCTTGGCGGAGGTTTCACTCGCGTGAAACTTTCTTCGGCGCGTGGTTGGCTCGGCGGCACGGGGATTGATCGCCTCGGGATGCGGAGTGATTCGAGGAGCGGTTCGGGGAGCGGTTCAAGGAGCGGCTCGGCGTGGGACGGGAGCAGCTCGGAAGACGGCGCGGAACATCTCGCCTGCTCCAGGGCTGAGATTCCGGGTATGTGGTTAAAGTATTATTAGCATTAGTTTAGTTTAATCGCAGTAGGCTAGATCCTTCTTGGGATGGTCAGACCCATCCCAAGTCGGTATAGATCTTGGCATAGGGTCTTGGACCTTAGGGCTAAGTTAAAAAATAGTTTTAACTGCATGTTAATTAGTTAACATAGTTTTTCTTCCGCTGCAAAATGATTTTTGTGTCTATGTTCCGTCCGACTTAGGACGGGACTAGAGTTTTTGTGCCCTAAGGGACCGCCAATTCCCCTACAAAATTTAGACCAAATTTCTTGGTTAGCTAACCTCATTTCTTCCATATTAGGCTCTCCACCTTCATCCTCGCTACCATCCTCGCTTTCATCCTCGCTATCATCGAAGGAGGACTTTTGACCTTTTGCCTCATCATTAGCCATGAAGCAAATTTTTGCTTTCTCCACTCTTCCATCATCCGACTCTCCACTTGAGGAATCCTCTTCGGAGTCGATGAATGTGCCAACAAGCCCTTTCTTATGCTTTCTCGACTTGTCGTACTTAGATGCCTTCCCCTTCTCCTTGTGTTTGTAGAGAGGACAATCTGGTTTGATGTGTCCTGGCTTGTTGCATTTATAACACACGGGAGTAGAGGCATTAGTCGAACTAACTTTAGATTTATCCAAAGATTTACCCATTCGGAGGAATCGATTGAACTTCCTTGCCATACGGGCAATGGATTCCATGTCCAATTCGTTTTCCGATACTTCATCATCGGTAGATGGAGCGGCCTTGAATGCAATCGCCTTTTTCTTTGGCTCGTCTTGCTTCAAGTACGCCTTCATCTTTTCCCTCATCCGGATCTTACTATCCTTGCGTACCTCATAAGACAACAAGGTACCCATTAGTTGTACGACGGTATATTTATTCATGTCATTACCTTCCTTGATGGCGAAGGTACGATTTTCCCAACATGATGGAAGACCGTCGATGATCTTTGAGCATTTCTCCTTTTGGGTGTAGGTTTTCCCAAGAGCTTCCAAGTCGTTGGATATATCCACGAAGCGAGCATAGTACTCCTTCATGGTTTCACCCTGCTCCATATGAAACAACTCAAATTCTTTGTTAGCAACGACGAGTTTAGAGTCTTTTACCGTACTCGATCCTTCGTGCAAAATGAGGAGTTGGTTCCATATTTGATATGCACTCTTACATGTGCATATCTTGTTGAAGTCCTCGGGCTCCAACGCACAATTCAAGGCATTCATTGCCTTGGCATTGGCTACTTCCGCGGCCACCTCCGCGGGAGTTCACTTCGCGAAATCTTCTTCGGAAGGCTCGACATACTCCGTCATGGTGGCTCTCCATAGTGAAGTGCTCCGGAGGAAAATTTGCATCCGGCATTTCCAGTACCCGTAGTTGATACCGTTGAAGTGTGAAGGCCTGACGGAGGATAGTCCTTCCATAACTGAAGAAGCTCCATCGCGGTTATTGAAGACGTTGTAGTCGTTGTTCGTCATAGCTCTCAACTTTGGCTATGTGTAGCTTTGAACTTGGCTTTGATACCAATTGTAGTGCCCTGTATAGGTACTGCACATGTACTAGAGGGGGGGTGAATAGTACTTTTAGATAATAGGGAGAGTTATTCCTAATTATCGTGCAATTAACAAACAACAATGCGGAATAACAACGATCAACAAGAATAAATCCAAACGCAAACAAATGGTTTAATGGGTTCGGATCCACCCAAGTCTCCCCGACTTGTTCCCGGTGATCCTACGTCCCAACCACCCGGATCCCCTCCGGATACTTGAGTTAGAAAACCTCTAACCCAAGATTTCCAATATGCCCACTTGCGAAAACCTCGCAAGTGCAAACTAACTACAAGTGATGTCTGTGAATCCCACAACCCGGGATCACGCAAACTCTCACAACCGAGAGTATACAATTCAAATAACGAATGTAAATGAAATGAAATGCTTACCAACAAAATACCTATGCCTTGAGTATTCTTACCAAATTAGGGCAAGGGGGATTTTGATGGAGGAAGATGGCACCAAACCATAGCTTCAAGAAGATGACCAGCAATGGAAGCCTAGGGTGGAGATGGTGACCTAGAATCAAGCTTCTAGCTTGAATGGCTCACAATGGAGAGAATCTCTCTTGAGGATTTAGGGCTCAAGAACTTGAGGGAGAGATTCTTGTGAGAAGAGAGAGCTTGGAAATAGAGTTGATTGCTCTTCTCTTTTGATCTGAAAAATATCTCTAATATATTGCTTAACCCCTTCAAGAAATGAATCAGGATTCTATTTATAGGGGCAAGGAAAAACGAGTTCAAAAAGATCCCAACGGCTCTTTTCTGAAGCTGGTTAGTCGGTCAAAGAAGGATGCCCGATCGACTAGATCACAATCTAGTCGGTCGGTCAGTGAGCATGGACCGACTAACGAGTTGACAGCCAAGATAGAAAAGTTCACGTTCAATATGAACTAGTCGGTCTAAGAAGACTTTCCGACCGACTAGTTGGACAACTAGTCGGTCGGTCAGTGTTCTTTGACTGACTAAGAGATGAAACTCAAAGGCTGGAAGCAAGTTTAACTAGTCGGTCTAAGAACAATGTCTAACCGACTAGTTTCTCAACTAGTCGGTCGACAAATGTTCTTTGACCGACTAACTCAAAACAGTAACTCAGGCTGAAATTGGGAGATGAAAACTAGTCGGTCTGAGAAGGATTCCTAACCGACTAGATCGTCATCTAGTCGGTCGGTGAGCCTTCTTGGACCGACTAACTGTAAACAGTAGATAGCCAATATTGAGCAAGGGCATCTAGTCGGTTCATGAAGGATTGCCGACCGACTAGATCGTCATCTAGTCGGTTGGTTCTCCTACTTGAACTAACTAAGAAGCACCGGAAGCCGAGGGAAGAAGCGCGAAGCTTCGGGAAAGTTCCTATGGGCTTCTAAGATAATCCTAGCTCTAAGATATGAGCGAAATGAAGATTATAATGTAAGTCCTACTCAAGGCTTACCATTCTAAGTAAAGAAGCTAGAAGACTATAAATAAACCTTGACGATCCGTCTTCATAAGCTTCAATCTTCATTCTTGACTTCAATAAAGGTCCTTGATCTTAAACGAAGCTTCAGGCACACGATCACGCGTATTGAGAAGTCTTGAGACGTCGCTTGAGATGAATGTATTCTTTTGGCGACGATCTCCATAACTGCGCTCACAAATAGTTAGTACACGATATTTATGTTTGCTCATCATCAAAACCAAATCCGGAGAATCAATACTTAATACTATATTCCCTGAACTTTCTATATTGGCTGTGAAGCTGTTAATCGGTCCATGTTGAATCACCGACCGACTAGTTGTGAATCTAGTCGGTCAGTGATCCTTCTTAGACCGATTAGACTGCTTCAGAAATAGATCCGTTGGAGCATTAAATGCACGAATTTTCTCTCTCTCTCTTCTCTATCCTATATAATCTTGAGATGCTTCTTCATAGCATTCATGGCTGATATTAATTGCATTTTAGAGAATCAAAGAGAAGCATTTATTCTCATTTTCCAAGCTTTCATTTCTCACAAGAATCTCTCCTCATTCTTATTCCTAAAGAGAGATTCTCATTGATTATGAGCCACTCAAGCCAATAGCTTGATTCAAGGTCACCAACTCCACCCTAGGCTTCTATTGCTGGTCAACTTCTTGGAGCTAGGATTTGGTGACTTCTTCTCCTCCAAAAACCTCCTTGCCCTAAAATCGTAAGTTTACTCAAGGCATAGGATTTTGTTGGTAAGCATTTCTTATTTCATTTACTTTGATATTGCAAGTTTTACTCTCGGTTGTGAGAGTTGGTTGTGATCCTGATTTGTGGGAGTCACATTTTCATTTGTGTATGATTTGATCTTGTAGAGGTTTTCTACAAGAATTTCATAGTCTAAATTTGAGTTAGAAGTTTCTAACTCAAGTATCCGGAGGGGATCCGGAGGGGATCCGGGTGTTTGGGACGTAGGATCACCGGAAAAAAGTCGGGGAGACTTGGGTGGATCCGAACCCGTTATATCGTTTGTTTGCGATTGTATTTTATTGTTGTCACATTTTCATGTCCGCATTGTTGGTTGAGTTTTCAAGATAATTAGGAATTATCTTCTTAATTATTTTAAAGTACTATTCACCCCCCCTCTAATACTTGTGCAGTAGATATCAGGGCATCACATTTGGTATCAGAGCCAAGTTCATAGCTATGTCTACCAACGACAACAAGAACGTTCGTCCACCTTCAGATTATAGCACCTTCAGGAACCGTGAAGGAGCCTCTTCGGTGATGGAAGGACACTCCTCTACTAAACCTCCTTTCTTCAACGGTACCAATTACGGGTACTGGAAATGCCGGATGGAAACGTTCCTCCGGAGCACCTCACTATGGAGAGCTACGATGACGGAGTATGTCGAGCCCGCCGAAGAAGATTTCGCGAAGTGGACTTCTGCGGAGGTCACCGCGGAGGTAAACAATGCTAAGGCAATGAATGCCTTGCAATGTGCTTTGGAGCCCGAAGACTTCAACAAGATATGCACATGTAAGAGTGCATATCAAATCTGGAACTAACTCCTCATCTTGCATGAAGGAACGAGTAGGGTAAGAGACTCCAAACTCGTTGTTGTAAATAAAGATTACGAATTATTTCATATGCAACAGGGTGAGAAGATGAAGGAGTACTATGCTCGCTTCGTTGACATCACCAATGAGTTGGAGGCTCTTGGAAAGACCTACACCCAAACGGAGAAAGTCTCAAAGATCATTGACGGACTTCCTTCTTGTTGGGAAAAACGTACCTTCGCCATCGAGGAAGGTAACGATATGAGTAAATATACTGTCATTCAACTAATGGGTACCTTGATGTCTTATGAGGTATGCAAGGACAGTAAACTAAAGCTGCAGGACAAGATGAAGTCTTACTTGAAGCAAGACGAGCCAAAGAAAAAGGTGATTGCGTTCAAGGCCGCTCCATCTACATCTACCGATGATGAAGAATCGGAAGACGAGTTGGACTTGAAATCCATTGCCCTCATGGCAAAGAAGTTCAACCGATTCTTCCGGAAAGGTAATTTCAAGAACAAATCAAAATTTAGTTCTACTAACGCCTCCGCTCCTTTATGCTTTAAATGCAATAAGCCAGGACACATGAAAGCGGATTGTCCTCAAAACAAGCAAAATGAGAAATGGAAGGCGCCAAAGTTCGACAAGTCAAAGAAGTACAAGAAAGGGTACAAGAAAGGGCTTGTCGGCACATTCACCGACTCCGACGAGGATTCCTCAAGTGGAGAGTCGGATGATGAACAAGTGGAGCAAGCACACATGTGCTTCATGGCAAGAGAGGAACATGATCAAGGATCCTCCTCCGATGATAGCGAGGATGAAGGCGATGAGGTAACTATGGATGACCTTAGATTAGCTAACGAGTAAATTTGGTCTAAGTATTCTAAACTAGTAAATAGATATACTAAGACTAAAGATGATTTAACTAGTCTCCAAACCTCACCTAAGCCTATCGTCATCAACAACGACACCGTTGTTGAAGACTTGAGAAATGAGATTGTAAATCTCAAATCTCAACTTGAGCATGTTCATATTGAGGAATCGGATGAACGCGAGATAGCGGATTTGATTTCTCAAAACTCAACTTTGAGTATTGAGAATGAGAATCTCAAATCTCGTGTTTGTGTACTCACATCGCAAGTGTCCACGTTGGATGCTTCTATGCATTCTCTCACCGAGAAGTATGAGTGCACATTAGGCCGAATTAATAAATTCAATAAAGGTAAGGACCATTTGGATAATATCATAAATGACTTACTTCCGACCAATCACCACATTGTCTTGGGGTATAAGATGGGAAATTCAACCAAATCGTCCACTACCTTTGTTAGGCCAACTTTCGATGCCTCAACGAGTTGGAGCAAACACCCCATTCGTAGTTCATCTACCAATGGTGCTTCCACCTCGTAGACATCCCCATTTGGAAAGAAACCCACTTTGGGTGGACCTCCAAAGAAGGGTCATGCTTTTATGTACACCAATACTATGCCACATAGGAACACACATCCTACTCCACTTGTTCACAATTATGATGATTTTTATGCTACACGTCCACGAGCACGTGCACACCAAGTGAG
The DNA here is from genome assembly GCA_030789695.1 of Scilla litardierei. Lineage (NCBI taxonomy): Eukaryota > Viridiplantae > Streptophyta > Magnoliopsida > Asparagales > Asparagaceae > Scilla > Scilla litardierei. The sequence continues at coordinate 17,886,281 of CM061130.1, read as the reverse complement.
ACACCCTCACGCACGTGTTCCTTCACATGCATATGTTCATCCACATCACTATCATATGATGATTACCATCATGCATCATTTCAAATGCCGCCACCACCATTCCATCATGTGCCATATGCATATCCACGACATGCATCACGTAGAAATCAACAACGTATGCATGCTCCCAATAGGAATAGGGCTCCCAAAATATTCACTAACACTAACATGCATGAGAAACAAGCATACATGAATTCCTATTTTATGAATGTCGTGCATAATGATGATTACATTGGGAAGTCTAAGTCCAATTGGACTTGGCTTCCAAAGGTCTAATCTTTTAGGACCCAATGACCTTGGGTACCATGGAATGATATTTCTATCTTTAGGTACTCAAGAAAAAGACACGGAGCAACAAATCCAAATTTAGCTCCAAGAATAATTGGATACTCGATAGCGGGTGTTCAAAACACATGACGGGTGAAGCTCAATTGCTCTCCGGAGTGGTGCCCATTGCAAATGGGAACCGAGTCGTCTTTGGAGGCAACGAGAGCGGAACCATCATTGGTGTTGGTAAAGTTGGTAATCCTTCTAAACCACTAATAAGTGATGTTTACCTTGTTAAAGGATTAAATCACAATCTTATTTCAATAAGCCAACTCTGTGACAAAGGTTACAAAGTTAGCTTTGCGAAAGGAATGTGTCTTATTTTGAATAAAGATACTAATAATGTGTTATTCTCTGGCACACGCCATAAGGATAATTATATATTAGATCTTCCAAAATCACATGAACAATGTCTCATTGCCAACACAAGTGAACAACACTTATGGCATCGACGTTTTAGTCATGTGAACTTTGAAACACTTTTCAAACTTTCCAAGTTAAATTCTATTAAAGGCTTTCATAAGCTTGTCTTTCAAAAGAAAAGCTTTTGTGACTCGTGTCAACGAGGCAAGCTTCCAAAATCGTCATTTAAACCTAAGAAAAGCATTTCATCTAAGCGGCCTCTAGAGCTATTACATCTAGATCTTTTTAGGCCAACTAGAGTTGCTTCATTAGGAAATGCGCGATATGGACTTGTCATCGTTGATGAATTTTCTAGATTTACTTGGGTATTTTCATTGAGTAATAAAAATGATGCTTTTGAAAACTTCACAATATTTGTTAAGAAAGTACAAAATCTCATTGGAACCACCATTGTCACTATTCGTAGTGATCATGGAGGGGAATTTGAGAATGAGTCTTTCTCAAATTTTTGTGATGAAGTTGGTATTACTCACACCTTTTCTTTCCCTCGCGTACCCCCTCAAAATGGTGTTGTTGAGAGGAAGAATAGGACGCTAGTGGAATGTGCTCGCACTATGCTTGATGATAGCCAACTTGGCCATCAATTTTGGGCGGAAGCGGTACATACCGTGTGCTATGTGTTTAATAGGATACTTTTGAGGCCCGGCACCAAACAAACTTGTTATGAATTGTTGTTTGGTAGATTGCCTCAAGTTAAACATTTTCGAGTTTTTGGCGCAAAATGTTTTATTAAAAACACGTATGGTAGTTTGGACAAATTTGATCCAAGATCCGATGAGGGGATATTTGTTGGATATTCCTCCCATAGCAAAGCCTACCGGATATACAAAAAAAGAACCTCAACATCGAGGAATCTCTTCATGTTTCATTTAATGAAAATTTTGTCCCTACTAAAATGACTAATGATGATGACTCCATGGATGTTTTATGTGATTCTATTGGTAATTCTAAGTCTATTGATTCTATTGATACTAACCCTACTGATGATACTTTTGAGAATATTCCTAGTGATCAGGGAATTCCCAAACGGCTTCATACAATTCGTGACCATCCCCATGAGCAAGTCATTGGCAACATCCTTGATAGTGTCAAGACGAGATCTCAAGTCAACTACTTCGCTCATTGTGCCTTTGCCTCCTCAATTGAGCCAAAGAATATTAACGAAGCGTGCGAAGATAGTGCTTGGATCCTAGCCATGGAGGAGGAACTCATTCAATTTGAGAGGAATGAGGTTTGGGAGCTTGTTCCATTGCCCTCAAAGAACCACACCGTTATAGGAACGAAGTGGATTTTCAAGAACAAGACCGACGAGAACCAAATCGTCATCCAGAACAAAGCTCGGTTAGTAGCTCAAGGCTACCGGCAAGAGGAAGGTATAGATTTCGAAGAATCCTTTGCTCCGGTAGCTAGATTAGAATCTATTAGGTTATTGTTATCTTTTGCATGCCATAAAGATTTTAAAATCTTTCAAATGGATGTAAAAAGTGCGTTTTTAAACGGAGATGTCGTTGAGGAAGTTTATGTTTCTCAACCTCCGGGTTTTATAAATGAAAAATTTTCAAATCACGTTTTCAAACTTAAGAAAGCACTTTATGGTTTGAGACAAGCTCCTCGAGCTTGGTATGACCGTCTAAAGAACTTTCTTTTGGATTTGGGTTTTAAAATGGGTGAAGTTGATTCTACATTATTTGTTAAGTATTCGAATCATGATATTATTTTAGTTCAAATTTATGTTGATGATATCATTTTCGGTGCTACTAACTTCACTCTTTTCGAAGAGTTTTCTAATGTCATGAAGGATCAATTTAAGATGAGCCACATGGATGAGCTCAAGTATTTCTTAGGTCTCCAAATTCGCCAAATGAACGATGTAATCTTCATCCACCAAACCAAGTACACTGTGGAGTTGCTAAAGCGATTTGGAATGGAGAATGCCTCAGGCAAGAAAACTCCAATGAGCACTACTACATATCTTGATAAAGATACAGGCGGCAAAGATGTAGACATTCGTCTATATCGTGATATGATAGGTAGTTTATTATATCTCACTGCTACTAGGCCCGATATTATGTTTGTCGCATGTGTATGTGCTCGTTATCAATCTCAACCTAAGGAATCTCACTTAGTAGTGGTAAAACGTATTTTCCGTTATTTAAGTTACACACTCGACTTCGGATTACTTTATCCAAAGTCTAGTACATATGAGTTAATCTCATATAGTGACGCAGATTATGCGAGATGCAAATCTAACAGGAAAAGTACTAGTGGCACTTGCCATTTTATAGGAAATTCTCTTGTCTCTTGGTTTTCCAAGAAGCAGAATTCCGTATCACTTTCAACCACCAAGGCGGAATATATTGCCGCCGGTGCTGCGTGTGCTCAGGTTCTTTGGATGAGACACACTCTTAAAGACTTTGGTATAAACTGTGATACTTGCCCTATCATGGTGGACAACCAAAGTGCAATATGTCTCTCTAAGAATCCGGTACACCATTTCCGTACCAAACACATAGATGTTCGTCACCATTTCCTAGATGATCATGTTGCTAAAAAGGACATCATTTTAGTGTACGTTGAAACCAGAAGCAAATCGCCGATATTTTCACGAAACCACTCAAGGAAGACTCCTTTGTGCGGTTACGTCAAGAATTGGGGATTATGGGTGAATCCGAGATTTAGGATTCATTTTGTTCAATAATCTTGCATGACAATAATTTTCTTTATATATGCTCATGCTAGATTTGTTGGGATTGTCTGGATTTTTGGTTGAATTTTTGGAATTTATGCTCTAATTATTCATGAACGTCATATTTAAGATTTTCGATGTTTTATGGGGTAGTATAATGATGTATGAGAGTATTTCGATGTTTCGTCCAAGTGCGCGTAGGAGAGAACTCTAAATTTTCAAAATTTCAAATTTTTGGACTTTCTTAGTCGGTCCTAGTTCATTGGCCGACCGACTAGATTGAGTTCTAGTCGGTCAGTGAATGAACTCAGACCGACTAACTCATGCTCTAATTTTGGCTTCAGTTACTGTTTGCACTTAGTCGGTTCATGTTCATTGGCCGACCGACTAGATTTCATTCTAGTCGGTCAGCACTTGAACTGTGACCGACTAAATGTGCAGGGGCTGTTGTGTCTTTTGACATTCCCAGTCGATTTAATATCTCCTGCACCGATTAGATTTCTTTCTAATCGGTGCGAATTCCTCCCTCTGCCCAAAACCTTTCGACTCCCTCTGCCTCCTCCGCCGTTTGCCGCCATTTCCGGCCATCTTCGGCCGTCGATCACCCTCCATCCACCGTCCTAGGGTAAATCTCTCTCTCCCTCTCAACTTTTAGTGTTAGATTTCGTTGATTTCCGTCGACTTAGGGTTTCGTCCTAGGTTTTTCTTCGTTCGTTTTTGCGTTTGATCTCGTGCGTTGGTTGTGTTGTTTCGTCTCGAGTATGGCGAAGACACGTATCCCCATCCGACCCTCGAGTCCGTCTCCCATGACCGTCGAGTCTCCTCCTACTGACCCCCCTCAACCCAAACGCCGTGCCAAATCGACCCATCCATCTTCCTCTTTGCCTCCTCTTTAGAAGAAGAGGACGGCAACTGCAAAGCCTAGAGCCACATCTCAACCCAAGCCACAGCCTAAGAAGAAAATTTTGACTCCAGGCCCCTTTCGTGCTCCCACTCCTCCCGGTGACTCCAACTCTGACGATGAGTATATTCCAGAGACCGAGCCTACCGATAGGGCTCCTACTCCTCCTCCTCGATCTAGCACTCATCCGTCTAAGGGGAAGGCTCTCATGCCTTTGGGCGGTGTCGATATAACGTTGTGTTGCGATGACTCGTTGTGTCTCACGACATACAATCGTATCGAGCACTGTCCATTGATATTGGAGAACTTCGTTCAGTTCTCAGATTTTCCACATCTCACCGATCTTCTTTCCTATAGCGGCCTTTTAGACTATCTTCGCCATGACCCTAAGGCGAACCCTCACCCGTACCCACGACTCGTCAAATTATTCTATGCAAATCGAGTGCGTGGTGAGTATGATGACACCCACTCCATTGAGACCACTGTCTTAGACGTATTGTCCTCACTGCAGAGATTTTAGGGGAGTTGATTGGTGTCTCATCCTCTGGCTTGCTTCCTGCTGATATCTCAGTGGATGACATCCACGATCTTGACCAGGCGATGCTTTCTGAGATATTTCATGTCATCCCTCCCGCCATGATTGGCGTCCCCTCAAAATCATTTAAGCCGAATGCTTGGGTCCTCAATCTTATCCTGAAGTCATGCCTCCTTCCGAAGTACGGCTCATCTAGCTTGCCCTCTCAGCCGTTCCTTAAGCTTATCTATGCTCTCTTCATGGGGAGCGAGATAAATTGGGCTCATATTATCCTTGATAAGATGGACTTTTTGAATGCATCCGAAAGTCCACCAAATCAGCTCACATCCCATATCCTTGCCTTTTGACCCTCGTTTTTCGTCACTTCGGGGTCCCTCTCCCTCCCGATGATCAGCATCCTCTGGGTCCTCCCCTGAATGCGACGGCCGTCAAGAAGTCTCTTACGGCACTTCGTCACGTTCAGAGGACTACCCCCTCTGCTTCAGCTGCTCCTGCTTCTCCTGCTCCGTCACTCGCTGAGTTTGCAGTTTCCCTGCGACGTGTGGAGTCTCGTGTTTCTCATTCTGAGGAGATGCTAGCTCGCATATGTTCTCACTTAGGCATTGAGATTCCTCCTTCAGTTTCTGACGAGGAGGAAATGGCTGAGGCTGATCTCCAGGAGCTTGTTGGATCTCCTGTCCATGCCACTGAGGGTACGTCTGCTGCTGCTACTTCTGCTGGTGCTCCCGAGAGCACACCTGCTGCCACCATTCCTTCGGTGGATACCTCTGCTGGTGCTCCCAAGACCACTCCTGTTGCGACTCTCCCTTCTGTGGACACTCCAGTCGACCCAGTGACCACCACCCCTTCTACAGAGCCTGCTGCTGCTGCTGATCCTCCCTCCGCCTCCTGAGCTTGCGTTGGAGGATTCTCCCATATGCATCTGGATGATATATTTTTTAGTGAGAGAGTGGGGTGGGATAGTTAGTGGTTATGGATTTTTGATATTTTTGGATTTTTTGATGATACACTTTTTGTTGTATGTTCCTTTTTGATGTCTGTTGAGACATATGTTGTATGTGTGCACCGATCTTTCGATCGTGTTTATGTATGTTGGTGGATGTATACATTTTGTTGTACCATGTTTTATATATATATATATATATATATATATATATATATATATATATATATATATATATATATATATATATATATATATATATATCGTGTAGACATTTACTTCATTGTGCGCATTATATTCTTTTTGTCTCTGATGTTGACTTCGTCGCTCGACGATTACATTTGATTTAATAGAAATTGTTTCTATGAAAACATAGAATTGTTTTCCATGCACTTAATTCATCAAGAATGTTGATATTGGAGAGTATGTTCCATAACTCAATACATGAAATTGATTTGAGTTTTGATGGTTTTATTTTTCGATTATCGACTATGGTCTTGTTGGCACGCTTTGATTTACTTCGTATTTTACTTTGGTATCATTTAGACCGTGGTCGTATTCTTCGACTCCCGTGCTTTTATTTGTAGCCATTGTTGTTGTCGTTGACCTCCTCCCGCTCTTTTTGCTTATGCCAAAGGGGGAGAGAATTAATAATGACGATGTGCTACATGATAATTCAAAGCAATTTACCATGAATCTAATTTGATATGTTAGATTCATGGGAAGTTAAGATATAAAAATGGATTTAGATCCTAAATTTCAATTATTGGATTCATATTTTATACTTTCCTCGTCTGCTTGATGCGTATGATTATTATTTAATACGGAACTAAAGTGTCATCAATGCAGGGGAGTATGTAAATTTCATTTGAATCATTATTATTGATTATTATTTATGTTGGTTTGTCATCACCAAAAAGGGGGAGAATGTTGAGTATTGATTCCCCGGATTTGGTTTTGATGATAAACAAACATAAATATCGTGAACTAACTCTTTGTGAGCGCGGTTATGAAGATCGTCGCCAAAATTCCACGTATATCAAAAGCGACGTATCAAGACTTATCAAAGCACGTGATCGTGTGCCTGAAGCTTCGTTGAAGCTCTAGGAGCATTATTGAAGTCAAGAGATTCGGATTGAAGCTTTTGAAGACGGTTCGTCAATTTTTAATTTATAGTCTTCTAGCTTCTTTTCGTAGAATGTTAAGCCTTGAGTAGGTCTTACTTGTTTATCTTCATAACACTCATATCTTAGAGCTAGGATTATCTTAGATGCCCATACAAACTTTTCCGAAGCTTCGCGCTTCATTTCACGGCTTCTGGTGCATCTTAGTTGATCAAGAAGAAGAACCAACCGACTAGATTATCATCTAGTCGGTCGACAATCCTTCTTGAACCGACTAGATCTCCTTGCTCAATTTAGCCTAGACACTGTTTATCAATTAGTCGGTCCAAGAATGTTCACCGACCGACTAGTTGTCAAACTAGTCGGTTTGGAATCCTTCTTAGATCGACTAGTTAAGCTTTCACTTTTCAGCCTGAGTTACTGTTTACAGTTAGTCGGTCCAAGAACATTCATCGACCGACTAATTGTGAAACTAGTCGGTTGGAATTTGTTCTTAGACCGACTAGTTCTACTTGTATTCAGCCTATTTGATTTCAACTCTTAGTTGGTCAAAGAACACTCACCGACCGACTAGTTGTGAAACTAGTCGGTTGGCAAGTCTTCTTAGACCGACTAGTTCTATATTCCCTGAACTTTCTATATTGGTTGTGAAGCTGTTAGTCGGTTCATGTTGAATCATCGACCGACTAGTTGTGAATCTAGTCGGTCAGTGATCCTTCTTAGACCGATTAGACTGCTTCAGAAATAGATCCATTGGAGCATTAAATGCACGAATTTTCTCTCTCTCTCTTCTCTATCCTATATAATCTTGAGATGCTTCTTCATAGCATTCAAGGAGGATATTAATTGTATTTTAGAGAATCAAAGAGAAGCATTTATTCTCATTTTCCAAGCTTTTATTTCTCACAAGAATCTCTCCTCACTCTTATTCCTAAAGAGAGATTCTCATTGATTGTGAGCCACTCAAGCCAAGAGCATGATTCAAGGTCACCAACTCCACCCTAGGCTTCTATTGCTGGTCAACTTCTTGGAGCTAGGGTTTGGTGACTTCTTCTCCTCCAAAAACCTCCTTGCCCTAAAATCGTAAGTTTACTCAAGGCATAAGATTTTGTTGGTAAGCATTTCTTATTTCATTTACTTTGATATTGTAAGTTTTACTCTCGGTTGTGAGAGTTGGTTGTGATCCCGGTTTGTGGGAGTCATATTTTCATTTGTGTATGATTTGATCTTGTAGAGGTTTTCTACAAGAATTTCATAGTGTAAATTTGAGTTAGAAGTTTCTAACTCAAGTATCCGGAGGGGATCCGGGTGTTTGGGACGTAGGATCACCGGGAAAAAGTCGGGGAGACTTGGGTGAATCCGAACCCGTTATATCGTTTGTTTGCGATTGTATTTTATTGTTGTCACATTTTCATTTCCGTATTGTTGGTTGAGTTTGCAAGATAATTAGGAATTATCTTCTTAATTATTTTAAAGTACTATTCACCCCCTAGTACTTATGCAGTAGCTATCAGGGGTCAAAGGGGAACAAAGTGGTGGTGGTGGTTGCCGGAGGGGGTGGCCGGAGATGGCCGGCCGGCGGTGTTTTCCGGCAGGGCGCAGTTCTGGCCTGGGCTGTGAATACTTGGTGTTTTTGATGGGTTTTTGAGGTCCTGGAGTGGAGGAGATGGAGGAGAAGGAGGAGGAGAGGGTAGGTGATGTTGTCGGTGAGGTGGAGAGGCCGGAGGGTGGCCAAAGGATGGCCGGAAGTGGGCTGGGCGTCGGCCATGGGGCTGAGTTGTCAAGCTTTTGGCCATGGAGTTTTTCTTGGGTTTTGAAGGGGTTTAAGGAGAGAGAAGAGGGAGGAGGGAGAGAGGAGAGAGGGAGGATGGCCGGAGCTCATCACCGGCAGCCAGGGGAAGGGGTGCCATGCGTTCTAAGGGAGGTGGCGGCTGCATTTGCATTGATGCCTGGGGTTTTTTGTTGGGTTGTTTTTAACTTGAAGAAGGTGGCTATAACAATTTAGAATGGGGTGTAGTTTAGCAAAGTGGGAGAGAGAGTGTGAGAGATAGGGTGTGCAAAAGAGAGAAAACTAATGTGAGGGTAGCCCCAGAAATCACTCATGATACGTAAGGAATCCTAGTAGATTTGATTAGCAATTTGAATTCGAAATTGATTAGCGACTAATCAACGGCTGAGAATTAATTAGGGGATATCTTCCACTACGGGCATCGGAAAAATAATCTGAAAATACCGGGACGATCGTGGAGACGAGAAGTACGGGGCTACAGGGTCCGATCATGTGCTACACCTACCAGAAATAATCGTAAAATCGGGAACCGCGTATTGGTGCCAAAAGACCAAAACGCCCTTCCATTCAAAGCTGTTTTACGAGAAAATGAGCCGTGAAATGACGTTCCCAAAAATTATTATAAAATTCTACACTTCCATACAGTCACAACGTCATATCACATCGTATATACCGAAACCAAGAAAGAGCCAAATAAAATACATGCACGAAAAAGTACGTGCACGTAGAAAATACGAACGGTCGGAAAGCGGCCGTTACAATAAGGTCACCAACCAAGATATCCAAGAACTTATCTGACGTCGAAGGACTGATAGGTTCCATGAAGTACAAAAAATAGAAGCTAGGGTAAGCAAGAGTTAGTGAACGAAAGAGGATGATACCAAAGTTTTGACGATCAACGGACGAGGGTTAATCGAGTAATCAGACGAAGGAGAGAGGCTTCGACTTGGCTCGAAATCAAAATCGACGGAGGAGAGATCGACAATGGATTTTGAAAGGGGAAGACGAGGGAGTTTTAATCGTAAGAGAGAGAAAATGAACGATCGAATCGATGGTTCTCGTAGATATAATGAGGGGTCAACAGAATCTGGGCCGTTGGATCAAAAAATCGACGGCTAAGATCAAAATAACGAACCGCCACAACAGTTGACAGTCGACTGATGAACTATCTTCAGTCGACTGGTACAAAAGATAATAATTGGCTTAGGTTGACAGACAGTCGACTGTAGGGTAAATCACAGTTAACTGTCCAAGAGACAGTCGACTGTATATTACTCATCAGTTGAATGACTGAGAATCAAAGATTTGATGACATAAAAACAGAGACCACTGAAGATATTGACAGGTGCCTGATGACCAAAATGCAGTCGCATGTTGATCAGATAGTCGACTGTAAAGTCATCATCAGTTACCTGTGCGAAAGATACAGTCTGCAGTATGAGAAACATAGAGTATGGCAGTCGACTGTCGAAGGAAAGACGGACGTCTGTCCTGGTCCAAAAATGCACAGTGAGGTTAAAAAATCCAGAGAATAGATATAACTCACCCTAGGACCTATACTCTAATATAAATCTCAACAAGAAATCAATATCATGATATAATCGTTTAACACACAAATCTCTTAACACAATCCAAAAACTCACGAAATCAACAAAATCTCAATAACCTCTCTTAAAAACAAATATATGAGAAACATATAATCTATCAAAAGAAAGGAAGTACCATGATGATATGAGTCCAAATACGATATAACATGAAGGTTGAACTCCTAAATTTTAGATTCACTCATAATCCCTAATTCTCCACGCAACCTCACAAAAGAATCTTCTTTAAGAGGTTTAGTGAAGATGTCGACAATTTGTTTTTGGGTTTCAATGTACTCTAAGATAATGTCCTTCTTAGCTACATGATCATTGATAAAATGGTGTCTCACATCTATGTGTTTGGTACGGGAGAGATGTAGCGGATTCTTGGAAAGACATACAGCACTTTGGTTATCAACCACTATAGGAAAAGTATCACAATTAACACCATAGTCCGTAAGAGTATGTCTCATCCAAAGAACTTGTGCACATGCAAAACCCGCGACAATATATTCCGCTTCAATTGTGGACAATGATAACGAGTTCTATTTCTTGGAGAACCAAGAAACTAGGGAATTTCCTAGAAAATGGCAAGTACCACTAGTACTCTTCCTATCGGATTAGCATTTGGCAAAGTCGGCATTACTATATGAGATTAACTCATATGTGCTAGATTTAGGGTAAAGTAACCCATAATCTAGTGAATGATTGAGGTAACGAAAAATTCGTTTGACCGCAATCAAATGTGACTCCTTGGGTCTAGCTTGATATCTAGCACTAAGACATACAGAAAACATAATATCGGGCCTACTAACAGTTAAATAGAGTAAGCTAGGATCATACCTCGATATAGACAAACATCTACATCTTTTCTGTTCTTATCCTTGTGTAGATGGGTCGTCGTACTCATGGGAGTTCGTTTACTTGAAGAGATTCCATCCCGAATCGCTTGATAAGCTCCCATGTGTACTTGGTTTGATGTATGAAAGTCACATCCTTCATTTGCTGAATTTGCAGTCCAAGGAAATAATTGAGCTCACCCATATGGCTCATCTCGAATTCATCCTTCATGGACTTAGAAAATTCTTCTTCTTGCCGGTAGCATTGAGCTACTAACCTTGCTTTATTTCTTGTGATGACCTCGTTCTCATCAGTCTTGTTCTTGAAGATCCACTTCGTCCCAATCACTTGGTGACCACTTGAAAGAGGAACGAGCTGCCATACTTCATTTCTCTCGAATTGCATGAGTTCTTCTTCCATTGCCACTATCCAAGAGTTATCCTCACATGCTTCTTGGATGTTCTTTGGCTCAATGGTTGAGACGAATACACAATGAGAGAATTCTTCAATTTTAGACCTCATTTGAATACCCACACCAATATCTCCAATAATTTGGTCATGAGGGTGGTTGCAAACGGTTGGGTAAGCTTTGGGAATCCCTGCATCACTTGGAACATCTTCAACAATCTCATTAGTAGTGTTGGTCTCAAGGATAGAATCATTAATCTTGACATTACTAACAGAATCACATATAGCATCTACACTATCATTAATAACATGAGGAAAATCAAAATCTTCATAAAATGATATGTGTAATGATTCCTCGATCATTGAAGAAGTTTTGTTGTATATCCGGTTAGCTTTGTTACGTGTGGAATATCCAACAAAAATTCCTTCATCGGATCTTGGCTCAAATTTATCTAAGTTACCAAAGGTGTTCTTGATAAAGCATTTTGAACCAAAAATTAGAAAATATTTAACGCGTGGCTATTTTTCATAAAATAACTCAAAACACATTTTGTTCGTTCGGGGTCTCACTAGGATCATATTAAGCACATAACATGTCGTGTGCACTGCTTCTGCCCAAAATTGTAGTCCAAGTTGACTATCATGGAGCATGGTACGAGCACACTCAATAAGAGTCCTATTCTTTCTCTCTACAACACCATTTTGCGGTGGTGCACGAGGAAAAGAAAAATTGTAAGTTATCCCGGTGTCATCACAAAACTTCGAAAAAGACTCATTCTCAAATTCTCCTCCATGATCACTACATATAGTTATAATGGTGGATCCTAAGAAATTTTGAATCTTCTTTGCAAATATGGTAAACTCTTCAAAGGCTTCATTTTTATTAGTTAAAAATGAGACCCAAGTAAATCTAGAGAAGTCGTCAACGACAACTAATCCATAATGAGCATTGCCTAAAGAAGCGGTTCTAGTTGGACCAAACAAATCAAGGTGAAGTAATTCTAGAGGCTTCTTAGAAGTTATGCATTCTTTAAGCTTGAAAGATGATTTACTAAGTTTACCTCTTTGACATGAATCACAAAAGTTTTTCTTACTAAAAGCAATTTTTGGAAACCCTTTAACAAGATCATGCTTAGCTAACTTATATAAGTGCTTGAAATGAACATGACCAAAACGACGATGCCATAATAGTTATTCATTTGTATTAGCAAATAAGCAATGTTTTATGGCTTTTGGAAAGCTCAAATAATAAATATTCTTACGCCTAATACTGGTAAATAAAACATGTGAATCAAAATCAATAATTTTACACATACCCTCTCCAAAGTTAACCTTGTAACCTTTGCACAAAGCTGACTAATGGAGATAAGGTTATGACATAAACCACTAACTAAATAACATTAGTAATGAGTGGTTTGGAAGGATTACCGACTTTACCTACTCCAATGATGGTTTCCTTTTGATTACCTCCAAAAGTAACCGTTGCACCATCCTTGATGTTAATCACTTCGGATAGTAGTGAGGGATCTCCTGTCATGTGTTTGTAGCAACCATTGTCAAGTATATATCCTTCCCTTTTAGAGCCAATATGACATTTATTGCTCTCTTTCTTCTTCTTGGGTACCGACATGATATATCATAAGCTTATGGTGCCCAATTTTTGTTGGGTCCAAGGGGATTAGCCCTTTGGAAGCCAAGTCCAAGTGGACTTCCGCTTCCCAACATAATTACCACTATTAATAATATCATGAAAATAGGAATCAATATAGGCATTCATATCATTTAAGCTAGTGTTCTTAGGACCCCAAATAGTGTATGTTTTGGGAGACCTTTTTCTAGTTGCATGCACAATAGATTGATTTCTATAAGGTGTGTGCATCCTAGGAACATGAGTTCTAGCATAAAAATAAGGAGGATGATATGCATTAGACATATGTGGGTTGTATGACTGCTTAGGAACATGCAAGTTGTATGAACCATATGGAGCATGCATGACATGTGGAGGCTGAGCATACATGTAGGAATGATGCATGAGCATTTGAGTGTGTAGGAGCACGTACATGAGTATTTCTCATGTATGGATTTGCACGTGTCCGTGGGCATGGAGCATAGAAAGTGTCATGAGTATTCACTTGTGAAGTAGGAGATTTCCTACGGGATGAAGGTTGGTGTACATGTAAGCATGGCCTCTCTTTTGGTTTCCACCAGTAATGGGTTTCTTACCAAAAGGAAGCGATTGTGAAGTGGTGACTTTCTTGATAGGTTTGCTACCTATAGTGTCTTTGACACCATTTGTGACTGCACCGGAGGATGGCCTCACAAAGTCTATAGTGATACCACTATAGGAGGTACGAGCATTGGATACCTTCGATTCTACAAAACTAAGACCAACACGATGTATGGCCTGATATTGGTTTGCTAGCAAATCATCCAATTGTCCTTTCCCCTTATTAAATCTCATAATACGGGAGGACATTAGCTCATATTTCTCCTTAAGAGTAGAAATGTTGGTATCCAAGGTGGACACCCGTGCTTTGAGCTCATGCACTTGGGTTTTAAGAGAATCATTCTCTAAACCCAATTGTGTGTTTTGTGAAGCTAGATCACTATTATCCTTAGGATATGTTTGATCTAGTTGAGATTTGGGGATATTCACCTCATTTCTCAAAGTGACATTTTGAGAAGCCAAGTTTGCTTTCTCAAGAGTTAGTGTATCAACAATGGTATCATTGTTGATAATGCATGGAATGGATGGCTTGCTAACATTCTCTTTCTTTAAACTAGTATATCTAAGCATTAAAGACTGATACTTAGCAAATAGTTCTTCATTAGCAATACGCAATTCATCCATAGTTACCTCGGGTTCATCGTTGTTGGAATCACTCTCCTCAGAGAGTGAATCTTCCTGGGCCATGAAGCACATGTGGGCACTTTCACCCTTCTCATCATCAGAATCGCTTGATGAGTCTCCACTTGAGTCATCGAATGTACCGACTAGTCCTTTCTTCTTATCATTCTTATTCTTGTCGGACTTGTGGTACTTCAGAGCCTTCCACTTCTCTTTGTTTCGGAGCATTAGGCAATCCTTCTTGATGTGCACTGGCTTATTACACTTAAAGCAAAGAGAGAAAGTATTATTAGTAGACTCAAATCAATTCTTAGAGGGAAATTTACCTTTACGAAAGAAGCGTTGGAACTTCTTCGCCATTTGAGCCATCTCCTCCAAGTCCATCTCATTTTCTGATTCTTCACTATCGGAGGATGAAGAATTAGCCTTGAATGCTAAACCTTTCTTCTTGGCCTCCAAAGGGTTCATCATAGCTCGAATCTTCAATCGGTTCTCCCAAATTTCGTAAGACATGAGAGTGCCGATGAGATTCATGACAGTGTAATTCTTCATGTCGTTGACCTCCCCAATGGCAATAGCTCTTCGTTCCCATTTGCTCGTCTCAAAGTGTGTGAGCGCTACTCCCAAGCATAGGAGACCAAACAAGTAATAATCCTGATGAGTCCAGGTATCGTATCCACAGGACAACTGACCTGCAAAACCACGAACTTCAGTTTGTAAAGCGTAATAGTACGGTAATAACCAACCACCTAAAGGTATAAGGATATGGTTTCAAGAGTTTAGAATAACAAAAGAAAATCCTACGATAATTACGGGGAATTCGAAATGGGGTACTAATAAGGAGAGTATGTATTGGTAGTGATTTCATTAGGGTGTGTGTAATCAATGATTATTAGTATCTTTTCTATGACTCAACGTTCCGTCCGGGTAGGGCACGAGAACGTCGGAAAATATGGCGATAAAGCGCATAAAAATGTGACAAAGAGTTAATCATGTATAACATTAATTTCATTAGGAAAATAAACACAAGTGCCCTCTCAGGTCGCATTACGAATAAGTCCGCAAAGATCCTATTCTATTCAAGCATGCCCACGTCCCTGTATAACATACCCAAACAAGATATATGTAGAAATTGACAAAATACGTGATTATACAATGCAAATAAGGCGAAAAGATATCAAAATCAATGATTACGACACCCTAACTACATCAACACCAACACATATGAAGATTAACCATGCATGGAGAGAATATATTCGGTATTCATAGACAAATACATCAATAAAACCTCAAAATACAAGCTAAATACTTCAAATACAAGCCAAATACGTGAAATACAAGGCTAAAGATTGAAAAATGTCACCAAATCTCTACAAATAACCCCAAATCTCCTTCAGATGATAGAACTAGCCTCTGTCCCCAGGGCCTCCAAATTTCATGGTGAAATACGGCTCCTATAGCCCCCAATACGCCAGAATACGCAACAAACCCCTAAGAATACCTTAAATACAAGCATTGTGGGTTTAAGTCGTGTTAACCGGTCTAAAACGGCTTCAATTTATCGCCCAAACCCAAATTCACGGCCGGCGCAAATTCCCGCTGTTCGATCGAAGCAGGATTTGATATGGGAGTGCCACGTGGTCGGCCTTAGCGGATCCCTTTGCGCTACGCCAGCATCTGCTCGTTTGAAACCAAAATCGATTCGAAGTTGTCTTTGACCGTCTGATCGTGATCGCGTGGTCCACAACATGCCGTGTAGCCCGCTCTTTTGAATACGGGTTGGGGCCAATTTCGACCGTTGGATGACGATCTTGTGGCTGCTGCTGAGCCACGTCGCCCGTAGAATTTCGCCCGCTCTGCACGTGATTTGCCTCGATGTCATCCATTGGATCAGAATCCCACAGTCCGAAAAGCGCCACGTGAACCCGCCTTTCGTTCGAATCTAAATCTGCATCGGCTTGTTCTGGGCCGTTGGATTGGCGATCAACGGTGGAGATTCGAACGTGTCTCCTGCCATCTTCAGTCGTTCGATTGAAGCGAGGACGGCTCTGATGTTTCCGCGTGGATGCGCTGAAGCAGGATACTTACGGCGGCACGTGTATTTTGTATTTTCGGCTGTATTTTCTCATTTAATTGGTATTCTGCATTCAAAAATTCAAAGTAATTAGCACAGATCTCAGAAAAATACAAATAAATAGTCGTTGGAATCGTGAGATCAAGATCTAGCCATAAAAAATATAAAAAGTGCATAAATACTTAGTTTATTACTATTTTATGCTCAAATTAAGTGATTTCTCTAATAAATGATTATATTCAAAATACGAATGTATTAGAAACAAATTAAGCATCATATAAGCACAAAATAGGCTAAATGGGGTGTTAAATATGCAATATTCTACCCGAATCACACCCTCCAACTAGCGATTTGCTAGTCCCTAGCAAACAGAGCGATTAAGACGGATGATTAATAAAACAATAAATTCTATCAATCGCTTATGGCATGGCTCAATAATACAGGTTCCAACATGATATTGACCATCAATATACATAATCCATGAATAAGATCAATCACATGATAATATCTCTAATTTAATTTGAATAAATAATATACAAGCATCGTTTTGCGCAAGCGAAAGTTAGCACGTCGTTATGTCCTAGTTTCTTGTTTCCAAGGAATTGGCATCTCAAAAAGATAGTTCAAATCATGGGTGTTGAGGTTGCTTAGTTTATTCCCCATTTCTTTTTTCTTTTTCTTTTTTTTTTCTTTTGACGACTTAGAATGATCAATGTAGCGAGCTTTCAGTTAATGATTCCTAGGTCAGACGTGTAAGGACCCTGTCTATGGGGAAAACACTAGAAAGGGGGTTGAATAGTGTTTATGCAAATTTAAAAGGAATTTACGCCAAATAAAATGCAATCCAACAAATAGAACGGAATAGAAAAACAACCCAAAGAGAAACACACGCAAACGCAGTTATGTTTCAAGGGTTCGGATTACCCAAGTCAACTCCCGACTTGTTCCCGATAATCCTACGTCCCTACCACCCGGATACCACCGGATACTCAAGTTAGAACCCTAACTTGAGGTTTCCTTAAAACCCCACTTGTAGCAACCCTACAAGTGCAATCGAATACAATCGCTGTCCTTGACTCCCACAACCAGGGAGCAAGCAAAAACCACTCTCACAACCGAGAGCACAATTCAAATAAAGAAGTTATGAAATCTGAAAGCAACACTTACAATCACCTAT
The DNA here is from genome assembly GCA_030789695.1 of Scilla litardierei. Classification (NCBI taxonomy): domain Eukaryota; kingdom Viridiplantae; phylum Streptophyta; class Magnoliopsida; order Asparagales; family Asparagaceae; genus Scilla; species Scilla litardierei. The sequence continues at coordinate 17,868,584 of CM061130.1, read as the reverse complement.
GCCTTGAAGTAGAACTTGAAGGAGAAGTGTGATGTGTGTTGAAGAACTCTCTTGGAAGAGAGGAGAAAAGCCCTTTCTCTTGACTGCACCAAATGCCTAGAAGATCAATCTTTGGTTCTAGGTTGGAGAGCAAGAGAACAAGATTTGGAAATACTTAGGGCTTTGGATTTGAAAGCTTTAATCTTTGGAAATGAAAACTTGAAGGATTTTGCAATGAATGAGTGAGTAACCTTCCAATGGAACAGTAGAAGCTCTATTTATAGCTTTCTCAAATCCACAAAACAGTTTAGGCAAAAACCCAATCGAAATCCGTGAGAAAAATGTCAACGGATATAATCTGAACTCGCGACAGTCGACTGTTGAACAAACCACAGTCGACTATTGCACAGTCAGCAAGGGTAGGTGAAAATTCATAACGGTAACTTACCACGTGGACAGTCGACTGATGAAGCCAGGACAGTCGTCTGTAAAACCAACAGGCGACTGTACATTCTTCTACAGGCGACTGGCTGAGAGAAGAGTAAGTTAGATAAAATACTGGAAATCTCACAAGATACAGGACATACGACTGATGCAAGGAACACAGTCGAATGTCAATCAGAACAGGCGACTGTATATCCTTAAACAGACGACTATCACATACAGGAGAAATTTCCAGAGAGCTGAGTCAAAGAATAGACTTACAGACAGGCGACTGTTGCAGCATAGACAGTCGACTGATCTAATAGACAGTCAACTGTATATACAGCATAAGTCGACTGGCCGTAGAAATCGGATCAAACAGAGTTTGCCCAAGGAGAGACAGGCGACTGATGAACCATTCACAGTCGACTGTCGCTAAGACAGGCACCTGATAAACGTTCAACAACATCCAGTGTGAGATAATCAGAGAGGGCCCAAAAACTACATTGTAATAGTCTGTGCATAACAGGCGACTGTAGAACAAAACACAGTCGACTGTTTTTGAGACAGGCGACTGTAAACTGTTAAGCAGTCGGCTGTTATGAACAATCCTAGCACAAACAAAAGAGAATTGAATTGGGATCAAAGGACAAAGGTCTAGAGATGTCCTTTGACCGAATGAAGATGTGTGTGAGTGCTCCATTATAGTTCTACTTCTAAGCTACATACTAGAAGAGATAAAAGAAAAATTACATTGACGAATAATCTCTTCTTTCCATCGTATGAGCTTGAAGTCTTTACGAAGCTTCAATCATCAATCTACAATCATCCAATTCATATCAATTGCCTTCAATCACGTTTGTGAGTCATACATTGCTAGTTGATCTTCATAGTAAGCTTAGGCAATGGATTAACTGCAAAATAGGAGATTAGTCACAAGTATTTATGTTTGCTCATCATTAACACCAAGTAGAGAGAAGTCCAATACTCAACATTCTCCCCCTTTTTGATGATGACAAACAAACATAAAAAAAGATAAATAATTGTGCGCAATGAAAACTTACTCCCCCTACATAGATGCCAATCAAGTTAGTCAACAAATATTAGAGCATCTACATAGCAATTGAAGCAAATGAGTGAGATATGAATGAATTTAATTCAAGAAATCTAGGAAATAAAATCCATATTCATTGTAATCTTACTCCCCCTGAATTTAAGGCACGAAAATCTTAGATTCAAGCGTTAGAAACATACTTAGCACATCCATTATGAATCTTGTATGTTTATTTCTCTCCCCCTATGGCATTATCCAAAAAGGTGGGAGCAAATAACAACAACAATAATAGTGCTAAAATACGAACTAACAACAATCAATGAGTATAAAGATATATCGAATCAAAAACTTATAAAATCTCATCATATACACATGTGAGTAATGGAATTGGAATCCAATATCAACATTTTAGATAAACGAAATGAAAATAATTTTCACAAATTCATCACATCAACGAAAGAGTATGAATTAACCAATATCAAATCCATGTATTGTCTCAAAAGCAAAAATACATGGAGACAACATAACATACATCACACAGATATAATAAGCAATAAAGCAAAGTGTGACACAAAAGAGGGTGCAACATCATATATATATATATATATATATATATATATATATATATATATATATATATATATATATATAAAGCAGCTGAGTACATCAACGAATGGGCATCAACATGGCCATCCCAAAAAGATACATCATGATCAACAAAAAGAATACATCATGACGACATCAAAAAGTATATCATCATACATATATAAAAGTGTCGCAGACAGCATCATCCATCATACAAAGACAAAACATATATCATCACTCAAAATAACATCACTCAAAGTCATCGATCTAAGGGTGAGCATCGCTTGGGACTGCGGATGAGGAAGCAGGCTTTGAAGCAGCAGGAGTGTCCTCTGGAGAAGGGTCAGAAGGAGCAACAGAAGCAGCAGCAGCAGCATCCTGTGTAGAAGCAACACCAAGAGGCTCAACGACTCCAGAAGGCTGAGGAGGCACATGAGGCTGAGGAAGATATTGTCTCAAATCCTCAGGGAATGGAATTCCCTGATGGAGGAGAGAGAGAGAGAGAGAGAGAGAGAGAGAGAGAGAGAGAGAGAGAGCAGCCTGTAAATACCAGAGATCATTGACAAAAGAGTATTCTGAGACGGTGGAGCAGATGATGATGAAGGCAAATCAGCTGGAGGCACAGTGGATGAGGATGGAGCTGAAGTAGTCTTCCTCTTCTTCGAGGCAGTCTGTAGAGCCGAAGAGGACTTCGACTTCGCAGAAGCATCGAGGAGAGGGCCAAAGGGCATGGGCTCGTAACGGGTCAAGTCAACACCAAAGTGACAGAAGACACGAGTCAAAAGACCACCATAAGAGATGTGAGACGACGAGGACGTGAACTCAACCTTGTCCATCCTATCAAAGAGGACACCGGCCCAGTTCACGGGCATGCCAGAGAAAATAGCATACATACACTTTAGTATATCCTGAGACGGCTGGTCAGACGATCCATATCTCGGCAGAATGTTGGACTTCACCACTAGGTGAACAGCCCAACCCCGTGCAGAGAACATGGATGATCTGACACCCGAATCAAGAGCTAAAGGAACCTCTCGAAACATATCCCGGAGAACAGACTGGTCAAGATCGTCAATCTCAGAAAATCTGATATCATTGGGGAGGGAACCGACAGAAGGAATCCTAAGAATAGTCCCTAAGAGAGAGGGAGTGATCTGAATGTGGGTGCCCTGGACGACAGTATCAAGGATGCCGGTAGTCGAATACTCACCGCGAACGCGGTTCGCATAGAAGAGCTTCACCAGAAATGGATAGGCTCTGGGGGACTCGCTCTGAGAGAAGCGAAAAAGATCAGCTAGGTGAGTAGCGGAAAGAATGTCAGAGAGTCTCTCAGCAGTGAATGCGGGGAAAGCAATGTACCGCTCCCTAAGTAGGTTGATCCCTAGGAGAGAGTGAAACTTTGCCAGACAAAGATCGTCTCGGCAAACAGGAACCAGGGGATCAGAGGGGGGGTACAGCAAGAGGCTCTTCAGACGAACTGGATACAGAAGGAGACACATGAGGAATCTCAGCAGCAGGCTCACTGATGTGAACACCAGCAGGCTTGCGCTGACGATGAATCAACGGCTGAGCATCGCTAGAAGAGGCAGAATGTGAGTAACCCGGTGAAGACGAATGCACGGGAGACCGAGCATGCTTGGTTCAAGCTTTATAGGGTTTCTTTCTCTTGGCAATGAGTTTCTTAGGAGCCCTAGGTTGTTTAGAAGCAACGATCTTCTCTTTTCCCTTAGGTTTAGGAGCCATGGAAACAAGAGAAGGAGAAACTAAGGCAACAAAAGTAAGCAACGAAGATCAAGAGAGAGAAAGCAAACCAACTGAGGGAATACAGACGATCGCGGAGAGGAAGATCAAAGACGACGGTAGAACACGATCGACAGCGATAAGTAGGAGGAGATCAACGGTTGGAGAAGCGAAATCGATCGTTTTTGTAGAGAAAAACGAGCGGGAAGTTGAGCAGTCGAAGCGGAGGAGAGAGAAAATCGACGTGGGGAGTGATCGCATCGACTGAATATAAAATAGGAAAAATCAATCTGAGCCGTTGGATCAAGGAATCGACGGCTCGGATCAAATCACATGAACCGACACAGCATATGACAGTCGACTGATGAACAAAAGTCAGTCGACTGGATGAAGTGATAAAATCAAAGCTCAGAAAGATGGGCAGTCGACTAGCAAGTATAATGCAGTCGCCTGTCCATTGGGCAGTCGACTGACATATACACAACAGTCGGCTGGCCGAGAATTAATACAGATCACAAGAATAACAGAGAACACTGTAAACATTCGACAGAGAGTACAGTCGCCTGATAACTAAATTGCAGTCGCCTGTTAAGCTAACAGTCGACTGTAAAACAGTCATCAGTCGGCTGTGCGAAAGATATCAATTTTCTTATGGAGGATATAGAGTAGGTCAGTCGACTGTCAAAAGAAAAATAGTCGTCTGTCCTGGTCCAAAAATGCACAGTGAGATAGAATTCTAGAGAATAAGAACACTCACCCTAGGACCTATACTCTAATCACAAATACATCTTAAAATCATTATGAAAACAATAAATCCATTGAAACACAAATTACTATAATCAACTTCGAAAACTCATGAAATCAAATAAGTCACAATTGCCTTTCTTAATCTCATAAAACAATAAAGCACATGAAGAAAGACAATCAAGAATATGAGCTCAATAAGGAGTAATAGCATGAAAATTGAGCTTCTAGATTTCAGATTCACCCATAATTCTCAATTCTCCACGCAACCTCACAAATGAATCTTCTTTAAGAGGTTTAGTGAAGATATCGGCAATTTGTTTTTGGGTTTCAATGTACTCTAAGATGATGTCCTTCTTAGCTACATGATCATTTATAAAATGGTGTCTCACGTCTATGTGTTTGGTACGGGAGTGGTGTACCGGATTATTGGAAAGACAAATAGCACTTTGATTATCAACCATGATAGGGAAAGTATCACAATTGACACCATAGTCACTAAGAGTGTGTCTCATCCAAAGAACTTGTGCACAGGCAAGACCCGCGGCAATATATTCCGCTTCAGTCGTGGACAATGACACCGAATTCTGTTTCTTAGAGAACCAAGAAACTAAGGAATTTCCTAAGACATGACATGTGCCACTAGTACTTTTCCTGTCGGACTTGCATCCGACAAAGTCGGCATCACTATATGAGATTAACTCATACGTGCTAGACTTAGGGTAAAGTAACCCATAATCTAGGGATTGATTGAGATAACGAAATATTCGTTTAACCGCAATCAAGTGTGACTCCTTAGGTCTTGCTTGATATCTAGCACATATACATACGGAAAACATGATATCGGGCCTACTAGCGGTTAAGTAAAGTAAGCTACCGATCATACCTCGATATAGACGAGCGTCTACATCTTTTCCGCTTTCATCCTTGTGTAGATGAGTATTAGTACTCAAGGGAGTCCTTTTGCTTGAAGATGATTCCATCCCGAATCGCTTAATAAGCTCCCATGTGTACTTTGTCTGATGTATGAAAGTGTCATTCTCCATTTGTCGAATTTGCAATCCAAGGAAGTAGGTGAGCTCTCCCATGTGGCTCATCTCAAACTCATCCTTCATAGACTTGGAAAATTCTTGACAAAAATTAAAGTTAGTAGAACCGAAAATAATATCATCTACATAAACTTGAATTAAAAGAATGTCATTTTCATAATCTTTAATGAAGAGTGTAGAATCAACTTCTCCCATTTTAAAACCTAAATTCAAAAGAAAGGTCTTAAGGCGATCATACCAAGCTCTAGGAGCTTGTCTCAATCCATACAACGCTTTCTTAAGTTTGAAAACATGGTTTGGAAATTTCTCATGAATAAAACCGGGAGGTTGAGAAACATAGACTTTTTCATTTACAAATCCATTTAAAATGCACTTTTAACATCCATTTGAAATAATTTAAAATTCTTATGGGATGCAAAAGATAAAAGCAACCTAATAGCTTCTAATCTAGCTACGGGGGCAAAGGATTCTTCAAAATCAATACCTTCCTCTTGCAGGTAGCCTTGAGCTACTAACCTTGCTTTATTCCGTGTGATTACCTCGTTTTCATCCGTCTTGTTCTTGAAGATCCATTTGGTCCCAATAGCTTGGTGACCACTTGGAAGTGGTACAAGTTCCCAAACTTCGTTTCTCTCGAATTACGCTAGTTCTTCTTCCATTACCACTATCCAAAAGCTATCCTCACAAGCTTCTTGAATGTTCTTTGGCTCAATGGTAGAGACGAATGCGCAATGGGAGAATTCTTCAATTATTGATCTCGTTCGAACACCCACACCAATATCTCCAATAATTTGGTTATGGGGATGGTTGTGAACGGTTGGATAAGCTTTGGGTAAACCTGGATCACTAAGAACAACTTCAACAACTTCGTTAGAAGTGTTAGTCTCAACAATATTATCATTAATCTTAACATTATTAAGAGAATCACAAAGAATATCTATATTATCATCATCAACATGAGGAAAATCAAAATCTTCATAAAACGATACGTGAAGTGATTCCTCAATCGTTGAAGAAGTTTTGTTGTATATCTGGTAGGCTTTGCTACGTGTGGAATATCCAACAAAAATTCCTTCATCGGATCTTGGCTCAAATTTGTCTAAATTACCAAAGGTGTTCTTTATAAAACATTTTGAACCAAAGACACGAAAATATTTCACTTGAGGCTTTTTATCATAAAATAACTCAAAACAATTTTTGTTTGTTCGGGGTCTCACTAGGATCCTATTGAGCACATAACATGCCGTGTGCACCGCTTCTGCCTAAAATTGTAGTCCTAAATGACTATCATGGAGTATAGTGCGAGCACACTCAATAAGAGTCTTATTCTTTCTTTCTACAACACCATTTTTTGGTGATGCACGAGGAAAAGAAAAGTTATGAGTTATCCCGGAGTCATCACAAAACTTAGTAAAAGACTCATTCTCAAATTCTCCTCCATGATCACTACGAATAGTGATAATGGTGGATCCTAAAAGATTTTGAATCTTCTTTGCAAATTTGGTAAACTCTTCATGAGCTTCATTCTTATTAGTTAAGAATGAAATCCAAGTAAATCTAGAAAAGTCGTCAACGACAACTAGTCCATAATGAGCATTACCTAAAGAAGCGGTTCTAGTTGGCCCAAATAAATCTAGATGTAGAAGTTCCAGGGGCCTCTTAGAAGTAATCCCTTCTTTAAGCTTAAATGAAGATTTACTTAGTTTACCTCTTTGACAAGAATCACAAAAGTTTTTCTTATTAAAAACAATCTTAGGAAAACCTTTGACTAGATCATGCTTAGCTAACTTATATAAGTGCTTGAAGTGAACATGACCAAAACGGCGATGCCATAATAGTTATTCACTTGTGTTAGCAACTAAGCAATGTTCTATGGTTTTAGGCAAGCTTAAATAATAAATATTTTTACGCCTAATACCGGAAAATAAAACATTTGAATCACAATCAACAATAGTACACAATCCTTCTCCGAAGTTAACCTTGTAACCTTTGTCACAAAGTTGACTTATGGAAATGAGGTTGTGACATAAACCACTAACAAGATAAACATTAGTAATTAGGGGTTTGGAAGGATTACCAACGATACCTACTCAAATGATGGTTCCCTTTTGATTACCTCCAAAAGTGACCGTTGCACCATATTTGATGCTAATCACTTCGGAGAGCAATGAGGGATCTCCCGTCATGTGTTTGGAGCAACCGCTATCAAGAATCCATCCTTTCCCTTTAGAGCTAATAAGACTTTTATTGCTCTTCTTCTTTCTCTTGGGTACCTATATAATATACCATAAGCTTATGGTACCCAATGTTTGTTGGGTCCAAGGGGATTAGCCCTTTGGAAGCCAAGTCCAAGTGGACTTTCGCTTCCCAACATAGTTACTATTTCTAATTACATCATGAAAGTAGGAATCAACATAAGCATTCCTAACATTTAGACTAGTGTTCTTAGGACCCCAAATAGTGTACATCTTGGGAGTCATATTCCTAGTTGCATGCATATGACTTGGATTTCTATGTGGTGCATGCTTCTTAAGAACTTGATTTCTAGCATAGATATGAGGTGGAGGATATTCATTGTACATTCTAGAATGATATGTATTCTTGGGAACATGCATATTATATGAAGCATATTGATCATGCATGACATGTGGAGGATAAGCATACGTGAAAGAATGATGCGTATGAGCATATGGGTGTGTGGGAGCACGTACATGAGTATTTCTCATGTGTGGTTGTGTACATGTCCGTGGGTGCGGAGCATAAAATGTGTCATGATTATCCACTTGTGAAGTAGGATATTTCCTACGTGGATGAGTATTAGTGTACATATAAGCATGGCCTTACTTTTGGTTTCCACCCTTAGTGGGTTTCTTGCCAAAAGGAAGAGAAGGTGATGTGGTGACATTCTTGGTAGGATTGCTACATATAGTGTCTTTGACACCACTAGTGGATGCACCGGAGGAAGGCCTCACAAAATCTATAGTGACACCACTATAGGAGGTGCGATCATTAGATGCATTCGCTTTTACAAATCCAAGGCCAACACGATGTGTGGCCGGAAATTGATTTGCAAGCAAATCATCCAATTGTCCTTGTCCCTTATTGAATCTCACAATACGGGAGGACATGAGCTCATATTTCTCCTTTAAAGAAGAAATGTTGGTATCCAAAGTGGACACCCGTGCTTTGAGCTCGTGCACTTGGGTTTTAAGAGAATCATTCTCTAAACCCAATTGTGTGTGACGTGTAACCAGATCACTATTATCCATGGAATGTGTTTGATCTAGTTGAGATTTGAGGGAATTCACCTCATCTCTCAATGTGATATTTTGAGAAGCTAAGTTTGCTTTCTCAAGGGTTAAAGTATCAACAATGGTGTCATTGTTGATAATGCATGGAATGGATGACTTGCTAACTTTTGATTTCTTTAAGCTAGAGTATCTAAGCATTAAAGATTGGTATTTAGCAAATAGTTCTTCATTAGCTATGCGAAGTTCATCCATTGTTACCTCGGTGTTATCCGTGTCGGAATCACTCTCATCCGAGAGTGGGTCTTCAAGTGCCATGAAGCACATGTGGGCGCTCTCACCCTTCTCATCATCGGAATCGCTTGATGAGTCATCACTTGAGTCATCAAAGGTACCGACGAGTCCTTTCTTCTTGTCTTTCTTGTTCTTGTTGGACTTGTGGTACTTTGGTGCCTTCCACTTTTCTTTGTTGTTTAGCATTGGGTAATCCCTCTTGATGTGCCCTGGCTTATTACACTTATAACAAAGAGAGAAAGTAGCATTAGTAGACTCAAAACGTTTGTTGGAGGGAATTTTACCTTTGCGAAAGAAGCGTTGGAACTTCTTCGCCATTTGGGCCATTTCACCCAAATCCATCTCATTCTCGGATTCATCACTTTCGGAGGATGACGAATTGGCGTTGAACGCCAAAGCTTTCTTCTTGGCCTCCGAGGGATTCATCATGGCTCGAATCTTCAATCGGTTATCCTGTCTTACTTCGTAAGACATAAGAGTCCCGATGAGATTTACCACGGTGTAGTTCTTCAAGTCATTGACCTCCTCAATGGCGATTTCTCGTCTTTTCCATTTGGAGGTCATCCCCATGATAATCTTCCTTACCTTTTCAGGTTCGGTGTAGATTTGGCCAAGGGCTTCCAATTCGTTTGTGATGTCGGTAAAGCGTCCGTACATCGACGCAATGCTCTCATTTTCCTGCATGTGAAACAAGTCGAAGTTTTGCACGGTAACATATAACTTTGAAAGATTTACCTTATTCGTTCCCTCGTGTGTAACGATGAGATGGTTCCAAATTTGATATGCACTCTTACATGTGCATATCTTGTTGAACTCATTCGGGTCCAACGCACAATGAAGAGCATTCATTGCTTTAGCGTTGTTGACTTCGGCGGACTTCTCGAAAGTCGTCCATTTTTCGAAATCATCTTCAGAGGGCTCGACATACTCCTTGTGGAGAGTTCTCCAAAGAGAAGCACTCCTAAGGAATGTCCCCATCCTACACTTCCAATAACCAAAGTTAGTACCATTGAAACGTGGAGGACATACCGTAAATTGACCTTCGAAAAGTGTGGACGCTCCATCACGGTCGTGATTGTTGTACGTAGGCGGCGGAGGAACGTTGTTGTTGTTGGATGCCATAGAAAAAACCTTGCGCTCTGATACCAATTGTAAGGACCCTGCCTACGGGGAAAACACTAGAAGGGGGGTTGAATAGTGTTTATGCAAATTTAAAAGGAATTTACGCCAAATAAAATGCAATCCAATAAATAGTACGGAATAGAAAAACAACCCAAAGAGAAACACACGCAAACGCAGTTATGTTTCAAGGGTTCGGATTACCCAAGTCAACTCCCGACTTTTTCCCGGAAATCCTACATCCCTACCACCCGGATACCACCGGATACTCAAGTAAGAACCCTAACTTGAGGTTTCCTTAAAACCCCACTTGTAGCAACCCTACAAGTGCAATCGAATACAGTCGCTGTCCTTGACTCCCACAACCAGGGAGCAAGCAAAAACCACTCTCACAACCGAGAGCACAATTCAAATAAAGAAGTTATGAAATCTGAAAGCAACACTTACAATCTCCTATGCCTTGAAGTAGAACTTGAAGGAGAAGTGTGATGTGTGTTGAAGAACTCTCTTGGAAGAGAGGAAAAAAGCCCTTTCTCTTGACTGCAACAAATGCCTAAAAGATCAATCTTTGGTTCTAGGTTGGAGAGCAAGAGAACAAGATTTGGAAATACTTAGGGCTTTGGATTTGAAAGCTTTAATCTTTGGAAATGAAAACTTGAAGGATTTTGCAATGAATGAGTGAGTAACCTTCCAATGGAACAGTAGAAGCTCTATTTATAGCTTTATCAAATCCACAAAACAGTTTAGGCAAAACCCCAATCGAAATCCGTGAGAAAAATCTCAACGGATATAATCTGAACTCGTGACAGTCGACTGTTGAACAAACCACAGTCGACTATTGCACAGTCAGCAAGGGTAGGTGAGAATTCATAACGGTAACTTACCACGTGGACAGTCGACTGGTGAAGCCAAGACAGTCGTCTGTAAAACCAACAGGCGACTGTACATTCTTCTACAGGCGACTGGCCGAGAGAAGAGTAAGTTAGATAAAATACTGGAAATCTCACAAGATACAGGACATACGACTGATGCAAGGAACACAGTCGAATGTCAATCAGAACAGACGACTGTATATCCTTAAACAGACGAATGTCACATACAGGAGAAATTTCCAGAGAGCTGAGTCAAAGAATAGACTTACAGACAGGCGACTGTTGCAGCATAGACAGTCGACTGATCTAATAGACAGTCAACTGTATATACAGCATAAGTCGACTGGCCGTAGAAATCGGATCAAACAGAGTTTGCCTAAGGAGAGACAGGCGACTGATGAACCATTCACAGTCGACTGTCGCTAAGACATGCACCTGATAAACGTTCAACAGTAGCCTGTGCGAGATAATCAGAGAGGGCCCAAAAACTGCATTGTAATAGTCTGTGCATAACAGGCGACTGTAGAACAAAACACAGTCGACTGTTTTTGAGACAGGCGACTGTAAACTGTTAAGCAGTCGGCTGTTATGAACAATCCTAGCACAAACAAAAGAGAATTGAATTGGGATCAAAGGACAAAGGTCTAGAGATGTCCTTTGACCGAATGAAGATGTGTGTGAGTGCTCCATCATAGTTCTACTTCTAAGCTACATACTAGAAGAGATAAAAGAAAAATTACATTGACGAATAATCTCTTCTTTCCATCGTATGAGCTTGAAGTCTTTACGGAGCTTCAATCATCAATATACAATCATCCAATGCATGTCATTTGCCTTCAATCACGTTTGTGAGTCATCCATTGCTAGTTGATCTTCATAGTAAGCTTAGGCAATGGATTAACTGCAAAATAGGAGATTAGTCACAAGTATTTATGTTTGCTCATCATTAACACCAAGTAGGGAGAAGTCCAATACTCAACAAGACGACCTTCGGACATTAGGCGTAGAAAAGCCCCTCGAACTTAATCCTCGAATCATCTAAGTTTTATTTTCTTCTTTCTCTTTTTTTTTGAATGCACTCCCCATTCATCCATCTTTCGATGCGAATCTCCAATGCTTCCTAAGGCACGAAGACCCGGCTAATCAATGAACTCAAGGGAACGAAGCCCTTTTTTCTTTTTCACCTTTTTTTCATTCTTTTTTTTTTCATTTTTTTTCATAAGCAACTCAACACCCATTCTTCGAACATAAACATTAATAACAAAGGCCAAATTCCTCTTCAACTTGAAGACTATTCTAATAAATCGTGTATACTTAAGCTTTTTCATCACCATAGCATGCATGAAATAAATTCAAACTATTTCAAGATATTAGTCATGGCAATTGAAAGTTTTCATGAATAGCATATTAACGAGTAATTCCATGAAGGAAAAAAATTAATTCAAGCCATAAACAATTTTTAGACCTCAATTAATGCATAATCATCCGCATTTGTGGTAAGTGAAGGAGTTTTAAAAGATGAGATTGGTGGTTTATTCTTTTCTTTTGCCTTGTTTTTGAAAAAAAAAATCCTAAGGTCGCTTACACTCTCCCCAACTAAAGATGGACATTGTCCTCAATGTCGAAAGTGGTACGAGTTTATTCAAAAGAAAGCATTCTAGAAAGCATATAAAATCTACACTAATGAAAAGAACATATCGTGGTCAAATGGCGAATCTCGAATCTTTAATAGTGGAGGAAGTTGTTCTATTTGCTCCTTGCGCTCCTCGGCGAATATTATTCTTCCATTAGCTAAATTGGACCCCAGCAACACAACTCCAAGCATCTCTATAACTTGTTTACCAATGTCCTGCAAGAGATGAGTTATGTCAGTCCAAATTAGTCTAAAATTATTTTCAATAAAAGTATTCCAAATGTAGTCATCAAAGTAAGTGAAACAATGTAAAGCATGTTGATGACTACTTCCTAAACGATATGTACTACTCTCGGTATGATGCTCTATCATGAGAGGAATAAACGATTTTGGCAAAAAACTGGGGGAAAGAGTGGATCGGGCTCCATAGAGATAATCTCTAAACACGTGTCCCTAGTTGTTTCCTCTTCCTGTTCATCCAAAATTGCTAGCGTATCCTCTCCTTTGCACACACTTCCTGCCATGTTAATGTTCTTATTTGTGCTTTCATCGTGACATGGCTCGCTCGATATACCTGCAATAGAAGATGAACTCATATTAGACTCTTGAAATTGAATTTCAAAAGAATTACCTTCTTCCAAGCAAGTGGCAATCAGAGTAAGATTTTCAATGGATTACTGAATTTGCCGACTTCAAGCAAGGAAGTTCTCTTGGAATTGATGGGAAGTAGCCTCCTGTGTCTGAATGAGCAAATAAACTTCCTCTTTCAAGGTTTGCAATGGTACGTCTACGCTTTGCTCTCCTTGATCGAGGCATGAAGGCTCAGTTGAATCACGCTCTGAAGTCTCTTTCATGATTTGTTCATCCTCTTGTAAGGACTCCATGTATTTCCACGCCTCTGTCGGCATCATGACTCCCAAAAATTCCTGCAGCTGTGGTCGTAGTCCAGATAAGAAGGACTCCATAAGCTTTTTATTTGTGTACCTATGCTGCAGATAGCTCGATACTATGTTTGTGAACCTCCTCCAGGCCTGAAAGAAAGTTTCACAATCAGTCTGATTAAAACTAACAATCTTAAGCTTCTCCATCCTATGTTTGTGTGCAATATCGTGCTCTGCATCATACCAATTGTTTGTGCGATAAAAATTCATGTATTCCATATACTCCATTTTTGTTTTTGAATTTTTTTATAAAGAGAAAACAAAATAAAAACCCAATAAATATCCTAAACTATAAGATGGAAGGATCTCACCGAATGGTCCTCCAAACGAACTAAAATCGTAGATCGCAAGTACTGTTATCCCGGCAACGGCGCCAAAAACTTGACTCGTCTCAAAGTGTGTGAGCGCTACTCCCAAGCGTAGGAGATTGAACAAGTAATAATCCTGATGAGTCCAGGTATCGTATCCACATGACAGCTGACCTGCAAAACCACGAACTTCAGTTTGTAAAGAGTAATAGTATGGTAATAACCAACCACCTAAAGATATAACTATATAGTTTCAAAAGTTTAGAATAACAAAAGAAAATCCTACGATAATTACGGGAAATTCGAAATGGGGTACTAATAAGGAGAGTATGTGTTGGTAGTGATTTCATTAGGGTGTGTGAAATCAATGATTATTAGTATCTTTTCTATGACTCAACATTCCGTCCGGTTAGGGCACGAGAACGTCGGAAAATACGGCGATAAAGCGCATAAAAATGTGCCAAAGAGTTAATCACGTATAACGTCAATTTCATTAGGAAAATAAACACAAGTGCCCTCTCGGGTCGCATCACGAATAAGTCCGCAAAGATCCTATTCTATTCAAGCATGCCCACGTCCCTGTATAACATACCCAAACAAGATATATGTAGAAATTGACAAAATACGTGATTATACAATGCAAATAAGGCGAAAAGATATCAAAATCAATGATTACGACACCCTAACTACATCAACACCAACACATATGAAGATTAACCATGCATGGAGAGAATATATTTGGTATTCATAGACAAATACATCAATAAAACCTCAAAATACGAGCTAAATACTTCAAATACAAGCCAAATACGTGAAATACAAGGCTAAAGATAGGAAAAATGTCACCAAATCTCTCCAAATAGTCCCAAATCTCCTTCAAATGATAGAACTAGCATCTGTTCCTAGGGCCTCCAAATGTCATGGCGAAATACGGCTCCTAGAGCCCCCAATACGCCAGAATACGCAACAAAACCCTAAGAATACCTTAAATACAAGCATTGCGGGTTTAAGTCGTGTTAATGGGTCTAAAATCGCTTCAATGTATCGTACAAACCCAAAGTCACGGTCGGTGCAAATTCCCGGCATTCAATCGAAGCGGGATATGATATGGGAGTGCCATGTAACAGCCGTTTTCCGACCGTTCGTATTTTCTGCGCGTAGGACTCTTTTCGTGTGCGTATTTTATTTGGCCTCTTCTTGGATCTGGACTATACGATGTGATATGCCGTTGTGCCCGTATGGTAGTGTAGATTTTTATAGTAATTTTTGAAAACGTCATTTCACGGCTCGTTCTTTCGCAGAACAGCTTTGAATGGAAGGGCGTTTCGGTCTTTTGGCTTCAACGCTCAGTTCTCAATTTTATAATAATTTCCGGTAGGATTAGCACGCGGTCAGACCCAGTAGCCCCGTACTTCTTGTCTCTGCGATCGTTTCGGTATTTTCGGATTATTTTTCCGATGCCTGTAGTGGGACTTATCCCTTATTCAAAATCCAAGCCCAATTAGCCTTAATCAAATTCAAATTCAAATCATTAATCCAAATCCCATTTGATTCTTACGTATCATGAGGATTTCATATAGCTATTCTCACCTAACTTAACCCCTCTTTGCACACCACCTATCTCACCCTCTCTCCTAGTCACACCCTTAATTATACCCTCTTTAAAATCCATATAGCAAACTATCACCTTAAATCATGCAAACTCCCTCAAGCCCTAAAAACTCACGGCAAACCCATCATGGCCGCCTCCTTCCTCTTTCTCCCACCGCCGGCGGCCGCCCCCAGCCTCCCCTCTTCGACCACCACCACCTCCATCTCTCTTCTCTCCCTCCTCTTTTCTCTCCCTCCTATCTTCACTCTCTTGAAAAGCTCCCCAAGAACTCCATGGCCGGCCTTAATGGACAGCCACCCCTTTAACCGATGGCCGGCCCATTTTCCGGCCATCTTCGGTGCCGCACGTCCACCCTCCGACCTCCTCTCCTTCTCGGCAACCTCCTTCCCCTTCTCCTTTCATCCCTCTTCCTCAAAACTCCATTGAAAACTCCATGAAAACACACAAAAAGGACAGCCATGCCCAGATCTGTGCACCGTCGGAAAAACGGCCGGCCGGCCACCTCCGGCCACCCCCTCCGGCCATCTCCACCTCCACTCGACTCTCCTTTTACCCCTCGATCATCTCCAACTCCACTTACCCTTTTCCCACGTCTCGATCTCCTTGAAACCCCCTGGAACTCAGATCTTGTCGTTGTTTTTGACAGTTTACACGCCGCCACGTCAAACTCGCGTCCACCGGTCATCCGGCCACCTACGAAAACCATCCTACCACCGTTGGACTCCTATCAAACCCCTCTATCATTTGCAATTTCCCTTTTACTTTTCCCACGTCTCTAGCTCCTTGAAAACTCGTCGAAACAAGCTGTATTGGCTGTTTTTGACAGATCTGGGTGCTGAACTTCAACACCGGCGCACGACCACCTCCGACCACTTCCGATAACCACTCCACCGCCATTGGCTTCCTCTTGAAGTCCTTTAGCTTCTGCAATTTTTTGTTGTCGATGTTCATTGTTGGTTTTTCGCTGAGACACGCGACAACAAACGTTGCATGAATCTGTCCCCTTCGACTTCTCACTGCCATCCACCGCCGTATGCTCGCGCCGTCAGCCACCCACCAGGCCGAGCAACTCCTGCTGAACTACTTCAACTACCGGCAGCCCCCTTGAACCCTCGAAGTTAACGTGCGTTGTCATGCACACGTGTTTTCATTCAACGTCGCTACCGTCGTGAAGATCTGTTGCGCTACCCGCAACGGGAGGAAGATCGCCGCTTGCTCGCTGATTTCGTGCCTACACCCCGCTGTCCAGAGGTGCCTTGCTATGTTACCCATGGCTGAGGAGTTACAGACGACACCGACGCTTCGCCGTTCAGACCTGACATCCGCTTTTTGGACGACGTCAAAAGGTTGGTCCCCCTAACGTGTAGTAAGAATCCACACGTAGCGAAACGTAAAACCTAATCTAAAATTTATCAACGTGAACTAAATTTATTTTCTACATCTTTAAAATGTTGGCCACCGTAGAAAATCGACGAACGGACTGAATTTCTGTGCACATAGGGTAGATATCGATCTAGACCGAACAAATCACCAAAAGACGTGACTTTTTGACTGTTATGGTAGTCCCGCCAAATTTAGAAACAAACCGTAATAGGACTGACAGAAAGCACGATCTGACATCGCCGTTATCCTGTTTCAGACGGACCATCACCGACGCGACGCTTTGACGGGACGCTCCGGACAGACGACGCACTCGCCACCGCATGCAAGTGTACTCACTTGTACTTTCGGTCGTGTTTGGGCCATAGACTTTTAGAACTGTTAAAATGTAAACAAAAAGAACCGGACGTGAAATGATAGCGTCCGGGATCCCCCTTGACAGCTTAGACTTGACGACGAAGTCAAAGCGCAACAACAACAACTGACACCGTAGGGTTTTCCTGTGTGTGCGTGCGTGTGGACCCCCTAGAAGAACAAATTCCTTACTTGTCATATTGTGTCATATTACACAGCCTGCGGGCAATAGGACACTCACCAGAGAGTGAGTGATCCCTTGTACGGATACACAGCCTGCGGGCAATAGGGCACTCACCAGAGAGTGAGTGATCCCTTGTACGGATACACAGCCTGCGGGCAATAGGGCACTCACCAGAGTTGAGTGAGCCCTTGTACAGATACACATCCTGCAGGCAATAGGACACTCACCAGAAGAGTGAGTGATCCCTTGTACGGATTTGTCTTGTGCACTTGGGTGGGGTAGGGTTGAGCGTGCGCATGGGGAGAGGGTCTGATCCCCCTCGAACCGTAAGGCATGAACCCTTCGAGTCACACGTGTCTTGTCTTTTCTTATCTTGTCTTGTCCCGTTTAGGTTAGTCCCGTAGTCGGTAGCACACGCTACGGCTAATGTCTGTGGCGTTTACTTTTCCTACACCTTTTTACTTTCTGTAGAGTATAGCTGCCATGTCATAACCCAAGCATGTTAATCAACCAGTAAAATGTTGCTTTTAAATTACCTTACACTTGCAGTAAAGCCTAACCCTCCTTTGTAGACTTTACCTGACGTACAGTTCCTTTTCTTTTGGGTGTTGTACGTCAGGTGTCGAGCCGGAATTCGTGGACGAGGCAGACTTACCGGAGTACGTGGAGCCCGAGGAAGTCGACCCGGAGGACGTATCTAACGAGGACCAGACTTAGACGTTCCCCTCCGTTGCGGACTTCCAGAGGTTACTACTTTTTAGTCTGGGTGAGTAGCACCACTTTACTCTCTGCCTAGGTTGATTACTTCGCACTATTAGTTTCCTTTTCTGCAATTTGTTGTCATGCTTAGGCTCCCTTTATTAGACTTGTATTATGCTGGATATTATCTCTATAATAAAAAGAATGCATCCTTTTCTTTCTGTAATTTTGTTGTTCCGGATTATATATAAATGCAAGAACCTGAAAATTTTAAAATGGTACCCCTACAGATGCTTATTGGGTCCGAGCTTCACATCTCCGGCTCAAGCGGGCCTTAGTCACGCTTCGCCTCCGTAGTTTTGGGAATCGGGTCGTGACATGCCACGTGGCCGGCCCTAGCGGATCCGTTTGTGCTGCGCCCGCATCCGCTCATTTGAAACCAAACTCGATTCGGAGTTGTCTTCGGCCGTCCAATCGTGATCGCGTGGTCCACAACATGCCGTGTAGCCCGCTCTTTTGAATACGAGTTGGGCCCAATTTCGGCCATTGAATGACGATCTTGTGGCTGCTGCTGAGCCACGTCGTCAGTAGAATTTTGCCCGCTCCGCTCGTGATTTGCCTAGATGTCATCCGTTTGATCAGAATCCCACGGTCCGAAAAGCGCCACGTCGACCCGCCATTCGTTCGAATCTGAATCTGCAGCGGCTTGTTTTGGGCCGTTGGATTGGCGATCAACGGTGGAGATTCGAACGCGTCTCCCGCCATCTTCAGTCGTTCGATTAAAGCGAGGACAGCTCGGATGTTGCCACGTGGATGCGATGAAGCGGGATACATATGGCGGCGTGTGTATTTTGTATTTTCGGTCGTATTTCCTCATTTAATATGTATTCTGCATTCAAAAATTCATAGTAATTAGCACAGATCTCAGAAAAATACAAATAAATAGTCGTTGGAATCGTGAGATCAAGATCTAGTCGTGAAAAATATAAAAAGTACAGAAATACTCAGTTTATTACTGTTTTGTGCTCAAATTAAGTGATTCTCCAATAAATAATCATATTCAAAATACGAACGTATTAGAGACCAATTAAGCATCATATAAGCACAAAATAAGGCTAAATGGGGTGTTAAATATGCAATATTCAACCCGAATCAGCGGTCATCCCCATTATGATCTTTCTCACCTTCTCTGGTTGGGTGTAGGTTTGCCCAAGCGCTTCCAGTCCATTGGTGATGTCAGTAAAACGTCCGTACATCGTTGCTATGCTTTCATTTTCCTGCATATGAAACATATCGAAATTTTGCACGACGACATACAGTTTAGAGAGTTTTACCTTGTTCATTCCCTCATGGGTAACGACGAGATGGTTCCAAATTTGATATGCACTCTTACATGTGCATATCTTGTTGAACTCATCCGGGTCCAACACACAATGAAGAGTGTTCATTGCCTTTGCGTTGTTGACTTCGGTGAACTTCTCGGAGGGCATCCATTTGTCGAAATCCTCTTCGGTGGGCTCGACATATTCCTCGTGGAGGGTTCTCCAAAGGGAAGCACTCCTTAGGAACGTCTCCATCTGGCATTTCTAATAGCTGAAGTTAGTGCCATTGAAACACGGAGGACGCCTTCGAATACTGTGGATGCTCCATCACGATCGTGATTGTTATACGAAGTCGGTGGAGGAACGTTATTGTTGTTGGATTCCATAGCTTGAAATTTGCGCTCTGATACTAATTGTAAGGACCCTGGCTATGGGAAAAACACTAGAATGGATGTTGAATAGTGTTTATGCAATTTAAAAAGATAGTTACACCAAATTAAATTCCTAACCAACAATTAATTCGGAATAAAAGTAAACCCCTAAAAGAAACAATGCAAACGCAAGGATGTTTCAAGGGTTCAGATTATCCAAGTCACTTTCCGACTTGATTCTGTAATCATACGTCCCTTCCACCCGGATACCACCGGATACTCAAGTTAGAACCCTAACATGAGGTTTCCTTGAAAACCCCACTTGTAGAAACCCTACAAGTGAAATCAAAATACACTCGATGACCTTGCCTCCCACAACTTGGGATCAAGCAAAACACTCTCACAACCTGAGAGTAAATCAAATAACAAAAGTTATGAAATATGAAATTAAGCAACACTTGCAATCACATATGCATTGAAGTAGAACTTGAAGGAGAAGTGTGTTGTGTGTTGAAAGACTCTCTTGCAAGAGAGGAAAGCCCTTTCTCTTGACTGCACCAAATACCTAGAAGATTTCTCTTTGGTTCTAGGTTGGAGAGCAATAGATGAAAGATAGGAATTCTAGGGCTTTTGGATTTTGAGAGGTTTGATCTTTAACAAATGAAAGCTTGAATGTTTGAGAAAAAGATAATCAAATGAGTCTACCTCTCAATGGAACAGTAGAGGCTTCTTTTATAGTTTTCTCAAACCCTTCAAACAGAATCCCCAAAACCCCCTTTGAAATCTGTGAAGAAAAACTCAACGGATAGAATCTGCGCCCGCAACAGTCATCTGTTGAACAACTCACAGTCGACTGCTGCACAGTGACAGAGGGTAGGTGAGAATTCATAACGGTAACTTACCACATGGATAGTTGATTGGTAAGGAGTAGATAGTCGACTGTTAAACCAACAGGCGACTGTAAATCCTTAAACAGGCGACTGGCCAAAAAGAGGGTAAGTCAATAAGGTCCTAGAAAAGTCTGGGGATACAGGACAGGCGACTGATGAAGAGAAGACAGTCGACTGAAAATCCAACAGGCGACTGTAATTCCTTCTACCGACGACTGTCACAAACCCTGACATTTTCCAAAGAGTTGAGTCTTTAGAGAGGCTCAAAGACAGACGACTGTTGAAGCATTGACAGTCGACTGTGCCATTTGGACAGTCGACTGTAAATACAACATTAGTCGACTGGCCAGATCAAAACTGAGAAATAGGTTTAAGCTGAAGATAGACAGGCGACTGAGTAACAAACCACAGTTGACTGTCATTAGGACAGGCGCCTGTGAAATGCATAGCAGTCGCCTAATAGAGTTAAAAGCTAAGAAGCCCAAAACTTGACTGATTAAGTTTGTGCATAATAGGCAACTGTAGAACAAAACACAGTCGACTGTTTTGAGACCGGCGACTGTAAATCATTCAGCAGTCGACTGTTGAAATCATGACATGCACAATCTAGATAGAAATGAATTGGAGTCTAAGAAAAGTAGATCTAACGATTTCCTGAGACTGAAATGAAGATATGTGTGTGCTCCAACATAGTTCTACTTCTAAGCTACATACTAGAAGAGAAACAAGAAAATTACATTTGAAGAACTCTCTCTTCTATCCAACGCATGAGCTTGAAGTCTTCTAGGAGCTTCAATCACCATCTTTGATCATCCAATCCACTTCCTTTGTTTTCAATGATTTTTGAGTGTCATCCATTGCTAATTGATCTTCATGATATGCTTAGGCAATGGATTAACTGCAAATAGGGGATTAGTCACACGTATTTATGTTTGCTCATCATTAACACCAAGTAGGGAGAAGTCCAATACTCAACAAATTGCTATATTACAAGGTACCATGTTATGTTAGTAAGTTGACATGTCACAAATTGCCATGTTATACTAAGTAAGTTTCCACATCACAAGTTTTGCCAGTATGTTTATTGTATTCACATAAATATGCTAAGTTCCTTGTCAACATTAGTATGCTAATGTGCTAATGTCCATGTTAGTATGAATATACTTCAAACATCCATATTAATGTGTTATGAATCCATATTATGTTGAGTTTGCTTTTATGCCATGGAAACCCATTATATGTTAGTTAGTCCAGCTAAGGAGATTATGTTGTGTGGTATGCCTCTATGTGCATATATTATGTTTATGTTTCAAGTACTAATATTAATATGCTTTCATGTTAAGTCACGTCCAAGCTCTACGTTGGTGTACCATGACTATATTAATTTTATGTCAATTGGCATGTTATATGTTCAATGCTCCATAAGCTATGTTCCAAGCTTCATGTTAGAATCTCATGTTATTTCCCTCATGCTTTATGTTCATGTGATGTGCCATGTACAATACATGATTGAACTTATGTCTCATTTATTTGGAATTTTCCTTATATATTGAAATAGATGAAATTGGATTATATTGCGAAAACATGTAAAAATGTACTTTTGGTGGAAATTGTAATGCGATGGTCGTTGTTGAAACACGACATCTGCATAATAATGAAAGAAATGAAAATATATATGAATGCGGTAAACGAGACCACGGAAACAAATGAAATGATGAATTGTTCTATAAACTGAGAGTGAGGCAGGGAGATAAGGTCTGGAGCGCTCGACCCATTCTAAAATGGGAGAGACTCCAGATATGGGTTTTGGGGAAAATGTGGGTAAATTTTAGGAGCTAAGGAGCGGACATATGATAGATTCTCACTCGCTTGTCACTCCCGTGAGGGGGAGTAGACTAGAGTTAGAGAGGCCGATGGTGTACTCGTGATGCACCATGCAGTAATTGATGGTTTGCTCTGCTTGTCCCAATAAAAACCGAGATGATAGATTGTCTCACTCTCGTACCTTGCCCCGTTCGGGTAGGGAGTTACGAGAGGCCCCTCCAATGCTCGTGTTGCTGGTTAAGGTACCACTTTTCACCCACCTTAGGTGAAGTCCGGCTCCTTAGTGTCCAACGATTAACCCGGGTTTTCGAATCACATTTATAACTGAAAATTCTTTGAAGAATAATATTCAAAAGAAATTCTTTAAATTAGCATATGTGGTTGTGCATCAATCGTACGTCTGTTTCTTTCATGCATATCAGTTCTGCAGTATTTTCCTTTATGCTCGGTGCATGCAATATTGCATGTCTACGTTATGCAGTTCTTTCTTTCAGTACATGCTTGTGAAGTTTTGCCTTACTTTATGAATTATTCTGTAGTTATGATTGTCACCAGTAGTTAGGCCTTTGTAGTGTAGAGCAACTCTGAGACTGGTCCCTACCTAGGGTGGTTAGGTTTCCTACTTGGTCACGCTGTGACGTGTCCCACCTTGTGGTTTCAGGTCTGGTTTGATAACAGGAGTTGTGTCAGTGAGCTGGAGCTATAGAGCTTATGTGAAGGTTGTGTACTTGAGAATGGGGTTGGTGAGTGAGATGAGAGTGAGAGTGCATTGTACCTTCTGGGTTTTGTTTGGTGAGAGTGGTAAGGTGATGTATATGAGGTTTTGTACTTAAGGATATTTTAAAGAAATATATGATGTAATATTGATGATGTATAAATAAAAATCTATCAGTTTCCTTTATTGTCTTTTAATTATTTCTCTGTTGTTCATGTGTTGTCTGTGTTGACTTTTGGTTGGAGCATTATGTGTACTTCCCAGCACGTGCGCAGCGGCTTGCTGGTTCTTTTGGTTTATTTCGTATTTCTCTTCGTAACACTCGCCACTCTGGGATCACCTGGGACGGATTCGTACTTCCTGTGTATCCTGGGGAGCAGGGCGCTACAATAACGCAATAGTTAGTTGACTAACAATGTCTTCCATCCGAGCTTTTTTGAAAAATGTTAGTCGACCAATACAGCTTGCTAGTCCACTAATAATGGTATCATTGGCTACATTGACCTTCGGAAACTAATCGTTAATTAGCCATTTGAAGGGTAGTTTGGTAATTTCTTTTCTTTGCTAGTCCACTAATAATGGTATCATTGGCTATGCTTGAGCTTTTCTGAGATTTGTATCTTTTTGCTCTACAAAGTTTTTGTCTTGGTACTTGAGGTGTTACTTTTGCTCTCGGTGTGAGAGTGTTTCCAATCTCAGAGTATTAAGGCTCGGATTTGCAACTGGCACGGGTGGGTTTCAAATTGTAAGATTTTCTCCTATGGTTTGCAGGAGATTATTAGTGGACAATCTCAAGCATGAGGCTTGTGGACTGGAGTAGGTTAGGAAAACCAAAACAGGATACATCTTTGCGTTTGCATTTGCATTATCTGGTTTTCTTGTATCTCTACTCTTTAAAGTTACGCTCATATTATTATTATTATTCCGTTGTAAATCATTTTGGTTGTTGTTAGCTTATCACTAATAATCGCAATTGTTTAGTGTTTAAGTTGCACATCAATAGGATCCAACACTTAGTATCAACGCTGAAACCTTACAGTGATACCAACACAAGCATTCCCATATAATTATCTTATGTTGTTTCATAACTTTCTAGGGCAGAGTACATTATTACTAGCTACTACATCCATTCGGCACATATGTAGTGGTATCTACATACATATGCAACACTATGGTGTTTTTATCATCACCCATGGATCGGCACATAAACAGTTCCTCTTGATTTGTAATGAATAGGCATGAACTAAACTTCTACTATGCTCTTGATTATGTCTACTACGATGGTTGAGTAGGTTTCTGATCATAAACTAGACTTGCCTGCCACAAATCTGTGGTTGTAGATTATGCGCTTCTACTTCTGATGATAGCTCTGTGTTACGTCCTTAGCTTCACACCCATTTCTTGACATCAATATATGTCTATGATTTTACCCAGATGCTCTAGTGGGCATGCCACCTTTCTCACAATCCTCTCTATGAGCATCTCGCTCTAGTAGATGCCATGACGATGATGTGACTTCTGGGCAGAAATTAATCCCAAATTTGGGAAATTTTTGGGGCTAGGCTACCAAGCCCATTTATCCCTTCACCCTTTCATACTTGTCGACAACATCGCGGATAGCAAGGACATGTGCGCCGGTGTCTAAACGTCTGTGCATCAACTATTCCTGCATATCAACCACGAAAAAGCCATCCAAAGAGTTGTAGCCACTCTCAATCACTAATGACCTCTTCCACCATTGACATATCCAATCCAAAGAGATGTGCGCAGAGGATACACAATGTTCATTAAATTACACAGGAGTAAACATATGTACAATATTGATGGTATCACTATTGTTCTGTTATCGTCTATGAATACAATTGAACAAATCTGGTTGTGTGTGGCCGTAAGATTTTCAAAGCTGAGGAGGCACAACAGAAGGCTCTATCCTCGCTGAGTCTCCGCCTATAAACTATAGTTAGATTCAGACGGGAACAAAACGATATTTTAACTGTCATTTGCCCAGCAGGCTTACCATTTTGTTCATACCTGGCCATTCCGTGGATGAAAATCACGTGGACACCGAACTAAATCTCTTCTTGTACCTGACTTTGCCATCATCATCAAAAGGAAACCAACCCATGCAACAAACAAGACCCCCCTCTGACCAGAAGGAAACCATCAGCATGTTGAACAAACTACTGTTCCTCAGAAAAATTATTTCCATGAGAGTTGCCAGGATGAGCAGCACTGCCTTTCCTTTCATTTTTTATCCATGATATAGTCGGGTAATTTCATGCGACATGTATTGAAAACACCTATACGGATCTCAGGAGGCACTTTCTGCAGAAGATTTGCTATGGCCATGCCATGCTTCCTCTTCAATTCATTGAGTTCCCTCTGCTGCTGAATAAACATTTTCTCCAATTTATGCACTAAGGATTCGAGAGTCTCTGTCTCACTTGTCAATGTCGGTATATCTGAAATTTCGTGTTCCAAGACATGCTCCTTAGTAGTTTCTTCCTTATCATCATGATGTGAATCTTTCGGCCAAGGCGTCAAGGAACCATGGAAAAGACTGCTTAACTTTTGATCATTGAATTTTAGTGGGTCATCAAGCTTCTCGGAAAGCTCAGATGAAAAATCATCACTGGCATGTGAGACCAAATCTGAAGACTGACATGATTGGGTAACGGTTGAAGGGGAGTTTCCACACGATCCTTTGGGAGAATCAGACCAGTATTTCCGGCCAGATGGGAGCCTTTCGAGGATAAGTCCCCCAGGAGAGTGATCTGGTTCACTGGGTAAAGCATGGAGTTCATCTGCAGCATCAGACCCATGGATACCTGAGCCTACCATGTTACTGGCAGGATCATCAGTCAGACCTTCTCCAACCCATTCTGGAACATAGGCATGTATTGCAGTATCGATCATTGCAGCAATGGCCATAACGTCTTGATCTGTGAGGTCTAGCTCTGCAACCATTTCTGTGGCAACACTGATTGATGTGTCTGCTTCAATATCAAATGGGAAGTGGATGTTGCGAATTTGACCTGAACAGGAAATCCTCAGTCTAAGAACTGGGAGATCCAGTGAATGTATATTTCATACGTGATATAAAAAAACAAAGACAGACCTGTTGAATCCGCAATGCGTAGTTTTAAGAATATTGTATTGATATCCTTTCGTTGACCTTCCACTGTGAAATCTCGGCCATGCAGAGATGGGGTTTCTACATCAGTTGTATTATTACCTATACTTGCATTCCAACGATGAACATTATCTGCATTGGCAATCAACTATTATTTAAAAAAAAGTATGAAAAGATTTTCAAGGCACATACTGTGATTAGCAATCATCAATTGAACCATAAGTCTTGTCATAAGCACATGTCAAAACCTTACCAGCAGAGTTTGGATCTGGTCTCAAAGGATGACAGATGCTATCATTATCGACATCAGACATAAGAAAAGGATCCATGAGCAATTCCTTCGCCGATAGTCTCTCTGAAGCATCAGAAATGCATTTTTCAATGAACCGTCTCACACCAGGGTCTTTAACCTTGCCTAGTGATGCAGGCTTAATGCCCTAGAAGACAGCATGAAAACAACAGAAATGATGATAATGTGAATAATTTTCTTCACTAGAGTACTAGAACAGATTACAGAGAGATAATGTAACATCAGAAAAGTAAATAAGAAATTTGAAGATAACTTGCAAAAATGCCAAGAAAAGTTCGGTTTCATTTTGGAGGAAAAAAATTCAAACAAGATAACCAAGTCTAACCGGAAAGTGAACTTTTAGATTGTCTGCAAATCATTTAGAAAACAGCCTGAGACAAAAAAAAAACTTAACAGGCCTTAATTAGAATCACATGATCAGATGTGGAAATGTTTTGCTTTAAATAATAAAATAATCAGTCATGAAAGCTGCAAAGTACCCGCAATGAAATAGCCAAAAGGTTGTTATATATTAGAAAGGCAGTTTAGCATAGATCAGCTGGTCAGTTTTCTCAAAAGCCACTAACTACTCTAACCAGTGCAACGGGTGCATTCCTACATAAATTAAAACTATTTGGTCATAAAAGCTGCATAGTACTGGCAATAAAATGTCCAAAAGATTGAGATACTAAATCCACAGTTTAGTACAGACCAGCTGATCAGGTGTCTCTGAAGCTACAAACCAAGGTTTGAGGTTTCAGCCGATACCCATGAGTATTGCCCGTATCGTATCGGTATCGGTGGCTAACGATACCGAAACTAGGGATTAGTTTCGGTATCGGCCGATACTGAATGGTACTGTTCAGTTTCGGCCGATACCGGCCGATACTGACCGATACCGTTTAGTTTCGGCCCAAACAGACCGGTACCGTTCAATATCGGACGAAGACGGAGGAAGAAAAATGTGTAATTAAATAAAAATTCTCTAAAAAACCCAAAAAAATTCGTGAATCAAGAGGTTGCAAAGAAAGCTCGGTTAAAAGAGAGGAGAAAACCCTAGGGTTTCGACTTGAAAATAATGAAGAATTAGACGAAGAAGAGGCAAAACCAACGAAAAATTGCTGAAAAAAGATGAAAAAGGAAAAAGGAAGATGAAAAAATTGAACTCACCGCATCACGTCGTCGCCTCGCCGAACCCGCCTCCTACCTCGTCGAACACACCTCTTGCCTCGCCGCCCCACCTTGACCATCTAGTGTGAGAGAGAGACAGAGAGCAAAGAGAGAGAAAGAGAGGCCCGAGTCGCCTTTCAGGAGAGGCTGTGTTTTTTAAAAGGCAAAGAGAGAGAAAGAGAGGCCCGAGTCGCCTTTCAGGAGAGGCTGTGTTTTTTAAAAGGCAAACTTGTAAATAAGTGGTATGTGCGTAGAGTAAAACAGTCGGTACACATAGCAAGCGGATTTTTTGTGGCAACCCTGTAAATAAGTGGTATGTGCGCAAAGCAAAATGGTGGGTGTGCAAAGCAATGCCCAGCGATTTTTTGGCAAACTTGTAAATAAGTGGTTTGTGCGCAAGATAAAACGGTGGGTGCGCAAGGCAAGCTTTAGGATCTATTCATTTTTCTAATATTTAGTATTTAAATACCAAACTTTAGGTATTTAGTATTTGATATGATTACGAACTCAAATTTAGTTTATCTATTTAGTATGTAGTATTTGATAGTATATGATTAATAATTTAGTTTGTTAAGTATTTAATAGTATTTGATAGGTTTAGATTTAAAAATCTCCAAAACCATCACTATGTCTATATATTATATACATATTTAAAGTATATCCGAAACCGAAACCGAAACCCGAAACGAAACTGCCGAAACTGGCGATACGGACGAAGCCGAAACTTGCTTCCGAAACTGCCGAAACGGACGATACCGATACCGAAACCTAAATTTTAGAAAGAACGATACCGAGACCGAAACCGAGACCTAAAACCTTGCTACAAACTACTCCATCAAGTGCCACTGTCGCATTGTTATACATATTAGGGATCTCTCTAGCAAATGCATCGCTATCTGATTATCTAGCAAGTAAGACCCTTTCTAAATGTTGGCGAATCGTGCAAGGAAGCAACCAAAATTACATATCATACTGACTTTTCATGTTATCAAATTAATTAAATCACAAGATATCATCGAAGCATGAAATTTTCATGTTATCAAATTAATTAAATCACAAGATATCATCGAAGCATGAAAGTGATACGAGTTTGATGGAAATCAAGAGCAAAAATGGGATTTTTATGGTGGAAAAAAGATGAAAAGGTAGTATTTTTATTTATTTGGGGAAAAGAAAATACAAGATAGTTGACACCTGTAGGAGAGGTCGCTCTCCTACATGATTTAAAGTTTTTTTGGCAAACTTGTAAATAAGTGGTTTGTGCGCAAGATAAAACGGTGGGTGCGCAAGGCAAGCTTTAGGATCTATTCATTTTTCTAATATTTTGTATTTAAATACCAAACTTTAGGTATTTAGTATTTGATATGATTACGAACTCAAATTTAGTTTATCTATTTAGTATGTAGTATTTGATAGTATATGATTAATAATTTAGTTTGTTAAGTATTTAATAGTATTTGATAGGTTTAGATTTAAAAATCTCCAAAACCATCACTATGTCTATATATTATATACATATTTAAAGTATATCCGAAACCGAAACCGAAACCCGAAACGAAACTGCCGAAACTGGCGATACGGACGAAGCCGAAACTTGCTTCCGAAACTGCCGAAACGGACGATACCGATACCGAAACCTAAATTTTAGAAAGAACGATACCGAGACCGAAACCGAGACCTAAAACCTTGCCATAGTTTTAGGTTTCGGCCGAAACCGACCGGTTTCGGCCGTTTCGGATCGGTTTCGGAGGGGACCGGTCCGAAACCACACGTTACTTCTCGGTTTCGGCCGTATCGGCCGGGTTTCGGCCGTATCGGCCTGGGTTTCGGCCGTATTGGCCGATACCGGCTGAAACTTGTCCGATATCGACTGAAACTTAAAAAAATGAAAACAAGGAGGAGGAGGAGGAAACATTACCAAAATCCAGAAAAAGAAGAAGAAACGAAGAGATGGACGTACCTCATGGTCGCCCGCCTCCCGTCGCATCCCCGAAGAAGACCGCCTCCTGCAATTTGAGGTCTTACATGGTAGCATATTCTAGCATTTAATTTAAATTTTGTTTGCACGGTGCAAGTGCAATTGTCCAACACATGCTAGCATTTATTAAGAAGTTTGACCTTTTGAGTGAGCTGGCCACTAAAGGCTTTCCATTTAATTACAAGCTTGACATTCAGCCACTAAAGGTTTTCCATTTATTTACAAAGTTATCATTTTCAGCCACCAAACCCTTCCATTTATTCAAAAGCTTGCCATTCTCATTTATTTCAATCCTGTTGATCAAAAAAATGTAATATATTTAGCATAATACTTTTAACAAAATGTGTAACTAGTAAAAAGGTATTTGTGCTAATATTTGATAATATTTGATAGTATTTAATAGAATTTTAAGTATCTGAAACTACCGATACCGATGAAACGAAACTACCGTCCGAAACCACCGAAACGGACGATACCGATACCGAAACCTAAATTTTGGGAAGAGCGATACCGAGACCGAAACCGAGACCTAAAACCTTGATTTAAACAAATAAAAATCTCTTAGTGAATCACATTTAATAGACATCAATTCCCAATTTTGTGTGTGTGTGTTTGTGTTAATGTATATGTGATGTCAGTGTTCCTACGATGACAGCACAAAACCCCACTTTTCTCAACAAAAAAATTACAATTTTTTCGTGTTTATTGTACACATTTTAAATCTTCAAAATCTCAAATATGGGTGAACCCTAAGTGGATGTGACCCTCGAACCACTCGATAAAAAAGGTTTATTGTTTTGAAACGGTTAAATTTGCAACAATCGGATCGCTAGTCAAATAGTTCACTTAATTTTTGGTATGTTAATCCTCCATGATATATAATACACATTTGATAAAAACAATTTCAAAAAATAAATATAAATGGTGCATATATGAGCCGGTGCAGGAAATTCTCACGTTGACAGAATATATATGTGTGTGTGTGTGTAAATCTTCAAATGAGAACATTTCGCACGGTGCGAAAATGTTTTTATCTTTTTTTTGAAAAAAAATTTCAAAAATTCTTTTTTCCACCCTCATGATATGTTGTTATATCCCCCTCAAAAAATAATGGTTGAGAAATACTGTCATTTGGCCTTCGATCAAGGCATTTCATCAAATTTGCACGTTTTGAGACCGTTAAATTTGTAACGGGTGGATGGGTGCTCTAATCCCCAGCGGTTTCACCCATTATTTTTCCTGGTGTATATAATTGTATGGACTAAACATCAAAAAAAATTTGAAAAAAAAATTTTTTTAATTCGAAAAAAAAGTTTTCGCACGGGCTTTCGCACCGTTTTCTGGCAACGGAAGATCGCCCTATATATATATCATAATGGGTATCATTGTTGTGATTGAAGGCCGCAACAATGAAGACACGGCTCCTACTGAAGAACTGAGAAGTACTAGCTGCATTGGACCTAACCCCAGGCCATCCCCTTCACTTCTGGGTTCAGAACATGCGGAGTTGCCAAACCACCTTACAATACTAAACCCAGCATAGGAGGAGGAGCAGGCCACCCTGAAGGCATCGGCGACACTCAGTAAGGACAAGAATGCACAGAAAAGAGCAGATTCATCACCTTCAGCAATTCGGCATAGTTCGAGGCTAGCTGGGAGCCAAGGAATCCCACCCACATCATCGTTGGTTATTTGGAACACTAGGGGGCTTAACTCCTCGACAAAGAGGGGTGATCTTAAGTAAAGGATCTGTAAGCTCCGACCATCCATCGTTTGTTTACTTGAGACGAAGATTGAGATTCATAATGCGACTAGGATATCTAAATGCTTCCCAAAAACGATAGTGTTGACAATAGGTTATGGCATAAGGGCGGGCATATAGTCGTCCTTTTCGACACAACTATTTGGACAACTATTTGGAGATGCTCCCTCCATGCCACATCCCCTCAACATATCTCCGCCACCCTCACAAATTCTACGGACTTAGTTTCCGCCTTGACAGTTGTTTATGCCTTCAACCAGGCATCCCTAAGGCAACAACTTTGGGAAGATCTATTATTGGAAGCTCCTCAACTCAACGTGATGCCATGGCTTATGGGCGGGGACTTCAATAGTGTTCGCTTCTCTAATGAAAAGATTGGGGGCCGGCCCATAGACCCTGCTGCAGTTGATGCGTTCAACACTTGTATTGACCGTTGCTGTCTCTTGGAGCTCAAAAGCGTGGGGCAACGGAGAAGTTGGAATAACAAGCGAATAGGCTCGGGTCGTATTACTGCTACCCTCGACAGGATGCTCTGCAACCCTTCCTGTCTGAGTCTCCTACCTCACTCGTATTCTAAATATATAAATGCTGGGACTAGTGATCATTGTCACATGCTGGTCTATCTTCACCCTAAGGTAATCTCGCACCCCAAACCATTTAAATTTTACAACGCTTGGTCTACATATTCTGGTTTTCGAGAGCTTGTGCAAAGTGTGTGGGCAATGTATATTCCCGAAATAACCCCAATGTATAGGCTGGTTAATAAACTCAGAGCTCTTAAAACTCAGCTCAAATTCTGGGCTGGCGAAAATTGCAAAAATAGCGAGTCTTGCCACAAGGAGCTGGCGCAGATCAAATTAAATCCGGACTTGATCTATAATACTCAGTTACAAGAACTTGAGCAGGAGGCTTCTTTCAGTTTGTCATATGCCCTTGTTGCGGAGGAATTTGATATGAGACAGAAAAGTCACCAAGATTGGTTAAAATTGGGAGACAGAAACACCAAATTCTTCTATACTGCCATGAAGTCGAGACAATGCTTCAACAATCTGAGCCATCTAATTGATACAAGTGGAGATATAATCTTTAACACTGATTGCCTTAGGAAGGAATCCCCGCTCTACTATGAGAGCTTATATACTCAAGATGATTATTGGAACGTGTTCCCAATTTAATTCCAACGCGAAAACTTACCCCTTCTGGCCGTGCTTGGTTGGATAGAGGCATATCTGTTACTGAAATCAAAGAAGCCACTTTTCAAATTGGGAAGGATAAAGCACCTGGCCCTGATGGGTACAATGCCTTCTTTTATCAAAACAATTGGGACATCATTGGTGATGACGTCACTACTGCAGTCTCCTCTTGCTTCAGGTCAGGTTCAATGCTCTGCCAAATTAATCACACCTTTCTAACCCTGGTCCTTAAGAATTCCAACGCCACAGATCTAGGAGATTACAGACCAATTGCATGTTATAATGTCATTTATAAAATTATCAATAAGGTCCTATGTAACAGACTGAAGCAAGTCATCAGCGAGCTGATTTTCCCCTACCAAGCAGCTTTCCTTAAAGGCAGGTTACTAGCTGACTGCACGCTTATTGCCCAGGAACAGATCCGAGATTTCAGTAACCCCATGGGTTCTAGGGCCTGCATAAAATTGGACCTGCGCAAGGCATTCGACGGTGTCAATGGGGAGTCTATTCTCTTTATGCTTCACCAGATGGGGTTTGGGCCCAAGTTCATCAATTGGATTTTCATGTGCATTACTACATCTTTTTCAGTATTAATTGATGGATCACCAGCTGGTTTCTTTACCTCCAATAGAGGTCTAAGGCAAGGCGACCCATTATCACCCTACCTGTTTGTTATTGTTATGGAGGCTTTTTCCCTTCTGATGGCTAGAGCTGAGGCATCTCTTATTATTCATCCCCTGCAGAGGACAGGGGCTATATCCCACCTCCTTTTCGCTGATGACCTGCTGGTATTCTGCTGTGGAAACCATCATTCTCTTAAGGGTCTCAAGGAACTCCTAGGTACTTTCAATCTTTTCACAGGGCTCCATGTAAATTGGGATAAAAGTTCAGGTATTTTCAGCAAGGGTTCGCGTGATCCTAGAGTCTAGCTAGGTTTCTGCGAATCAAACTGGTTTCCTCTCTCACCGCCTACCTCGGCCTGCCTCTGTCTTCAAACTATCCCAAAGCCTCTATGTACACAAGGTTGATAAACAAATGCAAGAAAAGACTGCTGGGATGGTCTTCATCCCTCTAATCCATATCGGGTAGGATTGAGTTGGTTCGCACAGTTATCTAGTATGGTTGCTTTTTGGATGCAAGCATATCGCACCCCAGTCAGTGATTCGTACCATCAGTTCGGCATGTAAAAAGTTTATATGGGGGAATCTTCACACATGGGCCTGGAGAGACTTGTGCGCCCCTAAGGAAGAGGGGGAATGGGGCTTAGGCTCCTTTCTAAAATAAATGTGGCATCAGGCGTACGATTGACCTGGAAACTCTTAACCTCTGACAGCCCCTGGGCTAAACACATGAGAAGGGCATACAAGGTATCTGATGGGTTTTATCTCTCTAAGGCCAAACCCACCCACTCTGGTACCTAGAAATTATTCCTGCTCCGCTGTCGTAGTACTTCTCAAAAACTTATCAAACGTATTATTGGAGATGGCAGATATACCTCCTTTTAGTATGATAACTGGTTGCCTTATGGTCCCTTAGCTCACCTTCATGAGGTGCCCCCAGCAGCTGATACAAAATTGGTCAGTGATTACTGGACCGCTGAAGGGTGGATAAAAGATCCGGCTATCAATACTATTCGGCCTATTCTCCAGCGCACCCCCTCTTGCATGGTAGTGACTCCTGGAAATGGATTCCAGAACGAGAATGCACCTTCCCGGAGAAGTGGGATGGTACCCGCACCACGAGGGCCCTCTTTGCATATTACAGGATTATTTGGTACAATGGGCATGTCCCCAAGATGGCTATTACTCTCCTTAGAGCCTTCCACGGTAGGCTCCTCACTAGGGACATCCTCCATAAATGGGGGGTTACCCCTAGTCAATTTTGTGTTCTGTGTGAAGGGGACAAAGTTGAGAGCGTCAACCATCTATTTTTTGAATGTAGCTATACACGGTATATTCTCTCCAGGAGTTTGCTCAAGCTGGGTATCACTACCCCAGCTCCATCGTCACTTGGGGGTGGGGGATCTCATACTCTCCCTCTACAGCAAAAAGGATAGCGTGAGCATATTGGCTAAAACGCACTAGCTTCCATGTCTGGCACATCTGGAAACAACGGAACATGAGAATCTTTGAGGGTAAAAGGATGGAGAAAACATCCCTATTTGAGGATATAGCAGCTGATGTCGTCATGGCTCTTCGTGATGTTGTGCGTGATGACCCTTTGGTGATCGGCCCTTTTCCAACTGGGGCTTCCTAGACATTTGACTCTGTTAGGTTTTAATTTGTACATACACTCTTCTTTTGTTCTCTCTAGTTGTGACTAGTAGGAAATTAGGTTGTAGGGGTGACGACGCTTGTGCCCTCCCCCCTCTCCTACTATCCTGCTATTTACCCTAGTGGTGAAGTTTTGTATACCTTCTTATGTTTATTAATAAAAATACACACTTACTCGTCAAGAAAAAATCATGACAATGGCGGCATCTCCTCATATACCAAGACACAAAAGGTGTGGTAGTACAACAAGTACAAGCCCATATGGGCTTGTACCCCCCCCCCCCCCCCCCCCACTTTGTCTTGTATATGAGGAGATGCATCACATGTCATATGATACCCATTATTCTCATATATATGGGCAAATTTTCAAACGCAAACTTTTGCACGGAAAATTCCGTGCGAAAATATTTTTAATTTTTTTTGAAATTTTTCAAAAAAAAATCTTTTCCTCCTTCACTTCATGTAGTTATACACCCCTCAAAAAATAATGGTTGAAAAATAATGTGATTTGGCATTCGATCAAGATATTACAAAAATTTATATTGTTCTGAAACCGTTAAATTTTGTACTGAATGGATCGGTGCTCAAATCCCCTTAGGGTTCACCCATTATTTTCCATGTGATATACAATTGTATGGATTGAAAATCAAAAAAATTTGCAGAAAAATCAATAAAATGTTAAAAAAATTTGCACCATTGTTTGGTGCGAAATTTTCGCACCAGATAACTACTATATATATACATGAGATATATGGATATGTGATGTAAGCACAAGAAAATTCTTACTCTGACAGCTCGCGGATTTATAAAAAAATTCAAAATTTGTTAGGGTTGTTCACATTTTAAAACCCCAAAACCCCAAATATAGGTAAAGCCAAAGCGTATTTGACCCTCAAACCACCCATTGTAAAAAGTTTAATTCTTCCGAAACCATTAATTATGTAACTGGTAGAACAAGTATCAAATAACATTGGATTCACTTGATTTTTGGTGTGGTGAATATCCATGGTGTACAACAAAAACCCAAAAAAATTCAAAATTCTTATTTAAGAAAAGAGGCTCACAGCGCAGGAAATTTCCTATCAGCACATATATAATATTCAATATATATGTGTTTGGAAAATGGGTATCAGCTTTCCAAGAAGAAAAATTTCCTCCTTCGTAGCGTGATACGCACACCTATATTTTAAAAAAAATTGGGATGTGTGTAATACACATAAGGAATGATCACCATACCAAAAAATCAAATGAATCAAACGCTATTTGACCTTCGATCTAACCATTACAAATTCAACGGTTTCAGAACAATAGAATTTTTTGCAATGGGTGGATCGTGAGTCAAATACACCTAAGGTTCACCCATATTAGGGGTTTAGGAGTTTTAATATGTGTACAATAACTTAAAAATTAAAAAGAAAGGAGGTAGTGGGTGGGCCATAGGCTAGGCAAGGACGCTTTTTCCAAAAAAAGGAAAAGGGGTGGGCCGTGAGCTTGCCAAGGAGGAAATCCATCTTTCGCTCTCGTCAAACAATCCACTGCTTAATATTTTTGATGATCGAAACCGTTCACTCTGATCTTCAAATTTCAAAAATCCCAATACATCAAATATCTAATAAATCCAAGGTATTTTGCTCATTCATCTAGCCGTTGCAAAAAAAAGTTACTTCATTACGAACCCATTAAATTTGACACGAGTGGATGAATAGGTAAAAACCTATTGTGTTTACTAGCTATTTGATACTTTGGGTTTCAGAATATGAAAATCAAAATGAATTGTTCCCATCGTCAAAATAATGGGGTGAACTTTTTTACCAAGCCAATGAGTGATTTCCTCCATGGATAGCTTCCTCCTTGGCTAGCTTTTATATATTTTTTCAAAATAATAAATATATTCCATTAACACAAATATAATACAATCTTTCATATACACACACACACACATGGGAATAATGGGTATCATTTAACATATGATATTAATTCTCATATATTGTCTTGAGAAATTCACTCTCTACTATTTTTCAGAGAAACGACACCGTTCATTTTGATCTTCATATTCTAACCAAACACCAAAAGTCGGGTGAAGCCAAAGCTTTTTGCTTGTTGATCTCTTTGTTAAAACGTTAAGGGATTTTAATTAACAGAACTTTTGTCACCCCCAGATCAATAAGTAAAACCTTTGAGTTCATCTAATATTTGGTATTTTGATAATTCAGAAGATGAACATCAAAACTAATGAAGTTGATCCTTCAAAAAATAGTGGAAAGTGAACCTTTCAAGTCGTATATTAGACAGTATTATGTCACATGATACCCATTATTCTATGTTTTGTAAGTGCTGAACCACATCCATACTAATAATCAATAGAGGTTAAACTCTTGAATTTCATAATATCATCATATAACAAATAAACATTAAACATTAATTATAAACACATACCATTATATAAATTAAACTTGACAAAATTTTATTATTTAGTGTTAATTTCACATTATCTCACATGCATTTGCACGTGCTAAGAATTTTAGTATAGTATAATAGTCTCTGCTTAGCTAACCCTCCGTTTAGGTAGCATGGGCCAAAGTGAAATCAAAGACTATGTATGTTATATCAATAAGAGTTCACTTCAAGTTTCCTGACAAATTGTGGAAACTATTCATATTCTGATAGCCATATGGCCCAAACCTCACAATATCCTATCTGAAATTTTGCAACACCAGAGTAATTGCTGCCCTTTTTGTATTGAATGGGTTATATTTATTTTACAATGCAAAGGGTTCACTTATGCATAACAAGGGGATGTGTGTTGGAAATGACATGCACACATCGAAGTGTCGAAAAATGAGTTCATGTCTCACTGTATCGGAATAGTTATGGAATTCACGAATCAACTCATTTGCACTTTATATACATGGATGCAAATGAGGTCTTCTAAGCCAAATAGCCAATAGGTCCTATATTGTAGTTTTGCACCAAAGACAGCATTTATCTCTATCTCTACGACAAAATGGCACAGAAAGATGAGAGGGGTATAGAGAGAGTTGATGGCGGCGATTCATCTTTGAAAGGGAGCTTCTCAAGAGATTAATGGCATGGTTAGAATGTCTAATCATGTTTTGCCCTTTACCAAACGGCGTTTATGGATAAGTTTCCAAAGCATCACAGATGGGGCATGGTGTAGTATGCATAGATGCTTCGCTTCGTTCTCGTGAGGAGAACCTTAAAGAGTGACTTGATCCTGGGTGGATCACCAATTATCGTCAAATTAAGTTCCGCCACAAATTTTCACCAATGCGATCGGAAAATCCTAATTTCTTCCCCATTTATTCATTAATGAGAGATCTAGGTTTGTGCTTTTGTTGTTTACTAAAGGGACACATGGCGGGTCACTACATAGGTCCAAAGCGATGCTTTCGCCACGGCTGGTCATATGGAGCGATCCGACAATCAGGTTATATAGATCATCGTCGGGGTGAAAATATGAAAGGTCGATAAGATCGGCCTATACCTAGGTCCACACAGTGCTATTTCCCTCAAATCCTATTGACTCTCGATCCAGACTTACATCATAGCTAAGAATTATCCAAATCAACATCGATCTACTCCTGTTTCTTCAGATCTGAGGGCTTTCGTGAAGCAAGATCCTACCTTTCACCCAGTCCTATAGGCTTTCCACCACTTCAGAAGAAAACCCCACCATTCATATCGAGGCTCCAGGGAGGAGCTTGAGGGTTGCAACTTCATCTTCCAATTAGAATTTTGAAGATCCCCAAAAGGTTTCAGCTTTTACTAATTAGTATCTTGATACTGGGCCTAGAGATTTTGGGAATCTCTCTACATTGCTTCATGTTCCAGGTGATAAACCTTCATTTTTCTCTGCTTGTGTCGATTTTACTGACAATATGGTTTCTAAATGTTGTAAATTCCTTGATTATATTTTCATTCCCATTGTGCATGGTTCTATTATCTCCCCTTATATTCTTAAATTAGGTCATAGAAATTTCCGTAGAATCCTAACTATAGAATTTTGTCATATACTAAGGGGAAATTTCTTGACAAAATTTCTCATACACATACATTGTTTGGGATATCCAAACAAGGTTCTGTTAATATTGGTTGCTACAAGATATCGATCAGACAGTGGAGCTTTGGAGAAGTAGACGGAGAAGGTTCTACTGCTTATCCTATGAGTTGCAAGGTATGGATGAAACTAAGGCCATTGCCTCCTTATGCCTGTAATGTTGAATCTCTCAACAAACTCCTTGGAGGTTTTGGTAACTTCATTAAGGTATTAAGGTTGTGATACAATCACATGCAAGCGGCGACGGTAAAAGGGAAGTCAAGGAGCAGCAGCGGCAAATCCTAAAAGCCAATGGTAGTTCTATAATTATCACACAGTGGCAGTCTCGTAATTTCTGGATGCAGTGACGGTCTCGTAATTACATGATAGCTAGTGACAATTTCGTAATTACAGGACGACGACTGAAAACCTAGGTCACGAGTATGTTGGCAATTAAAGGGCGGCAGCTCATTATGAGAGTTATTATAAATAAGAGGAGAGAATTTGTGGAGAGGATCATCAAAGAATATTGTGAGAAAGAATATTAGTAAGTTGTTAGTTTAGATTAGTTTATTGGAGAGTGAGTTTTCTCTCGAATTGAGGCCATTGGGAGAGCAGTCCTCTCAAATTGAGGCCATTGGGAGAGTTGTATTTCAACTTATTATTAATAAAAATCCCCACTTTCTTTCCCAAATCTCATCATTAGCCCTAAAACCCCCCATCTTTAGCTGTAAAATCCCATCTTTTTCCAAAAATTCATCTCAAATCCTACCAAAGTTGCACCAAAGCACTCAGATCCAGAGACAATGGATGCAAAAAAAATTGGAGATACTCAAGAACATGATAGAATCATTATTGAAGCAACAAGTGAGATGATGAGCGGTCGCCTATAGGAGATGAATAGTCGCCTTCTCCCAATGTAGTGGCCACTACGACGACAAACGACGACGACGAAAATCAAAGGCAAAAGGAGGGAATCTTTGGACTCAATCGAGGAAAAAATTGTCGCCTTAAAAAGAAGATTGCATCAAATGAAGACACGCGAGATCCAAGTGCGAGCAAGATCAACCCCCCATCCATGGGGGTGCGGCGGAATAAGGACAGGTGCAGCAGGCCCTGCAGAAACTACCTACCACCCTGCGGGGGCCCACAGACCGTCAGGAGGGTGGGCAGCCCCGCTGGGTGCACCAAAGAGCCCGCGGGGGCCTGGGCATGCCACTGGGCCCAAAGGACCTGCGTCATCACAGGAGGGTCAGTAGGGCCCCGCAGAGGGGGCAGGGGACCCGACGACAGCAAAAGAGGGCCTGATGGGCCCCATGGGGGAAAGGCAGCTATTGGGGCAGCAATGGAGAGCCCGTGGGGGCCTGCGGCAGACCACAACGGGACGACAACATCTTTGGGGCATCAATGACATCGAAGGAGGATTCTGATGTTTCTGATAAGGCGGTGGAGGCCCGATTTATTTAACGGCGTGAGGAGAGGACGAGCACTTCCATTTGAAGTAAAAAAATTTGTGCAAGCTGGCTCAATTCAGCGCTGAAGGAGCATTGGTCGTACCGACGAATTATCTTGTGCAGAGATAACTCGACTGTACTTGGATTCGACCTATCTGGCTCTGCACAAGTCAGGTACGTGTATGCTGAGCATTTGGTCTTCTACAACGCAATTGGTCAATCGGTCGTCAGCTTGGGTCTGATGATCGATCGTTCGGTATTGGGTCGTTTGAACGTAACTCGATTG
This sequence comes from Scilla litardierei, assembly GCA_030789695.1. NCBI lineage: Eukaryota > Viridiplantae > Streptophyta > Magnoliopsida > Asparagales > Asparagaceae > Scilla > Scilla litardierei. The sequence continues at coordinate 17,827,649 of CM061130.1, read as the reverse complement.
AAGCTTGTGTTCGGTCGAACGGTCGTGTGGTGGCTCGTTGGTCAATAGCTCGTACACTTGGCTCGGCACTTCGGTCGTTCGATACAGAAGGAAGATCGCTCGGTCAAAGAGAGCCCATTGGGATGCGACCAACTAGGATGCGGCGAAGGCCCACTAGGGTGCGACGCATTAACTGCGTAGAGCTGTTATTGGATAGGATGGCATTAAAGTCAGGATACGTATCTTCTGGAATTCCTAGCCAATGATGACACCTATTGTAACCTAGGGTTATAAATAGTGAGTTTTAGGTTAGGGTTTCGGTGTGGAACATTGTGGAACCATTTGTGAGCCGCCATTTGTAAGAGTCAACTTTGAGAGATTGTATTGTGAGCTTTTGAAGAGATCTTGTGTGCTTCTTCTTCGCCTGTGAAGACAGAAGATTTGGTTTGTTCATTCCTTTCGTAATAAAGCTCATCGGTGTTCCCCCTTGGCCTGTCTACGGCTTAAAAGCAATTCTCTTAGTGCTCCATTGGTTGTTTGTTTGCTAATCTTTGTTCTGGGGTTCTTCGGCGATCCAAACTTCCGCGTCCCAGCGCACAAGAAATTGGTATCAGAGCTTGACGGTTCCGGAGATCAACGAAGGAGACGAATATGAGCAGCGATGACGATGACAGTTCCTCAAAGGCATCAACTTCTGGGTCACATGCTCCAGTTGGTCGGACTATCGTGTCCAACACGAAGTTTGAAATTGAGAAGTTTGATGGGAGAATCAACATCAGTATGTGGAGATGTGAAGTCATAATTGTCTTGAACCAACATGGTTAAGACATCGCATTGGACGAGAAGCCGACGGACATGTCTGAAAAACACCCTAGAGGGGGGTGAATAGGGTGTGGCATAAATTAAAAAACAATCACAATCACAGAGATAATCAGACACAGATATTTTTAACGGAGTGGCTCCCCGCCAAAACCCGACCCCAAGACCTATGAGGATTTCACTCAATAAAACTGATCACACTTACGGGTAGTGATCTCACCGTACAAATATAGTTCAAGAGTTAAAGCGCAGAGATAGCTTCAGAGTAAAGCTATTCACAATACAATCCCACAATAAAAACAAATTCAAATAGCTTTAATACTGCGGTGAAAAATCAGAGAGATCACTGTGATAAAGTTTGTGAGATTGTGATCGTGTAGGCGCAAACGGTTCACTGATCCGATGTCTGGATTGGAAGCTATAGTCTTCGGAAGATGACTGCGCGAATCTGAATTTTGCAGTGGCTGGTCTGTAGAAGAACGTCCGAACTGTGTATAATCCTGTGGACTGTGCAAAGGAGACTATCACTTGCGAAGGGCATGAAGATGTGGTCGCGTGGCGCAAACGACGAGTCGATCCGATGTCTGGATCAGGAGATATAAGTGTACGAAGTCGAATGCACGAATCTGGAATCTGCACTTGAAATCTGCCCTTGCACAATCCGAATTTTGGTGAATGAGATCTGGACTTTAAAATCTGTGGAGCTCTTGCAGATTTGATGAATGAGGGAGAAGCACTTGCATTTGTTTTTGACAGAAGAAGGCGCAACAAAGAACCGCACGAAGATAAATCCTCGTGCGTGTTTGACAGGGAACGCACTCAAAAAAATAGGGACGCAAACAAAATTGCGTGCGAAGTTTTGACAAGAGGCACCACAAAAGAAATTTGATGATCACAAAAAGAATGGCAACATCAAGAATAGTTTTTGTGATTGAAATCAAATTATAGCAGTTTGACAGAGGGCGCACGAAAAGTATTGATTCGAAAAATGAAATGGCACAAAGATTTTCGTGCGTGACTTTTGTTTTGTGATTTTTTGGTGCGTAACATTTTTTTTGTTTTCTCCTTAAAGAGTACGGCAGGGACATTGTCTATTGTTTTTGAAAAATGTTGTTGCATCAAAGGGTCTTGTGATAGAAAGATACCGCACCTTTTCAACAGAGTTTTTTGGTGTTGTTTTTTTTGCTTCTATCCCCTCTTGCGTGATAATGGGATGAGGTTTTTGAGAGTGCTTTTGGATAAGAACATGGAGTTTGAATTCAAGTAGACAATCCCTTGAATATCCAATCGAATCTTCATCTTTGACCGATTCACGTCTTCATCTTCTTATTTATGATGCATGATTTTTGAGTTTCCTTTTTGCACCCATGTCCACATACAATCTCTCTCTTGCAGACGAAATTTATTTTGCATTTTCCCCCTGAAATCACTTAATGAAAGATGTTAGCCACACACGACTTGTTTGTCATCATCAAAATTAAATCGTACGACCTAGTTAGTAGACTAACTAGGCCAACAATGTCCGATCAGGAATGGAGAACTTTGAATTGGAATGCATTTGGTACCATCCGACTGCATTAGTCGAAGAAGAAGAAATACATGGAGGAGACAAGTACAAGCAAGTTCTGAAAGGAGCTCGACGACAAGTACATGAAGAATAACATCCAGAACCGGCTACACCTGAAGAAAAAGCTTTTCGATTTGAAGTTAGCCAAGGAGGTTTCTATGGATGACATTTTAACTACCACAACAAGCTTCTTATCGACCTGAGAAACGTCGACGTGAAGGTCGACGATGAAGACACGGCGATGATTCTCATCAACTCTCTACCCATTAAGTATGAGTACTTGGTGTCGGTTCTTACCTATGGTAAGGAATCGATCACATTCGAAGAGATTGTTGGATATTGGACTCCACGGATTTGATTTTGGATGATGAACAAACATAAATATATCGTGACCTAACACTTTGTGAGCGCAGTTATGGAGATCGTCGCCAAATTTATGTGAACATCCAAAGCGACGTCTCAAGACTTCCCAAAGCGCGTGATTGTATGCCTAAAGCTTCGTTGAAGCTTTTGGACCATTTTAGAAGTCATGAAGATTCGGATCGAAGCTTTCGAAGACGGTTCGTCATGTTTTATTTATAGTCTTTTAGCTTCGTTCCGTAGAATGTTAAGCCTTGAGTAGGTCTTACGTTTTAATCTTCATAACGCTCCTATCTTAGACATAGGATCTTAGTAGAAGTCCATACGAACTTTTCCGAAACTTCGCGCTTCGATTCGCGACTTCTTGTGCATGTTAGTTGGTTCAAGAAGAAGAACCAACCGACTAGATGTTGATCTAGTCGGTCGGCAATGCTTCTTGGACCGACTAGTTTGCCTTCTCAATTCTAAGCTCTTTACTGTTTATAGTTAGTCGGTCTACGTTGACACACCGACCGACTAGTTGGTGAACTAGTCGGTCAGTGATCCTTCTTAGACCGACTAGTTGAGCTTTCTCTGTACATGCCAAGTTACTGTTTATCGTTAGTCTGTCTATGTACATTTGGCGACCGACTAGTTGATGAACTAGTCGGTCAACATTTGTTCTTGGACCGACTAATTCAATTTGTACTCAGACTATTTGTTTTATCTCTTAGTCGGTCTAAGTTCACTCACCGACCGACTAGTTGTGAAACTAGTCGGTTGGCAAGTCTTCTTGGACCGACTAGTTCCTTAAGTCTGAACTTTCATCTATTCACTGTTCATCTATTAGTCGGTTCATGCTGTTTGACCGACCGACTAGTTGATGAACTAGTCGGTCAGTGGTTGTTCTTTGACCGACTAGTTTGATTCAGAATAGAGCCGTTGGAGCTTTAATTGAAACGTTTTTCTCTCTCTCTTTCCTCTAACCTATATATACTTGGTGTGCTGCATTCATTGCACTCAAGGCTGATATTAAGAGAAGTTTAGAGATCAAAGAGAAAGCATTCAATCTCATTTAAAGCTCATTCATTTCCATTCAAGAATCTCTCCCTCACTCTTATTTCAAAAGAGAGATTCATTGATTGTGAGCCTTCCAAGCCAAGTGCTTGATTCTAGGTCACCAACATCCACCTAGGACTCAATTGCTGGTCATCCACTTGGAGCTAGGGTTTGGTGCCTCTTCATCGTCCCCAAAATCCGTTTTGCCCTAAATCGTAAGTTTACTCAAGGCATAGGATTTTGTCGGTAAGAATTTCTATTTCAATTTACTTTGATATTGTAAGTGATTCACTCTCGGTTGTGAGAGTTTGTGATTCCAGGTTGTGGGAGTCACAATTTCCTTTGTGTATGATTTGACTTTGTGAAGGTTTTTCACAAGTATTTCATAGTGCAAATCTTGAGTTAGGGTTTCTAACTCAAGTATCCGGAGGGGATCCGGGTGGTTGGGACGTAGGATCACCGGGAACAAGTCGGGGAGACTTGGGTGGATCCGAACCCATTAACATCGTGTGTTTGCGATTGTTTCTTTGTTGTCTTTATTTACATTTCCGCATTTCCGCATTAATTGGTAAAGTTTGCAAGATAATTAAGAATTATCCTCTTAATTATTTTAAAGTACTATTCACCCCCCCTCTAGTACTTGTGCAGTAGCTTAGCAGGGCATTACATTTGGTATCAGAGCCAAGTCTATAGCTATGTCTGCCAACGACAACAAGACCGTTCGTCCATCTTCCGACTATATCACCTTCAAGAATCGTGAATGAGCGTCTTTGGTGATGGAAGGACACTCCTCAACGAGGCATCCCTTCTTCAACGGTACCAACTACGGGTACTGGAAATGTTGGATGGAAACTTTCCTCCGGAGTGCTTCATTATAAGGAGTATGTCGAGCCCGCCGAAGAAGATTTCGAGAAATGGACTACCGCGGAGGTCGTCGCGGAGATAAGCAATGCCAAGGCAATGAACGCCTTGTAATGCGCTTTGGAGCCCGAGGACTTCAATAAGACATGCACATGTAAGAGTGCATATCAAATATGGAACTCCCTCCTCATATTGCATGAAGGAACGAGTAGGGTAAGAGACTCTAAACTCGTTGTAGTTAATAAAGATTACGAATTATTTCATATGCTACAGGGTGAGAAGATGAAGGAGTACTATGCTCGCTTCGTCGACATCACAAACGAGTTGGAGGCTCTCGGTAAGACCTACACCCAAAACGAGAAAGTCTCGAAGATCATCGATGGACTTCCTTCTTGTTGGGAGAAACGTACCTTCGCCATCGAGAAAGGTAATGATATGAAAACCAATACCGTTGTTCAACTAATGGGTACCTTAATGTCATATGAGGTACGCAAGGATAGCAAGTTGAAGTTGTAGGACAAGATGAAGTCCTACTTAAAGCAAGACGAGTCAAAGAAGAAGGCGATTGCTTTCAAGGCCGCTCCACCAACTTCCACATCGACCGATGATGAAAACTCGGAAGACGAGTTGGACTTGGAGTCCATGGCACTCATGGCAAAGAAGTTCAACCGGTTCTTCCGGAAAGGTAACTTCAAAAACAAATCGAAGTTTAGTTCTTCTAACGCCTCCTCTCCTTTGTGTTTCAAATGCAACAAGCCAGGACACATGAAAGCGGAGTGTCATCAAAACAAGCACAAGGAGAAGTGGAAGGCGCCGAAGTTCGACAAGTCCAAGAAGTACAAGAAAGGGTACAAAAGGGGCTTGTCGGGACATTCACCGACTCTGAGGACTCCTCAAGCGAAGAGTCGGACGATGAGCAAGTGGAGCAAGCACACATGTGCTTCATGGCTAGAGAGGAGCAAGATAAAGATTCCTCTTCCGATGATAGCGATAACGAAGGCGATGAGGTAACCATGGATGACCTTAGAAATGCTAATGAGCAATTATGGTCTAAATACACTAAATTAGTAAATAGGTATACTAAAGTAAAAGATGATTTAGCTAGCATCCAAACCTCGCCTAAAACTATCATCACCAACAACGACACCGTTGTTGAAGAGTAGAAGAATGAGATTGTAAATCTCAAGTCTCAACTTGAACATGTTAGCATTGAGGATCCGGAGGAACACAAGATAGCGGATTTGACTTCTCAAAACTCGACTTTGAGTATTGAGAATGAAAATCTTAAATCTCGTGTTTATGTGCTCACATCGCAAGTATCCACTTTGGATGCTTATATGCGTTCTCTCACCAAGAAATATGAGTGCACATTAGGCCGAATTAATAAATTCAATAAGGGTAAGGACCATTTGGATAACATCCTAAATGACTTACTTCCGGCCAATCACCACATTGGCTTGGGGTATACGATGGGAAGTTCATCCAAATCGGCCACTACTTTTGTTAGGCCAACTTCCGGTGACTCAACGAGTGGGAGCAAACACTCTATTGGTAGTTCATCTACCAATGGTGCTTCCACCTCGTACACACTTTCATTTGGAAAGAAACCCACTTTGGGTGGACCTCCAAAGAAGGGTCATGCTTACATGTACACAAATACCATGCCACGTAGGAACACACGTCCTACTCCACCGGCTCACATATATGATGATTTCTATGCTACACATTCACGCGCACGTGCACACCATGTGAGACACCCTCACGCACGTGTTCCTCCACATGCATATGTTCACCCACATCATCGTATGAATAATTCTCATAATGCACCATTTCATCATGTTCCTTATGCCTATCCACGACATGCATCACGTAGAAATCAACGCATGCATGTTCCCAATAGGATTAAGGCTCCCAAAATATTCACTATTTGGAGCCCAAAGGACACAAGCATGGATGAAAAACAAGTTTACATGAATGATTATTTTATGAATGTAGTGAATATTGATAATTATGTGGGGAAGTCTAAGTCCAATTGGACTTGGCTTCCAAAGGTCTAATCTTTTGGACCCAATGACCTTGGGTACCATGATACGATATTTTCTATCTTTAGTTACTCAAGAAAAAGAAACGGAGTAACAAATTTAAATTTAGCTCTAAGAGGAATTGGATACTCGATAGCGGGTGTTCAAAACACATGACGGGTGACGCTCAATTGCTCTCCGGAGTGGTGCCCATTGCAAATGGAAACAGTGTAGTCTTTGGAGGCAACGAGAGCGGAACCATCATAGGCGTTGGCAATATTCATGATAGTGTCAAGACGAGATCTCAAGTCAACTACTTCGCTCATTGTGCATTTGCCTCCTCGATAGAGCCAAAGAATGTTAATGAAGCGTGCGAAGATGAATGTTGGATCCTTGCCATGGAGGAGGAACTCATTCAATTCGAGAGGAATGAGGTTTGGGAGCTTGTTCCATTGCCATCGAAGAACCACACCGTCATAGGGACAAAGTGGATATTCAAGAACAAGACCGACGAAAACCAAATCGTCGTCCGGAACAAAGCTCGGTTAGTAGCTCAAAGCTATCGGCAAGAGGAAGGTATCGATTTCAAAGAATCCTTTGCTCCGGTAGCTAGATTAGAATCAATTAGATTATTGTTATCTTTTGCATGCCATAAGGATTTTAAATTATTTCAAATGGATATTAAAAGTGCGTTTTTAAACGAAGATGTTGAGGAAGTTTATGTTTCTAAACCTCCAGGTTTTATAAATGAACAATTTCCAAATCATGTTTTTAAACTTAAGAAAGCACTTTACGGTTTGAGACAAGCTCCTCGAGCTTGGTATGACCATTTAAAGAATTTTCTTTTGGATTTGGGTTTTAAAATGGGAGAAGTTGATTTCATATTATTTGTTAAGTATTCGAATAATGATATAATTTTAGTTCAAATTTATGTTGATGATATCATTTTCGGTGCTACTAACTTCACTCTTAGCGAAGAGTTTTCTAATGTGATGAAGGATCAATTTGAGATGAGCCACATGGGTGAGCTCAAATATTTATTAGGCCTCCAAATTCGCCAAATGAACGATGCAATCTTCATCCACCAAACGAAGTACACGGTGGAGTTGCTAAAGCGATTTGGAATGGAGAATGCCTCCGGGAAGAAGACTCCTATGAGCACGACTACACATCTTGATAAAGATGCGGGCGGAAAAGATGTAGACATTCGTCTATATCGAGGTATGATAAGTAGTTTAATATATCTTACCGCAAGTAGGCCCGATATAATGTTTGCCATATGTGTATGTGCTCGTTATCAGTCTCAACCTAAGGAATCTCACTTAGTAGCGGTAAAACGTATTTTCTGTTATCTAAGTTACACACTTGATTTTGGATTACTTTATCCAAAATCTAGCACGTATGAGTTAATCTCATATAGTGACGCAGATTATGCGGGATGCAAATCCGACTGGAAAAGTACTAGTGGCACTTGCCATTTTATAGGAAATTCTCTTGTCTCTTGGTTTTCCAAGAAGCAGAATTCCGTATCACTTTCAACCACCGAGGCGGAATATATTGCCGCCGGTGCCGCGTGTGCTCAGGTTCTTTGGATGAGACACGCACTTAAAGACTTTGGTATAAACTGTGATACTTGCCCTATCATGGTGGACAACCAAAGTGCAATTTGTCTCTCTAAGAATCCGGTACACCATTCCCGTTCTAAACACATAGATGTCCGACACCATCATGTTGCTAAAAGGACATCATATTAGTGTACGTTGAAACCCAGAAGCAAATCACCGATATTTTCACGAAACCCCTAAAGGAAGACTCCTTTGTGCGGTTACGTCAAGAATTGGGGATTATGGATGAATCCGAGATTTCGGATTCATATTTTATTCAATAATCTTGCATGCTATTCAATTTCATTATATTTGCACATGCTAGATTTATTGGAATTTTCTGGATTTTTCGTTGAATTTTCGGAATTTTCGATCGATTTGTTTGTAAATGTCTAATTTCAGATTTTCGATGTTTAATGGGGTAGTATAATGATTAATGAGAGTTGTATGATGTTTCGTCCATGTGCGATTAGGAGAGAACTCAAAATTTCAAATTCTAAAATTTTTGAACTCTGTTAGTCGGTTCATGTTCATTGACCGACCGACTAGATCGTCATCTAGTCGGTCAGTGAATGAACTCAGACCGACTAACTCATGCCCTAAATTTGTCTTCTGTTACTGTTTGCACTTAGTCGGTTCAAGCTCATTAGCCGACCGACTAGATGGTCATCTAGTCGGTCAGCGCTTGAACTCTGACCGACTAAGTGCTCAGGGACAGTTGCGACTTTTGCTCTTCCAATCGACTTAAAGCTCTCTTAACCGACTTGATCTCCCTTTAGTCGATCGAAATTCCTCCCTCCCTCACTCAAAAAAAACCCTCGAGACCCCCCTTCGACTTCCTCCCTCTCCGATCGATTTCTGGCCACTTTCCGGCCATCCCCACCGTCGTCGTCTGTCGATCTTCCTCCCTAGCTGATTCTCCTCCCTCTTCTAGCTGTTTAGGGTTAGGGTTTAGCTCCTAGGGTTAGGGTTTATCTTGTTTTCAACGTATTCTAGGGCTTGCCTAGGGTTCTTTAGGGTTCTAGATTTAGATTCCTAAGCTTGATTGCTCTTGTCTCGTCACGCATATGGCGAAGGCAAGAATCCCGATCGATCCCTCTCGCCCATCCCCTATGACCGTAGAGTCGCCTCCTAGGGAACCCTCGTAACCCAAACATCGATCGAAATCAACCCACCCTTCGTCGTCTTCGCCTCCTCTTAAGAAGAAGAGGACAGGGACCGCCAAACCCCATGCCCGATCTCAGCCTAGGAAGCAACCAGTTTCACCAGCTTCATTCCGTGCCCCTACTCCTCCTTCTGATTCCGACACGGAATACATTCCCGAGACCGAGACTCATAGGGACCCTACTCCTCCACCCCGATCTAGCACCCGACAGCCTAAGGGGAAGGCTCCGATGCCAGCTGGCGGTGTCGATATTTCGTTGTGTCGTGACGACCCGTTGTGTCTCGCGGCTTACAACCGTATCGAGCACTGCCCGCTGCTGTTGGAGCATTTCGTACAGTTTTCAGACTTCCTAGGCCTTGTTGATCTTCTGTCGTCTTCCGGTCTTATCGATTATCTTCGATATGATCCTAAGGCGAATCCACACCCATATCCTCGCCTAGTCAAACTCTTTTACGCGAACCGTGTCCGGGGTCAGTACGACGAGACCTACTCCATTGAGACGACTGTCTTGGGGACACCGATTGTCCTCACGGCAGAAATCTTAGGGGAGTTGATTGGTTGCTCGTCGTCTGGCCTCCTCCCTTCCGATATCTCCGTCGATGACATCTCTTCCCTTGATCAGGTCATCCTTTCTGAGATCTTTCATGAGATTCCTCCTGCCATGATTGGCGTGCCCTCGAAGTCATTCAAGCCAAATGGCTGGGTCCTTAACCTGATTCTGAAGTCGTGCCTCCTCCCGAAGTACGGCTACTCTTCTTTGCCTTCCCAGCCATTCCTCAAACTCATATATGCCATCTTCATGGGGAGCGAGATTAACTGGGCTCGGATCATACTCGATAAGATGGATTCTTTCGAGTGTATCCGAAAGTCCACGAAGTCTGCTCATATCCCATATCCGTGCCTTCTGACACTTGTCTTTCGCCACTTTCGTGTCCCACTGCCACCTGATGATGAGCGTCCTCTCGGTCCCCCTCTGAATGCGACGGCCGTCAAGAAGTCTCTTGCGGCACTTCGTCACGTTCAGAGGACGACCCCCTCTGCTTCAGCGTCTGCTTCAGCCTCAGCTGCTCCTGCTCCCTCTACCACTCTTGATGAGCTCGCACGTTCGGTGAGACGTATGGAGTCTCGTTATGCTCGTACTGAGGAGATACTTGCACGTATCGCCTCTCGTTTGGGCATTGAGATCCCTCCGTCAGTTTCTGACGAGGAGTTGGATGAGGAGGAGATCGAGGAGCTTGTTCGTGTTGCTACTCGTGCCCCTGAGGGTACGTCTGGTGCTGTTGCCTCTTCTGCTGGTGACCCCGAGAGCACACCTGTTGTCACCGTTCCTGCGGTGGATACTACGACTGGTGCTCCCGAGGCCACTCCCGTCGCTCCCGTGGACACTTCAGCTGATCCGGTGACCACTACTCCTGCTGCAGAACCTGCTACTGCTGCAGATCCTCCCGCTGCCTCCTGAGCTTCTCTGAGGACTCTCCCTATGCACTTTGGATGATAGATCTTATAGTGAGAGTGTGGGTTAGGATAGTGTGGGTGGTTATGATTTTTGGATCATTTTGATGTATTTTGATGTATCTCTGATGATGTTTTGATAGTGGTGTATGTATGTGATACTCTGGTGTCCGTGGTGACATATGTTATATGTTGTGATATGATGATGTATTTTGTGCGTCGATCTGAGGATCGCTCTTTTGTATGTCGGCGATGTATGCTTTTTGATGTACTCTTGGTTCATATATACATACATCGATGTTGATATTTCATTCTGTTGTGCACATTATATATTCCTTTTATGTCTCTGATGTTTGATTTCGTCGCTCGACGATAATAACTTGGTTAAATAGAAATTATTTCTACGAAAACATAGAATTGTTTTCCATGCACTAAATTAACCAAGACTGTTGATATTGGAGAGTATATTCCATAACTCATTTCGTAAAATTAACTTGAGTTTTGATGATTTTATTTATTGATTTTCGACTTTGGTCTCATTGACACGCTTTGATTTAATTCGTATTTTCCTTTGGTGTCATCTGGACCGTGGTCGTATTCTACGACTCTCTTGCTTTTATTTGAAGCCATTGTTGTTGTCGTTGATCTCCTCACACTCTTTTTGCTAATGCCAAAGGGGGAGAGATATAATAATGACGATGAGCTAAATGTAATTTAAGCATTTTTCCAAGAATCTAATTTGATATGTTAGATTCAGGGGGAGTTAAGATATAAAAATGGATTTCAATTCCTAAATTTCAATATTTGATTCTCATTTTATATTTTACTCGTCTGCTTGATGCGTATTATTATTATTCATTTTGGAATTAACTTGTCATCAATGCAGGGGGAGTAAGTAAATTACATTTGAATCATTATTTTTGATTATTATTTATGTTGGTTTGTCATCATCAAAAAGGGGGAGAATGTTGGATATTGGACTCCCGGATTTGGTTTTGGATGATGAACAAACATAAATATATCGTGACCTAACACTTTGTGAGCGCAGTTATGGAGATCGTCGCCAAATTCAAGTGAACATCCAAAGCGACGTCTCGAGACTTCTCAAAGCGCGTGATCGTATGCCTAAAGCTTCGTTGAAGCTTTTGGACCATTTTAGAAGTCATGAAGATTCGGATCGAAGCTTTCGAAGACGGTTCGTCATGTTTTATTTATAGTCTTTTAGCTTCGTTCCGTTGAATGTTAAGCCTTGAGTAGGTCTTACGTTTTAATCTTCTTAACGCCCCTATCTTAGACATAGGATCTTAGTAGAAGTCCATACGAACTTTCCCGAAGCTTCGTGCTTCGATTCGCGACTTCTTGTGCATGTTAGTTGGTTCAAGAAGAAGAACCAACCGACTAGATGTTGATCTAGTCGGTCGGCAATGCTTCTTGGACCGACTAGTTTGCCTTCTCAATTCTAAGCTCTTTACTGTTTACAGTTAGTCGGTCTACGTTGACACACCGACCGACTAGTTGGTGAACTAGTCGGTCAGTGATCCTTCTTAGACCGACTAGTTGAGCTTTCCCTGTACATGCCAAGTTACTGTTTATCGTTAGTCGGTCTATGTACATTTGGTGACCGACTAGTTGATGAACTAGTCGGTCAACATTTGTTCTTGGACCGACTAATTCAATTTGTACTCAGACTATTTGTTTTATCTCTTAGTCGGTCTAAGTTCACTCACCGACCGACTAGTTGTGAAACTAGTCGGTTGGCAAGTCTTCTTGGACCGACTAGTTCCTTAAGTCTGAACTTTCATCTATTCACTGTTCATCTATTAGTCGGTTCATGCTGTTTGACCGACCGACTAGTTGATGAACTAGTCGGTCAGTGGTTGTTCTTTGACCGACTAGTTTGATTCAGAATAGAGCCGTTGGAGCTTTAATTGAAACGTTTTCTCTCTCTCTTTCCTCTAACCTATATATACTTGGTGTGCTGCATTCATTGCACTCAAGGCTGATATTAAGAGAAGTTTAGAGATCAAAGAGAAAGCATTCAATCTCATTTAAAGCTCATTCATTTCCATTCAAGAATCTCTCCCTCACTCTTATTTCAAAAGAGAGATTCATTGATTGTGAGCCTTCCAAGCCAAGTGCTTGATTTTATGTCACCAACATCCACCTAGGACTCAATTGCTGGTCATCCACTTGGAGCTAGGGTTTGGTGCCTCTTCATCTTCCCCAAAATCCGTTTTGCCCTAAATCGTAAGTTTACTCAAGGCATAGGATTTTGTCGGTAAGAATTTCTATTTCAATTTACTTTGATATTGTAAGTGATTCACTCTCGGTTGTGAGAGTTTGTTTGTGATTCCGGGCTGTGGGAATCACAATTTCCTTTGTGTATGATTTGACTTTGTGAAGGTTTTTCACAAGTATTTCATAGTGCAAATCTTGAGTTAGGGTTTCTAACTCAAGTATCCGGAGGGGATCCGGGTGGTTGGGACGTAGGATCACCGGGAACAAGTCAAGAAGACTTGGGTGGATCCGAACCCATTAACATCGTGTGTTTGCGATTGTTTCTTTGTTGTCTTTATTTACATTTCCGCATTTCCGCATTAATTGGTAGCGTTTGCAAGATAATTAGGAATTATCCTCTTAATTATTTTAAAGTACTATTCACCCCCCCTCTAGTACTTGTGCAGTAGCTTAGCAGGGCATTACAGATATGTCCAACGCTCTGACGAGCAACGAGTTCAGAAAGAACGATGGGAACACCAGCAGTCGAGCTTCGAGAGATGCTCTTACGGTCGTAAGGGGTCGTAGTGGAGAGAATGGCTGAGATCAAATGGTGTATTTCAAATCCAACTCCAGAAACAAGACAAGAGGACCTAAGTGCAAGGTGGCGAAGGACCAATGTGCTTTCTGTAGAGAAAGAGGACATTGGGTCAGAGACTGCCAGAAGGCGAAGAAGGCAACTGCTAACGTCGCGAAGGGCGTTGGGTTCGAGAAGTATGTATTGGTCGGTGCTTCGGAGGGCGTGGCGGTAGATGGTTGGATACTCGACTCGGGGTGCTCGTTCCATATGACGCCACATCGAGAATACTTTACAACCTTCAGTGAAGGTGGTAATAGTACAGTCTTGCAGGACAATGACCGAGCTTGTAATACAACAGGCATCGGGACAATGCAGATGAGGATGAGCGACGATGTTACACGAGACATCGATGAGGTACGCTTTGTTCCTGACCTACGGCGTAATCTCATATCGCTCGGCTCACTCGAAGCCAAGGGCTATCGAGTGACCATAGAAAATGGAGCTCTAAGGATAACCAGAGGAGCAATGATCGTGATGAAGAGGAATCGAAAAGGCAATCTCTATTACTTAGATGGTTCAGTCGTAGCTGGCACAGCAGCTCTGACTCGTGAGGCTGAGAAGGACGACTCGTTGTTATGGCACGTATGCCTCGGGCATGTGTGCAAAAAAGCTTTGCAGAAGCTGATTGTTGGAGATCATCTGAAGGAAGCCAAGACCGAGAAGATCGAATTCTGCGAGCACTGTGTGTTTGGAAAGCAAACGCGTGCTTCATTTGGAACGACCATCCATAGTACGAAGGGAGCGATTGACTATGTACACACCGACGTATGGGGCCGAGTAGAACGGCCTCATGGCGAGGGAAACACTACTATGTGTCGTTCATCGACGATTTCTAACGCATGGTGTGGGTGTTTCCGCTGAAGTCAAAAGACCAAGTTCTTAGCACTGCATCGAGTAGAAGAAGCTGGTCGAGACTCAGACTGGTCGACAGGTCAGGCGTCTCCAAAGTGACAACAGTGGGAAGTATAGGTCAGATCTCTTCGAAAAGTTCTGCAGATCGAAAGGGATTCAAAGACATTACACCGTTAGTGGTCCGCCACAGCAGAATGGGATAGCTGAAAGGATGAATCAAAATTTGCTGGAGAAAGTTCGGTGGATGTTGTCAACAGCCGACCTATCGAAGGAGTTTTGGGCAGAGGCCCTGGCGTACGCAACCTACTTGGTCAATCGGGTACCATCTGCTACATTAGAGGTATGGTTAAGAAAGCCAGTTTCCGACTATGAATCACTTCGAGTTTGGGGCTGTCCGAGCTATTATGCTGTGAAGGAAGACAAACTCGATGCTTGAGCGAAGAAAGCCATCTTCTTGGGCTTCAGCAATGGTGTTAAGTGATATCGACTGTGGTATCCGACACAGAGAGGGTGATCCTGAGCAGAAATGTAATGTATGTTTGATGAGTCGGCATTAATGAAGGAGCATGAACCATTGGTGGAGATTGAACAGAAATAATTGAAGCAGGTCTACAACAGCGTGTCTGAGTGGGTCGATCGACGACTCAGATCGACACACACCAGAGGCTGCAGAAGATGGAGTTCAGACGGATACTGGTGAAGTTGGTTGTTCAAGCTCAGTTGGTGGAGATAGCTCGTTTCCAAGGGTCGTTCAATCGAAGGATCACATAGCAGTGTCGAGGCCGAAGCATGAGATATGTAGACCTGCAAGGTACTCAGAGATGGTCTCATTCACCTTTCCCGCAGTATGTATCGATGTTCCCACTTCTTTAAGTGAGGTGGAGCAATTCGAAGATCCGGAGTGGTGGAAAAGTGCAATAGACGACGAGATAGAATCGCTGGTGAAGAACGACACATGGGATCTCGTGGAGCTTCCGAAAGGCAAGAAAGCAATTGGGTGTAAGTGTGTCTACACCAAGAAGGAATGGGTCTAATCAGGAGATGTTCGCTACAAAGCTCACCTCGTAGCGAAGGGCTTCGCACAGAGAGAGTGCACTTATTTCAATGAGGTCTTCTCTACTGTGGTGAAGTGTTGCTCGATTCGGATCCTACTGGCATTGGTTGCTCGGTTCAACCTTGAACTGGTACAGCTAGATGTCAAGACGGCATTCTTGCACAGAGAGTTTGGAGATGTGATCTATATGGCTCAGCCTGATGGCTATGGGAGTGGTAACGATCTTGTATATAGGCTGAAGAAGTCACTCTACGGGTTGAAGCAATCCTCGAGGCAATGATATAAGCGTTTCGAACGCTTTATGACGGATGATCTAGAGTATATTCGCAGCCCCTATGATCATTGTGTGTTCTATCGAAAGTTGGTAGACGGGTTCTTCGTCCATCTTCTGCTTTATGTCGATAACATGCTCAATTGCTTCATCGAATAAAGATGAGATTCAGAAATTGAAGTCTCAATTGAGTTGTGCGTTTGAAATGAAGGAACTGAGTGAGGCACGGAGGATTCTTGGGAAGGAGATCACAAGAGATCGAAGTGGATGTACGTTTCATCTTTCACAGAGTCGCTATTTGAAGTCTGTTATACAGAGATTTGGCTGTGAGAAGATGAAGTCCGTAGTTACTCTGCTTGCACCTCACTTCAAGCTCAATGCCAAGCATTGTCCAAAGAACAAATAAGAGAATAAGCTTATGGAGAGCGTACCGTATGCCAATGCGATAGGGGCCTTGATGTACGCAATGGTATGTAGCAGACCTGATCTATCACATGCGTCAGCATGGTGAGTAGATACATGCACAACCCGGGGAAGGAGCACTGGCGAGCAGTGCAGTGGATCTTGCGGTACATCAATGGCACAGTCGATGTCGGATTGACTTATAGCCGAAGTGTTCATGGTCTGCACACTGTCGGTTATGTCGATTCCGACTATGCAGGCGACTTTGATGGGAGGCGATTGATGATAGGCTACGTCTTCACCATGTCTGGTGCTCCAATATGTTGGCACAGTATCCTTCAATCTACGGTGACCATGTCTACTATGGAGGCAGAGTGTATGTCATTGAATGAAGCGGTGAAAGAGGCAGTATGGCTGATGGGCTTGATGGATAATCTGGAAAGTCTACCAAGAGCGCGACGATGTCCATTGTGATAGCCAGAGTGCAGAGCACTTGGCTAAGAATCAGGTCTTACATGCTTGCACCAAGCATATCGATGTGAGATTCCACTTTGTCAGGAACTGTGTGGGAGAAAAAGACGACGACATCAACTTGCTGAAGATCGGAACAGAGGACAACCCGGCGGACATGCTGATGAAGATTGTAACGAGAGTCAAGTTCAAACATTGTTTGGACGTGCTCAATGTAGTTCGTCGATGAAGTTGACGTCGGCCCCAGGAGGGGGCATCGTGACTCGAAAGAGTCAGTCGGTCCCAGTAGGGGACATTCTAGCTCGGTGGAGCATTCGGTCCTTTGGACATTTTGCTCTTCGGAGCAAAAAGGCGGGGAAACACCAGTTGATGCTCTACCAAGGTGATGCAGTGAGGGTCGTTAGATGGTCGAAGGCTTGAATCTCGCCAAGGTGGAGATTTGTGGAAGTTGGCTCGATTCGGCGATGAAAGAGCATTGGTCATACAGACGAGTTATCTTGTGCAGAGATAACTCAACCGTGCTTGGGTCCGACCTATCTAATTCTGCACAAGTCAGGTACGAGGATGCTGCGCATTTGGTCTTCTACAGTGCAGTTGGTCAATCAATCGTCAGCTTGGGTCTAATAATCGATTGTTCGGCATTGGATCGTTCGGTCGTAACTCGGTTGAAGTTTGTGTTCGGTCGAACGGTCGTGTGGTGGCCCGTTGGTCTATAGCTCGTACGCTTGACTCGGCACTTCGATCGTTCGATACAGAAGGAAGATCGCTCGATCGAATGAAGCCCAATGGGATGCGGCCCACTAGGATGCGGCAAAGGCCCACTAGGATGCGGCGCATTAACTGCGTAGAACTGTGATTGGATAGAATACTGTTAAAGTCGAGATCTGTATCTTCTATAATTTCTAGCCAATGATGACACCTATTGTAACTTAGGATTATAAATAGGGAGTTTTAGGTTAGGGTTTTGGTGTGGAACATTGTGGAACCATTTGTGAGAGCCGCCATTTGTGAGAGCCAACTTTGAGAGATTGTATTGTGAGCTTTTGGAGAGATATTGTGTGCTTCTTCTTCGCATGTGAAGAAAGAATATTTGATTTGTTCTTTTCTTTTGTAATAAAGCTCATCGATGCTCCCCCTTGGCCGGTCCACGGCCTAAAAGCAATTCTTTTAGTGCTCTATTGGTTTGTTTACTCATCTTCGTTTCAGGGTTCTTCGGCGATCCAAGTTTCAGCGTCTCAGGGCACAACAAAAACGACATGGGGCCATTCATCGATCTTCAATAGCAAATTTTCGAAATTCCATCTTAAAGCCAATGTGTTTTTTGGGAGCGGAGTAATGATACAATCGCATGAAAGCGACGACGATAAAAGAAGGGTCAATGCGCGTCGACGACAAGCCCTAAAAGTCAGTGGCAGTTCTATAATTACATGCCAGTGGCAGTTTTGTAATTACAGGGTAGTGACAGTCTCATAATTTCTAAGCATAGTGGCAGTCTCATGATTATAATACGGCCAATGGTAGTTTTGTAATTACATGATGGCAGTTGAAAACCTTAGGTCAGGTTACGAGTTGACAACTCATTAGGAGAGTTTATTATAAATAAGGGGGGAGAGTTTGTGGAGAGAATCATCGAAGAAAATTGTGAGAAAGATTATTATTAAGTTGTTAGTTTAGATTAGTTTATTGGATAGTGGCATTCCTCTCGAATTGAGGCCATTCAGAGAGCGGTCCTCCTCTCGAATTGAGGCCAAACCATTGCATTTCCACTTACTATTAATAAAAATACCAGCTTTCTTCCCCCAAATCCCATCTTTAGCCCTAAAAATCCTATTTTTCCTATATAAAAAATCCCTGCTTTCTTCTCCAAATCACATCTTTAGCCCTAAAAATCCTATTTTTCCTAAAAATCCATCTCCAATCCTATCAGGTTGATAGATTGACCTCTAATGGAACGCAATTTTAGGATGTTGTGGTCTGTATTGCTTGCTTTTCCATCCCTCAGAAAATCAACTTATTTATTGGTGTTTACTCTTATAAAGCAGATGTCTCTATTATGTTCTTATGAGTGACCATCCTATAAAGCCAATAGAGGAGGATCTGGCATATGACAAAGGTAGGACTCTTGGTTCCTGGGACCCTTAGGATAGTAGGCCACATGCCAACAAGAACATCAAACATGTCCTCACAATGCATGTCTAGTGGTCTCAATTCTAAACTAGGCAATGCTTCCGATAGCATTGGGACAGTCAAACATGATTACGGACAGGATACTTTGTCTGAATATGTTAGTAAGTAATGGGATGGAGCAGTGTCAACTTCTTTTATGGCTAGTTCTAGTCCACTTGTTCAGCATATGCAGGTGGATTTTCAGTTAGAAGCTTGCTCAAGTAACCTCAAGCAGAAGGAACTTTCGGAGGAGAAGGTAGCTTCTTCATTGGTGGTGTGTGATCCGTCTCCTACTTCTCCATAGCCATCATATTTGTTAAACGCTGACCTGTATTTTAACCGTCCTGATCAAGTGATCATGAATGTTGTTGGTATGCATCCAGGCAATTCTACCTCATTAGCTTGTGGTTGTTAGCTTGTGGTTCTAAGTCCGATGAGTTCAATGTCTCCCATTTCCTAACCTCTTTAGTTATAGAGGATGATCGGATTAACAATTCAGACTTTGATAAGATGTTTACATGTACTCCTTTGGCTGTTACCCCCCCCCCCCCCCCCCCCCCCCAAAAAAAAGGATGTGTTACCCTATCTGCGTTTGGCAGGATTGTGATGAGCCGTGTTTGACATGATCGTCATGGGCTCATCACGTACTCAAGGCGGCACATCAGAGAAGGAAACGGCCCGACCACTTGATTCAGGAATGTCCTGCACCCTTATGTCTTATTTTATATTATTTTATTAGCTTGAGGGTCAAATTTGTAATTAGACAATAAGGGAATTGGGAATAGTGGGGTTCCGGTCGGCCGGACCTAGTTTATGCTAATCTTGATTATTGAGTGATACTTCTAGAGAAGAGTGCGGACGTCCTCTTAACGGCGTCTTGGGAAGGTGGTTGCCCCTTACAATTGTAGCCAACGTTATCTTTTTTATTCCTATTTTCTTCAATAAAGTTCAGATTTGCTTCCGGATCTATTAATTTGGTATCAAAACATCGATTCATGGCGGCGGCGTCGAGGGCCAAAGATCGAAGTGAAGGGGGAGGAGAAGAGTAATGGAAAGATCGAGGGTGAAGAAAACCCTAACGGAGAACGGCGAATCGATTGCAAAGTTGACGGCTTCCGTTGAACGGATCACGGCTAAACAAGACAAACAGGACGAAGCCTTCGCGCAAATCATCTTCCAACTTTTGATTCTCACTGAGAAGGGTGAAAACGATGGTGTGAACCCTAGTTCTTTGAAAAAGGTGCCACCTTTGGAGAAAGAGAACGCAAAGATGGAGACTTTCGATGAAGGCTTGCTTTCCAATGCCGACGAATACTTCAAAGATGAGGAAGAGCCGTGGGGGACGAGGAGGTCGTGGGACCCCATCGCGACGTCGGATTAGGCCGGCCAAACCCCCAGATGCAAATAAAGGGGCAGCCGGCCCTAATCGGGGGCGGGGGCAACCGCCACACCCAGGAGGACAGCAGGCAGGGCCGGCCGAACCCTGACGGCCCCCGGCAGGGTTGGCCAACCCTGCCCAGCCCACCAGATGGCCAGTCGGGCCTCCGACAGACCCGACAGGGACTGCCGAGGGCCCGACAGGCTGCGGCCACCCCTGGCGGGGGGGTATTCCGAGCACCCCGCTAGCCGCACCGCCCCTCCCGGGCCTCTGCAGACACGTCAAGGTTACGTGGAGCAATTTCAGGGACCCCACGGATTTTCTGGACATTGGCAAGGGGAAGTGTACCATTATGATGCAGGAGGGGGCGGAAATTACGTTGACGAAGGAGGGGGGCCTACGGAAGAAACTTTGGAGGTGGTGAGGATTGGGAAGATTATGGGACACACGGAGGAGGACCACGAGGGGGCTATGGAGATCGTAGGAGAGTGCCACATGGAAGACATGAGACACATCATGAGAGGTGGCAACACTATCATCAGCCTAAACACGCAAACGGTCGGGCAGAGCAGGAGCATTTTGGGATTGATAGAAGAGTGCGGAAGTTGAAGATGTCTGTATTTGAAGGAGAGGATCCACATGCGTGGATTTATCGGGCAAAGAGATTCTTCACTGTGTCTCGCATGACAGAGGCACAGAAGTTAGAAGCAGCGGTCGTATGCATGGGGAGAGCCTTAGGATGGTATCAGTGGAGGGAGCAGCGACACCCATTTCACAGTGGAAAGGAGATTAAGGACCGCATCTTGAAGAGATTTTGAGATCCTCACATGGGTAACCTCCACGAGCAGTTGTTTGCAATGAGGCAAGACGGGCCCGTGATGGAGTACATAGAGAAGTTTGAGCAGCTGTCAGGACGAGTACGAGGGGACACTGACGAGTCACTGGAGGGCACATTCATGAAGGGCCTAAAGCTCAGTATCCGCTCGGGGATTCGAACATACAAGCCCCAAGGGCTGATGAAGGTCATGGAGATGACACAGATGGTAGAGGACCACCAGAAGAAGGAGAGGAGAGCTAGGAGCGGTCAGGGCGGACAGGTTCAGCTTGGAGCTTCAGCAATCACAGGGGGTGAAGGCTACCACAGAGGCCGACCAGGCTGGGGAGAGGAGCAGTGCACCGCCAACAGGGAGCAGTTCAGGAGGATGACTGACGCTGAGTTGAAGGAGAAGCGTCATAAGGGGCTCTGCTTCAGATGCGACGAGAGGTTTACCCCCAAACCACAAGTGCGCAGCGTGCAAGCTGCAGGTGTTGTTGCTGGAGGATGAGGATAAGGAAGCTGAGGTGGATGACGAGACCATCGAGGATGAGACTACAAAGGATCCTTAGTTGGATGTAGTGAATGTCTCCATAAACTCCGTGGTAGGGTTCACCCCGAACCATACCATAAAGTTGAGGGGCATATCGGTGATCAGAAGGTGACAGTTCTCATTGACAGTGGGGCTACCAACAATTTCATCTACCGGAGGGTGATGGAGCAGCAGAGGCTACAACTGATGGACAGTGGCAGTTTTAGTGTGATGATGGGAACGGGCAAGAAGGAGAGTAACAGAGGTGTATGCAGAGGGCTGGTGCTGACATTGCAGGGGATACAGGTGTTAGCAGATTTCTTACCCCCTAGACTTGGAGAGTACGGATGTCATTCTGAGCATGACATGACTGCAGCCGTTGGGAGAGATGAATGTAACTGGAAGCTTCTCAGGATGGAGTTCCGGAAGGATGGGAGAGCAGTGGTGTTGCGGAGGGACCCCAGTCTGTGCATAGTATTGGTCTCACTGAAGACCATAGCACGGACCATCCAGGCAGAGGGGGAGGCTTTCTAGTGGAGTTACACACGATAGCAGGAGAGTGGTGCTGAGGCAGGTAGGGAGCAGTCGGTCTCAGGAGAGGTGCTGCCTATGCTGGAGCAGTTTGGTGAGGTTTTTCAGGAGCCTCGGGGCCTCCCACCACCTAGGGACCACGAGCACGCCATAGTATTGTGGGAGGGCGTGTCCCCCATTAGCGTGAGGCCATATTGCTACCCCGGATACAGAAGGATGAAATAGAGAGGATGGTAGCAGAAATGGTTCAGGCTAGTGTTATCCAGCCCAGTGTGAGTCCATTCTCCAGCACAATGCTATTAGTTAAGAAGAATGATGGGAGCTGGCGCTTTTGCGTAGATTACAGAGCACTAAATAAGGAAACGGTGCCAGACAAGTTTTCCATACCGGTAATTGACGGGCTCCTCGATGAGTTACATGGGTCAGCCATCTTTTCGAATATAGATCTCAAATCAGGCTACCACCAAATCAGGATGAGGGAGGCGGATGTGTCCAAGACAGCCTTCCAAACACATGAAGGCCAATATGAGTTCTTAG